>LR738711.1:455541589-455651370 GCA_902687465.1 Secale cereale | reverse complement strand
GATTGTGGGTTCATGCCCCTCGATGACTAGCTTGAGTGACAGAAACATGAGTCTAGGGGATGTGCTGTTGCCACAAGGGGGAAAACAACGGTGCTTGTGCCCGCGGGTGCAAGGATTGTTTACTTTACGCAAAGTTCTTTTAATGCAGTTTTCTGTTGCATTGAGTTTACACTATGGGTGGGACTCGCAACTTAATACCAGCGAGATGTTCTGGATAGATATCTCAAGGTGGATGATTAGTAGTAGATATTGATGGATTTCGGTCTACTTACTTTGGCGTACCGCCCATGCTTTGAACCTCAACCTTTCTTGCAATGTAGTCAGCATTGGTTTGCGTTCGTGATCCTGTCAATTGCCCAGCTGTAATTTGTTTACCTCACATAGCTGTTTTATCGTCTTTTGGGAGAGAGACATCACTAGTGAACATCATGAGACTCCGGTCCATATTACCATCATTGATCACATCCACTATTTACTTTCCGTTATTTACCTACTATTGCAAAAAACTATCTATCACTACTATCATTGCTTTTAACCCTTTGTGAACTACAAGGCCGGAGAGATTGACAACCTCTCTGTACTCGTTGGGAGCAAAGTTATTTGTATCTGTGTGCAGGTCCACGTTGATTGCTACTAATCTGGCGCCGTAGCAATTGACACCTACTTGTTGAACCTAGGAGTCTCTAGGGATTCGATCCTTGGCATCTTTGCTAGGGGAAAACACTTCTACTTACTGCATCTTACACCTTCCACTTGGGGTAACCAACGAGGGGTTCGAGGCCCATCAAGGAGTATTTTCTGGCGCCGTTGCCGGGGACTCCACTCTTCAGGATAGGGGAGTTGCATGCTATCTTTTACCTTTGCTTTTTAGTCTTGTTAGTTTACCTTTCATTTTTGCTTTAGTTCCTTTTTATCGAAAATCACAAAATAGTTATCTTGCTTGCTTGCTACTATGGGTTCCACCGAGAACACCAAGTTGTGTGACTTCACTAGTCACAACAACGATGACTTTATCAGCACACCTATCACTACACCTGCCACTTCAGCACCTTCATATGAAATTAAACCTGCTTTACTTAACTTAGTCATGAGAGAACAATTCTCCGATGCTGGAGATGATGCTGCTTTACACTTGAACAACTTTGTTGAACTTTGTGATATGCAAAAGTACCAAGAAATAGATGCTTTTATCGGAAAATACTATCCACCTGCTAAAATTATCCAACTTAGAAGTAACATAATTAAACAATTGGATAATGAACACGTTGCCCAAGCTTGGGAACGTATGAAGTCTCTTATCAAGAACTGCCCTACTCACGGTTTGACTACTTGGATGGTTATCCAAACTTTTTATGCAGGCTTGAACTTTACCTCGCGGAACTTGTTAGATTCGGCCGCGGGAGGAACTTTTATGTCAACTACACTTGGTGCTGCCACGAAGCTTCTCGATGAGATGATGACCAACTATTCCCGATGGCACACCGAACGCGCTCCAACAGGTAGGAAGGTAAACTCTGTCGAGGAGATTTCCTCCCTCAATGAAAAAGTTGACTTGATCATGTCTCTACTTTCGAAGCAATCTACTGTTGATCCTCGTGATGTTCCTTTAAATTCTTTGATTGCTCAAGAACAAGTAGATGTGAATTTTATCTCTAGAAACAATTTTAACAACAATGCTTATAGGAGTAACTTTGGTAACAATTCTAGACCGTTCCCCTCTAACTCTTATGGGAACAACAATGCTTATCCTAGTACCAAGAACTCCAATACTAAACTAGAGACCATGCTTAGAGATTTCATCACTACCCAAAAAGCCTTTAATAAGAATGTAGAAGAGAAACTACATTAACTAGATGATCTTTCTTTTAAGGTAGACCACTTAGCCAATGAGGTAAAATTGCTAAAAATTGAAACTTCTCCTCTTAAGGAGAGGGAAGTCATCCCTATTAATGCTACTCAAGTACAAATTAATGAAAATATTAGGATGATGGCTAAGCTAAAAGAAAGATGGGCTAGAGAAAGGGAGGAAGAGGAAAGAATTAAGAGCCTTCCTACCCACCACACTGTTGCTACTATCCAAGTTATTGAGGATGTTCACACTCTTAGCACCCATTGTACTCCTGGTCCCAATGGACCTATTAATGGTGATGCTATGACTATAGAAGCTACCAAACAAATGAACCTTAAGGACACCACTACCACTTTACTTGATGCTCGTGACCTTGATTTTGATAATTGCACTCTTACCGAAGTTATTGATTTCCTTCACAAGATGTCTAGAGATCCCCGCACTAGCACGCTTAACCTTGCCTTCACAGAGCATATCACTAATGCTCTCATCAAAGCTAGGGAGGAGAAACTTAGAGTAGAAGCCTCCATACCTAGAAAGCTAGAAGATGGTTGGGATCCTATGATAAAAATTAATTTGAATGACTTCTCTTGTTATGCATTATGTGATGTTGGTGCTAGTACCTCTGTTATGCCCAAAAGGATATATGATATGCTTAAATTGAAACCTTATGATTCTTGTTCTTTTGGTGTTCGTCTCGTTGATTCTTCCATAAAGAAACCTTTGGGGAGGATCGATGATGTTCTTATTGTTGTAAATGATAATTATGTGCCCGTTGATTTCACTATTATGGATATTGAATGTGATCCTTCATGTCCAATTATTTTGGGACGTCCCTTTTTGCGCACCGTTGGTGCTATCATTGACATGAAAGAGGGTAATATAAAATTTCAGTTTCCTCTCAAGAAAGGGATGGAACACTTCCCTCGTAAGAAAGTCAAGTTACCTTTTGAGTCCGTTGTACGGGCTAACTATTCTTTTACTCTTGATAAAACTTGATCTCTATGCATTATGCCTAGCTTAAAGGCATAAAAGAAAGCGCTTTTGGGAGGCAGCCCACATGAATAAAATGTTTGCTTTTGTTGTGTCTTGATGTTGTTTACTGCTGTAGCATCATCATTGTATCTTTGCTTTTCATATTTGTGCCAAGTATAGCCTCTGATAGCTAGAAAGTTCAAAAGTTGTGAGGTGTTGTCCAGGAAACAGATTCTGTCCTTGGATAGAAAAATTCGTATAAAATCACCAGATCATATTTTTGGTCTGAATTTTTCTACAGCGTTCTTTATATAATTGTATTTCGTGCGTCGGTTCTTAGTTTTTTGATTTGAGTTGCAGAAGTATCCCGAACAGGTCAATTACTGCCTGCTGTTCTGTTTTTCACAGATTCTGTCCTGTTTTGCCTTACCTTCACTTTGCAAATTAAGAACTTGCTTTTTCTTTGCAAAAACCTTTTGGCAATCTTGAGAAACAGTAGAACTTCAAGAATATCCTTATTTCCAGCAAGGTATAATTATTTTATTAAGGGTACTAACCTCGCTAATCAGATTATGATGAGTTATGTATGAAGGGAGTTTTCAAGTGTGCGAGGGAAGATGATAAAAAGATTCAGGAGTGTCAAGCGCTCAAGCTTGGGGATGCCCCCGTGCACCCCCAAGAAATATTCAAGGAGACTCAAGCGTCTAAGCTTGGGGATGCCCCCGTGCATCCCCTTCTCCATCAACACTATCAGTTCGTCTTTCGTTTTGCTATATTTTTATCACTTCATGTGTTATGTGCTATGCTTGGAGCGTCTTGCTTTTAGTTTTCTTTTTAGTTTTTTTCATAACGAGTCGGAACCCAGCATTCCTTTATGTGGGAGAGAAACACGCTCCACCTCTACCTAGAACATTACATAGAATTTTCATGTCTATCTATGCTGTGTGTGTTCTTTGTCTTTTAATAGCTACTATCGTGCTCTGCTCTTAGTATTCATGCTTATCTTTCCAAGAGCTTTTATTTAGTTGGTTGCTTGAACTCTCTTTGATTACCATGCTCACCTTATTAAGAGAGTTTGCTTCCGTTGCATTGGTTAATGTGTCTATGATAAAGATGCTACTTTCATGATGGTGCTTAGTAGTTCAGGTTTTCTTTTGGTTAATCTTAAATAGCTGGGGGGTTCCCAATGTGTTATTGGAGTACCAACTTGGTTTGTTTGCCTATGATGTGGTATGGTTTAGTAATATCTTCCTTCGAGAATTTAATTTGATTGACTTGGCGTATGCTCACGCATATTTAAGACTGTAAAGAAAGTCTGTCAAGCCTTGTGATCTTTTGTTTCTAAGTAGCGATATAACTACCATGCCTGATTCAATATTGCTTTGTCGCTCTGCATGATTATGACCGTCATTGCTCTCTTAGTTGGTCGCTCCCAGTCTTTTGCTAACCTCCACCTGCACTAAGCGAACTAACCATGCAATACATAGCTCATGGGAAAGTAGCCTAAAAACTATTGTGGTAAAGAATATGTTGCTTATGTATCTTATTTCTTATAAGTTGCTTGCTGAGCGGTAACCATGTTTCTGGGGACGCCATCAACTGTCACACTTTTGTTGAATATCATGTGAGTTGCTATGCATGTTCGTCTTGTCTGAAGTAAGGGTGATTTACCGTGGGTTAAATTAATATGCATATTGTTAGAGAAAAACATTGGGCCGCCAACCAAATCCATGCATCATGGTGGAAGTTTTAGCTTGGACCTTAATCCTCAATCTCTCATGAGAATATGCTTATGCATTAAAGAGGAGTCCATCATCTATTTTCTATGTTGTCCCGGTATGGATGTCCTCAAGTTGAGATCTATCAAAAACGAGAAATCAAATGTGATCTATCTCCTTGGACCTTTGTACAGGTGGCATAGAGGTACCCCTTTGTGACACTTGGTTAAAACATATGCAATGCAATGATAACCCATGGGAATCCGAGCTAATTAGGACAAGGAGCGAACACTATTAGTATTCGATGCATGAGGCTTGCAACTTATAGGATGTTTTATGCATGACACATATGAAGTACTACTACCGTTGACACAATTGCTTCCATGTTTTCAAAATAAAAAGCTTTAGCACTTAACCTTTCTTTTACCTTTATGTTGAAGCACCAACTACTGAGAGCATGATTGTCATTCTGAGTGTAATGTGCATTGTCCCAAAGTAGCATTGTCTTTTGCATGATTGTGATATCGTTTATTCTGAAATGATTGTATCTAGTCATCACTTAAACCTTGAAGGTGCCCTTGCATTTATGTTTTGCATCACTAAAGGGGGCAAGCTAGATATCACTTTATCATATTTGCACATCATGTTCATTGCAAATCTTTTTGATGTTTCAGTTTCATGTTGCAAAACTTTCAGTCATTTGTGATTTTCTCTTGAGACAACTTAATTACTTTAGAATCATTGTCTCAGTAAGCTTTTGTCATATGACTATGAGAATGTCCTATATGATTAATAGCATGTCACCACAGAAATTATTCTTGTTATCATTTACCTACTCGAGGACGAGCAGGAATTAAGCTTGGGGATGTTGATACATCCAAAACGTATCTATAATTTCTGCTTGCTCCATGCCACTTTTGGGTGATATTGCTATGATATTCATACACTTCCATACACTTTTGATCATATTTGGACTAACTTACTAATCCAGTGCACCCCAGTGCCAGTTTCTGTTTTCGGCTGTTTTTGTATTTCAGGTTTTCACGTTTCGAGAATTGCCCAGAAAAATCCAGAAAAATTATATAAAAAATCAGCAATCCGGAAACAACACTGCGTCCGAAGGGCAGCCTGGGGGGCCACAGGGGCTCCAGGCGCCCTGTGGGCGCCCCCCCCCTAGGCCGCGCCGGGGGGGCGCCTGGGCCCCCCGAGGCTCCCCCGGTGCCCTACTTTGGCATATATTTAAAGGGTCCTCCGTAACCCTCAGAACAGGAACTCTTTTCGCGATCCCATCTCTGTTCCGCCGCCGCCGCCGCTTCCATGATCAGGAGCACCAGGAGAACTCTTCCCGGCACCCTGCCGGAGGGGAGGATCACCACCGGGAGCTTCTCCACCACCATGGACGCCTCCCAGATGACTCGTGAGTAGTCTCCCTTGGACCATGAGTCCATGACCAGTAGCTATGTGATGTTCTCCTCCCGTTCTTGTGCTTTACTAATTAGTCCTCGTGAGCTGCCCTACATGATCGAGGCACCTATGTAATCCTTATGCTGTTGCTATGTTGAGTTTGCTGGGATCCGATGGATTATGAGATTATGTTCAGATTGATCTTGAGTAATATATTTGATTCACCTCTTTTATATTTTAGTTCATAAGTAATTCTTGCATGTTCTCCGTTGTTATTTATTGCTTTCGCCGAGTAATAGGTAGTGACCCCAAGAGGGAACGTTATGCTCGATTGTGGGTTCATGCCCCTCGATGACTAGCTTGAGTGACAGAAACATGAGTCTAGGGGATGTGCTGTTGCCACAAGGGGGAAAACAACGGTGCTTGTGCCCGCGGGTGCAAGGATTGTTTACTTTACGCAAAGTTCTTTTAATGCAGTTGTCTGTTGCATTGAGTTTACACTATGGGTGGGACTCGCAACTTAATACCAGCGAGATGTTCTGGATAGATATCTCAAGGTGGATGATTAGTAGTAGATATTGATGGATTTCGGTCTACTTACTTTGGCGTACCGCCCATGCTTTGAACCTCAACCTTTCTTGCAATGTAGTCAGCATTGGTTTGCGTTCGTGGTCCTGTCAATTGCCCAACTGTAATTTGTTTACCTCACATAGTTGTTTTATCGTCTTTTGGGAGAGAGACATCACTAGTGAACATCATGAGACTCCGGTCCATATTACCATCATTGATCACATCCACTATTTACTTTCCGTTATTTACCTACTGTTGCAAAAAACTATCTATCACTACTATCATTGCTTTTAACCCTTTGTGAACTACAAGGCCGGAGAGATTGACAACCTCTCTGTACTCGTTGGGAGCAAAGTTATTTGTATCTGTGTGCAGGTCCACGTTGATTGCTACTAATCTGGCGCCGTAGCAATTGACACCTACTTGTTGAACCTAGGAGTCTCTGGGGATTCGATCCTTGGCATCTTTGCTAGGGGAAAACACTTCTACTTACTACATCTTACACCTTCCACTTGGGGTAACCAACGAGGGGTTCGAGGCCCATCAGCAGGTCGCATGCCAAGCGGGCTGTAACTAGGCCCAACTATATGACGGGCTTTTAGCAGGCCGATATAAATATGGGGCTGAAATGTTAAACAGACCTTTAACAGGCCGAAACAAATATCAGGTCGTACTATTAAATGGGCCTTTAGCAAACAGAAATCCTAACTGGGCCTCAAGGGGCCCAAAAGCATAGCGTCCGGTTGACGCGCCGAATCTAATATGGGCCATAATTTAGCCCAAAGATTTAAACGTTCTTAAAAGGTTGGATCTGATATGTGCCGTAATATGGCCCAGAACATGGTAGGCTATTAAAGGTCCGGATCTCTTATGGGTCCATATGTGGCCCTGAACGTGGTAGGATGTTAATGGACTGGATCAAATATGGGCCAGCATTTGGCCCAAACCATGGCAGCCTCTTAACGTGTCGGCCCACTAGTGTCTTCAAAATCTTGTGGGCCTTTAGCTGGGCCGGCCCATTATGGTCTGCTAAATCTTGTGGGCCTTTAGCTGGTCCGGCCCATTATGGTCTCCAAAATCTTGTGGGCCTTTAGCTGGGCCGGCCCATTTAATCTTTATGGACCACTTTTGGGTTGATCCACATGTCAACATATCATAGGCGCATGTCGCCCATTGGATGAGTGACGTTTGTGCCAACAAAGAGCTGACACATGGTTCCTTCAGCCAATGAGAATTATACACGTGGAAAATCGCCATTGGTCGTGGTTGTTAGCGGGTTATCAGATCCAAAACCGGACCCAATAGGTTAAAGACGACACGTTACGATGGATGCCATGTGTCCGTTACCCTTGACGAAAGCACTTCCATGACACGGCATTTATCGTCATGGAAGTGGACACTTCTGTGGTGATAATTTTGGTATTGTCATGGAACACTTCTATGACAACACAGGTATGACTATCTTGATTCTGTCATGAAATCGTCATGGATGTACATGCATGACAGAAAACGTGACCTACTGTGACAAACACGTATTATCACGGAAGTGTTTTTTTGTGGTGTTCAAAGGAATCGAGCATTTCCATGTCAAAGGAAGACCCACACCAAGATTTGTCAGCCCTCTACAAGAGCACGGCAAGACAAAGAGTAGACGGCTTCCAGCTGGAGTTACCACCCGAGTTATCCAATGTGCACAACGTTTTCCACTCGACCCAACTCCGGAAGTGTTTCCAACTTCCTAACTAGCCCGATCGCTAACAAGGACATCGATCACAGACCCATCGACCCCCAGCTGATCTGACCTATGGCGAGACACCCATTTGCAACTTGGATCAAGAAGAATGTTATACACGAAGCGACACCATCAAGTACTTCAAGGTTCAATGGAGCAGCACTCGGAAGCAGAAGCACATGAGGACGTGAAGACTACCCCAGATCCAAGTTTCTGTATTCCTTTCCGCGTCTAGTTTAGGAATCTGAAGGACGAGATTCTTGTAATGGGCTAGGTCTGTCACACCATGATTTTCATGCCACGACACTTAAGCTAATAAAATGTGGTTTAACAAAAAAATTGAGTGTTTTGAACTTTGCTTGATTGGATTTTTTATTGTTGTTTGCAAGTGCTCTAAAAATCAAATAAATCCTCCAACTATCATACTCCTTCTCCTTGATCCATAACTTTATACAATGGTCATACCATGTGTATACAACATAATAGTATTTACTTGCAAAATAATTTGGCCAAAAAGTATTTTTCTAAACTAGGTTTTCCAAAACCCCCTAAATTGAGACTTCAACTACAAGTACTTAATTAAGGCTGTGAAAAATCTTTCAAAACTATATTAGACTCCTATTAGATACATGAGTCCCCAAAACCACAAAAATATCATTTTCAAAGTTATTTCTCTATTTTATTTAAAGGCTTTTTATTAAGGCCAGAAATGGTCTTTAATAGGTTAAAATTGTTTTCATGTTTCAAAAATATTTGAGAAATTTTAGGGAAGCTCGGTAGACATATATAGTCCATATATATGAGTTTCAACACATGGCCATGTTCAAAATATTGGTCAAATCCCTCAAAATCCCTTTTAGGACATTTCAAGCTTTTGAAATATTTACAAAGGAAATATTCCCTGTAAATTCCAAGAAAATTCAAGCATGTCACATATGACATATTTGGTGATCTTGCCAAGTCTCATGTCTTGAAAAGCAAGACAACATCACCAAAACCCGTCAAAACTATTTTCGTCCATTTTGAAGTTTGAGCAACTTTACATTCCCAAATATGTCCAAATGCTCTCAAACTTGGTGCACATGCTCAAATAGTCTAATTATGCATCTAGACCAAATGGCACAAGTTGGAGAGAAGGATATCTTGGTCAAAGTGCCCCAAAACACTCTCTGTCCATATCCAAGTTTGAAAAACTCTACATTACCAACTTTTTCCTTTTGATCCCAATTTCTGTGGTTATTCTAAAATACTCAAATGATGAGACTACACCAAGTGGTGCATCAAGGAGAAAATATTTGCATGACCAAATCTTGGAAAATCCATTTATGTTGATTTCTAGGGTTTGCCAAAGTTACATTGTCAACTTCCTTCAATTGAGTTCAAACTTGGTGACCAACCTCATTTCGATATGCCATGTGATCCTGTTAAATATCAAGTCAAGGAGAATTCGTCTACTTGACCAAATTTGCATCAAACACCTTCTGGCATTTTGCGAAAACCATCATTTTGGCCCCTTTCACTATTCTCCATTGCTTCAAATTTTTACCATAGCTCATACTGACCCTCTTCTACCTCCAGTAGTAAGCTCCAACCCTGGCTCAATAATTTAGGAGGGTAAAACCCTGGTTTACTCCTTCCTTTTCACCATGGCAGCACCTATTTTCCCTCCCCCTTCTTTCTGACGGACTTGCCTTAGCTCTTAAGCTTCATGAAGCATCTCAGAAACTCCCAGGAGCTAGTGGACAAGCTTGGCCACGCGTAGGATGCCAATTGCATGCAATGGCTACGCTCTTTAGCGCACTACAATGCTCTAGCACACTGTAGCCGCCCCCATTCCAAGGCTCCGACCACCTAGGGCGTTGGGTATGATGTCCCCCGCGGCCACGTTGGCGTCCGCAGCAAGCACATCGCTTGCCCTCCCTCGCTCTGCCACACATGCCAGGCACCGCAACACTCGTCTAGTAGTTGGCCTCGCACGCGCGAGCCACTGCCGATGCCAACGCTCTCTCTCACACACACTCCCTGTCCTAGAACCGCGTCCACGAGGCCCATAGACATAGTCCGGAGTGCCAATTTGGCCTTTGGCGTTGCGTGCAATGTGGCCGTGCAACCTTCTACCGAGCAATGGACCCCTTCTCGGTTGTGGGCAAGATGGCAGTCGTTTGGGGGCTACCTAGCACCATCCACCGGCGGGGATGCCACTGGCGTCCCCTCCCAGTTCGAGCGGTGGTCCGAGCTCCGCCTAAGATGGCCCGTGCCGGTGGGGAGCGCATGTACATGGCCGGCCAACGCCTCTGTGGTCTGTCGTCTCGAGGTGGACGATGACAGGTGGCGAATGGGCAATGTGGGGCTCGCACGTCAGGTGGTCTGCGCACGGGCCCGCGCGGTTTAATTGGAAGCGCCCAGAGGTTTCTGCCTCCCGCGCGCTAAACGTACTTCTTGAAAGGCGCCTTCCACGTCGCCACAGCCTACCCGCGCACCTACGCTACTGGGCCGGCCCAGTGCACTGCGATGCTATGCTGTGCTCAGTACGCATTATAGATATAACCCACTTTCCTCTTTTTCTTTTTCCAGAGATTTGTAAAATCTCCCAAATATTAAAATGAACTCCAAATTTGATGATTCCAATTTCTAGCAATTCATAAATTCATGCTCTATCACATGGTGCTATTTGCACATTTTTCAGAAACATTTCCTTCAAAAATATTTATGAAATCCCATTTTTTTATTTCTGTGATAAACTTTAGAAAATCAAAGAGAGCTCAAAATTAATCCAAATGCCATGATTCAAATTCCTAGATTCTTATGTGTTCATAACTTAGTTTTTGAATATTTTTCCCAATACTTGCCTTGCCACATAAATATCGGTTCATTTCTCCATATATTGCTAACTTTGCAAATTCATAGTGGAATGATTTGAACTCCAAATCCAGTGAAACCAACTCCTAGATGCTTCTAAAATCATGCTTTGTTAAATGGGTGCCTTTGCTCATTTTTTCAAAATAATGCTTCTATACACTTCTTGTAAATCCATAAATCCTTTGATTCCGACATATTGAAATGTTCCAAAATCCTCACTGAGCCAATTCCAATAAAACCACTTTGGTCATTTTTCATATGACCAAAGGAATCCTAGAAAATTCCAACTCACATTTTTAGAGCACTTTTATTTTTGCCTTGTTGTGTTGCCTATTGTGATTGTTTTTTACACTAGTTGACAAAGTTAACGATGGAGTTGGATGAGAAGAATTTGAAGACCTCGAAGGCCTTGTTGACCATGTCTCTGAAACCCTTTTTATGCATGTCATATAGCACTTTATTATTGTTGCCTCGGCATCATGATTTTGGTGGGTTGCCTTGGTTACTTCCTTGTTGATACTTGCAATGTGCATAACCCTACCTTCCTATGAGGGTTATGCGGGTGGGAGTAGATAGGATGCTAAAGTAGTTGTGCGCAAAAAGGGACGATTGTATGCATGGTAATGGAGACAAAAATCTTTCCAAAGACTTTTTGAAAACCCCGTCGGACGCCACTAATGCCCAAGGGAGATGTTGAGCTAAGTAAAGTGGTGTACCGAGGCAAGTGAGTGTGTTGTTTTAAAAAAACGGATTGGTTTAAGTTGCAACCGTTACTCCAACCTTACATGTACAACCACACTACCCCTTATGGGACGGGGCATTATTAATTACCTAGTCTGATGCTGGCATGGTGCCCACATTACTAATGACGGGGGTGACATGAGTTCACTTTTGGGACGGGGTCGTGCTTGGATAGGCGGTCATGGCTATTTTTACTGGTCACCGGACACACCGTTGGTCCCTCCGTGTATGTGTGATGATGAAAAGGTCAGTGTCCCAAGATCTTTATGCTTATATACGAGGGATGTGTGCCAATGGGTGGAACTTATGTTAGTGTCGCCTAGGGAAAGATAGTGATCGGGCGCTTCCCCCTAGTACTTGAGGTACTGCGGGATCATGGATGACACGAAAGCTTCCCGGAACTTGTGGGTAAAGTTTGCAAGCTCTGCAGAGTGTAAAACTATTTGAATAGCCATGTCGATGGTCGAGGACAGTTGGGTAACCGCTCTAGGGCTATGTCCATTGTTTACAAAACCGGGTGTGTGTGTCTGAGGCAAATAACACGGTTTGGTTATATTGTTGATATGATTCGTGAGGAAGCCACGATGAGCTTGAGCATGAGTTGTTCATAAATCTTTCTATATGTTGATGTCTGTAACCTCCTGATACTTGTTGTAGACGCATTCATGTACTTGATAAATGTTGATCATACTTGCATGAGAAAAACTAGCTTTCCGCCAAAATGCCAATTTAGCAGTAGAGCCTTGCATAATTATTTTGTTATAACTCTCGTGTTGCTTGCGAGTACACTCAAACGTACTCATTGGCTTGTCACTAGCTATTTACTTGGCCAGGCCTGGAAGAGCAGGAATATGAAGAAGAGTTCTTTGGTGACGATCATGCAAGCTAGGATGCTCTCCCAGTCAGAACGCATGTAGGGTTAAGGCAGATGGCATGAGTTCACACTATCGTTGAAGATTTACGCTGCGAGTTTATGAAGACTTGACCATAATGGTCTCAATTTGTGTAAAACGGTATGTATGGATGTAAGACTCTTGTTATTCAGCTTCTGTGTGTTCAATGAGCATTGATCTCTAAGATCACTTTACACGTGCATTTGGCGATCACAACTTATGACTCGGGGTCCCCACACTAAAATGTCCTCAAGATGCCTGGATGTAGCGGCCCATCACTATCGCCTGTGATGAATAGGATGCGATCTGCTCTCTTGAGCACGCCTACCAGGCCACGCAGCCGAAAACTCTGATGGCGAGCATGATGCCACCCCTCCTGAGGCCACCCCCGAGAAGAAGATGCATCTTCTCCCCAAGAGTCGTCCTGACCTGAAGTAGTATGCCGATGGCGCCTCAGGCTCCACGCCCGCCACAAAGCACCTCTTCCTCTCTCATAGGAAACTATGCCTGGCTCCTTCCTCAAGTCGGGCTCAGGGGCATCTGTCTGGAGAGCCTCTGGCCTGACTAGTGCGACAAGGGAGGTTGTCGGGCACCACCTGGAGGCGTGTTACGACGCACGCCCCCACGAGCAAGGTCCGAAGCGCCAGGGGCACGAGAATTCATCACCAAGGCGATTGAGGAGCTTTAGGACGCGCAAGCCATGTGCAGCGAGCGCCGCCCTGCGCGTCCTACCAATGCAACCGCCGCCCCAGCACGGGCGATGAGCTACGCGTCTGCGTCAATAGCCAGACACTCGAGTTGCCCCGAGGTGGCACCGCCGACTGCTAGGTAGGTGGGCCAACACTCAAGTCGAGCACTGGCCCGAGGGGTTGAATTAATAAATCCTCGGGTTAATTACTCCCTCGGCAAGTTTTAGTTATTAGGCAAATGGTAAAACCAAAGTTGGATCTCCTTGGGAAAGCTTTACTTTAAGCGAAAAAGCAAGGGGGGCCCATAAACCCCAACCGTGTAAGGAATGCAAAATCAAGGAACATAACACCGGTTTATCGGTTCTTATAGTGGCATGAGTGGAACAAAACACCGAGCAAAAGGCCAAACCTTCCACCCATTGCCATGTATATAGGTGCATTAATATAATATAAGATATATTGTGATATTCCAACAATCCAAGTTCCGACATGGAGCAATCTTCATCTTCACCTGCAACTAACAACGCTATAAGAGGGGATGAGCAAGCGGTAACATAGCCACACAACGGTTTGCTGGGATGGTGTCAAAGGTTAGAGGGTGTTTCATGGAAACAATGAGAGGCTGACAACAAATAGATAGGTAGCACAACATATAGCGATAGCATTGAGACAACTAGCATGGCAATGATAGTAATGAGATCCAAGGTGACGGTCATCTTGCCTGAGATCCCGCTAGGAAGAAGATCGAGTCCATGAAGAGGAAGAAGCCACGAAGACGAACAAGCGTAGACGAATGGATCCTCACGAGCGCAACGAAACAGGAACTAACGAGAAGAAGCAAACAACATGGTAAAGACACAACACACAAACACGACATGATTCTCAATTAAGTATGATGCATGACAAGGCTACATGATGCAAATCATGGCAAGAGAGGCTGCAAACAAGAACACACAACGAAGCAAGTTTAAATGAGGCCGGAAACAACATATAACAATTCTGGTAAGTCCTCATATGCAAATTTTGAAATTGGTACAGATCTGAACAAACCTTATGTTAAAGTTGTTAAAAGTTTACATGCACCATGATGATCTACACGAATTTCTAGTAAAGTTACATATAAAGTTCATTTCATTCAGAGCTACAGCCTAAAAGATCTGAGCAAAACAAGTTAAGCATGCCAAAGATGCAAGATGCATTCAAACATCAAGAAAAGACACTCCAAACATGAATACAACATGATATGATGCATCTACATCAGAAACAAGCAAGTTTCCTATAGAGCATACCCAAAACGGTGCAATGGTTCAACACATACACATGAAACAAGATATAACAACAATCTATCCCAAAACATCAACTAGGCACTTTGCAATCATCAAAACAACATGCTACAGGAATATTTTAAGGCATCAAAGGGCATGGAAAGCATGTATATGTCAAGCACTACAAAGGTGATCACTGGGCTACTGCCAAATACCACTAGAACATACTCAAAACATCATGGCAAGATTGCAAATGATAATAGTTTCGCAAACTTAGTGAAATAAACTGAACATGGCAGCAACAATGACAAGTAGGCACATTTGCAAGCTTGTGCAATTCATCTCAAAGCATATCATGGCATGTGAAAATAACCAACAGTAAGAAGACATGTTTATGCAGCTACTCATGGCAATAACATGGTCATAGCATGCATAGAACACTAGCTACTCACATGGCAAAACTGAACTTACTGTTAACAGGCTGACAGAAACATTGTTTAGCAATTTGAGAAAAAAAAAGAGACAAGCTATAGCAACTTATAATTGCAATAAAGGGCATGGATGGATAGAGCATAACATGGACTTCAAGACATGGTCACTGGACATTCCAAAACATTCATGGATATGACTGTAGCATCAAGCAAACATGACATCATAATATAACAGTTTCAGACTTTGCAGTTCTCAACAAGTCTTAGAAATCAGCAAACAGCGAGTAGATCACTTTACAAGCTTGTTCCACTCATCACAAGGCATAACAGGAAAAGTGGATTGCACCACACCAAAGATGACATGATTGTGCTCCAAACACATGTTGACATGTTGCTCAAACAAAATTCACATAAAAAGATATGAAAACGACAAATCAGCAAGTTATGTTAGTTTTCAGCACTTAACAGCAACATACACTTTTGCAACAGAGATAAGCATGGCATAATGCACTCTAACATGTATTCAAATGCAACCATCATGTAGAGCATCACTAGGTGAGCATTTTAACATATCTTACACTCCATTTGAGCTAACATGCACAAACATATGACCTCTCAAACATGCTAACATGTTGTTGACAGACAACAAAGACTGAGCAGTAACATCACATAGAAGTTTTGCAACGAATATTAAGACATCAAGATGAAACATATCATGCATGCAACACATGCCAACATGTAGATCACTCTGAGACGAACATTTTGATATATCATGCACGAAAAACGGAGTTACGAGCACGAAGATATGAAATGGCAAAGGAGGCAACATAATATCATGAACCTAGGACTTAGTGAAAATTATACCAGCAAGAAACGGGATGGGGAGGAATGGGAAGGCGCAGATCGGGACTAGCCGGGCGTTGTTTGGATGGAGGGAGTGGTGGATCTGGTCCACCTGACCAGATCCGACTGACGCGGCTCCGGCGAGCATCGACGCGGAGGAGGACAGCGAGCGTCGACGTGGAGGAGGACGGCGAGGTTCGACGGGGAGGCGCAGCTCCGGTGGCAAGGGAGCTAAGGCGGCGGCGGGCTTGCGCGGGGCGCCTGCGAGGTCGGCGAGCGGCGGCGGGCGAAGCTCGGCGGCGGGGCGGCGGTGATGGAGGGCGGCGGCGAGGGAGGTTGGGCGGCGGACAATGGCGTCAGCCGGCGGCGACAGGCGGCATGGGCAGCGACTCGGCGCTGGAGGCGAGGGCCGCACGGTCTGGCCCGGCGCGGCGGCGGGGAACCGGGCCGGCGAGCCGGCTTCGGGCATGCGGGCCCGCGCGGGTGGCTGCAACGCGGTGGTCGACGACGAGATGGAGGCGTCGGGTGATGGCACGCGTCGGAGGCGGGGTGTCGAGGGCGAGGAGGAGGTTGGGGAGGCGCCTATGGTTCGGCGGGGAGGTCCGTTGAGGAGGTGGAACTTCGGGCGGCGGCGGCGGCGATCCCCCGATCTAGATCGGGATCGGGGGGAGGGAGCGAGCGAGAGAGAGAGGGGGAGTGTGGTGGACCGGCTAGGTCACAGGGGAGGCAAAGGGGGTTAAGCAGGGTCGGGGTGGGAATTCATTCCAGTGCCTCGTCTATTTTTGGCAAGGTTGAAGTATCTACTGTCATAGGGCACTAACTCGGTTATAGTTCTATCATGTTCTACCTTCGAGTATTACCCCCGGTATCTCGAAGATGTCTTGCCATTGCACCACATCTTACTAACTTTGTTGAAGTAATGTCTTTCCTTGTCGTAATCACTCTACGGGTTCTGGGTTGTTGTCAATCGAGGACACCGACTAGAGAAATTATTCCGCACTACAAATTGAATACCCCAAGTATTTTTACTGGGAAACCCTGAACTCAATCTGGTCATTCCTAGACTATCGGTTGCATTCTGGTCTTGCTATCTTTGACTATGCTACCTCGTCCTTCTATGGTGGATGAATTCTTCAGTGTGTGAGCACGACTTACGTCGAGCTTTCAACATCATGTTGCTTGTCTTGAAAGGCAACTTTGGTTCCGAGCTTGCATCTTATATATTGATCATATCACTTGACACTTCGTCATTCCCTTGCTTGTTGTCGTTTTTGTTTGATTGCATCCTCTTGAAACCGCCCGGCAAATGTGTCGGATCACCTTCAACACTTTGACTTCTTCCGAGATGTCAATTGTGTTCATGAAGAGAAATACCCTCCTTGCCCTCGATGATTTTATTATCATCGACAACACCCTTGACTTCCTTTCATCGCGAAATTGTCCACATTATGAGTACAACTTGCTCTCTAGCTAGTGTTGTGTTCTGCCTTGAAGTATTGCTCCACCTCTTAGAGATTCTCGGTATGATGATACTTCTCACCATCACCATTCTTCCTTGGTCCCCATGTTTTTTTAACCGGGATACCAATATGCTAACGATGCTGCTTGAGTTCTGCACTTCTAGCAAACCTATTGCCTTGAAGTAACGATCGACAGTTCGTTCTTAGACCGTTGGTTATCGAATCGTCACTCTAACATTGATCTTGCTGCCTAAGGTCATACTTCGGGCACACCTTTCAACTAATGATTAATGGTGCATGTTTTCCTCGAGCATACAACATTATATCATTTGAATTGATAAGTGTCATCTCCTTGTTCACATTATTGTGGAAATCCATCCGTATGGAATTCTCGATGAATTGTCGCTGAGCCCATCACCACCTACTCATCGTCTCCTTGGTTTAATGATGAACTATTTGTTTCGAGAACCCGCTCCCATAGTTCATTTCCCGAGAATCTTGCAATGTCATTTCGTCGATTTGTGTTGCACCTTTTCTTGTCGAACATCCTGAGTCTGAGGTATCATGACACCAATTGGATCTGAATCTCGTTCGGATATGATGGTTGGAACTGTTGGGGAACGTAGAAGAATTCAAAAAAATTCCTATGCTTCACCAAGATCAATCTAAGGAGTCATCTAGCAACGAGCATAATGGAGTGCATCTACATACCCTTTGTAGATCGCGTGCGGAAGCGTTCGAAGAAACGTGGATGAAGTAGTCGTACTCTTCGTGATCCTCGTCACCGATGAGTCTAGCGCCGAACGGACGGCACCTCCGCGTCCAACACACGTACGGTACAGCAACGTCTCCTCCTTCTTGATCCAGCAAGGGGGGAGGAGAGGTTGACGGAGATCCAGCAGCACGACGGCGTGGTGGTGGATGCAACAGGAAAAGCTGCAGGGCTTCGCCGGCGCCCTGCGGGAGGAGTTGGAAGTGTGACGGGAGGGGGGAGAGGCGCCAGAGGCTTGGGGTGCGGCTGCCCTCTCCCCCCCCCCACTATATATAGGGGCCAGGGGGGCGCCGGCCCTAGGAGATCCAATCTCCTAGGGGGCGGCGGCCAGAGGGGGGAAACTTGCCCCCCAAGGCATAGGGGGCGCCCCCTCCCCCTAGGGTTTCAACCCTAGGCGCATGCAGGGGGGCCCATGTGGGTGCGCCAGCCCACCAGGGGCTGGCCCCCTTCCCCTTGCGGCCTAGGGGGCCCTCCGGGATAGGTGGCCCTACCCGGTGGACCCCCGGGACCCCTCCGGTGAACCCGAGACACTCCCGGTGACCCCCGGAGTTCACCCGATGGCCGAAACTGGACTTCCTATATATCATTCTTTACCTCCGGACCATTCCGGAACTCCTCGTGACGTCCGGGATCTCATCTGAGATTCCGAACAACATTCGGGTTTCCATGTGCATGTATCTCTACAACCCTAGCGTCACCAAACCTTAAGTGTGTAGACCCTACTGGTTCGGGAGACACGCAGACATGACCAAGACGACTCTCCGGTCAATAACCAACAGCGGGATCTGGATACCCATGTTGGTTCCCACGTGTTCCTCGATGATCTCATCCGATGAACCACTGTGTCAAGGATTCACTCAATCCCGTATGATATTCCCTTTGTCTGTCGGTACGGTACTTGCCCGAGATTCGATCGTCGGTATGCCCGATACCTTGTTCAATCTCGTCATGGCAAGTCTCTTTACTCGTTCTGTAATCCATCATCCTGTGACTAACTCCTTAGTCACTTTGAGCTCTTTATGATGATGTCTTACCGAGTGGGCCCAGAGGTACCTCTCCGTCATACGGAGTGACAATATCCCAGTCTCGGGTCATACCAACTCAACAGACACTTTTGGAGATACCCGTTGCGTACCTTTATAGCCACCCAGTTACGTTGTGACGTTTGGCACACCCAAAGTATTCCTACGGTATCCGGGAGTTGCACAGCCTCATAGTCTAAGGAATAAATACTTGACACTAGAAAAGCTTATGCATTACGAACTATACGATCTCGTGCTAGGCTTAGGGTTGGGTCTTGTCCATCACTTCATTCTCCTAATGATGTGATCCCGTTATCAATGACATCCAATGTCCATGGTCAGGAAACCGTGACCATCTGTTGATCAACGAGCTAGTAACTAGAGGCTTACCAGGGACACGTTGTGGTCTATGTGTTCACACATGTATCGATGTTTCCGTACAATACAATTCAAGCATGAAAAACAGACAATTATCATGAACAAGGAAATATTATAATAATACTTTTATTATTGCCTCTAGGGCATATTTCCAACAGTCTCCCACTTGCA
Organism: Secale cereale; assembly: GCA_902687465.1. Classification (NCBI taxonomy): domain Eukaryota; kingdom Viridiplantae; phylum Streptophyta; class Magnoliopsida; order Poales; family Poaceae; genus Secale; species Secale cereale. The sequence goes on along the minus strand of LR738711.1, from coordinate 455,631,598 downwards.
CTAGAGTAAATAATCTAGTTACATTGTGATGAATCGAACACCCATAGAGTTCTGGTGTTGATCATGTTTTGCCCGTGGAAGAGGTTTAATCAACGGGTCTGCAACATTCAGATCCGTATGCACTTTACAAATATCTATATCTCCGTCTTGAACATAATTCCGGATGGAGTTGAAACGGCGCTTGATGTGCTTGGTCTTCTTGTGAAACCTGGGCCCCTTGGTAATGGCAATAGCTCAAGTGTTGTCGCAGAAGAGAGTTATCGGGCTTGACGCGCTTGGAATGACTCCTAGGTCGGTGATGAACTCCTTCATCCAGACTCCTTCTTGTGCCGCTTTGCAAGCAGCTATGTACTCCGCTTCACATGTAGAATGCGCCACGACGCTCTGCTTGCAACTGCACCAGCTGACTGCTCCACCATTCAAAATATACACGTATCCGGTTTGTGACTTTGAGTCATCCAGATCTGTGTCGAAGCTAGCATCGACGTAACCCTTTACGACGAGCTCTTCGTCACCTCCATAAACGAGAAACATATCCTTAGTCCTCTTCAGGTACTTTAGGATGTTCTTGACCGCTGTCCAGTGTTCCATACCGGGATCACTTTGGTACCTCCCTACCAAACTTATGGCAAGGTTCACATCAGGTCTGGTACACATCATGGCATACATGATAGAACCTATGGCCGAGGCATAGGGAATGACACTCATCTTTTCTCTATCTTCTGCCGTGGTCGGGGACTGAGCCTTGCTCAATCTCATACCTTGCAAAACAGTCAAGAACCCCTTCTTGGACTGATCCATATTGAACTTCTTCAATATCTTGTCAAGGTATGTGCTTTGTGAAAGACTAATGAGGCGTCTTGATCTATCTCTATAGATTTTGATGCCTAATATGTAAGCAGCTTCTCCAAGGTCCTTCATTGAAAAACTCTTATTCAAGTAGGCCTTTATGCTCTCCAAGAATTCTATATGATTTCCCATCAGCAATAAGTCATCCACATATAATATGAGAAATGCTACAGAGCTCCCACTCACTTTCTTGTAGATACAGGCTTCTCCCCAAGTCTGTATAAAACCAAATGCTTTGATCACATCATTAAAGCGGATATTCCAACTCCGAGATGCTTGCACCAGCCCGTATATCGAACGCTGGAGCTTGCATACCTTGTTAGCATTCTCTGGATCGACAAAACCTTCCGGCTGCATCATATACAGCTCTTCCTTGAGGAAACCATTAAGGAATGCCGTTTTGACGTCCATTTGCCATATCTCATAATCATAGAATGCGGAAATTGCTAACATGATTCGGACTGACTTTAGCATCGCTATGGGAGAGAAAGTCTCGTCGTAGTCAATCCCTTGAACTTGTCGATAACCCTTAGCGACAAGCCGAGCCTTATAGATGGTCACATTACCATCCGCGTCTGTCTTCTTCTTAAATATCCATTTATTTTCTATGGCGTGCCTATCATTAGGCAAGTCCACCAAAGTCCATACTTTGTTTCATACATGGATTCTATCTCGGATTTCATGGCTCCAAGCCATTTATTGGAATCTGGGCCCGCCATCGCTTCTTCATAGTTCGAAGGTTCACCGTTGTCTAACAAAATGATTTCCATGACAGGGTGCCGTACCACTCTGGTGCGGAACGTGTCCTTGTGGACCTTCGAAGTTCAGTAGTAACTTGATCTGTGTCTTCATAATCATCATCATTAACTTCCTCCCTTGTCAGTGCAGGCACCTCAGGAACAATTTCCTGCGCTGCGATACTTTCCGGTTCGGGAGGGGTGACTGTCACCTCATCAAGTTCTACTTTCCTCCCACTCACTTCTTTCGAGAGAAACTCTTTCTCCAGAAAGGATCCATTCTTGGCAACAAAGACTTTGCCTTCGGATCTGTGGTAGAAGGTGTACCCAATCGTTTCCTTTGGGTATCCTATGAAGACGCATTTTTTCGATTTGGGTTCGAGCTTCTCAGGTTGAAGTTTCTTGACGTAAGCATCGCAACCCCAAACTTTCAGAAACGACAGCTTAGGTTTCTTGCCAAACCAAAGTTCATACGGTGTCGTCTCAACGGTTTTCGACGGAGCCCTATTTAAAGTGAATGCGGCAGTCTCTAAAGCATAACCCCAAAAAGATAGCGGTAAGTCGGTGAGAGACATCATAGATCGCACCATGTCCAACAGAGTACGATTTCGACGTTCGGACACACCGTTACGCTGAGGTGTTCCGGGCGGTGTCAATTGTGAAACAATTCCACAGTTCCTAAGGTGCGTGCCAAATTCATGACTTGAATATTCACCCCCACGATCTGATCGCAAGAACTTTATTTTTCTGTCACATTGATTCTCAACCTCATTCTGAAATTCCTTGAACTTTTCAAAGGTCTCAGACTTATGCTTTATCAAGTAGATATACCCATATCTACTCAACTCATCTGTGAGGGTGAGAACATAACGATAGCCTCCGCGAGCCTCAACACTCATTGGACCGCACACATCGGTATGTATGATTTCCAATAAGTTGGTTGCTCGCTCCATTGTTCCGGAGAACGGAGTCTTGGTCATCTTGCCCAAGAGGCATGGTTCGCACGTGTCAAATGATTCATAATCAAGAGACTCCAGAAGTCCATCTGCATGAAGCTTCTTCATACGTTTGACACCAATGTGACCAAGGCGGCAATGCCACAAGTATGTGGGACTATCATTGTCAACTTTACATCTTTTGGCATTCACACTATGAATATGTGTATCATCACGATCGAGATTCATCAAAAATAAACCATTGACGAGCGGGGCATGACCATAAAACATATCTCTCAAATAAATAGAACAACCATTATTCTCGGATTTAAATGAGTAGCCATCTCGCATCAAACGAGATCCAGATACAATGTTCATGCTCAAAGCTGGTACTAAATAACAATTATTAAGGTTTAAAACTAATCCCGAGGGTAGATGTAGAGGCAGCGTGCCGACGGCGATCACATCGACCTTGGAACCATTCCCGACGCGCATCGTCACCTCGTCCTTCGCCAGTCTCCGCTTATTCCGCAGCTCCTGCTATGAGTTACAAATATGAGCAACTGCACCGGTATCAAATACCTAGGAGCTACTACGAGCGCTGGTAAGGTACACATCAATAACATGTATATCACATATACCTTTGACGTTGCCGACCTTCTTGTCCGCTAAGTATTTGGGGCAGTTCTGCTTCCAGTGACCCGTTCCCTTGCAATAAAAGCACTCAGTCTCAAGCTTGGGTCCATACTTTGGCTTCTTCCCGGCAACTGGCTTACTGGGCGCGGCAACTCCCTTGCCGTCCTTCTTGAAGTTCTTCTTACCCTTGCCCTTCTTGAACTTAGTGGTTTTATTGACCATCAACACTTGATGCTCTTTCTTGATCTCCTCCTCCGCTGATTTCAGCATTGAATACACCTCGGGAATGGACTTCTCCATCCCTTGCATATTGAAGTTCAACACGAAGCTCTTGTAGCTAGGTGGGAGCAACTGGAGGATTCTGTCAACGACCGCTTCGTCTGGGAGATTCATTCCCAACTGAGACAAGCGGTTGTGCAACCCAGAAATCTTGAGTATGTGCTCACTGACAGAACTGTTTTCCTCCATCTTACAGCTGTAGAATGCGTTGGAGACATCATATCTCTCAACTCGGGCATGAGCCTGGAAAACCATTTTCAGCTCTTGGAACATCTCATATGCCACGTGGTGCTCAAAACGCTTTTGGAGCCCCGATTCTAAGCTGTAGAGCATGCCGCACTGAACCAGGGAGTAATCATCACAACGCGACTGCCAAGCGTTCATAACATCTTGGTTTGCCGGGGCAGGAGCGTCACCTAGCGGTGCTTCTAGGACATAAGTTTTCTTGGCAGCTACGAGGATGATCCTCAGGTTACGGACCCAGTCCGTATAGTTGCTACCATCGTCTTTCAGCTTGGATTTCTCTAGGAACGCATTGGAGTTGAGGGTTACATGAGCGTGGGCCATTTGATCTACAAGACATATTGTAAAGAATTTAGACTAAGTTCATGATAATTAAGTTCATCTAATCAAATTTTAATGAACTCCCACTCAGATTGACATCTCTCCAGTCATCTAAGTCATACATGATCCGAATCGACTAGCCCGTGTCCGATCATCACGTGAGACGGACTAGTCATCAACGGTGAACATCTTTCATGTTGATCGTATCTTCTATACGACTCATGTTCGACCTTTCGGTCTTCCGTGTTCTGAGGCCATGTCTGTACATGCTAGGCTCGTCAAGTGAACCCTAAGTGTTTTGCGTGTGTAAATCTGGCTTACACCCGTTGTATGCGAACGTTAGAGCCTATCACACCCGATCATCACGTGGTGCTTCGAAACAACGATCCTTAGCAACGGTGCACAGTTAGGGGGAACACAATTCTTGAAATTTTAGTGAGAGATCATCTTATTTACTACCGTCGTTCTAAGTAAACAAGATGCATAAACATGATAAACATCACATGCAATCAAATAAAGTGACATGATATGGCCAATATCATCTTGCTCCTTCGATCTCCATCTTCGGGGCACCATGATCATCTTTGTCAACGGCACGACACCATGATCTCCATCATCGTGTCTTCATGAAGTCGTCACGCCAACTATTACTTCTACTACTATGGCTAACGTTTAGCAATAAAGTAAAGTAATTACATGGCATTATTCAGTGACACGCAGGTCATACAATAATTAAGACAACTCCTATGGCTCCTGCCGGTTGTCATTTTCATCGACATGCAAGTCGTGATTCCCTATTACAAGAACATGATCAATCTCACACATCACATATATCATTCATCACATCTTCTTGGCCATACCACATCACATAGCACATGCTGCAAGAACAAGTTAGACGACCTCTAATTGCTGTTGCAAGTTTTTACGTAGCTTCTATAGGTTTTCTAGCAAGAACGTTTCTTACCTACGCCAAAACCACAACGTGATTTGTCAATTTCTATTTACCCTTCATAAGGACCCTGTTCATCGAATCCGATCCGACTAAAGTGGGAGAGACAGACACCCGCCAGCCACCTTATGCATCTAGTGCATGTCTGTCGGTGGAACCAGTCTCACGTAAGCGTACGTGTAAGGTCGGTCTGGGCCGCTTCATCCCACGATGCCGCCGAATCAAGATTGGACTAGTAACGGCAAGAAAATTGAGCAAACTCAACGCCCACAACTTGTTTGTGTTCTACTCGTGCAAGATGCTACGCAAAGACCTAGCTTTGATGCCACTGTTGGGGAACGTAGCAGAATTCAAAAAAATTCCTACGCTTCACCAAGACCAATCTAAGGAGTCATCTAGCAACGAGCATAATGGAGTGCATCTACATACCCTTTGTAGATCGCGTGCGGAAGCGTTCGAAGAAACGTGGATGAAGTAGTCGTACTCTTCGTGATCCTCGTCACCGATGAGTCCAGCGCCGAACGGACGGCACCTCCGCGTTCAACACACGTACGGTACAGCGATGTCGCCTCCTTCTTGATCCAGCAAGGGGGGAGGAGAGGTTGATGGAGATCCAGCAGCACGACAGCGTGGTGGGATGCAACAGGAAAAGCTGCAGGGCTTCGCCGGCGCCCTGCGGGAGGAGTTGGAAGTGTGACGGGAGGGGGAGAGGCGCCAGAGGCTTGGGGTGCGGCTGACCTCCCCCCCCCTCCCCACTATATATAGGGGCCAGGGGGGGCGCCGGCCCTAGGAGATCCAATCTCCTAGGGGGGCGGCGGCCAGAGGGGGGAAACTTGCCCCCCAAGGCATAGGGGGCGCCCCCTCCCCCTAGGGTTTGAACCCTAGGCGCATGGAGGGGGGCCCATGTGGGTGCGCCAGCCCACCAGGGGCTGGCCCCCTTCCCCTTGCGGCCTACGGGGCCCTCCGGGATGGGTGGCCCCACCCAGTGGACCCCCGGGACCCCTCCGGTGGACCCGGGACACTCCCGGTGACCCCCGAAGTTCACCCGATGGCCGAAACTGGACTTCCTATATATCATTCTTTACCTCTGGACCATTCCGGAACTCCTCGTGACGTCCGGGATCTCATCCGGGACTCCGAACAACATTCGGGTTTCCATGTGCATGTACCTCTACAACCCTAGCGTCACCGAACCTTAAGTGTGTAGACCCTACGGGTTCGGGAGACACGCAGACATGACCGAGACGACTCTCCGGTCAATAACCAACAGCGGGATCTGGATACCCATGTTGGTTCCCACGTGTTCCTCGATGATCTCATCGGATGAACCACTGTGTCAAGGATTCACTCAATCCCGTATGATATTCCCTTTGTCTGTCGGTACGGTACTTGCCCGAGATTCGATCGTCGGTATGCCCGATACCTTGTTCAATCTCGTCATGGCAAGTCTCTTTACTCGTTCCGTAATCCATCATCCCGTGACTAACTCCTTAGTCACTTTGAGCTCTTTATGATGATGTCTTACCGAGTGGGCCCAGAGGTACCTCTCCGTCATACGGAGTGACAATATCCCAGTCTCGGTTCGTACCAACTCAACAGACACTTTCGGAGATACCCGTTGCGTACCTTTATAGCCACCCAGTTACGTTGTGACGTTTGGCACACCCAAAGTATTCCTACGGTATCCGGGAGTTGCACAACCTCATGGTCTAAGGAATAAATACTTGACACTAGAAAAGCTTATGCATTACGAACTATACAATCTCGTGCTAGGCTTAGGGTTGGGTCTTGTCCATCACATCATTCACCTAATGATGTGATCCCGTTATCAATGACATCCAATGTCCATGGTCAGGAAACCGTGACCATCTGTTGATCAACGAGCTAGTAACTAGAGGCTTACCAGGGACACGTTGTGGTCTATGTGTTCACACATGTATCGATGTTTCCGTACAATACAATTCAAGCATGAATAACAGACAATTATCATGAATAAGGAAATATTGTAATAATACTTTTATTATTGCCTCTAGGGCATATTTCCAACAGGAACATAATTCCAAGACTTATAACACTAGTCTTTTATGACCCGGTAAGGTGTTTTCATGCCTAGCACACTTGGTCGGAAGATCGATCATTATAGTTTCCCTTATTGCAATGTTAGCCATTCTTCCATGAAGAAATTGTAAGACTTATCTTATAAGTTGCTCCTGATGGATCATTTGTGTATCCAAAGTCTGGCCCTTGATTGAAACACCATATCATTGCTACGTCGAAGCATGACTATGATACCCCGCTCATCAACAAGAACATTGGAGGCGCGATGCTAAATGTTTCTTGGTTAGTTATCCAAACACCGTTGTATGGGTAACATCTTGATTAATCCTTGCCTCTTTATCTGAATGGTTGGGTACTTGCTCTCCTAACCTGTATGCCATGTTCTGCTTGTCCATGGGAAGGATATTCTCCTAATAATTATGTGTAATCACAATTTTCCTTTCCATTTGTTTGTTTAACCTTTCTTTGATCTACATATAATCTAAGCAGTAATAATTTTCTGCTTATGTAAACAACTTAGTGTACAACTCTGTTAGAAGAACCTGTTACTATTGTTCATGACATTCCGGTAACCACCGATGGACGAGAACCTTGCCTATTGGTCCGCCTCGATTCAACGAGCAGGAAATGGTTCTCTTCGTTCCCCGTCCTTGGTAACGCCATTGTTGCCGACATAGCTGACTAGCTATCCACTGACATGCATCCCTTGTCGTGGCTGTGCAAGATGTCAACACCCTTCCTATTTTCAACCCACATGGTGGGCTCATAACCCACAGGTCCACTGGATCGAAACCTGACACTTCTTTACAACCCGGATTCTAATGTATCTTTTGCACTTGGCTTCGTATGTGATTCACGAGCTAAATTCTATACCATTATTCATCCTGGAATCAAACATCATGGTATTTCCATTATTCAGGCCCCATTCCAGCTTCTATCTAGGCATCGAATGATTGCCTACCCATTTGAAATTTTGGTATCATCGTATATTGCACTCAAGAAGTCACTAAAATACAACTCGTGGGGTACCTCGTGTACTTCCCATTGATTCCACCGTCAGATGCCCAGCTTTGTGGACATGCGTTCTTCCAGATTTTTCCCCCTGATCACATTCGTAGGATGATGGAGACCCCGAAGAAAGGATGACGACTTGATCACGATGACTTGAAGCAGAGAAATGAAGACATCAACATAATGATTCGACTTCTTCAAGAAGGGCAACCAAGACCGAGAGGACCCTTTAGAATTTCGTAACCATACCCCTTCCCCTTACTCCCCTCCTAAATCTCGGGACGAGATTTCTTGTAGTAGAGGAGAATTGTGACGCCTGGATATTTAAGCTACAGTAAATCTCGGCTAATGTTGCCACGTCACCTCGGTTGCTGTTGATAAACTCGCGTTAGTTCAAAATGATTCAAATTTTAATTTTAATTAAAGGCAACCAACAAAAGTTTTCAAACGATAAAACTAAAATGTTCTAAATGTGACCAATAATTCATGAGTGATAAGGTGCAGAAACCAACATTTCTTATAATATTTAAATTCACTAAAATAACCAAAACTGAGGGCAAAACAATTAATTTAATGCCTTTTATAAGTTATAATAATATAAATAATTAGTGATGTGCCAAAATAGTTGTGGCAGTGGCCTAACTAGTAATACTAATTTAGGTGCTGACTTGGTGTTTTATAAAACTAAAATAAAAGAAGCTTTAAATGAAAACAGTAAAGAAATAAAAGGAAAACAGAAAAGGAAAAGGAAAATAAGTAAATAAAAGAAACCCCGGCCCAGCTGGGCCTCGGCCCAACTGGCCGGCCCGCCCCGACCCCTGCTTAACCCCCTTTGCCTCCCCTGTGACCTAGTCGGTCCACCACACTCCCCCTCTCTCTCTCGCTCGCTCCCTCCCCCCGATCCCGATCTGGATCGGGGCATCGCCGCCGCTGCCGCCCGGAGTTCCACCCCCTCGACGGACCTCCCCGCCGAACCGCAGGCGCCACCCCGACCTCCTCGCCCTCGACACCCCGCCTCCGACGCGTGCCATCACCCGACGCCGCCATCTCGTCGTCGACTACCGCCGCCAAAGCTCCAACGCCGCCCCGAGCCCACTATAGCACATCTACAGGGCCCCGTGAGCCCTCTTCCCTTCCCCTCTCCTCCCTGACGGAGTAGTCGACACCTGAGCATAACTCCTACAAATGGTATCTGGAACACTCGGTACCAGGGCATCACTCTGCTAGGACAGAGGTGAGGCCAAACACCGAAAACAGGTATGCAAAAGGGAAATGGTGCAGGCAGTGGATCGAAACTTATACCGCCTACACTCACAAGATCACTATCAGCGACCATATAATAATCTATATGCATGCTATGCAACAAACAAATGCAGCAGTCAAATGCAACAAACCAACCAGACTCTATACTACCGTTTTCTAACGTTCGCGCGGTCTAGGGCGTCCTACAGCCAGACCTGCTATGATACCAAGCCAGTGGCACCCCGGCTCAGAGAAACCGGAATGCCCCGTATTACAGCCAAGAGATCAAGGAGAAGTCTTCTGGAATACGACACTGCTTAGCATAGAACAAATTAGCTCTTATTAAAATCTATATAGTACAAGAGGATTACATCGGCACGACGAAACTACGCCGGCCACGGTTGCTCCATGCAAGCAGCAGAACAACATGATGCAGTGGAATGACATCTAGCAGCAGAACAACGACGACGGTGGTGAACTCCACTCCGCAGGGACTCTGGCTGGAACGCTTATCCTAGCTCGCACACACGTGTTCCACGGCAAACAAGCAATCAAATTTGGCATGACCTCAAACTGGCATGACACGCTAGGTCAATACATTGAATGTACTTGCAAGCTCACAGTAACCAAAAGCAGTCAAGACAAACATTAGCATGGCATTAGTAGGTTAAATCCATCATGAGCATAATACTAACATAACAACATGGCATGCACCAACTGAACATGATACAACCAAAACAACTTAGCATGACATGAGCACATGAGCATGATGATACTACATGCAACAGGTTAACATTTTCATGCACTAACTTACTCTGCTCGGGTTACCTCGTAACCAATACATGCATGATCTTACCATCATGGACATGACACGATCATCTCAGGATCCAATCAAGCTTGGTATTACAATACTGTAGTAATCATTACATGACCACAAGGAGCTTGACCTTTACCCATGATTCTCGCCCAACATCACAAATATCCATCAACTCGGTATCCTTGGTACCACGGTGATCCTCTCACGATCACATCCAACATCTTTCTCATCATCGAACCGGGGTTGTCATTAAGCACATTATTATTATTAATGTTGACCCACAGAGTGACCGACATGAACTGGGCCCATATCCGCGGGTGCGGCTATCGATAGGTTAAAACACACACTCTGTAGAGGTAGCGCGATTTACCCACACCACAGAACCCATGGCCTTGCACTCCCATTCGGGTGGACCAACGGCGTTTCGACAAAACCGATCTTCCGCCATGACACTCTCCCGGCCACTCCGACCAACTCCCCTTTGGGCAAAGTCTTGGGTGGCCCCATGCCTACACAAGGCATCAAAGGCCACCGTCGTGGCAAAACATACACGGTCCCAAATGGGGACATGAGCTCAAAACCAAACATGGGCACACAAGGCTTATGCCGTCCTACCCAGCCAAGGTAGCACCCGCACATAACCTTCCCTCGTTGGAGGCACCGGCGAGAGGCATGACAATACACCCAGTTAGGACCTTCCCATAAAGGTAAGTGTGGTTGCACTAGTCAGCCCGATATGGTGGCACCATGACTCAGCCAACAGTTGTTCAAGTTCATTATCATCCGGTTAAACTTGAATGCAATAAGCTGAGTCATATTAAAATAACATGATGCAACTACAATGCATGAGCCTGATATTAACATAAGCATGGAGGTGCAACATAATCTTCGAACATAACCAAAATAAAGCATATATCCAACTAAGCATGGCATACTGACGAGTATGAATATCACAAGTAGATCACTACTCATAACATATCCAGATTACTAGCATCAACAATAAATATCATACAAGAACATATCAATAATGCTACCATGAAAGCATTTAATCAACTGCATGCAAAGGAACATGCATGACACCGGTACTCGGAACAGACGACAGTCATGCACCAAAGACCATCACCAACATCATCAGGTAGTACTACCAAGCATGGCATATGAAAGTAATACTACCAAGAATACATGATGACCAGGTACATCCGAACATGGCATGATGATAAAAATAGATACACCAGCATAACCAAAACAGCGATAACAGTTACAGACAAACAATCACTTATTAAATGTTCAAGTAGAAAACCAAGGCTACCGCATGACTATCATGCAAGTGGTTGTTGTGGCTTGCCTGGGGGTGAAAAATACACCGGGAAGAAGTGCGGTGAAGCCGCGGAATGATTCGCCGGAAACAGCTCTCTCTAAGAGGGGGTTGTTTACGGGCAAGGGAAAAGTGGTCATTTTCATAATGTGACAACATCATGAAAATGATACCAACAGAACGGGCTCGACGAGACAAGTAAATGGGCTTTGGATTCCCCTCAATTGGAGTCTCGAGCAAAAAGTTATAGCCCGACGAAGTGTAGGGACCAATTTGTAAAACTAACTCTACAAACAGGCCCCTAGCTGGAAAATCAAAAAGCGCATTTATCATATTACGTCTTCAGAAAGTGAAAACATATTTAAGCTGAAGGAGAAACAGAACGCATTTTCTTCAATAGAAAGCGCATTCCCAAGAATACACCTTCACTAAAAATGATCAACACGGCCACTGGATCAACACGAGAGACTTACAGAAGGGGCCCGCCACTTATCCATGTGGGCAGGACGGAGTCAACGCTAGGAGGCCGACGAGGGGGTCCCGCGTGCTGGTGGGGCCTGCCTGGCCGGGGCATCTTCTTCCTCCCGCGTCTGCCTGTTGCTGGCCGAGGGAGGAGCCCACCCCGATGATGACCGCCCGCGATTCCGGCCACCATACGGGACGTGCAACCTACCAAACTGCACAGGGGACCGAGCCGCATCGGTGAGTGGAGGTATTCAACGCATGAGAGCTACGAAACAGGGATGACCACGGCCATGGCGCAGGAGGGCTTCGGCCGTCGGTGAACTTGGCACTGCGGGGCTCGGGCAGAGGAGGGATGGTGATGGATCTCCGTTGGGGTGTGGAGGTTCTGTTGGTGGTGGCTAGTTGAGAAGGGAGCGCTCGCAGGCTCGGATTTGAGTGGCCAGAGGTGGTGGCCATGGTGGCCGTGGGGAGGATGGAGGGATCCTCGACCTTAATTAGGAGACTCGGCGGGGCTCTGGATGGTGGGTGAGGTGAGTGGTGAGGAGAGGAGGGGCTCGGGTGGCCTATTTATAGGCGGGGGCGAGGTGCCGAGCCGGTCATCGCTGCACGAGCTCGGCCAAGGCTCTGGCGACGCGCAGCGATCACTGGGAGGCGTGAGAACGCGACGACGAGGATGCATACACGCTATAGAGCTGCACAAGGCTAGAGGGGCCGAGGGCGGAGGAGAGAAACGGCTGAACGCCATTAAACCCCTTATTGGCTCTAGCTGGCCCGTGGGCGCGCAGCGACGAGCACCGACGGAGAGGCTTCCAGAGAGGGAGATGGCTCCAGGAGAATGGCGACGACGCGGGGAACACGCTAGACATGCACGGGCGCGCTGGAGCTCTGAGTAGAGGAGGGGCCCGAGCGAAACGACGGTCGGCTCGTGCCCACTGCATGCCAAAGCGGTGGTCAGCGCGCAGTCTGGCATGGAGAAGAGCCAAATGGCTGGCATTTGTTGTCTAGGGGAGAGTTCTTCTAGGGGAGGTTGCAACCATAGTGGTAGATCGACGAAAAGCTATGTGGTTAAATGGTAAGAGGGCTATGAAGTTTACTATATCAAACTAAATCCGGATGCAGTGATCAACAGGTAAATGGTAAATGACAAATGAGTTGTCTGGGGTGTTTAGGGTTAGAAGGACCCTAATCCTGTGAAGTTTGAGATGATATGGACAAATATTTAATATAGTTGCTTTACAACTACATAAATAGGTCCAGAAACTTGATCATGAAGTGGCACTCACTTGGAGTAACCACTTGAGCTCACATTTGGCAAGGCTTGGTCATATGGTCATATAATTGTGCTGTAAAATTTTCATACCAAATGGTCTTACCAAAATAGTACTTCCTTCCCAAACATCCTCACTGTCCAGAAACTAGGAATAATTCCTGAGGGATGAAATGGGTCCAAAATTTGTGGACATAGGTTATATGGGTAGGAGAAGGTCCTGGAAAATTTTCATCCCTAATGGAGCGAGATAAAATATAGTTGCTTCACAAACTGAAAATTTGGGCAGAAACAAAGATTTGAAGGTGTGCTCACATGGATGCAAGAAATGAACTCAAAGTTTTAGAAGAGTCATGATTTGATGATATTGAAGTCATGTAAAAATTTCAACTCGTTTTGATATGCCTAGCTTGTACCTCTGTCACAAAGTTTCTTTCTGGACACAAACTTTGGAAATTAGCTAAACAATATTTACTAGGAAAATGAGTATGAAAATTGGCATGAGGCTTGATATGCACAGGAAAATTAGCGAAAAAAGTTTTGGGGCAAATTGGCAAAGATAAATAGCACTTGCTTCACAAAGTGCCATTTAGGGCATAATAGGAAAAGGAATATTGGTGAATTAATTTTGAACATGCCAAGGAAACGTTTTGCCATATTTGATGAAGATATGACCCAAACAATTTATAATAATTATTTGGGATTTTTAGGAGTGATAGAAATATAGGTTGCTTCACAACCTAGGGTAGACATGGTTATTCCTTTAATAGAAAAAGGAATATTCCCTAGAAAAATAATATTGGGGTTGGTCTAGGATAGAAATGACAAGGTCTGGGGATGAATAGGAGGTTGACAAGCCACTCTGGAAAGAAAGAAGAGGTCATCTTCTTCATTTTCCAGATCACATAGCCACGGAAAAAGAAAAACTCAAGCAAATATTCCAGAAAATCAAAAGAAAAATAATGGGACAAAAATCAAGCTGTGACATATGTATGTCCTTATGAACAAAAGTGTACTGAATGTTTCTACAATGGTGTAAAGAATTTTTATCAAATTGGCATGGTCTACCAAGTAATAAGGAACATGCTTGCATGGGTACCACATCACAATCAACATAATCACATATGTAGAGATACTAAAATGCACATGAACAGTACGTGTTACCTTAACCTTGCCACTGTTGTTGAACCATTTGATGTAGTAAGGATGTGGATGTGGTCTTCTGGTGAGAGATAGCTTCTCCACCATCTCCATGCTAGCCAAGTTGTTGCAGCTCCCTGATACGTCTCCAACGTATCTATAATTTTTTATTGTTCCATGCTATTATATATTATGTTTTGGATGTTTAATGGGCTTTATTATACACTTTTATATTATTTTTGGGACTAACCTATTAACCCAAGGCCCAGTGCAGATTGCTGTTTTTTTTGTGCCTATTTTAGGGTTTCGCAGAAAAGGAATATCAAACGGAGTCCAAACGGAATGAAACCTTCGCGAGAGTTATTTTTGGAACGATATCAACACAGAAGACTTGGAGTACATGCAAGGGAACAAAGGAGGCGGCCACGAGGGTCCAGGGCACGCCCCCTCCTACAAGGCGCGCCCCCCACCATCGCGGGCCCCCTCTGGCTCCCCCGATGCCCTCCTTCCTCCTATATATACCCGTGTACCCTGAAAACATCGAGGCAACAGAGAAAACCCTGATTCCACCGCCGCAACCTTCTGTTCCCGTGAGATCCCATCTTGGGGCCTGTTCCGGAGCTCCGCCGGAGGGGGAATCTTCCACGGAGTGCTTCTACACCAACACCATTGCCTCACCATGAGTTGTGAGTAGTTTACCACAGACCTTCAGGTCCATACTTATTAGCTAGATGGCTTCTTCTCTCTTTTTGGATCTCAATACCAAGTTCTCATCGGTCTTCAATGAGATCTATTCGATGTAATCTTTTTGCGGTGTGTTTGTCGAGATCCGATGAATTGTGGGTTTATGATCAAGATTATCTATGAGAAATATTTGATTCTTTTCTGAAATCTTTTATGTATGATTATAATATCCTTGCAAGTCTCTTCGAATTATTGGTTTGGTTTGGCCTACTAGATCTATAGTTCTTGTAATGGAGAAGTGCTTGGCTTTGGGTTCAATCTTGCGGTGTCCTTTCCCAGTGACAGTAGGGGCAGCAAGGCACGTATTGTATTGTTGCCATCGAGGATAAAAAGATGGGGTTTATATCATATTGCTTGAGTTTATCCCTCTACATCATGT
This sequence comes from Secale cereale, assembly GCA_902687465.1. Lineage (NCBI taxonomy): Eukaryota > Viridiplantae > Streptophyta > Magnoliopsida > Poales > Poaceae > Secale > Secale cereale. The sequence goes on along the minus strand of LR738711.1, from coordinate 455,616,211 downwards.
CATCTTGCTTAAAGCATTACTCTATTCTTATAACTTAATACTCTAGATGCATGCTGGATAGTGATCGATGTGTGGAGTAATAGTAGTAGATGCAGAATCGTTTCGGTCTACTTGTCACGGACGTGATGCCTATATATAATGATCATGCCTAGATATTCTCATAACTATGCACTTTTCTATCAATTGCTCGACAGTAATTTGTTCACCCACCGTAGAATTCTGCTATCGTGAGAGAAGCAAGTAGTGAAACCTATGGCCCTCGGGTCTATTCTCAACATATTAATCTCCTACCTACTTTACTTTTCGTTATTTACTTTCTGTTCTTATATCCAAAAATACCAAAAACATTACACTATCCTATCTAATAGATCTCACTTTCGTAAGTGACCGTAAAGGGATTGACAACCCCTTATCATGTTGGCTGTGAAGTTCTTATTTGTTTGTGCAGGTGCGAGGGACTCGCGCGTGGTTTCCTACTGGATTGATACCTTGGTTCTCAAAAACTAAGGGAAATACCTACGCTATTGTGCTGCCTCACCCTTTCCTCTTCGAGGGAATACAACGCAAGCTCGAGAAGTAGCACTCCCTCCATCTACGATGACGCGAACAGAACGTTCCTTAACAACTCCCTTTGTATGGAACAAATTGTGCCTTTTTGCTCCGCTTGTGTGACGTGCACACTCAAAACACGTTGAGCAACTAAACATTCATACATGTCAGCGTCTTCAAGAGCCATGCATTGCATCTCATGTTCAAAATCATCTCCACCGTGTTCTTCACGTGTAACAAGAGCCAAAGTCTCCTCATCATAGTCACTAGCGGACTCATAACCACCATCCTCAATAGCAATCATCACACGCTGAGATTTGCATTCCCTCGCATAGTGACCACGACCAGTGCAACGGCAACATATAGCATCATGAGTTGGCCTTGTGGATGCCATGGATGACGAAGAGCTCTGCGCAGGACCTGAAGGTGTACTCCTGGCTGATGGTGGTGGTGCCAGTTTGCATTTACCACAGTTAGAAGTGACGGATGAAGTAGGCGATGGTGCAGCCGGACGAGTGGAAGTAGATGATGCACGGGGTGTCCATGATGAAAGTCGACCTCCAGAAAAATTAGTTCGCGCCAAGGCCTGTCGATCCTGCACTTCACGTTCAGCTTTGCAAGCAAGATGGAATAAACGAGTGGTATTATTATAGTCCTTATACTCTAGAATAGTCTGAATCTCTCTATTTAAACCACCCATAAAACATGCAAGCATAGCCTCATTATCCTCAACAATACCACATCTAATATAGCCAGTTTGTAATTCCTGATAATTTTCCTCTACGGAATTTTTTCCTTGTCTTAAACGCTACAATTTCTGAAGTAATCCACGTTGATAATATGGTGCAACCCAACGAGTACGCATAGCAGTTTTCAAAGCAGCCCAAGTAGTTGGAATATTATTCGGATATAATCTACGACATTCAGAACACCACACACAAGCAAAACTAGTGAAAGCACAAAGAGCAGCAGCAACACGTCTCTCCTCGGGATATTCTAAACATGTAAAACGTTGTTTGGTTTCTAACTCCCAAGTAAGATATATATCAGGAACATATCTACCCTCAAATGGTGGAATATTCAATTTTAGTTTAGGGAGATGGTCGTGATCGCGTACCTGAGGGTGTGGTGCAACCCTACCATTGCGATTATTTGCATGTGGACGACCTGGTGGTGGTGGTGGTTGCATGTAGTTCAGATTTTGATCAACCTCATTCTCGTAATCTCCCGCATAATCGTCCTTCTCCTCAGCAGCAGCAGCAGCCACAGAAGTATCAATAGCAGCACCAACAATTTGGCCAGGCTCAGGAGGGACACGGCTCGCTCGGCGGAGGGCTGTTTCGCAATGTGGAGGTAGTTTTTGTTGTTGTTGTTGTTGTTGTTGCAGACGTGCAACAGGTGTAGCCGGTGGTGGTTGTGGAAGACGTGCAAGCACTTAAGCGAATTTGGCATCAAGATTTGTTTCGAACGTATTCTCAAGGCCATATCTTATCCATGGCCTCTTCGAAATTGTTCAGCACATCTTGCACCTATTCAGTCATCATTTGCTGAAATTTATCATGTAACGCCTTGTTTGCCATGTTCTCCCAGTCAGTCTCGTCAGCTTGTGATCCTGCCATGGTTAGCAGCAATAGAAACACATAGAATATGCTCCTATAGATTACTAGAAAGTGCTGGTGGTGGGGTGTCACAAATCCGTGAAGCAAATCTCAAATTCTTACCAGTTCTTACCAAGCAGCAGGTGGTGATCGGCGGCCGTTGTAGTCAAAACACCTCAAACCTTGGATAGAGCGATTGCCATGTGGTGTCAAACACACGATGTAGATGTATGTGGAGCTGGGAAGGCCTATGATATGGTAGCAAAAATGTCAGCAACAATTAATTCAAAGATGCAAAGGTAAAAAAACGCTCAACGAAGGTACTGTGTTGGTCCTAGGCTAGACCGTGTTAGAGACGTGAGCCTAGAACACAAACAAAATCACGGCCCGGCACGGAAACAAGAGAAAAGCACACTCTGGAATATATTGTTCGCTCTCTTTTTTTTGGCGCTCCTTTTGTGTGTGCTAAAAATCACTATAATGGTGAGTGTCTCAAAACTCTTCCCGAGTCAAACTAAGATGATGGGCATGAAAAAAAAGTGACTGTTTTTTTGGAAATAAGGGCAGCGATGACCAAAAAGTGTGGTAAAAAATCACTATGATGGCGGGTGTCTCAAAAGACTCGGAAAAGGCTAAAAACAGGATATGGATAAAATATTTTCACCTGCCGAAATTTTGGCCTAAAAACTGCCGATTTTTTTTGGAAACGCGAAACCAAAACTAGATGGATCTCAAAAACAAACCTATAAGAAAAGAACTTGGATTGGTGGTGGATATATGGTGGTAGGATATGGCAACGATGATGGTATATGGTAGCGATGGTGGTATATGGCAGCGATGGTGGGTATGTGGTAGCGGTGGTCGTATATGGCAGCAACGATGAATATGGTGCGGCGGTGGCGTCCCAAACTGTGACAGAACTCGAAACTCTAAAGGACTAGATGCTAAGACCAGCAACTAGACACGACGATGCTCTTCCCCTCACCACTTTGGAAGAGGAACCCAAGAAGAAGGAGGAGAATGTGTGTGGTTGAGCATCTCCACCCCCTCTCACTCCCTTTTATAGCGGAGCGTGGCAGGGGCTGGCTTTCCACTACCCCGGAGCAACCGCCCCACTCCTCCAATCCGGCTTATCCGCACCACTGACAGCGCCAGATTCATCGGCCGCCCCTTTGCACCAATGCAGGGCACCACGCTTTCTGCCATGGCACACGTCCCCGCGCCCTGCGCATCTGCCACCAGCCATGCACAGTGCATGCTGCGTGCGTGGAGGAAACGGTAGGCGTAGAGGTAAAAGGTAAAATGGCAGTTATCCCTCCGGATCACGCGCGGGCACTACAATTTATCCCCGTGAACATGGGCGTCCTCCGGCACACTGTGTGGGTACGCCAACACCATTAGGCGTCGTGCTACTCGCGGGGAACCTGGGAATTGATTTAGCCCCAGGTTAATGAAGAAGCAAAGGAGACATTAGAAACATGGATTCCATTGCGGCAAGGTCAAGGTTCCAGCCTGTGCATTGTTAGGGTCCTACCCAAATGATGCCTAGCAGCATGTGTGGGACAGGCCCGGGGGCTCCTGTCGGTGAAACAAACACTCATGTTTGCTGACCAAACTCATGCACATGTGTGATGACGATCAGACATACAGCACTAATGCATACACAACGTTATGCCAGAGAAACCGCTCTTCGTGAGATCAAAGAGAGCATTAAGAAGACCAAAGCAAGCAGAAGCGCGCCTTGGGAGAGCCTCCCTTGCCGGGCAGGAGAGCCCAGCCAGGTCGAGGCAATACCCAAGGGCGAACAAAGATTGCCCCGACAGGCTTGCCAGGGCCACCAAGACCAAGCCCTACCAAGCTCCCTTGGCGGAAAACCTCCACCGAGACACCACGGCTCCACATCACTACACCAATGTCACTAATCAGTGTGGTGTCAAGGTACTAAGCTACCCAGTGGATCCTGTCAAGTGCATGGCAGCACGGGAGAGAGGCAATTAGCTTTATTGACACCCATCTACGAGGCGTGTAAAGCTGAGATGAAGTGGCAGATAAGCGGTGTGGCAAAATTGCCGGGTTTCAATCTCGACACGCACCTAGAAGTGCATTTAATGCATTTTTCCTAATTGCCAGAGTTAGGTATGATAGCACTGTTAGCCATGTAATCACTCTAAAATGACTGTTTTACCACTGTGGTTGCCCCTTAAGCTATAAAAGAATGCCCAAGGCAACCTAGCGAGGGGTTCGAACATTTTTCGACTCCCCAACACTTGTACGCTCACATTGCTCTCCCCGAGACAACCTTGCCGGGCTAGAGCACGCCAAGCCTTCGTGTTTCTCTAGATCAATCCATGATAGTAAGAGTAGGGTTTTACATTGCAAAGTGGCTCAAACCTGGGTAAAAGAGACGTGTCCATTGCCGTGTTGTCCCCTGTTGCTTCTTCTCTTTGTGCAATGTCGCCATCCCCCTGTCGAACCACAAAGGGGCACCCATGCCCCATAGGTGATCATGCTTCCATGCAAAAAGTGAGGCTCACTTTGGTGAACCGAGCACACCACTAGGACTCTTGAGTCACCTCACGTGCAGCATGTTGTCACGTGACTTTTGTGTGAGGACGTGATGAATAATTTGACCGATGTGTACTAGTACTACTAGTTATAAAAGTAGCACTACTTACTTGTATGAGTAGTGCAATATATGGTATAGAGGACTGCTAGTACCACAAAATTAGAAATGGAGTACATTCATCCAATCTCCAGGTTGCTTCCATATTGCTTTAAATAATATTAGAGAGCATTGCTAAAGGCTTAGTTTTAAGGGCATGATGCAAGAGTGTTTCGAAGGAGCTTAAAAACAAGTACCTACAAAGTTACAAGGTTGCGCAATAGATTTTGTAGCTTACATGAGTAATACAAAATATAATTCCCATTGGACAACACTTTCCCCTACAAGTACGCACTTGAAGCCTAATTGATATATATGGATTTTGCACATCATCTCCATCATCATTCTGAGTAGACGCTACGCAGGAGATGTAGGATGCACTTGATCCCAGAAAGGTATTTATCCTTCCTACTAACTATAGTACATAATATCCAACAAAACAGGGTCATGCTATCGCAGCAGGATACATGGCTCGGTCTAGATATCACTACGAATCAACTTGTGCATATTTGTTGTTGGCATAAACCACATCTCCGCGGGCCGGGTTTGCAAAAGTCATTCATCGCTTGGAATCTTGATGCCTTTCACAGACTAAAGATCATCTGGCAACAAGCTGTGTCGACATATCTATGGATATGGTGATTGATGACCCACATGTATAGGGGATCAATTGTAGCTCTTTTCGATAAGTAAGAGTGTCGAACTCAATGTAGGTGTACAAAAGTAGGGGCCTTTTTGTACCCCTTTACTTCTGCACGGGCAGTCGTAGCCACACATGCGGCCATGCTTGGCGGGGCAGAGGAAGGAAAGGTACGAGACTGCCAAGGCAGCACTCAAGCCAGAGGCATGAAGAGACAAGGGGCAAGATGGGTTTCCCCGGCAACACCCTTTCCGGGGAGGCCTACATAGCCCCGGCAAGGGTCTTGCCGGGGCAACTTTCACAACACTAGCAAGGTCGCCACCCTTGGGCCTGGGAGCTCTGACACCATCGACAACGTCAAGACCAAGACTCAGGGGCGCCTGCGTGGTGGCATGCAGATCTTTGTGAAGACCAAATGCCTGTGAATCTAGATAAGGACCAGAAGACGAAGACCCATGGCAAGATCCTTGCCGGGGACGATCGAGGACCCCCGGCAAGATCCTTGCCAGGTAAGGCCATGAGACCCCGACAAGACCCTTGCCGGGGGCGTCTACGGGGCCACGGCCAGGCCCGCACCTACCAAAGTTTCGCTGCCCCGCGGCCGTTCCGACGCGGCAACCAGCCCACCAACTAGACAAGCGCATGTGTGGCAGCATGCACCTTCTAGGCTAACTAGTCAAGCACCTGCATGGTGGCATGCAGCTCTTCGTGAATACCCTACCACCGCACCAGCACAGCGACCAGCCAGCCAGTGTGGCAATGCATGCCTCGTCAACTTGGATGCGCGTCGGAACAAGGTGAGGCGGCAACGGACGGGACGAGCTATGTTGCCGTCCCCGATAAAGCAAGAGGGCACATAGGAAGCGCATTAAATGTGTTTGTCCTATGATGTTAGGTGATAAACTTGTACACTATAGATACTTTCCACCTCATGTGTGCCACTTTGACGACCCCTTTGCCATATAAAAGGAGGCCCGAGGCGTACTGTGGAAGGATTCAGACTTTTTGGACATGGCACGCATAATAGCCAGTTCAAGAACTGAAGAACATAAGATAAACACAGACAAGCAGGACTAGGGTGTTACGCATCATTTGCGGCCCGAACCTGGGTAAAAATCCCCATGCGTTGATCGCTAGACCTGCTCTTTGCGCAGCTCCTCGCGCCCCGCCAACCATAGTAGAGGTCCCCGGGATCCTATATGTGTCGTTTTCCCCAAAATCTTTGGCGTGCCAGGTAGGGGGCGCTAGGGTGTGAAAATCTGGTCTAGAAGTTAGTGCATCGACTTCTTCATCGCCATGGCTCCCAAGAACAAAGGGGTCGCGTCGATTGGTCCGTCAGGAGCTGAACCGCCTGTGCCAGCACGGGCGGGCGATGGGGCGGCCGTGGATGCTGGCGGAGGCGTTGCCCGCGAGCATCCACGACACTCTGGCCATCGGAGCTAGGGAGCAGCATCATTCGTGCCCAAGAGGACGAGTCGCACACCGCTGGGTCCAAGGGCGTCGCCGTGCTGCCCACAGGCGGTGCGGCAACCTCTAGGACACCCCCACCGGCGTCCGCGCCGCGGTCTCCCAGATTGTGCATGACGAGCAATGCCGCAACATCGGTGCCCCCGAGCGCCGCCGCGGGAAGAGCCCTTTGCGTCACTCTCAAGATACATCGGGGCAGCATGCACGTCCAGATGCTGGCGGAAGTGACGTGCAACCACGAGACCATGATAGATCTCCTTCTAACGTGGTTAGAAGTTAGAGCGCGTCACGGTCCACGCAGCTTTCGCCACCACCCACGCTAGCAGAAGCGTTGGCGCGCGTGCAACTGCTCCTCAACTTTCCTCCCGCCACGGAGAAGCTTGACGAGTGGAGAGCCACCATCCGGAGCCTCATCTACTTCGCCAATAAAGATGAACCGCGACCAGCGGAACCCTCGTGCTGGCGCTCTGTCGAGCTGCCGCACGCTGGTGGTGGAAGGACCGGGGCTGCTGTGACACGGTGCACTCTCCTCCCCCACGCCAGCAACAGCAGCCGCCGGCTCGTTGGGCCGACACTCGTGACAACGTTTCAACAGCATCATCCGACCCGCGAACCCGGTGCGACCAACGTCAAATTCTTCGGGAGCGAGCCCAGGAAGACGCTCAGACCACTATCGAGCGACGACGGGAATGGCTCCATTAGTCAGATAGGCATGCGAGGCCCACTATGGACCGCCCAGCACCGGGGGGCTGTGGAGACTTACCTTACGAGGTGGGTTGTCCAGCCTTTACCCGTGAGCTGCGGCAATTCCAGTGGCCCACTGATACGTCTCCAACGTATCTATAATTTTTTATTGTTCCATGCTATTATATATTCTGTTTTGGATGTTTAATGGGCTTTATTATACACTTTTATATTATTCTTGGGACTAACCTACTAACCCAAGGCCCAGTGCAAATTGCTGTTTTTTTGCCTATTTCAGTGTTTCGCAGAAAAGGTATATCAAACGGAGTCCAAACAGAATGAAACCTTCAGGAGAGTTATTTTTGGAACGATATCAACATAGAAGACTTGGAGTACATGCCAGGAAGCGAGAGAGGCGGCCACGAGGGCAGGGTGCGCGCCCAGGGGGGTAGGCGCGCCCCCACCCTCTTGGGCCCCTCGTGGCTCCCCTGACATGCCTCTTCTTCCTATATATACCTACGTACCCTGAAAACATCGAGGAGCACCACGAAACCCTAATTCCACCGCTGCAACCTTCTGTACCCATGAGATCCCATCTTGGGGCCTGTTCCGGAGCTCCACCGGAGGGGGCATCGATCACGGAGGGCTTCTACATCAACACCATAGCCTCTTCGATGAGTTGTGAGTAGTTTACCACGGACCTTCGGGTCCATAGTTATTAGCTAGATGGCTTCCTCTCTCTCTTTGGATCTCAATACAAAGTTCTCCTAGGTCTTCGAGGAGATCTATTCGATGTAATCTTTTTGCGGTGTGTTTGTCGAGATCCGTTGAATTGTGGGTTTATGATCAAGATTATCTATGAACAATATTGGATTCTTTTCTGAAATCTTTTATGCATGATTTAAATATCCTTGCAAGTCTCTTTGAATTATCGGTTTGGTTTGGCCTACTAGATCTATAGTTCTTGCAATGAGAGAAGTGCTTGGCTTTGGGTTCAATCTTGTGGTGTCCTTTCCAAGTGACAACAGGGGCAGCAAGGCACGTATTGTATTGTTGCCATCGAGGATAAAAAGATGGGGTTTATATCATATTGCTTGAGTTTATCCCTCTACATCATGTCATCTTGCTTAAGGTCTTACTCTGTTCTTATGAATTTAATACTCTAGATGCATGCTGCATAGCGGTCGATGTGTGGAGTAATAGTAGTAGATGCAGAATCGTTTCGTTCTACTTGTCACGGACGTGATGCCTATATACAATGATCATGCCTAGATATTCTCATAACTATGCACTTTTCTATCAATTGCTCGACAGTAATTCATTCACCCACCATAGAAATCTGCTATCATGAGAGAAGCCACTAGTGAAACCTATGGCCCCCAGGTCTATCTTTATCATATTAGTTTCCCGTCAACTTGCCAATTTCTTTCGTCGTTGCTTTACTTTGCATTATTTACTTTTTCTCTATATCAAAAATACCAAAAATATTATCTTATCATATCTACCAGATCTCACTTTTGTAAGTGACCGAGAAGGGATTGACAACCCCTTTTATCGCGTTGGCTGCAAGGTTCTTATTTGTTTGTGCAGGTACGAGGGACTCGCACGTGGTCTCCTACTGGATTGATACCTTGGTTCTCAAAAACTGAGGGAAATACTTATGCTACTGTGCTGCATCACCCTTTCCTCTTCGAGGGAATACAACACATGCTCAAGAAGTAGCACCCACCCACCGCACATTCAAGCCTAAGGTCGGAGAAAAGTACAACGGCAAGATTCACCCGTCGGAGTTCCTCGGCATCTAGACTATCGCGATGCAGGCCGCTGGGGCTCGCGACGACAAGGTGCTTGCCAACTACTTCCCGTTGGCGCTTAAGCCCAATGTTATGTCATGATTGATGCACCCGCCTGTGGATTCCATTTCATCTTGGTCGGATCTATGCCACGAGTGTGTTGGGGCCTTTACCGGGGCCACCAAGCTCTTGGCCAGGCAAGTGATTTGCATGTCAACCCCCAGAAGGATGGCGAAACCCTGTGCAAGTACATACCAAGGTTCAGCTGTGTGCAATACAACATCCCAGATGTTCACCCCGCCGCCGTCATCAGTGCATTCCATCAGAATGTGCGCAACCGCAAGATGTGTGAGGAGCTGGCGATGAACAAGGTTAGGGATGTAGCCGAGCTTTATGTTCTCACTGATAGATGTGCTCGGGCTGAAGAAGGGAGGAAGTACCCCGGCAAAGATGCTGGCGCGGAAACCGACTCCACAGATGGAGACGCCGTCGCCCCTGCAAAGAAGGCCGACGCCGCAACAGGAAGCGTAAGGGCAAGGCGTGCTTGCCCTTGAGGGATCCGACGACCCCAGCGCCGCCAAGAAGGCCAAGGATAATGACCCCGGCAAGGAAGTTGCCGGGTGCGCCGCCTGCCGGGCCTTGGCGGCTGCCGACAAGCCAGTAGGCTTCGACAAGTAGTACTGCAAGATCCATCGCACCAAGGGCCATGACCTCCAGAATTGCCGGCAGGTTGAGCTGCTCGCAGAGAAGCAGAAAGCTAAGTATGAGAGGCGCGATAAGGAGAAGGGCCTGGACGGTGTTGAGGTGCCCGGCAAGAAGCGTGGCGGTCGAGGAGGTCACCCCGGTAAAGATAATCAGCCAGAGAGGCCCGCTCGGGGCCGCGACAAGAAAGAGGGAGGCGATGATCATGATGACGACGACGAGTCCAGCAAGCACGGGTTCCGGAAAGCTACGGAGGCCATGTGCGCGACGGTGGCGCCTCGTTGCATACCTCTCATCGCCAACTAAAACAGTGGTCACGTGACGTCACTGCGGCAGAGCCATCATTCGACGCCCACAGGCCATTGAAGTGGTCCAGCACGCCTATAATTTTTAACATCGAGGATCACCCTGATCGCACAACGGTGGTCGGGTGTTTGCCATTGTTGGTGTCGCCAATGATACGCAACCTCAAGGTGACAAAAGTGCTAGTTGACGATGGGGCCGGTGTGAACTTGATCTCGCCCGCTGTGATCGAGAGGTTGCAATCTGATGGAGATCTCGAGGAGACAGGCACATTTCAAGGAGTCAACCCGCGGAGGAGTAAGCCAAAGGGTAAGATCGCGTTGCCCATTACATTTGGGGACGAGCTGAATCATAGGACGGAGAAGATTGTTTTTGATGTTGCTAAGATCCCCTTGCCCTATAATCGGATCCTCGGACGCCCAACGTTGGCCAAGTTTATGGCGGCATCACATTACTAGAGATACCAAAAATATCAGTTGGGGCTGTGGGTGTAACTCTGTTAGTGATGTCCTCATCACCAGCCCTCCACTGGCTACTGTTCAACTAGCCCTCCACGGGGTCATGTTCATCCACCCGCAATGCATCGGTTGTGTCGGCCTCGTCTCGGGGTCCTGTTCATCCAGCGGCAACCGCCTACTACTACTACCATGGGGTCCTGTTCATCCAACCCCGACCGGGCACTATTCATCCAACCCCAACCACGTACGTCTAGACTCGTTCAACCAACCCCACGTTCATTGTTCATCAAGAGGCAGCAGGTTCGATCGGTTTTAGTAAGCAGCAACATTGGTCGATCGGGTTCAGTTAGCAGCGAAGGAGTCGGCCGGGTTCAGTTAGCAGCGAAGGGATCGATTGCTCGGGTTCAATAACGTAGCTAGTGCAATCGCTCGGGTTCAGTAAGCGAACGCCTCGCTCGGGTTCAATTAGAGCCCAACGCCTCGCACACACGCGTGTACGTATACGAGAGAAACGCGCAAACCTCCATGCATCGCTCCGCCCCGACCACCCACCGTAACCGGGAACTCCCCGAAATTTTCCACGCCCTCGCTTCTACCACAATTTTTTCCATCATGGACGACCCAAAGAATTGCATGCAACTGCGTCTCCGGCCAGCCCAGGACGAAAAGCCCATTTCCTATCATGATTTTTTGTCATAGAAGGAGGAGCCCACAACATCTATGATGATACGGGTTTTTGTCACAATTATTGTCATAGAAGTGTCATAAGCATGACAGGAAAAAAATTCGTTCGGGCCAAAATGGCACAGATGTATCTTTTTTTTTGTAGTGTTGGGGACTGACGGCTCCGTTCGGCGCATCGGCTTGGTCGGCTCGGTTGGCTCGTACCGAAGGTGGCGCGTGCCCTGCGGCTGCACCCACAGCAGGGGCAGCTAGAGGGTTGCGGTTCGCCCAGAATGAGCGTCGCCAATGCGGCTGCATCCTTTGGTGGGGTGGAGAGGTAGAGAAGGAACAATCTCTCCACCCGCACTCTACGGAGCATGGCCGCTTGGATGTTGTTGGCGCTGTCCTTCTCCGGTGCCTCCTACTCTCGCTTCAGCTGCAGGGGAGGTAATGATGACGCCGCCTGCTCCGGCCACGTCCCACGCAGCGACCACGTCCCCATGCATCCCCGTAGCCCCCACGGCCTCGGCGGCCGCGTGCGGAGGGGCTTTCGAGGTGGACGAATGAGCTGTGTCACCAGGTTTCTTCTTGGGCGCCATGGATGATGAAGCCATCGATGAAGAAAATGACAATGAAGATGATGCGCTATGTACACTCACGGGTTCGCGCAAGCGCTTCCCCCTACCTGGCGCGCCAAAGACGTTGTGGGAAAACATGGCCACCTATGGGGCCATCGGCCCCTTGTGGTTCAACGGGGGAAAGAGCACATTGCACAAAAAGCGGAGGGTGCAGAGCAGCACAGAAGTGATCACACGGGCAGTTTTACCCAGGTTCGGGCCGCCGCGAGCGTAAAACCCTACTCTTGCTTTGGTGGATTGATGGGGGAGACCGCGATGGAGGCGCAGCACTCTACCCCAGCAAGGTTGCCTCAGGGCGAGAGCAGCTACGCACGTATGAGTGTACAAAGGTCTGGATCCTCTCTAATGTTGCCACGGCCCTCCTTTTATAGATCAAGGGGTCACCACAAGGACAAATCAATCATTGTGTACTGATTAGATAGCGAATAGTGCTATCATACCTAACTCTGCAGACAGGACGAGGTGCATTAAATGCGCCGCTTAGTGTCACATCATAACGTAGCCCGGCAAGCCTTGCCAGGCCGTTCGGTCACCTTCTCGCCTGCCTGCACGACACATCTCTGGAAGGGTGTCATTTGAGGTCGTTTCCTTCAGAAGTGGTTGCCACGTGCCAAATAATGACCACTTAGTCACTTAGGGGCTCGGCACCGCACCGATTGATGACTTATGTTGATGTGAGGTGGCGCGGTGGAGTTTCGTGGGGTAACCCACCCTTAGCGTCCCCGAGTAGCATGCCGGGGCGGTCTTGGGACTTGTCTTCGGGGAAACCTCGACCTCGCCAGGATTGCCTGCCCGGCAGAGGGAGGTTTTTCCTTAGTGGTATCTTGCTCCTTTAGGTTGACTTGGTTTTCTTGATCCACCCCTTGATTTCTCAAAGGGCTAACCTCTTCTTGCTTGGTGTGGTCTTGGACGTTGCAACCTCGCCACTGTGCATGTGTATAGTGTGGGCAACATACATCAAGGTTTGTTGCACCGACAGCTTTATTCAAGAGAGAAACCTCCAGTGAAACCTATGGCCCCTGGGTCTATTTTACATCTATTATTTTCAGATCTATAAAACCAAAAACCCAAAAATACCTTGCTGCAATTATTTTGTGTTTACTTTATTGTGCTTTGTACTTTAGTTTTAAATCTATCTCTATCAGATCTCACTCTTGTTTGTGACGTTGAAGGGATTGACAACCCCTTTTCCGCATTGTGTGCAAGTGTTTGTTAGTTTGTGAAGGTGCATATATTAGAGACTTGCTTGTACCTCCTACTGGATTGATACCTTTGTTCTCAACTGAGGGAAATGCTTATCTCTACTTTGCTGCATTACCCTTTCCTCTTCAAGGGAAAAATCAACGCAAGCTCAAGAAGTAGCACGCGACAAGGGGAACGAGTCTTCGGGCATGCTTTATTTAGATCCGTAAAATCTATGCAAAGCCTCCATTTCCCATTTGCCTTGCGCACTACCACTGGGTTTGCCAACCATGTTGGATGCAACACTTCTCTGACCAAACTAGCCACCTCAAGTTTCTTGATCTCTTTGGCAATAAACTATTGTCGCTCCAAAGCCTGCTTCCTAACCTTCTTCTTAACGGGCCGGGCATGAGGGAAGACAACAAGGTGGTACTAGATTACCTCTCGTGGAACGCTGGTGATGTCATATGGTTGCCAGGCAAACACATCGACACTCGCCCGCGGGAAGGCAACGAGCGCGCTTTCCTATTTGTCACCAAGGGTGGCACTGATGGTGAACGTTCCGTCAGCGACATCCTGCCTTGCCGGGACATTCTTTACAGCAGGCGAAACAACCTTGGATCTATTGCTAGTGGAAATCTCCGGTAGCTCGTCGATAGGAGCAGCGCACTCCGAAGAGGCGCGCTTCCCGGACTCCTTGCTGGTATCCCTGCTAGTTTTCCTTTTCTCATCTGTTTTCACGGCAGGAGCCACAATCTCAACGGTTTCAGTAGCTATCGCGTCTCTGTACATGTTATCCACGTAGATAACAACATCTTTCTTGTTTGACGGGACGCAAATGATGCCGATCGGCCCTGGCATCTTTAGAACATTGCAGGCATAGTGGGATGTTGCCATGAACTTCGCCAGAGTTGGGTGGCCAAGGATCCCATTGTAAGGCAAAGGGAGGTCGACAACATCGAAAACAACCCTCTCAGTTCGGTAATTCAATCCTCCGCCAAATGTTACCGACAACGTAACCTTTCCCTTAGGCCGACTTCTGCGGGAGTTGATCCCTTGGAACGTTCCCGTAACCTTGAGCTCTTCTTCAGGGATCTATAGCTTACTGACCACTTTAGGGGAGATCAGATTCAACCCAACCCCGCCGTCAACCAGCATCTTTGTGACCTTGAGGTTGCATATTGTTGGCGAGACCAACAACGGCAGACACCCTACCGCGGTGGTGCGGTCGGGGTGATCCTCTTCGTCAAAGATGACATGCGTGCGGGACCATTTGAGTGGCTTCAGAGAATCTGTAGCTGGTTCCACGCGCATTGACCTCTCGTGCCCACTGCTTGAGCTGACGATGGGAGGAGTGCGGGGTGCACCCCCATCAATGCACATGGCTTCAGTTGCCTTATGGAACTCCTGCTCACTAGTCTCTTCTTCATCCCCCTCATCACTGTCCTCGTCCCCTTCATTCTTCTCTCGGCCTCTGGGAGGCTTTTCCTTCTGCCACGGGGCCCTACCGCGGCGGCCTCCTCTACCACTGCGGCCCTTCCCGGCAGCACCTTCTTGGTCATTCTCTTTGTTGTGCTTCTCATACTCAGCCTTCTGCTTTTTGACAAGTTGCTTGACATGGTGACATTCTTGGACATCATGACCCTTAGTGCGGTGGATCTTGCAGTACGGCCCGTCGGAATTCCCAGCCTTCTCTGTCGCTGCAACCTCCCGGCAATCTGTGCACGAAGCATCTTCCTTTCCGAGGGCTTCGATTTTGTCCTTCTTGCCGATACTAGGGTTACTGGAGCCTTCGACGGCCAGTACTAATTTCTCCTTGCGTTTCTTATTGCGCTTCGGGACCTTCTTCTTTGAGCCAGCAGCCTCGTCGTCGTCTTCTGAATCGACTTTGACGTCGTCCTCCTCTCCGAGGAGTCGCCTCCCCTCTTCAACTCGAGCGCATTTGTCCGCCAAGTTATTCAGCTCATTGTAGTCTTAGGCAGTCGGATGTTCATCTCGGAACGTATCCTTCTGTTGCACACGTTCGACTAGAACGCGGCAATCACAGCTGCCGGGTGTATATCTGGAATGTTGCGATACACTCTGCTGAACCTCTGCATATACTTTCTCAAACTTGCTCCTTCCTTCTGAGCAGGAACTTGCAAGTCGCTGGGCCATCCAGGCTCTTGATGGCTGCCCGTGAAGGCACCAACAAACTCGTTGCACAAGTCAGCCCAAGACAAAATGGAGTTCTCAGGTAGGTGCATCAGCCATGACCTCATGTTTGTCTTGAGCGCCAAAGGGAAGTAGTTGGTGAACACTCTTTCGTCCCTTGCTCCGACAGCTAGGACAACAATCGTGTAGATGCTCAAAAATTATGCCGAGTTTAGCTTTGCATCGTATTTCTTGGGAAGCTCTGGCTTGAAGACATGGGAGGACGGCCAGTGGACCTACCGCAACTCGTGAGTGAAGACAGGGCATCCAAGCTCGAAAGGTAGGTACCCGCCATCACTGGGCGTGGGTTCGACGACATGTGGGCCGTTGCGCTTGTCCGATTGGCAGTGAATTTTCTGTCAGCGCTTTATGGTGACGCGCACATCTTCCTGTCACCAGTCTTCCAAAACTTGTTGTTGATCTTGACGGGCTCGTGGATCGGATGAGGCCATCGATGCTTCATCAGCTTCGTGGCTGGGTTGGTCTCGTTGTCGCCCTTGAGCCTGCTGCCGCGGAGGGGACTGCACCATAGGTGCAGCTCCCCCAGTGTGGCCAGCTGCTCGCGCCGCTGTTGCGGCTTAGGGGCGTCGCGACGACCCTGCCTGTTGGGATCTCTCAACCTCAGTGAAGTCGATTAGGCTTTGCATGGTGGCTCTCCATTCCTCCATTTCATCGGGCACTAGCAGGAATCTCAGCAAGAGTTTGGCCCATGCTATGGCTTCCGTGGCGGAGCTCGGCATGGTTGTCGAGGCAGACTGCGACACCGTTGGACCCCTGGCAGCACCAAGAGGAGCGTTGTCGTGGTCTTGTCGCCGCGAACCGGTCGCCAAGGCGGTTGGGCGATGAGTAGGGCGCGCTTGGGAATTGGTGGCCCCGTTCAGCGCCCTGTCTTGCTCGCCTTGTCCTAGGCAAGGCGTGTGTCCAGCAGTCATTCCAGTTACTGGCACCGCTGGAGGATCACGGCTTGCGCCGGAACGGGCATTGTCACTGCGGCTGTGCCCGCTAGCGCGGTGAGGCAATGGAGGTGGAAGGTTCTCTCCGTCAATGCCTTCCAGGTTACGGTCGTCTGGATGTTGTTGATGTTGATCTCCGCCGGCGTCTTCAACTCCAACTTGGACCGCGGGAGACACAATGACAGTGCCGCCTGCGCTGGTCGCGTCTCCTGCCACACCCGCTTCCCCAAACATGGTTGCAGCACCTGCAGCGTCAGCTGCTGCGTGCGAAGGGGCTTTCAACATCGATGGGTGAGCTGTCTCGCGGGGCTTCTTTTTGGGCGCCATGGATGATGAAACCAATGGCGAAGAAGACAATGACGGAGATCGGCGCGCTGCTTGCAACTTTAGGTTCACACAAGTGACGCCCTCTACCTGACCCGCGAAAGATGTCAAGGGGAAACACGATCACCTATGGGCCATTGGCCCCTTTGTGTTCGACAAGGGGGGGTCACGTTGCACAAAGAGCAGAAGCCGTAGAACAGCACGGCAATGGCGACACTTGCAGTTTTTACCCAGGTTCGGGCTGCCGTGTGGCGTAATACCCTACTCCTAGTTTGGTGGATAAATGGGAGGACCCAAAGGAAATGTGGCGCTCGTGCCCGGCAAGGCCACCTTGGGGAGAGCAGCTACACGCGTACAAGTACGTGAGGGTCGGAATCCTTTGCTAATTCGCCTCGGGCCTCCTTTTATAGTTCAAGGGGCATCCATAGTGGCAAACAACCATTGTTTGTTGATTAGATAGCTAACAATGCTATCAGACCTAACTATGGCGGTTAGGAAAAAGTGCATTAAATGCACTGCTAGGTGTCATGCTGAGAATGCAACCCAGCAAGCCAGTCACGCCGCTTATCCATCACTTTGCTTATCAGCTGGACACGCCTCTGGACGGGTGTCGTTTGGAGGTGAGTTGTCTTCCAAGTGGCTGCCATGTGCTTAGCGGAAGCCACTTATTCATCTGAGGGCTCGACATCGTACTGACGGCTGACTTGCGTCATGATGCGGTGGAGTGCCCTTCGGCGGCCCCAGTAAGCCTGCCGGGGAAAACTTGGATTCGCTCTTGGGGCGGTCTCGACCTGGCCAGGTTCTCCTGCCCAGAAAGGGAGGCCTCCCCAAAATGGAACCTCGTTATCTTAATTTTTCTTGGTCTTCTTGATCCGCTCCTTTATCTCTCAAAGAGCCGCTCTTCTGGCTTGGCCTTGCCACACATGTTGTTGCCGAGCGTGGAAAGGCCGTCGTGCCTGTGGACTACCTATCCTTTCCTTCTGCTCCTCGTTGGGTTCGACACTCTTACTTATCAAAAGGACTACGATAGATCCCCTACACTTGTGGGTCATCAAGACTCTTTTCTGGCGCCGTTGCCGGGGAGTGAAGCGCCTTTGGTAAGTGGAATTTGGTAAGGGAAAATTTATATAGTGTGCTGAAATTTATTGTCACTTGTTACTATGGCTCAAAATCCTTTGAGGGGCTTGTTCGGGGTATCTTCATCCCGAGCAGAAGAGCAAAGAGTTGCTCCTCAACCTACTGCACCTACTGAAAATGTTTGCTTTGAGATTCCTTCGGGCATGATAGAAACTGCTTGAAAATCCCTTTACAGGAGATGGAACACTGCATCCCGATTTACATCTAATCTATGTGGATGAAGTTTGTGGATTGTTTTAGCTTGCAGGTATGCCCGGGGATATTATCAAGAAGATTGTCTTCCCTTTATCTTTGAAGGGAGACGCATTGACATGGTTTAGGCTGTGTGATGATATGGGATCATGGAACTATAATCGTCTGAAGTTGGAATTTCATCAGAAGTTCTACCCTATGTACCAGGTTCATCATGATCGCAATTATATTTATAATTTATGGCCTCGCGAAGGAGAAAGCATCACTCAAGCTTGGGGGAGGCTTAAGTCAATGTTATATTCATGCCCCAATCATGAGCTCTCAAGAGAAATGATCATTCAAAAAATTTATGCTGGGCTTTCTCTCAATAATTGCTCCATGCTCGATACTTCTTGTTCTGGCTCTTTTATGATGAAGACTATTGAATTCAAATGGGATTTATTGGAAAGAATTAAACGCAACTCTGAGTATTGGGATCTCGACGAAGGTAAGGAGTCAGGTATGACCCCTAAGTTTGATTGTGTTAAAGCTTTTATGGATACCGATGTTTTCCGTGAGTTTAGCACTAAATATGGACTTGACTCTGAGATAGTAGCTTCTTTATGTGAATCTTTTGCTAATCATGTTGATCTCCCCAAGGAGAAGTGGTTTAAATACCATCCCCCTATTGAAGTAAAAGTAGTTGAACCTATTAAAGTTGAAGAAAAGACTATCACTTGTAATGTTGATCCAGTTATACCTACTGCTTATATTGAGAAACCACCTTTCCCTGTTAGGATAGAGGATCATGCTCAAGCTTCAACTGTAGTTCGTAAGAGTAATACTAGAACACCTACACCCTCTGAGCAAATTAAAGTTGAACCTAGTGTTGCTATGGTTAAAGATCTCTTTGTAGAGGATTTAGATGGACATGTTATTTATCTCCAAGAAGAGTCTGCTAGAATAGCCAAACCCAATGCTAGGAGCAAACATAGACCTATTGTGGGCTTGCCTGTCATCTCTGTTAAGATAGGAGATCATTGTTACCATGGTTTATGCGACGTAGGTGCTAGTGCGAGTATTATCCCTCTTGATTTGTATCACAAAATTATGCATGATATTACACCCGTTGAGTTAGAAGGGATTGATGCTACTATTAAGCTTGCTAATAGGGACACTAATTCACCAGTTGGGATTGTTAGAGATACTGAAGTCTTGTGTGGGAAGGTTAAATACCCTACTGATTTTCTAGTTCTTAGTTCCCCACAAGATGAATTCTGTCCCATTATATTTGGTACACCCTTCTTGAATACTGTTAATGCCAAGATAGACTGCATGAAAGATATTGTTACTGTTGGATTAGGGGATATGTCTCATGATTTTAACTTTGCTAAATTTCGTAGCCAACCCCTTGAAAAGGCACCACCCAGTAAGGATGAAATTATTGGTCTTGCTTCTATTGTTGTGCCACCTAATGATCCTTTAGAACAATACTTGCTAGACCATGAAAATGATATGCATATGAATGAGAGAAGGGAAATAGATGAAATATTCCTTAAACAGGGACCCGTATTGAAAAACAACTTGCCTGTTGAAATCCTAGGGGATCCTCCTCCACCCAAGGGTGTTCCCGTGTTTGAACTTAAACCTTTACCTGATAATCTTAAATATGTTTATCTTGATGAAAAGAAGATATATCCTGTTATTATTAGTGCTAACCTTTCAGAGCAGGAAGAAGAAAAACTATTGAAAACTCTGAAGAAGCACCGAGCTGCTATTGGATATACTCTGGATGATCTTAAGAGCATTAGTCCCACTATATGCCAACACAAGATAAAATTGGAAGAAAATGCTAAACCAGTTATTGATTATCAGCGACGATTAAATCCTAAGATGAAAGAAGTGGTAAGGAAGGAAATACTAAAGCTCCTAGAGGCAGGTATTATCTATCCAGTTGCTGATAGCCATTGGGTAAGTCATGTCCATTGTGTCCCTAAAAAGGGAGGTATGAATGTCGTTCCTAATGATAAAGATGAATTGATCCCACAACGAATAGTTACAGGTTATAGGATGGTCATTGATTTCCGTAAGTTAAATAAAGCTACTAAGAAAGATCATTACCGCTTGCCATTTATTGACCAAATGCTAGAAAGGTTATCCAAACATACTCATTTCTCCTTTCTAGATGGTTATTCTGGTTTCTCTCAAATACCTGTGTCAAAAGGGGATCAAGAAAAGACCACTTTTACTTGTCCTTTCGGTACCTTTGCTTATAGACGTATGCCTTTTGGTTTATGTAATGCACCTGCTACCTTTCAAAGATGCATGATGGCTATATTCTTTGATTTTTGTGAAAAGATTGTTGAGGTGTTCATGGATGATTTCTTCGTTTACAGAACTTCTTTTGATGATTGCTTAAGCAACCTTGATCGAGTTTGCAGAGATGTGAAGACACTAACCTTGTCTTAAATTGGGAGAAGTGCCACTTTATGGTTAATGAAGGCATTGTCTTGGGACATAAAATTTCTGAAAGAGGTATTGAAGTTGACAAAGCTAAAGTTGATGCTATTGAAAAGATGCCATGCCCTAAGGACATCAAAGGTATACGAAGTTTCCTTGGTCATGCCGGGTTTTATAGGAGGCTCATTAAGGACTTCTCCAAAATCTCCAGGCCTCTGACTAATCTCTTACAAAAAGATATTCCTTTTATCTTTGATGATGATTGTCTAGAAGCATTTGAAATACTTAAGAAAGCATTGATCTCTGCACCTATTGTCCAGCCTCCTGACTGGAATTTACCCTTTGAGATTATGTGAGATGCTAGCGGTTATGCTGTAGGTGTTGTTCTAGGGCAAAGAGTTGATAAGAAATTGAATGTTATCCAGTATGCTAGTAAAACTCTAGGTAGTGCCCTATGCCACTAGTGAGAAAATATTTTTTGCAGTTGTATTTGCTTGTGATAAGTTTAGACCCTACATTGTTGATTCTAAGGTAACTATTCACACTGATCATACTGCTATCAAATACCGTATGGAAAAGAAAGATGCTAAACCTAGACTTATTAGATGGGTTCTCTTGCTGCAAGAACTTGACTTGCATATTATTGATAGAAAAGGAGTTGAGAACCCCGTTGCAGACAACTTGTCTAGGTTAGAGAATATACTTGATGACCCACAACCTATTGATGATAGCTTTCCTGATGAACAATTAGCTGTCATAAATACTTCTCATACTGCTCCATGGTATGCTGATTATGCTAATTATATTGTTGCTAAGTTTATACCTCCTAGCTTCACATACCAGCAAAAGAAAAAGTTCTTCTATGATTTGAGACATTACTTCTGGGATGACCCACATCTTTATAAAGAAGGAGTAGATGGTATCAATTAACATTGTGTACATGAGCATGAACAGGAACAGATCCTACGCAAGTGCCACTCCGAAGCTTATGGAGGACACCATGCGGGACATAGAACTGCACATAAGGTATTGCAATCCGGTTTTTATTGGCCTACTCTCTTCAAGGATGCCCGTAAGTTTGTCTTATCTTGTGATGAATGTCAAAGAATTGGTAATATTAGTAGACATCAAGAAATGCCTATCAATTATTCACTTGTTATTGAACCATTTTATGTATGGGGCTTTGATTATATGGGACCGTTTCCTTCCTCTAATGGGTACACACATATTTTAGTTGTTGTTGATTATGTTACTAAGTGGGTAGAAGCTATTCCAACTAGTAGTGTTGATCACAACACCTCTATTAAGATGCTCAAAGAAGTTATTTTTCCGAGGTTTGGAGTCCCTAGATCAAATGACTGATGGTGGTTCACACTTTATTCATGGTGCTTTCCGTAAGATGCTTGCAAGGTATGATGTCAGCCATAGAATTGCATCCCCCTATCACCCACAGACTAGTGGTCAAGTAGAACTAAGTAATAGGGAGTTGAAACTAATCTTGCAAAAGACAGTTAATAGGTCTAGGAAGAATTGGTCCAAGAAACTTGATGATGCATTATGGGCCTATAGAACTGCATACAAAAATCCTATGGGTATGTCTCCATATAAGATGGTGTATGGAAAGGCTTGTCACTTACCTCTTGAGCTAGAACATAAGGCATATTGGGCTATTAAAGAGCTCAATTATGATTTCAAACTTGCTGGTGAGAAGAGGCTATTTGATATTAGCTGTCTCGATGAATGGAGAACCCAGACCTATGAGAATGCCAAATTGAAAAAGTTAAAAGATGGCATGACAAAAGGATACAAAAGCGTGAGTTTAATGTAGGTGGCTATGTCTTGCTATACAACTCTCGTTTAAGATTTTTTGCAGGAAAACTTCTCTCTAAGTGGGAAGGACCTTACGTTATCGAGGAGGTCTATCGTTTTGGTGCCATAAAAATCAACAACTTTGAAGGCACAAATCCGAAGGTGGTGAATGGTCAAAGAATCAAACATTATATCTCAGGTAATCCTATAAATGTTGAAACCAATATTATTGAAACCGTAACCCCAGAAGAATACATAAGGGACACTTTCCAGAATGATTCAGCCTCAGAAAAGGAAGAGGTATGTGATACGATAAGTAAACCGACTCCAAAACAGTTTTAAAGGGAATTTTCTCCATTTTGGAATATTTAGAAAAATAGAAAAATAAGAAGCAGTCTGGAGGAGACATGAGGCGTCCACGAGGGTGGAGGGCGCGCCCCCCTTCCCAGGGCGCGCCCCCTGCCTCGTGGACACCCCGTGTGTTCCCCGGACTCCGTTTTCTTCTGGGTTACTCCTTTTGGTCGGTAAAAATTCATTATATATACTCCCGAAGGTTTTGACCTCTGTATCACGCAAAAATCCTCTGTTTTCGTTTCGAGCTGCTGTTCTTGACAGATCTAGATCATCATGGCGTCCTCCTGAACCCCCAAGGACAAGTTCTTCGAGAAGGTCATCAACCCCTACCTTGCGGAGGTGCTGCACCACCCTAAAACCATGGAGTTGCATGAGGGGGTGCTGCACATCCGTGATGTTGAGGGGCCGAGGAGGACCGGAAGCGTGGAGACAAGACTCAAAGCAATGGAGCAGCAAGTTTTCAAGTGCCAATGTATGGTGGAATGAGGACTCAACGCCAACCACATGATGATCTCGGAGCTCGCCAACAACCTCAAGCTGGACTTAAGGATCTTTGGGGAAGCTATCTCCAATCTTCAAGAGAAGATCGAACACCTCCAAGCCCAGATCTATGACCTACAAAACGAAAACTATGAGTATGAATATAGATTCAGGAAGATGAGTTTGGCTGCAGATTTGACTATCCCGTAGACTCGATCATCCTTCTACGATGGTGAACCCATGCCGTGGAAGGTGGACAACAAGCCTACATCATCAAAAACTCCATCATCACCACCCCCGAAGAAGGAGACATAATCATATGGGTATGGGCACTCCCCTTGGCAACTGCCAAGCTTGGGAGAGTGACCCCGGTATCGTATCACCATCACTCCTATCTTTACCGTTTTACTTAGTTCGATCCTTTTGGTAGTATCTTGATCTAGTAGAATAAAGTTAGCATGATCTAGTTGTGAGCTTTTGCTTTGTAAGCTTTACTCTTTGTAATCGAGTCCGTGAGTTATATAATAAAGATTAGTGTTGAGTCAAGGGCTTGATTTCCTCACTTGGGTCATGATAAAAAGAAAGAAAACATAAAGAGTATCAAAGAGATCATATCGATCTTATGGGAAGTAATGACTTCACATACAAAAGTATGATAAATAAAAGTTGTTGGGAGTTGACAAACATAGTTTTGGTCATCATTGCAATTAATAGGAAGTAATAAAAGAAGAGGGGCTTCACATACAAATATACTATCTTGGACATCTTTTGTGATTGTGAGCACTCATTAAAGTATGACATGCTAAAGAGTTGATGTTGGACAAGGAAGACAACATAATGGGATATGTCTTCTTATATCCGAAATAAAGTATATTGTCATGGATCATCCAACATGTTGAGCTTGCCGTTCCCCCTCATGCTAGCCAAAACTCCTCGCACTAAGTAGAGATACTACTTGTGCTTCCATATATCCTTAAACCCAGTTTTGCCATGAGAGTCCACCATACCTACCTATGGATTGAGAAAGATCCTTCCAAGTAAGTTGTCATGTTGCAAACTTGCTAAAATATGTATGGTTTATTGGTGTGGGAGAAATTAGCTTTATACGATCTTGTGATATGGAAGTAATAAAAGCGACAGACTGCATAATAAAGGTCCTTATCACAAGTGTCAATATAAAGTGAAGTTCTTCTATGCTAAGACTTTGTGCATCCAACCACAAAAACACGTGACAACCTCTGCTTCCCTCTGCGAAGGGCCTATCTATTATTCTTGCCTTATAAGTGTCAAGGTGAATTCACCTTTCCTTTTTACATTTTATCCCTTGGCAAGCACATTGTGTTGGAAAGATCTTGACATATATACCCACTTGGATGTAAGTTTTCATGATCTATTACTGTTGACATTACCCTTGAGGTAAAAGGTTGGGAGGCAACACTATAAGCCCCTATCTTTCTCTGTGTCCGATTAAAACTCCATAAACATAAGTATTGCATGAGTGTGAGCAATTATGAAAGACTATATGATAGTTGAGTATGTAGGCTTGCTGAAAAGCTCTTATATTGACTCTTTCCGATGTTACGATAAATTGCAATTGCTTCAATGACCGAGATCAAAGTTTGTTAGTTTCCAACGAAGTATATGATTCATACTTGATATTGTGGATGAATTGTTACTTTAGCATAAGAATCATATGACTATATTTATATAAGTTGCTGTTATGAGAATGATCATGATGCCCTCATGTCCGTATTTTGTTTTTATCAACACCTCTATCTCTAAAACATGTGGACATATTTTGCAATATCGGCTTTCTCTTGAGGACAAGCGAGGTCTAAGCTTGGGGGAGTTGATACGTCCATTTTGCATCATGCTTATATGTTGATATTTATTACATTATGGGTTGTTATTATATGTTTTGCCACAATAGTTATGCCTTTTCTCTCTTATTTTACAAGGTTTACATGAAGAGGGAGAATGTCGGCACCTGGAATTCTGGGGTGAAAAAGGAGCAACCTCTCGAAACCTATTCTGCACAACTCCAAAAGCCCCGAAACTCAACAGAACTTCGTTTCAAAAAATATAAAAAATATCTGGCGAAAGAAGCCCACGAGGGGGGCCACCGGCTGTCCACGAGGGTGGGGGCACGCCCCCCTTCCCAGGGCGCGCCCCCTGCCTCGTGGGCTAGCCGGAAGGCCCCCGATGCCCATCTTCTCCTATATGAGGTGTTTTGACCTGGAAAAAATCAGAAGGAGGCTTTCGGGACCAGACGCCGCCGTCTCGAGGCGGAACCAAGGCGGAAACCAATCTAGGGCTCGGGCAGAGCTGTCCTGCCGGGGATACTTCCCACCGGGAGGGGGAAATCATCACCGCCGTCATCACCAACAACTCTCCCATCTTGGGGAGGGCTATCTTCATCAACATCTTCACCAGCACCATCTCCTCTCAAACCCTAGTTCATCTCTTGTATCCAATCTTTGTACCCAAACCTCAGATTGGTACCCGTGGGTTGCTAGTAGTGTTGATTACTCCTTGTAGTTGATGCTAGTTGGTTTATTTGGTGGAAGATCATATGTTCAGATCCATTATGCATATTAATACCCCTCCGATCATGAACAATATTATGTCTTGTGAGTAGTTACTTTTTTTCCTGAGCACATGGGAGAAGTCTTGCTATTAGCAGTCATGTGAATTTGGTCTTCGTTCGATATTTTGATGAGATGTATGTTGTCTCTCCTCTAGTGGTGTCATGTGAGCGTAGACTACATGACACTTCACCATTATTTGGGCCTAGAGGAAGTCATTGGGAAGTAATAAGTAGATGATGGGTTGCTAGAGTGACAGAAGCTTAAACCCTAGTTTATGTGTTGCTTCGTAAGGGGCTGATTTGGATCCATATGTTTCAGGCTATGGTTAGGTTTACCTTAATACTTCTTTTGTAGTTGCGGATGCTTGCATTAGAGGTTAATCGTAAGTGGGAGGCTTGTCCAAGTAAGGACAGCACCCAAGCACCGGTCCACCCACATACCAAATTATCAAAGTACCGAACGCGAATCAGATGATCGTGATGAAAACTAGCTTGACGATAATTCCCATGTGTCCTCGGGAGCGCTTTCCTTTATATAAGAGTTTTTCTAGGCTTGTCCTTTGCTACAAAAAGGATTGGGCCACCTTGCTGCACCTTATTTACTTTTACCTTTTGTCACTTGCTACCAATTATCTTATCACAAAACTATCTGTTACCTATAATTTCAGTGCTTGCAGAAAATACCTTACTGGAAACTGCCTATCATTTCCTTCTGCTCCTCGTTGGGTTCGACACTCTTACTTATCGAAATGACTACGATAGATCCCCTACACTTGTGGGTCATCACCTATCATAATCAATACTCCCGAGAGTTAAGTTCTTCATTTTAAACAAAGGGAAGAAGAAAATCTAAAACATGCTTGGTATAGAATTTGCAATGCTCAAAATAGATCTATTAGGAAGCTTTCCACTTCCGTGCTTCTTCGCAATTTTTATGTTGGCATCACTCCTTGGAATAGACATGTTCTTGATACCATTACCAGAGGGAATTTCTTGGGTAGCCACACTCTTGATTCCTATAATGCTTTGATAGATTTGTTTGGGCCACATTCCACCCCGGAGGAGACACAAGTTTTTGATATGATCTGCGAAGTAACATTCTTTTACAAAAGTCTCTTGAACCTCTTAAGAGTGTTGGCAGAAATTTACATCGCATGAATATGTTGATCACCCTTTGCAATAAGCGGTTGGATTCTTTAGATCTGAAAAATTCTGAATATGGAGGAAAACAAGAACCTCCCGGATTCGAGCATGATCCCACTAAAAGGAAAAAAAAACTAAAGATGGCAATACCTAGATCTATTCTTGTATCGTGCCTAGCTAGGGGCGTTAAACGGTAGCGCTTGTTGGGAGGCAACCCAATTTTATTTTATTTGTTTTTGCTTCTGTTTAGGAATAAATATTTCATCTAGCTTCTGTTTAGATGTAGTTTTGTGTTTTAATTAGTGTTTGTGCCAAGTAGAACCTTTGGGAAGACTTGTGTGAAGTTAATGTGATCATGCTGTAAAAAACAGAAACTTTAGCACTCACGAGATTGGCTGTCATTTTTTACTGAAGAGTGCTTTTTAGTTGATTCTTTTTTCAGATGATTAATAGACAAATTCCTCACGTCCACCAATTTATTTCTTTTTTTAGAGTTACAGAAGTATTTGAAAGTTACAGATTACTACAGACTGTTCTATTTTTGACAGATTCTGTTTTTCGTGTGTTGTTTGCTTATTTTGATGAATCTATGAGTAGTATCGGGGGGTATGAATCATGGAGAAGTTGGAATACAGTAGGTTTAACACCAATATAAACAAAGAATGAGTTCATTACAGTACCTTTGAGTGGTGGTTTGATTTCTTATACTAACGGAGCACAAGAGATTTTTGGCTAAGTTTTGTGTTCTGAAGTTTTCAAGTTCTGGGTATGGATTTGATGGACAATGTTACAAAGAGTGGCAAAAGCCTAAGCTTGGGCATCCCCAGGGTAAAATTCAAGGACAACCAAAAGCCTAAGCTTGGGGATGCCCCGGGAAGGCATCCCCTCTTTCGTCTTCGTCTATCGGTAACTTTACTTTAGACTATATTTTTATTCACCACATGATATGTGTTTTGCTTGGAGCGTCATGTATGATTTGAGTTTTTGCTTTTTAGTTTTCCACAATCATCCTTGCTGGACACACCTTTTGAGAGAGTTAAATATGATTACTCTATGTGCTTCACTTATATCTTTTGAGCTAGATAGTTTTGCTCTATGTGCTTCACTTATATCTTTTAGAGCATGGTGGTGGTTTTATTTTGTAGAAATTACTGATCTCTCATGCTTTACTTATATCTATTTGAGAGTCTCTTAGAATAGCATGGTAATGTGCTTCGGTTACAAAACTAGTCCTAATATGATAGGCACCCAAGATGAGTATAGTAAAAACTTTCATACAAGTGCATTGAATATTATGAGAAGTTTGATAATTGATGATTGTTTTGAGATATGAGGATGGTGATATTAGAGTCATGCTAGTGGAGTAATTGTGAATTTGAGAAACAGTTGTGTTAAAGTTTGTGATTCCCGTAGCATGCACGTATGGTGAACCGTTATGTGATGAAGTTGGAGTATGATTTATTTATTGAGTGTCATCCTTTGTGTGGAGGTCGGGATCCCGTGATGGTTAACTCCTACCAACCCTTCCCCTAGGAGCATGCGTTGAATACTTTGTTTTGATAACTCACAGATTTTTGCAATAAGTATATGAGTTCTTTATGACTAATGTTGAGTCCATGGATTATACGCACTCTCACCCTTCCACCATTGCTAGCCTCTCTTGTACCGCGCAACTTTCGCCGGTACCATAAACCCATCACATACCTTCCTCAAAACAGCCACCATACCTACCTATCATGGCATTTCCATAGCCATTCCGAGATATATTGCCATGCAACTTTCCACCGTTCCGTTCATATGACATGCTTCATCATCATCATTCACATAGAGTCATATTTTGTTCTAGCTTCGAGTTGTAAGTAAATAAAAGTGTGATGATCTTCATTATTAGAGCATTGTCCCGTGTGAGAAAAAAAAGAGAAATGCCAAAAAAAAGAGATGGCCCAAAAAAATAGAGGGGGGCTAAAAAAACCTCCAAAAAAGAGAGAGAAGGGACAATGCTACTATCCTTTTCCACACTTGTGCTTCAAAGTAGCACCATAATCTTCATGATAGAGAGTCTCTTATTTTGTCACTTTCATATACTAGTGGGAATTTTCATTATAGAACTTGGCTTATATATTCCAACGATGGGCTTCCTCAAATGCCCTAGGTCTTCATGAGCAAGCAAGTTGGATGCACACCCACTTAGTTTCTTTTGTTGAGCTTTCATACACTTATAGCTCTAGTGCATCCGTCGCATGGCAATCCCTACTCACTCACATTGATATCTACTGATGGCCATCTCCATAGCCCATTGATACGCCTAGTTGATGTGAGGCTATCTTCTTCTTTTGTCTTCTCCACAACCACCACTCTATTCCACATAGTGCTATATCCATGGCTCACGCTCATGTATTGCGTGAAAGTTGAAAGGTTTGAAATAATTAAAGTGTGAAACAATTGCTTGGCTGAAACCGGGGTTGTGCATGATTTAAATATTTTGTGTGATCAAGATAGAGCATAGCCAGACTATATGATTTTGTAGGGATAACTTTCTTTGGCCATGTAATTTTGAGAAGACACGATTGCTTTGTTAGTATGCTTGAAGTATTATTATTCTTATGTCAATATAGACTTTTGTCTTGAATCTTTTGGATCTGAACATTCATGCCACAATAAAGAGAATTACATTGAGAATTATGTTGGTTAGCATTCCACATCAAATATAATGTTTTTATCATTTACCTACTCGAGGACGAGCAGGAATTAAGCTTGGGGATGCTTGATATGTCTCCAACGTATCTATAATTTTTTATTGTTCCATGATATTATATATTCTGTTTTGGATGTTTAATGGGCTTTATTATACACTTTTATATTATTTTTGGGACTAACCTACTAACCCAAGGCTCAGTGCAAATTGCAGTTTTTTGCCTATTTCAGTGTTTCGTTGAAAAGGAATATCAAACGGAGTCCAAACGGAATGAAACCTTCGGGGGAGTTATTTTTGGAACGATATCTTCATGAGACACTTGGAGTACAAGTCAGAGAAGAAACAAGGTGCCCACGAGGGGGCAGGGCGTGCCCAGGGAGGTAGGCGTGCCCACCACCCTCGTGGGCCCCACGTTGCTCCACCGACGTACTTTTTCCTCCTATATATACCCATATACCCTAAAAACATCGGGGAGCACAAATAAACCCGAATTCCACCGCCGTAACCTTCTGTTCCTGTGAGATCCCATCTTGGGGACTGTTCTGGAGCTCCGCCGGAGGGGGCATTGATCACGGAGGGCTTTTACATCAACACCATAGCCTCTTCGATGAGTTGTGAGTAGTTTACCACGGACCTTCGGGTCCATAGTTATTAGCTAGATGGCTTCTTCTCTCTCTTTGGATCTCAATACAAAGTTCTCCTCGATCTTCGAGGAGATCTATTCGATGTAATATTTTTGCGGTGTGTTTGTCGAGATCCGATGAATTGTGGGTTTATGATCAAGATTATCTATGAACAATATTGGATTCTTTTCTGAAATCTTTTATGTATGATTATAATATCCTTGCAAGTCTCTTCGAATTATTGGTTTGGTTTGGCCTACTAGATCTATAGTTCTTGCAATGGGAGAAGTGCTTGGCTTTGGGTTCAATCTTGCGGTGTCCTTTCCCAGTGACAGTAGGGGCAACAAGGCACGCATAGTATTGTTGCCATCGAGGATAAAAAGATGGGGTTTATATCATATTGCTTGAGTTTATATCTCTACATCATGTCATCTTGCTTAAGGCGTTACTCTGTTCTTATGAACTTAATACCCTAGATGCATGCTGGATAGCGGTCGATGTGTGGAGTAATAGTAGTAGACGCATAATCGTTTCGGTCTACTTGTCACAGACTTGATGCCTATATACAATGATCATGCCTAGATATTCTCATAACTTTGCGCTTTTCTATCAGTTGCTCGATAGTAATTTGTTCACCCACCGTAGAATTCTGCTATCATGAGAGAAGCCACTAGTGAAACCTATGGCCCCCGGGTCTATTCTCATCAGATTAATCTTCCATCTACTTTACTTTGCTTTATTTACTTTCTGTTCTTATACCAAAAATACCAAAAAATATTATCATATCCTATCTATCAGATCTCACTCTCATAAGTGACCGTGAAGGGATTGAAAACCCCTTATCACGTTGGCTGCAAGGTTCTTATTTGTTTGTGCAAGTGGGAGGGACTCGCGCGTGGTCTCCTACTGGATTGATACCTTGGTTCTCAAAAACCGACGGAAATACTTATGCTACTGTGTTGCATCACCCTTTCCTCTTCAAGGGAATACAATGCAAGATCGAGAAGTAGCATACGTATTTCTCACCGACATTACATTCATGTTCACACATCCATTCCAGTAGTCGGTGTTCATACTTTTTTATTGTATAATCCATGTTAGTTTATTTCTCTCGCTTTCTTCTTGTTTGTTTGAAAAACTTTGAAAACCCATATTTCCCTTTTCTTTTTGTCTTTTATTTCTTGTTTATTTTTTAGTAATCATAGTATTAAAAGAAAACCCATAAAGATTTCTCGTTCTTCTTTTGCTTGTTGGGAGCTTTCCCGTGTAAATAGTTTTTCTCGTTCTTGTTTTTGCTTTCTTTAGAAAAAAACTCCAAAAATAGTTTAGTGTGTTTCTCTGAATTTCTTTTTTTTTCCTTTGAGTCGCAAGGAGAAGACCATAATGACAATGTTGAGTGGCTTTCATATGCATTATCGATGATTTAATGAATGAGCCCATATTACCTTGTCTTCTCCTTTTAATATTTGTTTGGAGATTCTAGCTTAGTTCAATGTATGTGCACTCTTATTATTATTCACACCGTTCTGTCGTGCAAGTGAAAGGCAATAATGACGAAATTTGATGAAGTGATTGAGGTGGAGAAAAGCCGGCATGAACTCAGCCTATTTTTTTGTAAATATGATTAGCTCATCGGTCTTGATTTATCCCATTATGAATGAAACATGTTTGTAATGGAAAATATAGATTATAGTTACGAGCAGGAGAACCGACGGGTGAGACGAGCGGGGTTGGGGAGTGCGTCATTTGACGGGAATACACTGAGGGGGTTTTCACAAAATTACCACAGGGATAAGCTTACTCAGACGAAGGGAATAGTAATTTAGATCAGTGTCATAAGTTACTCCCCACTATGACCAGTGTAAGAGCATCTCCACTCGCCCGGCGGTCGCGACTTGGCCTATGCACCGGCGTTTTTTTTTTGCCCTGGGGGCGGTCCAGTTCCTAGCCACGCCCCCGTTTCGGCCCCAAGATGCACATAAATTGAAATTCAAACTTGTGTTTCCCGCTGCCAAAAAAACACCACAAGTTCGGCGATCGCCATGCCATAGTTCGATGATCAAACATGCACGAAAGTTCGGCGTACAAAAAAGAAGGACGCGCAGTCAAAGGATGATCAAACATGCATCAAGCGACGAGCTCCTCCGACGTAGAACTGGTGTCCGTCAGCATGCCTTCGGTGCTCGGGCTGGTTGGCGTCGGCGTCGGCGTGGCTTCTGTGCTCGGGCTGGTTGGCGTTGGCGTGGCTTCTGTTCCCAGAATCGGTGTGGCTTCATCGCTCGGGCTGGGCGTCGGCGTTGGGGTCAGCATCGGCGTCGACGTAGGCACAGTGGTCGAAGGCATCTGGTTCAAGATGAGGCCGCGCTCTGCCAGATACAACGCCTTGACCTGCTCGTCCATCGTCGTCGACATGTCCGCCCCAGCAGACGTCAGGTCCGTGTTCCTCTTCTTCGCGTCGTCGTTGGTCCGGAGTAGGTCGAGACGTCCTGCTTCGTCATCAATGCCGACCACCGCGCGTCGGATTTCTCAACCCTCTTTGCGACTTGTTCTTGGCATCGGCGATGCACTGTTCGAACGATGATTGCAGCCGCTCGGCAGCCGGTGCCCCATCCCTCGCCATCTTGGCCCTTTTCTTGCCATCGGGGCGCCCATCCGCCGTGCCCGAGGCCGGCGCGTCCAGCTTGTAGCTCTCCTAGGCCTTGGCGAGGTGAGCCGGACATCCTTCCACTTATCGCACTTCTCGATCCAGGAGAACACGTGAAGGAACTTGAACTCTTGGTCCCTGGTGTCCTGGCGGTACATGTTGAACATTGTTGGGTGGCTCTCTCTCTCTGTCTGATTACTCTCGCTCAAAGATAGACGATGGACAGGAGACTCGAGTTTGTTTTGTGTGCAAAGAATGCACCGGCGCTCCAACGCCTTGTATTTGTTATAACTGAACTCACCACCCGCTAACAAACTGGGATTACAGCCGGCTTTGTAGTCCTTGGCAACGCAGCCCCCATGCAACACGATCACCACGCGCACGTACGCCCTGGCTACCCGGTCTCCCACCAACGTGTGCAACCAACTCATCCGCGAGACCTGGGCATCTATCGCTGCAGATCATAGGCCCAGCCACAGACAGGCTCAGTTCAGACTAAACACGCACACACACACCCACACCCTTGCCGGACCAGACCTGGCGCGCCCTACGCCGGTCACCCCCTAAGCCATGACCTAGAGTAGCGTCGGCTCGTCGATGTCGGAGAGGAGCGCCTTTTCCTCCTCCGCCTTCTTCGGCTTCCGGCAATCCTTCCGGAAGTGGCCGCGCACGCTGCAGTTGTAGCACCGATGCTACTTCTGGAGCTTGTGTTGTATTCCCTCGAAGAGGAAAGTGTGATGCAGCACAGTAGCGTAAGTATTTCCCTCAGTTTTTGAGAACCAAGGTATCAATCCAGTAGGAGACCACGTGCGAGTCCCTCGCACCTGCACAAACAAATAAGAACTTCGCAGCCAACGCGATAAGGGGTTGTCAATCCCTTTACGATCACTTACGAAAGTGAGATTTGATAGATATGATAGTATAATATTTTTGGTACTTTTGGTATAAGAACAGAAAGTAAATAAAGCAAAGTAAAGTAGATGGAAGATAAATATGTTGAGAATAGACCCGGGGGCCATAGGTTTCACTAGTGGCTTCTCTCATGATAGCAGACTTCTACGGTGGGTGAACAAATTACTGTCGAGCAGTTGATAGAAAAGCGCATAGTTATGAGAATATCGAGGCATGATCATTATATATAGGCATCACGTCCGTGACAAGTAGACCGAAACGATTCTGCATCTACTACTATTACTCCACACATCGACCGCTATCCAGCATGCATCTAGAGTATTAAGTTCATAAGAACAGAGTAATGCTTTAAGTAAGATGACTTGATGTAGAGGGATAAACTCAAGCAATATGATATAAACCCCATCTTTTTATCCTCGATGGCAACAATACAATACGTGCCTTGCTGCCCCTACTGTCACTGGGAAAGGACACCGCAAGATTGAACCCAAAGCCAAGCACTTCTCCCATTGCAAGAACTATAGATCTAGTAGGCCAAACCAAACCAATAATTCGAAGAGACTTGTAAGGATATTATAATCATACATAAAAGATTTCAGAAAAGAATCAAATATTGTTCATAGATAATCTGATCATAAACCCACAATTCATCGGATCTCGACAAACACACCGCAAAAAGATTACATCGAATAGATCTCCTCGAAGATTGAGGAGAACTTTGTATTGAGATCCAAAAAGAGAGAAGAAGCCATCTAGCTAATAACTATGGACCCGAAGGTCTGTGGTAAACTACTCACAACTCATGGTGAGGCTATGGCGTTGATGTAGAAGCACTCCGTGGTAGATCCCCCCTCCGGCGGAGCTCCGGCACAGGCCCCAAGATGGGATCTCACGGGAACAGAAGGTTGCGGCGGTGGAATTAGGGTTTTCTCTGTTGCCTCGATGTTTTCGGGGTACATGGATGTATATAGGAGGAAGGAGGGCATCGGGGGAGCCAGAGGGGGCCCACGAGGGTGGGGGCGCGCCCAGGGGGAGGGGGCGCGCCCTGGACCCTCGTGGCCACCTCCTTCGTTCCCTCACGTGTACTCCAAGTCTTCTGGGTAGATGCAGTTCCAAAAATAACTCTCCTAAAGGTTTCATTCCGTTTGGACTACGTTTGATATTCCTTTTCTACGAAACCCTGAAATATGCAAAAAAACAGCAATTTGTATTGGGCCTTGGGTTAGTAGGTTAGTCCCAAAAATAATATAAAAGTGTATAATAAAGCCCATTAAACATCCAAAACAGAATATATAATAGCATGGAACAATCAAAAATTATAGATACGTTGGAGACGTATCAACCGGCGGCACCGTCGCCCTTCGCCCGACGCCGTGCTGCTGCCACCGTCATCGTCGTCGGGGTCGAACCCGCCGCCGTGCCGACGCCGCCTTGCTGCCCATTGAGCCGTCGTGAACATGAGCTGGTTGCCGTCGCGCTCGTCGCTGTCCTGAGTGCGCCGCTTTGTCTGCTCCTCGAACGCCTTCAGCCGCCCGAGCGCCTCCTCAAACGACATCAGGTCGATGTCGCAGAACTGCTCGATGCCGGCAACCGCCACGTACAGCCGGTCTGGCATCGATTCCAACAGCTTCTTCACCATCTCAGCGTCGCCCAGCGTCGTCCCAAGCCCGACGTACCGAGCCGCCATGCCACCAATCTTGCCAGCGAATGCGTCCAACGACTCGCCGTCCGCCATGCGCAGACGGTCAAATTCGCCGCAAAGGGTGGCTAGCCGCGCCGCCCGAACTCGATCAGCTCCGACGAAGCGGGTCTTCAGACTGGCCCAGACCTTCATCGCCGTCTTCTTCGTCGACACCTGCATGAGCAGGTCCTTCGAGAGCGCCCCGATCAAGTAGGCTCGCGCCGGCTTGTCCTTCTTCGCGATGACCGTAGCTGCCGAGTCCTCCGCCGGAACGACCACCTCCCACAGCCCGGCCGCGTCCAGGTTGGCTTCCACCTTGATCTCCACGTGGTGTAGTTGTCACCAGTGAGCATGGGGACGGACATCGGCAGCAAGCTCCCCGATTCTTCGGCGTACGGGACGAGCAACATCGCTGCGGGTAGGATCACAACAAAACTCTGTATACCAAGTGTTGGGTGGCTCTCTCTCTCTCTGTCTGGTTACTCTCGCTCAAAGGTAGACGATGGACTGGAGACTCGAGTTTGTTTTGTGTGCAACGAATGCACAGGCGCTCCAACGCCTTGTATTTGTTATAACTGAACTCACCACCCGCTAATAAACTGGGATTACAGCCGGCTTTGTAGCCCTCGGCAACACAGCCCCCACGCAACACGATCACCACACGCACGTACGCCCTGGCTACCCGGTCTCCCACCAACGTGAGCAACCAACTCATCCGCGAGACCTGGGCATCTATCGCTGCAGATCGTAGGCCCAGCCACAGACGGGCTCAGCTCAGACTAAACACGCACGCAAATGCCCACACCCTTGCCGGACCAGACCTGGCGCGCCGTATGCCGGTCACCTCGCCAGAGCATGGCTTATTTTGCCCCAACAAACATCTGAACCATCCGCGTAGCTGAAGAACAAGCGTCATCGATGTGTGAACGACGACATAAGCGAGCCGGTGGATGGACATACCTGACCCTCAACGTTGACGCCACTTTCTGGGCGAGCCGCGATCTCCTCGACGATCCCATGCGTTTGTTGCAGACCGCCTGGATGATCGCCCAATGGTTCGCCATTGCCTTTTCTCCGTGTTGTATGTGGATTCCGGGGAAGTAGGGGTCGACTAGCTTGTGCTCATCGAACGCCGACTTGATTCTCCAGCATGTCTTGGCGTTCTGGTTTGCATCGGTGACAGGGTCAATGCTGACGGTCTTCCATGCTTCGGCGAGACACTCGTCTTCTTTCAACGTCCACCTGATGCGTGGCTCGCATGGCCTGGCATTTGGCCCCCACTTCCTCTTTCTCCCTTTCCTCGTCGGCGCCAGCTCCACCACCTCCTCCTCCTCCCCCCTCCTCGACATCGTCGAGGTCGTCCTTCATGTACATGGCGGTGTCGACTGCGTCGTATTTGATACATCTCCAACGTATCTATAATTTTTTATTGTTCCATGCTATTATTTATGAAGTCTTGTATGTTTAATGGGCTTTATCATACACTTTTATATCATTTTTGGGACTAACCTACTAACCCAAAGGCCCAGTCTAGATTGTTGTTTTTTGCCTGTTTCAGGGTCTTGCAGAAAAGGAATATCAAACGGAGTCCAAACGGAATGAAACCTTCGCGAGAGATATTTTTGGAGAAAATCACGCACAGGGAACTTGAGAACCACGTCAGGGGAGGCTCGGGGTGTCCACGAGGGTGGGGGACGCGCCCCCTTCCCAGGGCGCGCCCCCTGCCTCGTGGGCCCCTCGAGTACCCCCCGGTGTCCTCCTTCCTTCTATATAAGTCTACGTACCCCGAAACCATTGACAACAGAGAGAAAACCCTAATTCCACCGCCGTTACCTTCTGTTCCCGTGAGATCCCATCTTGGAGCCTGTTCCGGAGCTCCACCGGAGGGGGATCCATCACGGAGTGGTTCATCATCATCATCATCACCCTCACCATGAGTTGTGAGTAGTTTACCACAGACCTTCGGGTCCATAGCTAGTATCCAGATGTCTTTCTCTCTCTCTCTGGATCTCAATACAAAGTTCTCCTCAGTCTTTGAGGAGATCTATTCGATGTAATCTCTTTTTGCGGTGTGTTTGTCGAGATCCGATGAATTGTGAGTTTATGATCAAGATTATCTATGAGAAATATTTGGTTCTTCTCTGAACTTTTTATGTGTGCTCATAATATCCTTGCGAGTCTCTTCGAATTATTGGTTTGGTTTGGCCTACTAGATATATAGTTCTTGCAATGGGAGAAGTGATTGTCTTTGGGTTCAATCTTGCGGTGTCCTTTCCCAGTGACAGCAGGGGCAGCAAGGCACGTATTGTATTGTTGCCATCAAGGATAAAAAGATGGGGTTTATATCATATTGCTTGAGTTTATCCCTCTACATCATGTCATCTTGCTTAAGGCGTTACTCTGTTCTTATGAACTCAATACACTAGATGCATGCTGGATAGGTCGATGTGTGGAGTAATAGTAGTAGATGCAGGCAGTAGTCGGCCTACTTGTCTCGGACGTGATGCCTATATACAATGATCATGCCTAGATAGTCTCATAATTATTCGCTTTTCTATCAATTTCTCTACAGTAATATGTTTACCTGCCATAGAATATCGCTATCACAAGAGAAGCCACTAGAGAACACTATGGCCCCCGGGTCTATTCTCAACATATCAATCTACATCTACTTTACTTTTACCGCTTTTAATTTCTGTTCTTATAAACCAAAAAATACCAAAAATATAAACTATCATCTCTATCAGATCTCACTTCCGTAAGTGACCGTAAAGGGATTGACAACCCGTGACACCCCGAGACCGATGCGCCAGGTGTCAGCCAGTTATTCGTCATCGTTGCCATGTCATCTGCTTGCGTAGTGCATCTTGCCATGTCATCGTGTGTATTGCATCAGCATG
Organism: Secale cereale; assembly: GCA_902687465.1. Lineage (NCBI taxonomy): Eukaryota > Viridiplantae > Streptophyta > Magnoliopsida > Poales > Poaceae > Secale > Secale cereale. The sequence continues at coordinate 455,577,806 of LR738711.1, read as the reverse complement.
TTTTCAAAACATGCATCTGTCCGAGCCCCCTCATCTTTTCCGTTGTCCGTTCTAAGCCCAGACACACTTGCACGTGCCCGCGACACCTCCGAATATTTATTTTATGAGTGGCCGAAAAACGTTCTCGAAATGGGTTGAAACTTGGCGTGTGGTCTTATTATAGCATAGGTAGACCGCCTGTCAAGTTTCGTAGCGTTCGGAGTTCGTTTGGTAGCTCAACGGTTAACCGTGTTAACCGCCAGAAGCCTTTTCTCTTTGGCCCAGCACCCCTTCACACAGCCCACCAAGCCCATCCTAACCCCCTCCATGCTCTTGGCCGTTCGATCACGATCGCGTGGCCGTGAACCGCTCCTCATTTGGACTCTCCTAGATCCCTCTATCTATAAATATGTGTCTCCCCCCGAAATTCTCGCAGATGAAACCTAAAAAAATCCTCCCTCCGCGCCACCGGACATGTCCGCGCCGCCGCCGGACATGTCCAGCCGCCTCCACCTCACCCCAGCCAACCGGAGCCAGCCACCTCAGCGACCGCCCCGCCCCAACGAATCGCGCACCGCCATGTGTTCTCCCCGCGCCCCACATCGCCGCCGGCCCGCGGAGCCCATCCGGGGCCCGCACGGGCCCGAACCGTCTCCGCCGCCTCGCCCGTTCACCCGCTGCTCCCCGCCGCCTAGCAGCAGACCCCGCCACCTCCGGCGGCTTCCGCCGCCGCGCCCGCGCGCAGATCCGCCGCATGCACTCCTCGCCGGCGCCGAACTTGCCTCGCCGCCGCCGTGGCCCCGCCCCGCCGCCGCACCGTTCCCTGCCGTCGCTGGCGCCCTGGAGCTACGCCGCCCAGCTCCTCGGCCGGATCCCGGCGAGCCTCCACCGGATCCGCCAAGCCCTCGTCACCGGAGCGCCCTCCTCGCCGGAGCCCGGCGCTGCTGTCCGCCGTCGTCGACGCCTCGGGAGGACGACGCCGATCCAGCGCCTCCCGCTCGTGCCTGGTGTGGGCCGGCCTCGCCCCGGCCCGCGAGGCCCAGCCGCCTCTCGGTCCAGCCTCGTCCGCCGGCTCGGCACAGCTGCCACCTCCCCGCGGCCCAAGTCCCTCCTCAGACTTGGCTCAAGGCCCATGGTGAGGCCATCCCCAAGCGCCCCTCTTTTCCCCTCTCTCTCTCTGTGTTGGGCCTGATCCAGTTTAAGTTTAGGCCCGTGTAGTTTTTTTCACTGTCTGCGAATTTGACCAAGTCATTTAATTTCAGCATTATGTTGCCTTGTTTGTGTGGCTGTAACTTTTTGCCCGTAGATCCAAATGATGCATATGATATGTCAAAATGATCGTGGTGATATGCTCTTCACTTTGTTCCATTGTGGCATGCTTGTTTGAGTTCATCTTGATGCCCTAATCAACGTTGCAAGAGTGCTATAAGTTTAAAACTGCTGTTACCTATAATTTTGTTAGCATGTTTGTGATGTGATAACTTTGTGCATGTTTACCCAAATGGAGCATATGATATGTCAAAATGTTCATTGTGAAGTGCTCCACATGATGGTTGCTGTAGCATTCATGTTAGGTGCCATTTTGACATGTTAATCTCTGTTGCAAAAGTGCATTTGGCTGTTAAGTGCTGAAACTTGTTATGAGATGTTGTTTTCACTTGCTCATTGCTATTGGTGTGTTTGTCTTCACGCCACATGTCTGTATGTTTTAGAAGCACAATCATATGGTCTTTGCCGTGGTGCAATCCACTTTCCATGATATGCCTTGAGGTGACTTAAACAGGCTTGTAAACATGCCATGCCAATGTTGCTGTTTTATACTTAGTGAAAAAAAATATTAAGTCTGGAATCTGTTAAACCTGATGCGATGTTTGCTTGATGCCCCACTCAAATCCATGCTTGTTTTGTAGTGGCCAATGATCATGTCTTGTTGTCCATGTTATCCTCTATCCATCCCTGCCCTCGTTTGCATATATGGCCCGTTGTAGCTTATTTATTTCTTGCTCTCAAATTGCTATAAATTTAACCTGTCAGGCTTTTATCAGCATGTTCAATTTGGTGAAGCTTGTTGTTATTGATCCATGCCTCCTATGGAGATGATCCAATGGAGTTGTTTGATGTATGATATGCCTACTACATGTGCATTATCTATTTATACTTAGTAGAGTTGATATGCTTGTTGTTTTGTGCCTCCGAAGGCAGCATCGTGATGATGTTTTTGCCTTCCCAGATTTTGACTAAGTCTGGATAAATTTATTGCAACTTGCCATGCTTGGTTAGATGTGTTCCAGCAAGCTTTTGGGTGTGTTCTAAGTTCATGCTTGTTAAGTATAATGTCTATTTCACATCTATGCCTCTTGTTATCATGTTTGGGTGCTGTAGCATATATATACCTTGCTCCAAAGTTGCTATGTGGCTGTTAACTTCAGCTTTGCTTGTAACTTGTTTAGCTCGTAACTTCTAGCCCGTTGCTCCGTTTTGAGTGTGTCCTATATGAAACTTGTGTGATTTTGCATGTAGAAGCATAATATCATGTTGTTTCCATGTTTGGAGTGTGTTTTCTTGTTGTTTGGGTGCATCTTGCACCGTTGCCTTGCTTGACTTGTTTTGCTCATATCTTCTAGGCCGTAGCTCCGATTTAAACAAACTTTATATGTATCTTGACTAGAATTTCGTGTAGATCATCATGGTGCATGTTAACTTGCTGTTTAACAACTTTAAATTAAGGTTTGTTCAGATCTGGACCAATTTCAAAATGTGCATATGAGGACTTACCGGAAATGTTATATGTTGATTCCGGCCTCATTTAAACTTGTTGGTTTGTGTTGTTCTTGTGTGCATCATCCCTTGCCATGAATTGCATCATATAGACTTGTCTTGCATCATACTTGGTTGAGCATCTTGTCATGTTCTTGTGTGGTGTGTTTACCATGTTGTGTGCTTTCTTCTCGCTAGTTCTTTTCCTTGCGATCGTGAGGATTCGTTAGTCTACACGTGGTTCGTCTTCGAGGCTTCTTCTTTGTCTTCTTCATGGATCCGTTCTTCTTCCTTGCGGGATCTCAGGCAAGATGACCATCACCTTGGATACCTTTACTATCATTGCCATGCTTAGTGTCTCGATGTTATCGTTATATGTCGCGCTACCCATCATTATTGTCAGCCCCTCTCCTTGTTGCCATGAAACCTCTAACCTTTGACACCTTCCCAGCAAACCGTTGTTTGGCTATGTACCCGCTTCCTCAGCCCCTCTTATAGCGTTGTTAGTTGCAGGTGAAGATGAAGATCGTTCCATGTTGGAACTTATTGTTGGAATATCACAATATGTCTTATATATATTTAACACACCTATATACTGGGCATAGGTAGAAGGCTTGGCCTTTTGCTCGGTGTTTTGTTCCAGTCATGCCACCTTAGGAGCCGATAAACCGGCATTATGTTCCTTGATTTTTTGTTCCTTGCACGGTTGGGAATATGGGGACCCCTTGACACTTCGCTTTGAATAAAACTCCTCCAGCAAGGCCCAACATTGGTTTTAATTTGCCTCATAATAACAACTTAATTAATTAATTAAATTTGCATAGGGGGTCGCGCCCTCGGGGATTCTTTTCTACATAGCAGGGGGGCTAGTGTTGATGATGTTGGTCCCAAACGGGGGTCCTGCAGGGCCACCTTGGGGAAACCCGAGGGCTGGTTTTACCTGTAGCATCACCCATCCGGACGTGGCCTGAGACGAGATACGCGCGGCTACTATCAGGTGTCGGCACGCCAGGAGGTCTTGTTGGACTTGTTTTACCATTGTCGAAATGTCTTGTGCACCGGGAATTTCGAGTCTGATCGGGCCTCCCCTAAGATAAGGGGTAATATTATTATCACTTGTGCTGATCGTGAGAGCTTGTGATGGGCTAAGTTGGGACACCCCTGCAGGGCTATGATCTTTCGAATGTCGTGCCCGTGGTTATGTGGCAGATTGGAATTTGTTAATGTCCGGTTGTAGAAAACTTGACAGAGGATCCGAAGTAAAACACACAACTATGTGAGTAACCGTGACTGCCTCTTTTCACTTTGGGTAGAGAACGCGGTGGGGTTATGTTTGACTCGTAGGTAGTTCAGGATCTTTAGCGATCATTACTAGTTTGCGACCGTTTGCGTAGATGCTCATCTTATTCTTGTACTCGTAAGTTAGCCACCATATATTGCTTAGTCGCTGCTGCAACCTCACCACTTTACCTCTTCCTACCCCTTTAAGCTTTGCTAGTCTTGATACCCATGGTTATGGGATTGTTGAGTCCTCATGGCTCACAGATACTACAACAACAGTTGCAGGTGCAGGTTTCTGATGACTTGACGCGAGAGCGATGATCTTTGTGTTGGAGTTCTTTCTTCTTCTTCTTCTTCTTCTTCTTCTTCTTCTTCTTCTTCAGTCTTGGGTTAGGTTCCGGGTCGGCAGCCTGGGATAGCAGATGGATGTCGTTGTGCTTTTCATGTTTGCATCCGTAGTCAGATGCCTTGTACTGATGTTGTTGTATTCATGTGACTTGTATATATATTGTTGTATCCCCCATGTATGTATGTAATGGTATGATGTAATGATATCCATCTTGCTAAGCGCCCGAAATGCGGTTGTGCCCCAATCACGTAAGTGTCACGTGATCGGGATAGAATCGCATCTTGGGCCTGACAAGTTGGTATCAGAGCCTCAACCGACCATAGGAGCCCCCTTGATTGATCGTAGTTTGGCCATTGTCGAGTCTAGCAGAAAACTTTTTCGGAGTCTAGTTATATCGGAGAGTAGGATTTCTTTTTACTCCTCAGTCCCTTCGTCGCTCTGGTGAGGAATCTTGACGTAGGTGTTTTGAATTACTCCTCTTCCCCTTCAATTTTTTTTAGGATCGTGGTTAGTTTTCGTTTGTTGCGTTGTCAGTTCTTTCATCTGGTGCATCTCTCGTCAAGTCGTTTCGACCCTCTTCTTCTTTGCAAGTTCAACCCTCAGTTCTTTTCAACCGATGTTGTTTCCCCTTCTGAAGTGGTCTTTCTTTTTCCCACCCCCACCCCTTTTCTTCTCGGAGCCGGAGTCCTTAATCTAGTATCCATCCTACTCGTGCCAAGTCTTTGAATTATTTCCTCAATTGTTTCAACTGATGAATTCTCGTCCAGTTCGTCCTTCTTCATCTCCTTTTATTCTCCGGTGGTTCCAATTCAAGTTGTTCTCTGTGTTGTTCTTATTTTCCTCGGCTCAATTGTTTCCTCTTGATCGTTCGCCTCTCACCATGTAATTATTTTGGAGTTCCGAAGACATCTCAAGAATTTCGTATGTATTCCAATTCATTCGAGGTTGTCACCTCATTCGATTCATTCAATCGTTCCGGTGCATCGTCTCCTTTTAAATCATTCCAAGAGTGTTTCTCTTCGGTGGGCTCATAACCCACAGGTCTTTTCCTAGGATCTTACCTGACCCTTCTATTTTCCCGGGGTATTCCAAATTCTTTTCAAGTGTGACGTAAGTATGGATTCCATCAGTCATGTGCCTTCTCCAAGACTGCTTTCAAATTATTTTCATCGTTGGTTCAACATTTCTTCTTTTCATTCATCCGGAGTATTTCATGAATTCTTTCTTTTTGTGATCCTCCGAAGGCCATCATTTCAGAAGATTTCTTCGTTCTCAGTTTTCAACTTCGTCCTCCAAATATTCTTCATTGATGCCTCTTCATTCGTCTCACATTTGTCCGGTGCTTCATTCAAGTATTCTTTAATCAGTTCATGATCTCTTCGTTCTCATCATTTTTAAATTCCCCCAAGTGTTTTATTCTTCCCGGTGATTCATCCTATTCTCTCAATTTCAATTATTTACGGTGGTTTTGTTCTCTTTCATCATTCGATTTCAATTTCTTCCTGGTGGTTTGTTCTTTTCTTCACTCGGCTTTAATTCATTACGGTGGTTCGTTCAACCGTTCTTTTTCGGTGTTATCATATCAATCCATTCATTTTTATTCCAATCCTACCGGTGTTTCATGAAGTTTTTCGCAAGTTCGCGATATATCCCTCTTTAATCATTTCAACGAGAATAAGTAGTATGTGAATCCATTATTTCTCATCAATTGAATTGATGGAGGAGAAGCTTAACATAATTCTTATTCTTTTCATCAAGTTGATTATTCCTTCCTTCGGAGTTTATTCTTGATGAATAAATTCTAGTTCCAAGTGCTTTAATCTTTTCTTCCCCGGAGTTCAAAGTTTTTCTCGGCTATCTCGTCGGAACCCCGTCTAATCATCGCAAGGCTTTAATCTTATTCTTTTCATCCGTCATTTCTATATCATCATCTTTTGTTACCGGAGTTCTTCCTGGTGGTTCATCATGAGTTAATTCATTCTTCAAACGTTCATTTAATTATCCCGGAGCAGCTCAAGCATTCTTATTCTTTTGCCTCTTGAGTGCAAATAATTCTCCGTATTCTTTTGAAGTGGAGTTTTGCTTTCTTCGTTCTTCCCAGCTCATCAATATTGTGGTTGCGGCATAATTAACCTCAAGTTTTGAGATGATTTCTATAAGTCCACAACAAGTTAATTCGTTTCGTTGTTGATTTTTCAACGACTCCGTTCATCCTTTCTTCGCAAGGATGCTCTTTCAAATTCATTCGCGACGGAAGTTGTCATCTTCTTCCCCGTTCTTCTCATTCCATCCTTTTAATTCTTCCGGAGGCATTGTGTTGTTGCTCTCGTCGAGTGTCATTTAATCTTTTCAAGTTCGTGTTCCATTCCATTCATGTTCAACCATTGTGCTATTTCTTTCAGTTTCAGCCGGAGTGCTGCCCGAATTACTTCGTTCAAACTCCTTTCTTTCTCTTATTAACCGGAGTGGTTTCGAATTCATTCTCGTTCCTTCAGCTCGTGTTTCGTGCCTTTCAACCTCCTTGATTCTCGTTGTATTCCTTGCTCATCTTGTTTGACGAAGTCCTTGCAACTTCGTTCTTCTTCGTTGCATTCTTCTTTTCGAGTGGCTCAACCTCTCGATATTCTTTGGTTTCACTCTTTTGTCCTCGAAGAACTTTGTTCTTCCTTTTCCCTCCCGTCTCGTTCCTAAGATCTCAGGACGAGATCTCTTGTTAGTAGGGGAGTGTTGTGACACCTCGAGACCAATGCGCCAGGTGTCAGCCAGTTATTCGTCGTCGTTGCCATGTCATCTGCTTGCGTGCTGCATCTTGCCATGTCATCGTGTGTATTGCATCAGCATGTTTTCAAAACTTGCATCCGTCCGAGCCCCCTCGTCCTTTTCGTTGTCCGTTCTGAGCCCAGACACACTTGCACGTGCCCGCGGCACCTCCGAATATTTATTTTATGAGTGGCCGAAAAATGTTCTCGGAATGGGTTGAAACTTGGCGTGTGGTCCTATTATAGCATAGGTAGACCGCCTGTCAAGTTTCGTCGCATTCGGAGTTCGTTTGATAGCTCAACGGTTAACCATGTTAACCGCCAGAAGCCTTTTCTCTTTGGCCCAACACCCCTTCACACAGCCCACCAAGCCCATCCTAACCCCCTCCATGCTCTTGGCCGTTCGATCACGATTGTGTGGCCGCGAACCGCTCCTCATTTGGACTCTCCTAGCTCCCTCTACCTATAAATATGTGTCTCCCCCCGAAATTCTCGCAGATGAACCCTAAAAAAATACTCCCTCCGCGCCACCGGACATGTCCGCGCCGCCGCCGGACATGTCCAGCTGCCTCCACCTCACCCCAGCCAACCGGTGCCCGCCACCTCAGCGACCGCCCCGCCCCGATGAATCGCGCGCCGCCATGTGTCCTCCCCGCGCCCCACATCGTCGCCGGCCCGCGGAGCCCATCCGGGGCCCGCGCGGGCCCGAACCGCCTCCGCCACCTCGCTCGTTCACCCGCTGCTCCCCGCCGCCTGGCAGCCGACCCCGCCACCTCCGGCGGCTTCCGCCGCCGCGCCCGCGCGCAGATCCGCCGCATGCACTTCTCGCCGGCGCCGGACTTGCCTCGCCGCCGCCGTGGCCCCGCCCCACCACCGCACCGTTCCCTGCCGCAGCTGGCGCCCTCGAGCTACGTCGCCCAACTCCTCGGTCGGATCCCGGCGAGCCTCCACCGGATCCGCCAAGCCCTCGTCGCATGAGCGCCCTCCTCGCTGGAGCCCGGCGCTGCTGTCCGCCGTCGTCGACGCCTTGGGAGGACGACGCCGATCCAGTGCCTTCCGCTCGCGCCTGGTGTGGGCCGGCCTCGCCCCGGCCCGCGAGGCCCCGCCGCCTCCCGGCCCAGCCTCGTCCGTCGGCTCGGCACAGCTACCACCTCCCCGCGGCACAAGTCCCTCCTCGGATCTAGCCCAAGGCCCATGGTGAGGCCATCCCCAAGCGCCCCTCTTTTTTCCCCTCTCTCTCTCTGTTGGGCCTGATCTAGTTTAAGTTCAGGCCCGTGTAGTTTTTTTCACTGTCTGCGAATTTACTAAGTCATTTAATTTCAGCATTATGTTGCCTTGTTTGTGTGATTGTAACTTTTTGCCCGTAGATCCAAATGATGCATATGATATGTCAAAATGATCGTGGTAATATGCTCTTCACTTTGTTCCATTGTGGCATGCTTGTTTGAGTTCATCTTGATGCCCTAATCATCGTTGTAAGAGTGCTATAAGTTTAAAACTGATGTTACCTGTAATTTTGTTAGCATGTTTGAGATGTGATAACTTTGTGCATGTTTATCCAAATGGAGCATATGATATGTCAAAATGTTCATTGTGAAGTGCTCCACATGATGGTTGCTGTAGCATTCATGTTAGGTGTCATTTTGACATGTTAATCTCTATTGCAAAAGTGCATTTGGCTGTTAAGTGCTGAAACTTGTTATGAGATGTTGTTTTCACTTGCTCATTGCTATTGGTGTGTTTGTCTTCATGCCACATGTCTATATGTTTTAGAAGCACAATTATATGGTCTTTGCTGTGGTGCAATCCACTTTCCATGATATGCCTTGAGGTGACTTAAACAGGCTTGTAAACATGCCATGCCAATGTTGCTGTTTTATACTTAGTGAAAAAAATGCTAAGTCTGGAATCTGTTAAACCTGATGCCATGTTTGCTTGATGCCCCACTCAAATCCATGCTTGTTTTGTAGTGGCCAATGATCATGTCTTGTTGTCCATGTTATCCTCTATCCATCCCTGCCCTTGTTTGTATATATGGCCTGTTGTAGCTTATTTATTTTCTTGCTCTCAAGTTGCTATAAATTTAACATGTCAGGCTTTTATCAGCATGTTCAATTTGGTGAAGCTTGTTGTTATTGATCCATGCCTCCTATGGAGATGATCCAATGGAGTTGTTTGATGTATGATATGTCTACTACATGTGCATGATCTATTTATACTTAGTAGAGTTGATATGCTTATTGTTTTGTGCCTCCGAAGGCAGCATCGTGATGATGTTTTTGCCTTCCCAGATTTTGACTAAGTCTGGATAAATTTATTGCAACTTGCCATGCTTGATTAGATGTGTTCCAGCAAGCTTTTGGGGGTGTTCTAAGTTCATGCTTGTTAAGTATAATGTCTATTTCACATTTATGCCTCTTGTTATCATGCTTGGGTGCTGTAGCATATATATACCTTGCTCCAAAGTTGCTATGTGGCTGTTAACTTCAGCTTTGCTTGTAACTTGTTTAGCTCGTAACTTCTAGCCCGTTGCTCCGTTTTGAGTGTGTACTATATGAAACTTATGTGATTTTGCATGTAGAAGCATAATATCATGTTGTTTCCATGTTTGGAGTGTGTTTTCTTGTTGTTTGGGTGCATCTTGCACCGTTTCCTTGCTTGACTTGTTTTGCTCATATCTTCTAGGCCGTAGCTCCGATTTAAACAAACTTTATATGTAACTTGACTAGAATTTCGTGTAGATCATCATGGTGCATGTTAACTTGCTGTTTAACAACTTTAACTTAAGGTTTGTTCAGATATTGACCAATTTCAAAATGTGCATATGAGGACTTACCGAAAATGTTATATGTTGATTCCGGCCTCATTTAAACTTGTTGGTTTGTGTTGTTCTTGTGTGCATCATCCCTTGCCATGAATTGCATCATATAGAATTGTCTTGCATCATACTTGGTTGAGCATCTTGTCATGTTCTTGTGTGGTGTGTTTACCATGTTGTGTGCTTTCTTCTCGCTAGTTCTTTTCCGTTGCGATCGTGAGGATTCGTTCGTCTACACGTGGTTCGTCTTCGAGACTTCTTCTTTGTCTTCTTCATGGATCCGTTCTTCTTCCTTGCGGGATCTCAGGCAAGATGATCATCACCTTGGATACCTTTACTATCATTGCCATGCTTAGTGTCTCGATGCTATCGTTATATGTCGCACTACCCATCATTATTGTCATCCCCTCTCCTTGTTGCCATGAAACCTCCAACCTTTGACACCTTCCCAGCAAACCGTTGTTTGGCTATGTACCTGCCTGCTCAGCCCCTCTTATAGCGTTGTTAGTTGCAGGTGAATATGAAGATCGTTCCATGTTGGAACTTGTTGTTGGAATATCACAATATGTCTTATATATATATTTAACACACCTATATACTGGGCATGGGTGGAAGGCTTGGCCTTTTGCTCGGTGTTTTGTTCCACTCATGCCACCTTATGAGCCGATAAACCGGCATTATGTTCCTTGATTTTGCATTCCTTACACGGTTGGGCATATGGGGACCCCGTGACACTTCGTCTTTGAATAAAACTCCTCCAGCGAGGCCCAACATTGGTTTTAATTTGCCTCATAATAACAACTTAATTAATTAATTAAATTTGCATAGGGGGTCGCGCCCTCGGGGATTCTTTTCTACATAGCAGGGGGCCAGTGCTGATGGTGTTGGTCCCAAACGGGGGTCCTGCAGGGCCACCTTGGGGAAACCCGAGGGCTGGTTTTACCTGTAGCATCACCCATCCGGACGTGGCCTGAGACGAGATACGCGCGGCTACTATCAGGGTGTCGGCACGCCAGGAGGTCTTGCAGGACTTGTTTTACCATTGTCGAAATGTCTTGTGCACCGGGAATTCCGAGTCTGATCGGGCCTTCCCTAAGATAAGGGGTAATATTATTATCACTTGTGCTGATCGTGAGAGATTGTGTTGGGCTAAGTTGGCACACCCCTGCAGGGTTATGATCTTTCGAAAGCCGTGCCCGCGGTTATGTGGCAGATTGGAATTTGTTAATGTCCGGTTGTAGAAAACTTGAGAGAGGATCCGAAGTAAAACACACAACTGTGTGAGTAACCGTGACTGTCTCTTTTCACTTTGAGAAGAGAACACGGTGGGGTTATGTTTGACTCGTAGGTAGTTCAGGATCTTTAGCGATCATTACTAGTTTGCGACCGTTTGCGTAGATGCTCATCTTATTCTTGTACTCGTAAGTTAGCCACCATATATTGCTTAGTCGCTGCTGCAACCTCACCACTTTACCTCTTCCTACCCCTTTAAGCTTTGCTAGTCTTGATACCCATGGTTATGGGATTGCTGAGTCCTCGTGGCTCACAGATACTACAACAAATGTTGCAGGTGCAGGTTTCCGATGACTTGACGCGAGAGCGATGATCTCTGTGTTGGAGTTCTTTCTTCTTCTTCTTCTTCTTCTTCAGTCTTGGGTTAGGTTCCGGGTCGGCAGCCTGGGATAGCAGATGGATGTCGTTGTGCTTTTCATGTTTGCATCTGTAGTTGGATGCCTTGTATTGATGTTGTTGTATTCATGTGACTTGTATATATATTGTTGTATCCCACATGTATGTATGTAATGGTACGATGTAATGATATCCATCTTGCTAAGCGCCCGAAATGCGGTTGTGCCCCAATCACGTAAGTGTCACGTGATCGGGATAGAATCGCATCTTGGGCCTGACACAACCCCTTATCGCGTTGGCTGCAAAGTTCTTATTTGTTTGTGCAGGTGCGAGGGACTCGCGCGTGGTCTCCTACTGGATTGATACCTTGGTTCTCAAAAACCAAGGGAAATACTTACGCTACTGTACTGCATCTCCCTTTCCTCTTCGAGGGAATACAACGCAAGCTCGAGAAGTAGCAAGAAGAATTTCTAGTGCCGTTGCCGGGAGGCTTACGCAAAAGTCATATACCAAGTACCTATCACAAACCCTTATCCTTCGCATTACATTTTTGCCTCTCGTTTTCCTCTCCCCCACTTCACCCTTGCCGTTTTATTTGCCCTTCTTCTGCCGTCTGTTTATCGTTCGCTTGCTTCTTGTTTGCTTGTGTGAGTTGGATTGCTTGCTTGTCACTATGGCTCAAAACAATACAAAATTGTGTGACTTCTCCAATACCAACAATAATGTCTTTATTAGCACTCCAATTGCTCCTATTACCGATGTTGAATCTTGTGAGATCAATGTTGCTTTGTTGAATCTTGTCATGAAAGATCAATTCTCCGGCCTTCCTAGTGAAGATGCCGCTACCCATCTGAACAACTTTGTTGATTTGTGTGATATGCAAAAGAAAAGGGATATAGATAACGATATTGTTAAATTGAAGTTATTTATGTTTTCACTTAGAGATCGTGCTAAAACTTGGTTTTCCTCTTTGCCTATTGATTCGTGGAATAAGTGCAAAGATGCTTTTATCTCTAAGTATTTCCCTCCTGCTAAGATCATCTATCTTAGAAACGATATTATGAATTTTAAGCAACTAGATCATGAGCATGTTGCACAAGCTTGGGAGAGAATGAAATTGATGATACGTAATTGCCCTACACATGGTTTGAATCTATGGATGCTTATTTAGAACTTTTATGCTGGCTTGAATTTTGCTTCTAGAAATCTTTTAGACTCGGCCGCGGGAGGCACTTTCATGGAAACTACCTTAGGAGAAGCTACCAAACTCCTGGATAATACTATGGTTAATTATTCTCAATGGCACACCGAAAGATCTACTAGTAAAAAATTGCATGCTATTGAAGAAATTAGTGTTTTGAGTGGAAAGATGGATGAACTTATGAAATTATTTGCTGCTAAGAGTGCTTCTTCTGATCCCAATGATATGCCTTTGTCCACTTTGATTGAAAATAGCAATGAATCTTTGGATGTGAATTTTGTTGGTAGGAATAATTCTGGTAACAATGCTTGTAGAGGTAATTTTAATCCTAGGCCTTTTCCTAGTAATTCCTCTAATAGTTATGGTAATTCCTATAGCAACTCTTATGGAAAGATGCCTTCTGAATTTGAAACTAGTGTTAAGGAGTTTATGATCTCGCAAAAGAATTTCAATGCTATGCTTGAAGAGAAATTGCTTAAGATTGATGAATTGGTTAGAAGTGTGGATAGAATTACTCTTGATGTTGATTCTTTGAAACTTAGATCTATCCCACCTAAGCATGATATCAATGAGTCTCTCAAAGCCATGAGAATTTCCATTGATGAATGCAAAGAAAAAACCGCTAGGATGCGTGCTAAAAGAGAGGATTATATTAAAGCGTGTTCTTCTAGTTATCATGAAAATAAAGATGAAGATCTGAAAGTTATTGATGTGTCTCCTATTAGATCCTTGTTTTCTAGTATAAATCTTGATGAACATAGGATTGGAGATGATTCTGCTTTAAGGTGTCCCAATGATTCGGAGTTTTTAGATCTTGATGATAAAATTGTTAAAAGTGGGAGTGAAGAGATTAAAACTTTGCATAGTGATGAACCCACTACTTTGGATTTCAAGGGATTCAATTATGACAATTGCTCTTTGATTGATTGTATTTCCTTGTTGCAATCCGTGCTAAATTCTTCGCATGCTTATAATCAAAATAAAGCTTTCACCAAACACATAGTTGATGCTTTGATGCAATTTTATGAAGAAAAACTTGAGTTAGAAGTTTCTATCCCTAGAAAGCTTTATGATGAGTGGGAACCTACTATTAAAATAAAAATAAAAGATCATGAATGCTATGCTTTGTGTGATTTGGGTGCAAGTGTCTCCACTATCCCAAAAACTTTGTGTGATTTCCTAGGGTTCCATGAGCTTGATGATTGTTCTTTAAATTTACATCTCGCGGATTCCACTATTAAGAAACCTATGGGAAGAATTAATGATATTCTTATTGTTACCAATAGGAATTATGTGCCCGTAGATTTCATTGTTCTTGATATAGATTGCAATCCTCCATGTCCTATTATTCTTGGTAGACCTTTCCTTAGAACGATTGGTGCAATTATTGATATGAAGGAAGGAAATATTAGATTCCAATTTCCGTTATGGAAAGGCATGGAACACTTTCCTAGAAAGAAAATCAAATTACCATATGAATCTATTCGTTTTGCAGATGATTAATAGACAAATTCCTCATGTTTAGCAATTTAGTTTGAATTTTTTGGAGTTCCAAAAGTAGGCGAAACCTGCAGATTACTACAGACTATTCTGTTTTTGACAGATTCTGTTTTTCGTGTGTTGTTTGCTTATTTCAATGCATCTATGAGTAGTATTGGCAAGTATGAACCATAGAGAAGTTGGAATACATTAGATTTAACACCAATATAAACAAAGAATTAATTCATTGCAGTACCTTTGAGTAGTGGTTTGCTTTCTTATACTAACGGAGCTCACGAGAATTTTTGTCTAAGTTTTGTGTTGTGAAGTTTTCAAGTTTTGAGTATTGCTTTGATGGACTATGGAACAAAGAGTAGCAAAGGCCTAAGCTTGGAGATGCCCATGGAACCCCAAGGAATTCAAGGACAATCAAAAGCCTAAGCTTGGGGATGCCCCGGGAAGGCATCCCCTCTTTCGTCTTCATCCATCGGTAACTATACTTGGAGCTATATTTTTATTCACCACATGACATGTGTTTTGCTTGGAGCGTCCTGTATAATTTGAGTCTTTGCTTGTTAGTTTGCCACAATCATCCTTGCTGGACACACCTATTTGAGAGAGTTAAATATGGCCTAGGAATTGCTAGAACACTCTATGTGCTTCACTTATATATTTTGAGTTGAATAATTTTTGCTCTAGTGCTTCACTTATATCTTTTAGAGCACGGTGGTGATAATATTTTGAAGAAATTGTTGAACTCTCATGCTTCACTTATATCTATTTGAGAGTCCATTAAAGTAGCATGGTAATGTGTTTAGGCTAATAAAACTAGTCTTCACATGATAGACATCCAATGTCAATGTAGTAAAAAAATCACACTAAGTGCATTGAATATGATGGGATGTTGGATGCTTGATAATTGTTTTGAGATATGAGGATAGTGATATTAGAGTCATGCTAGTGGAGTTATTATGAAATTGAGAAATATTCGTGTTAAGGTTAGTGATTCCTGTATCATGCACGTATGGTGAACCTCTATGTGACGAAGTTAGAGCATGAGGTATTTGTAAAGTGTCAACCTTTGTGTGGAGGTCGAGGGCGCGCGATGGTTAACTCCTACCAACCTCCCCCCTAGGAGCATGCGTTGATTGCTTTGTTTTGATGACTCGTAGATTTTTGCAATAAGTATATGAATTCTTATGACTAATGTTGAGTCCATGGATTATACACACTTTCACCCTTCCACCGTTGTTAGCCTCTCTTGTACCGCGCAACTTTCGCCGGTACCATAAACCCACTATATATCCTTCCTCAAAACAGCCACCATATTATTCCTCAAAACAGCCACCATACCTACCTATCATGGCATTTCCATAGACATTCCGAGATATATTGCCATGCAACTTTCCACCGTTCCGTTCATATGACACGCATCATATTGTCATATTGCCATGCATAATCATGTAGTTGACATCGTAGTTGTGGCAAAGCCACCATGCATAATTTTTCATATATGTCACTCTTAATTCATTGCACATCCCGGTACACCGCCGGAGGCATTCATGTAGAGTCATACTTGTTGTAGTATCGAGTTGTAATATCGAGTTGTAAATCAATGAAAGTGTGATGATCATCAATATTAGAGCATTGTCCCATGTGAGGAAAGGCCAATAAAAAAAGAGATGGCCCAAAAAAATAGAGAGGGGCTAAAAAAAAGAGAAAGCCCCTCCAAAAAATGAGAGAAAAGAGAGAATGGACAATTGCTACTATCTTTTTTCACACTTGTGCTTCAAAGTAGCACCATGTTCTTCATGATAGAGAGTCTCATGTTTAGTCACTTTCATATACTAGTGGGAATTTTCATTATAGAACTTGGCTTGTATATTCCAACGATGGGCTTCCTCAAATGCCCTAGGTCTTCGTGAGCAAGCAAGTTGGATGCACACCCACTAGTTTCTTTTGTTGAGCTTTCATTCATACTTAGCTCTTGTGCATCCGTTGCATGGCAATCCCTACTCACTCACATTGATATCTATTGATGGACATCTCCATAGCCCGTTGATACGCCTAGTTGATGTAAGACTATCTCCCTCCTTTTTGTCTTCTCCACAACCACCTCTAAGCCACCCATAGTGCTATGTCCATGGCTCACGCTCATGTATTGCGTGAAAGTTGAAAGGTTTGAAAGAATAAAGTATGAAAACAAGTGCTTGGCTGAAATCGGGGTTGTGCATGATATGAATATTTTGTGTGATGAAGAGGGAGCATAGCCATACTATATGATTTTGTAGGGATAACTTTCTTTAGCCATAGTATTTTGAGAAGACATGATTGTTTTGTTAGTATGCTTGAAGTATTATTATTTCTTATGTCAATATAGACTTTTATCTTGAATCTTTCCGATCTGAACATTCATGTCACAATTAAGAGAATTACATTGAGAAACTATATTGGTTAGCATTCTACATCAAAAAATTCTTTATTTATCATTTACCTACTCGAGGACGAGCGGGAATTAAGCTTGGGGATGCTTGATACGTCTCCAACGTATCTATAATTTTTGATTGTTCCATGCTATTATTTATAAAGTCTTGGATGTTTAATGGGCTTTATCATATACTTTTAAATCATTTTTGGGACTAACCTACTAACACAAAGGCCCAGTCCAGATTGCTGTTTTTTGCCTGTTTCAGGGTTTTGCAGAAAAGGAATATCAAACGGAATGAAACCTTCGCGAGAGATATTTTTGAAGAAAATCACACACAGGGGACTTGAGAACCATGTCAGGGGAGCCTCGGGGTGTCCACGAGGGTGGGGGGCGCGCCCCCTTCCCAGGGCGTGCCACCCTGCCTCGTGGGCCCCTCGAGCACCCCTCGGTGTCCTCCTTACTCCTATATAAGTCTACGTACCCCAAAACCATCGACAACAGAGAGAAAATCCTAATTCCACCGTCGTAACCTTCTATTCCCGTGATATCCCATCTTGGAGCCTGTTCCGGAGCTCCACCGGAGAGGGGTCCATCACGGAGTTCTTCATCATCATCATCATCGCCCTCACCATGAGTTGTGAGTAGTTTACCACAGACCTTCGGGTCCATAGCTAGTATCTAGATGGCTTTCTCTCCCTCTCTGGATCTCAATACAAAGTTCTCCTCGGTCTTCGAGGAGATCTATTCGATGTAATCTCTTTTTGCGGTGTGTTTGTCGAGATCCGATGAATTGTGATTTTATGATCAAGATTATCTATGAGAAATATTTGGTTCTTCTCTGAACTTTTTATGTGTGCTCATAATATCCTTGCAAGTCTCTTCAAATTATTGGTTTGGTTTGGCCTACTAGATCTATAGTTCTTGCAATGGGAGAAGTGCTTGGCTTTGGGTTCAATCTTGCGGTGTCCTTTCCCAGTGACAGTAGGGGCAGCAAGGCACGTATTGTATTGTTGCCATCGAGGATAAAAAAATGGGGTTTATATCATATTGCTTGAGTTTATCCCTCTACATCATGTCATCTTGCTTAAGGCGTTACTCTGTTCTTATGAACTCAATACACTAGATGCATGCTGGATAGCGGTCGATGTGTGGAGTAATAGTAGTAGATGCAGGCAGGAGTCTGTCTACTTGTCTCGGACGTGATGCCTATATACAATGATCATGCCTAGATAGTCTCATAATTATTCGCTTTTCTATCAATTGCTCGACAGTAATTTGTTTACCCGCCGTAGAATATCTCTATCATGAGAGAAGCCACTAGAGAACACTATGGCCCCCGGGTCTATTCTCAACATATCAATCTACAACTACTTTATTTTTACCGCTTTTACTTTCTGTTCTTATAAACCAAAAAATACCAAAAATATAAACTATCATCTCTATCAGATCTCATTTTCGTAAGTGACCGTAAAGGGATTGACAACCCCTTATCACGTTGGCTGCAAAGTTCTTATTTGTTTGTGCGGGTGCGAGGGACTCGCACGTGGTCTCCTACTGGATTGATACCTTGGTTCTCAAAACTGAGGGAAATACTTACGCTACTGTGCTGCATCTCCCTTTCCTCTTCGAGGGAATACAACGCAAGCTCGAGAAGTAGCAGTCTTGTGCGTGGAACCCGGGGTAGGAGGCGGCGACAACTGAGCCGCTTG
This sequence comes from Secale cereale, assembly GCA_902687465.1. Lineage (NCBI taxonomy): Eukaryota > Viridiplantae > Streptophyta > Magnoliopsida > Poales > Poaceae > Secale > Secale cereale. The sequence continues at coordinate 455,559,417 of LR738711.1, read as the reverse complement.
TGATGATCTCGTACATGTCAGCCTCGGTCGCATCGGGGTTGTCGAAATGTGTCGGGGTAGACGAGACTTGTGAGAAGGGCAGGGTACCCCGGCGCAGAGGCGGTGTCGACGAGGCTGAGTATGCCGGCGGCGAGTAGTTGTACTGGGTGTGGACGCCGACGAACGCGGACGAGGGAGTGCGCTGGTCGTGGTTCGGACTAGAGGGCTAGGCATGCGGTGGCGCGTCATGTGGGAAGGTGATGTTGGGGTTGAAACCGCTGATAGAAGCGAGGGATCCGATCCTTCGATGAGATGATAACTATCGATTTGGTGGAGACGACTTTGACGATCCGAGTATGAACGTGCACGACGTTGCGCCTTAGCAATCGCTAAACTAGTCTCCAAGGGTTACTGATAATGCCAGAAGCACGATCAGCCTGACCACAAAGGTATATTCCTGCATGCAATCGAAGAACAAGCAAGAATATTATAAAAGAATTTGAATATTGCAAATATAAATGAAGTATTGATAAAGGTGGGAATCCGAAAGTGGTCTTGGTCTGGCCGTTGGACACAAATGAAGTACACGAAGTTGCAATGGCTAACTTTTGACTAAACAAATCCCAAGGAAAAAGCTACTAGATGGATCTACTTATATAGGAGCAAGGGTGGCGGCCAAGGAGGTGGGATGACGTCCCAAGGCAGCCTAAAACTAACCCTAGGTCATACAAGGCTCATGGGCCCAAGTGGAGGTGACACAACACCTTTGAACTTATAGTTTGACTCGGATTCTGCTGCAGCGTCAAATTGTTTCATAGATATCCCAACGCCCCCGATGAATTTGAAGGTGAATCCAATTGGGCTGGAAGGAGCACGAAATCTACTTTCCAACAAAAAAAGAATCACCCAATTCGGAGTCCGTATGAAGGAGTTCTTGCCGTTTTGAGTCAGGTATGTATGTGTAGTCCGAATCTGAATGCAGAACGTGGAAGGCTTGGACTCTATCTTCTCTTGGCCCAAAAGTGACGTGAAAAGACTTTTTGAACATCACCTAAACTTCTCCTTTTCCCTTATCTCCATATGTGGATTGTACAAATGTCTTATACACCTGCAATTAGACATGGCGCAAAAGTATGCGAAGTATTTTTGTCCTGGATGACATAAATAAGTTATTACATAGTTTGCATTAAAAATCACCTCACAAATATACATGTGTGCAATATTTTTGGTCGTATCCAAGGCAGTCATGTCCTCATCATCCTCCATTTCTTGAAAACAAAGCCGTCCTCGGCGTTGCTTAATCTGAAATGTGGGTAAGAAAATAGACAAGGTGTACATGCTGTATATGTATATGTCATCCATTTTTACTTCCCTTGATTTTCACACATATGACACATGTATAGATGAGTAACTTTCGTAGTTCATAAAATATAAAGGCAAAACATTATCAGAAGAAGTAGAAGGCATAAAAATATTGCAACCCAGTTTGCACAAATAAGTGAAGCGCTTATTCATATCAAAAGATTGACAATGTTCATCATTAAACCATCCCAACATTGGTGAATAAACCTTACTTGCATGAAATTCACAGGCTACAACATGCTTAAATAAGGAAACATCCAATAAGTCATTTGACATAGAATCATCACCAAGATTAGAGGTCATATCAAAATGATTAAACATTGGCACAATTATTTTCAAAAGTATTTTATCCAAATCTAATTTATTCTCTGATTCGCATGGTTCTTTTGCATCATCAGTTAATTCAATGTGTGCACTCAAAATTGTTGTTATATCAGTTGTTTGATCACATGACACATTCATGACAGTAACATGATTATCTAAACTAGGTGATGTGCTCAAATCAACAGATAATTCAATACATGATGTATTCAAGTTAACTAGATATGCATCATCCTCATGTGAACTTATATCATCAATGCTTTTACTATTACCTTGTCGCAAAGACCTAGCTGATGTAGGTACGGACGATGACAATGTACCATACACTTTAGATGACGTCGCGCTCACAAGCGGAGGTGTGGCTACTCTAGTAGATGCAATGGTGGAGGAACCAACCAGTGGTGGTGAGCATGAACTGGAATAGTAGTTGTTGTAGTCACACAATGCATCCTCCTGTATTTGTCTCTCAAAGGTACAAGCACGAACATACATACCAGTAATGCAACGAGGAATATACTAAAATCTTGCGCGAATATCAGGGTTTAAACCACAAAAAAATCTATTCATTGTATCATCCTCAGATTCTTCTATGTCACAATGATGCATATAAGATTTGAACTCTTGGTAGTAAGCATGAACAGTGTTACTGCCTTGTTTTAATTGTTCTGATTTGCGAAGCAATTCATGACGATAGTAAGGAGGAAAAAATTGTTGTCTCATTACATCTTTCAAATCTTTCCAAGTTGTGGGTTGGTTATCAATGCTTTTCTTACAGTGTACACTCCACCAAACAGAAGAAAAACCAGTAAATGCTCTAGTGACAGCTCGTACTCTCTCAAGTTCAGAAAAATCATGGCTAGCAAAAATCAGTTCTACTTCAAACTCCCAAGCAAGATAAATAGCAGGATTAAATCTATCCTCGAATGAAGGTAAATAGATAACCTGACCGTGTGCTTGTGTGTGTTGTCCCATGTCTCGTGATGGTGAAGATGTATCCGTCGTCCAAGAACTTCTGTCTCCGATACCTATCATGATTAGTTGAAACAAGAAACAAAATTCGAGAATAATATCCTATGAACTACTAAGATGTGGTGGTAAAGTGCTCACAGTAAAGTAAATATCAATATCTTACAAGTTCTTATCATGCAACAGGTGATGACAGGCAACCAACGGTGTCAAATAACTCCAAAGATTGAGTAAAACAATTGCTAGGGGCACGAACGTATGCACGGTGTAGAAATATGTGGAGCTTGGAAGACTTAAATATATGGTAGCAAAAGATTAGCAATAATCAATTCAGAAATACAATGTTGAATAAACACTCAACGGCGGTACTGTGTTGGTCCTAGGCTAGACCGGACTAGAGACGCGAGCCTAGAACACTAATGAGGTCACAACGTAGCACAACTAGCATCAATAAAGGATACGAAGCAGCTCTGGACAGTAAGATATAAGTGAAAATCGCAACGACAGTAAAGATGATGATGAAAAACAACTGCCAAGTAGGATATACAACAACTCTCTCTCTCCAACTTTCCTCTTGAAAAGTTTGAGTCAATTTGTGATATTTTTTTTACAAAATGCTACTGACTCAAGCTTTCAAACGCAAAAAGAATCACTCAATTCCGAGTTGATACGAGGAGTCAAAAATTGTAAAACTGGCCTGAAAAACTGAAACAAGCTGTGCTCGTCAACTTTGGAGGACAAAAATACCTATTTAGAAGCCGATTTTGAACAAGCTGTGAAGCTGTGTGCGCGTCGCCGTCAGAGTAGCCAGGCGAGGGTGTGTACCCCAGGGTGGCGCCGGCGGCGAGAAGTTGGCCGGCGACGCGAAACTCTGTTGGCTCCACGTAGCTTGCAGGCAATGGACGTGCGAATTCATCATCCCCGCACGCGATGCCTCGGCCTGCTCCGCCACCACCGCCGTGTCCCTGGCCTTCTTGGTGTTGAGCCCGTTCCGCCGGTCGGTGATGACAGCCTCCCGGCGCTGAACCCTCGCCCTCCAGTTGGCGTTGGATACGCCCCTCGGTCTTGCCATCGGTGTCCTCGACTTCCTCTGCTTCAGCGGTCGGGTCGAATCAGCGACCGCCGGGCGAGGGGCCGAGTACTTCTTCGACGGCATAACGGCTGGATGGCGGCAGCGAGAGAAGAATGGCGGGAGCGGCGAGGCAAAATGGGGAAGCAATGAAGAAATGGAGGGACGATGGAAAATGCCTGTCTGTTATTAACAGAGCGGGCCTACGCGCCTTTTCATTTCGGTCGACGCCCTAGACGATCCCCGTGGGGCTGAGTTCGGCTCGAGTTCGCCTACTAATGTTTGGGATCAAACCGACCATAAAGAAGGACGGGGCGAGGGGAGACGTAAGATAAATTACCCATCCCATTTAAACCGGCGGCACACACGGTCGCTTGCTGCGATGCCAAATCTCATTAAAAAAATCCCATCGACTCCAAAGCTGCAATTATCATTTTGAACTCCTCGCGAGTCACCCACCGGCCAATACCGAGATCAACCTGAGAGTGAGAGGGACAGGGAGAGATGGTTGGGGGAGGAGGGGGAGGGGCGCTGCGGCGGGTGGGCAAGTACGAGGTGGGGCGGACCATCGGGGAGGGGACGTTCGCCAAGGTCAAGTTCGCGCAGAACACGGAGACAGGAGAGAGCGTTGCCATGAAGGTGCTCGATCGCTCCTCCATCCTCAAGCACAAGATGGTGGATCAGGTGAGGATTTCAGTTTTCTGCTTCGGTTAGATTCCATCTCTTATTAGGTTGGGATGTAATTAGAGAGAGAGAATGGGAAAGGGAGAGGGAATGGGAGTTTAGGAACGGGAGTTTGCCGATGGATTGGTCATGGGAAATTGCTTTTAAGTCCCATTCCCCCGTTTGGCAAGTGAAGGCAATTAAAACTGGGAACTGAAGAGATAATTAACTACCCCTACAACGTATTTGGTTGGATTAGGCAAGAAAATAATAAGTTTGCAACGGGGCCTTCCCGTACGGACGCACACAACTACTAATTATCTTTTTTCTGTCAACTCCCAATCCTCCTTTAATTACCTGTGGTCCCCACAGAAGATATCTGAGGGAATTGGGCCTCTTAAGACTACTCACAGTGGGGGTCCATAGTGGGGAGTAACATATGTGTGGTGTCATGCAACACTTCATTTATTAGCTTGTAGATTCATCTTGTCTTGGTATGTGTGATGCAACACTTTGTTTGAACATGTAAATAGGTCAGCTAATTATCCGCTCACTTTTGTGCTAAGCATGCTTGCACAATACTAGCTATGTTACTCAATTCATCTCTCTCATTAAATCATTGCCACATAAGCAAATTTGCTAAATTGGACCTTATGTTACTGCTGAAGTTACTCCCACTATGAGTAGTCTAATTCCTCTTCCCCCTCCCTACAAGGCCTCCTTTGGTTCATAGGATAGGATTATCATAGGAATAGGAAATTTGTAGGAAATGAGATGACATGTATCTCAAATCCTATGAGTAGGAATAGGAAAAGAGATGTCATTTGGTTCACACCAAAGGAATTTTTCCATTGAGTCTAGGCTCATTTTTATTTTCCTATAAAATGTGGAGGATAGGAACCAATCCTATGTAGAAATAGGAATCCATTCCTATGAACCAAAGGGCTCTAAAGGAAAAATTCCTATAAGAATCCTATCCTATAGAATTCCTATGAAATTCCTCCAAACCAAAGGAGGCCTTAACTCCCATATACCCAAGCCAATCAAAGGATTTTAAGTCCCATCTACCTTAAACTCCCATTCCCAATCTTCAACTCTCCCCAACCAAACACGCCGTAGGGGTAATTAGAGAGAGGGAATGGGAATTCAAAGGTTGTAAGATAGTATAAAGTTACCTGATTGGTTGGAGGGAATGGGAATTTATGAGGGACTGGGCGTCGGAGTTTAGAGTCCAACTCTCACCATTTTATTAACAGGGGAGGGGCAAAGAACATCTCGTCCCTTCATCATAACTTAAAGCAACTCTAGCTGATCCCCTAAAAAGCTATAGAGGAGTAAAAAATTTGGTTTTACTCCTCTAACTGGCACCTAGCCGATCTCCTAAACCGGTTAGAGGAGTAAAATTCTCCTAAATTTACTCGTCCTGGAGGCGTCCGAGTGAAAGCTGCAGCCTCTCCCTATGACATGCGCTGTCCGCACTCTGCAGCCACCCTCGGCCGCCCTCCGGCGACCACCCGCGGCCTCGGCCACCCCCCTCCCCCGGCGACCTCATCGGTGACTTCGCCGGCGTGCCCAACATCACCAAGGTGAGCGCAATGCTGTGTCAGGACACTGCCTGAAGATTACAACAGCCACACAGTTCTTCAGTTAACTCAGCATACCACTTCACGAGGATAATTCAAGCGGGACCGACCGATCTCCATCCAATGCACCTCAGCCCTCGTACCGCTTCGCGCGATGGCGGGAAGATCTGGACTGTGGATCGTCGATCGGATGGCAGTCACTCCGTCGGCTGTCACTGTTACCTTTCCGACAACTCCACCCACTTTGTTCTTTCTCTGTTTTACTTTTACCCTTGTAATGGCTATAAAGCCACGCTCGAGAGACTAGTAGAGGCATCTAGATAATCATTAGGGTTTCCCCCTAGCCGCCGTGTTCCGGCTGGTAAAGTTGTTCCTCTTTCTGTAAGAACCCTAAGAGAAATCCAACCCAACTTTCCCTCTGTTCGTGTTAAATCCTCTGAATTCGCAAGTAGTTTAGGCCTCAGAATAGCTCGGGCCTTACAATTGGTATCCAGAGCAGGCGGTTCTTGGCGGCGTGGGAGATCTGGTAATAGGTTGGGCCATCCTCCTTCCTGGTCAACCCAGAACGGCGGTGGCGGAGAAGTTCCGGTGGCGCAGGCGGCGGTAGACAGTTTGGGTGTTAGAGGCTGATTGGTAGTGGTTGCTGAAGAACACTTCTTCAGTCTAAATCCCCACCCACCCTCCCCTCTTGAACACCATCGGTGCCGCGGCGTCGGCGGCGGCGGAAGCAATGATGACGTCACGCTCGGGTTGCAGCTTATGCCGTTGTAAAATTCCTCGCTTGACTCCGTTGTTCGTTTTCTTGTTTGCCGGGTCTCGAAGTGCCTTGCTTTGAGTAAACCCCGGACGGATCCGATGGGAACACCACCTGAATCATCAACCACGACTGACTTGGAGATGCAGTCCCTCAAGTTGGACGTCCAAATGTTGCAGCAGCATAGAGAGCAAGATCGGCAAGATTTCCACGAGTTCCAAGTCACAGTCAATAAGAACTTCAATGATGTTCAAAAAACCTTGCTAGAAATGTAGTCTTCTCTGACTCATTTGATCACTGCTTTACGCCCAAGAGATCCAGGTCCAACAACTCCCTTGGGAGCACAAGACAGTGTCCACCAAGTTACACCACTAGCACAAATTAGAAATGCACCAGAGGCATTCAATACTCCTCCTACAGTCGGTTCTGGAGTGCTACATGATGTGCAATCGGGCAAGGAACTTCACCTGGATGGGACTGTTAAACAGCCTTACAGACATCCCCATTTTGGACAGATTAAGCAGCCGGCTCAACCTCCTGTGGAAAAACAAGGACAACCACAAGTGGCTTTCCTTGACCAACAACAACAACAAACACTTGATCTAGTGGAAGTTCAGATGGAAGGCCAGAGAAGACCTGCTAGAGATCCCCTATTAACTGACAGAAGAAACCAAACTCTAGTCAAGCCTGCTAAAATGAACATGCCTGAATTTGAAGGAGATAACACTGATTCCTGGATTCAAACCATGGACCTTTACTTTGATGATGCAAGAACCCCACCTGAAACCAAACTCTAGTCAAGCCTGCTAAAATGAGCATGCCTGAATTTGAAGGAGATAACACTAATTCCTGGATTCAAACCATGGACCTTTACTTTGATGCTGCAAGAACCCCACCTGAAACCAAAACTGAGATAGCAGTCACTTACTTGAAAGGACCTGCCATTGAGTGGTGGAGGGGAACTGGTTATACTGCAGCAACTATGCCCTGTTACAGGTTCTGTAGACACCTAGGGGACAGGTTCTCTGAATCTTCCGTTTGTGACTATGTCAGGAATTTTCATGCTCTCACACAAACATGATCTGTCAAGGAATATGTACTCCAGTTTGAGCAGCTGATGAACTTGATGAGAAGAGATAACCCTGCCCTACCTGACTCTTACTACATGAACAACTTCATTTCTGGTTTGCATGATAGCATACAACATCTCATCCAATGCCATGAACCTCCAACATTACAGAAGGCTATTTGGTTAGCTAGAAGATTGGAACAAACTCAACCTCCTAGAAGACAAGCAGCACCAAACCAGCCCCTTCCTGTCAGGAGACAAGTACAGTTCATTCCTAACAGGCCCCAGAATATTACCCCATCTGCTGTTATTGAACAAGCTAGATTAAAGGGAGTCTGCTACAAATGCAATGAAAAATGGTTCCCTGGACATAGGAAAGCATGCAAAATGTCCCAGCAGGCCCAAGTTCAAGCTCTACAAGGCCATGTTCCTGAGGATGCTGAAATCATATATTTCACTGATTTTGAAGAACTGGAAGAGATTGCTACTGAACTGCCTGACCAGAACTTACAAATCTCTATGCATGCTTTGATGGGATTCAGCATGAAAAAGTACACCTTCACTGTCAAAGTTAATATCAATGACTGCACTGCTCTTGCCCTCATTGATAGTGGTAGTACAGCCACTTTTATATCTCCCAAAATTGCAGAAAAAGCACAATGTACCCTGTTACCAACTAAGAAACTCAAGGTGACAGTAGCTAATGGGGGATATTTATCCACTGACCACATAGTCAAAGATTGCTCTTATACTATTCAAGGTCATGAACTCAAGTCTGACTGTAGAGCCCTGAAGTTGTTGGGTTATGACATGATTTTGGGAGCTGATTGGCTTTGTCAAGTCAGCCCCATCTGGATGGATTATGAGGAAATGTTCATGGAAATTAAGATGCCTGATGGAAATAGAGCTCACATAGTGGATGAAACTATATCTTCTGATCTAGAAGTTCAAGATACCTCCACTGCTCATAATCTTATGGAAGATGCTGTAGGTGGAGCATTCTTATTAATCAGACCTGTGTTGGAAAAGGAGGAGGTACACAATACAGCTCAACCCCCTAAAGTGCAGCAAGTTATCACTGAACACAAAGATGTTTTTAGTGCTCTGGTGGGACTTCCTCCCAAAAGAGACTGTGATCACAAAATCCCTTTGGAACCTGATGCAAAAATTGTCAATATAAGGCCTTATAGGTTACCACATCACCAGAAGGATATTATGGAAGGACTCATCAAAAGAATGGTGGATGACAACATTATCAAGGATAGTACTAGCCCCTACTCATCCCCTGCCTTACTAGTCAAGAAGAAAGATGCAAGCTGGAGATTGTGCAATGATTTCAGGAAAGTGAATTCCCAAACTGTTAAAAATAAGTACCCTTTGCCAATTATTGAGGACCTCATTGATGAACTTTCTGGTGCTACAATCTTTTCCAAGATAGATCTCACCAGTGGGTATCACCAGATCAGAATGTCTGAAGAAGATATCCACAAGACAACATTTGCTACTCACATGGGCCATTATGAGTATCTGGTTATGCCCTTTGGATTGACCAATGCACCTGCAACTTTTCAACTCATGATGAACGCAATTCTAGCTCCTTATTTGAGGATTTTTGTCCTGGTCTTCTTTGATGACATCCTCATTTTTAGCAAAACTGAGGAAGAACACTGTGAACATTTGAGAATAGTGTTTGAAACACTGAAAAAACACAAGCTGGTAGCAAATGAGAAGAAGTGTGTTTTTGGACAGCCACGAGTGGAATACTTGGGCCACATTATTAGCAAGGAAGGTGTAGCTACAGATCCTGTTAAGATCTCCTCTGTGGTTAACTGGCCCACTCCTACTTCTGTCACTGAACTTAGGAGTTTCCTTGGCCTTACAGGTTACTACAGAAGATTTGTCAAAAACTATGGCTACATCTGTAAACCCTTATATCAAGCTTTGAAAAAAGAAGGTTTCATTTGGGGTGAGGAACAGCAGAATGCTTTTAACATACTCCCTCCGGTCCTTTTTACTCTGCACATTAGGTTTGTCTGAAGTCAATCTTATTCACAAAAAATTATTAACATTCACATAACAACACCAGTATCATTAGATCCATCTCAAAATATATTTTCAGATTATATTTATGAGATATTATAGATGTTATTATTTTCTAATATAAATTTGGTCAAACCTAACAAAGTTTGACTTCAGACAAAGCTAATGTGCGGAGTAAAAAGGACCGGAGGGAGTACTAAAGCACAGGATGACTGAAACCCCTGTCCTTGCACTTCCTGATTTCTCTCAGCCATTCATACTAGAAACTGATGCTTGCAATTATGGCATTGGAGCAGTGTTGATGCAGGAACGACAACCATTAGCTTATTTCAGTAGAACACTTGGCCCTAGAGCCCAAACCTTGTCCTCTTATGACAAAGAAGCTATTGCAATCATGGAAGCACTGAAGAAGTGGAAGCATTACTATGCAGCTTCCTCTCTGATAATCAGAACTGATCAAGAAAGTTTAAAGTACATCCAAGATCAGAAGTTGACAAAAGGAATACAACATAAATTGCTGGTTAGACTACTTGGCTACAATTACAAGGTGTAATACAAAAAGGGCAAAACTAACAAGGTAGCAGATGCTCTTTCCAGAGTCAAATTACAACTTCAGGCACTCACTAGCACTGTGGTTCACCCTGCCTGGGTTACTGAGGTTATTGCTAGTTACAATCAAGATGACACATGCAAAGAGTTGTTAACTAAGCTTGCTGTAGGCCCTGAGAGTACACCTAACTACAAGTTACATCAAGGCCTTCTAAGGTACAAAAACAGAGTTGTGGTGGGTCAAGAGGATAAGCTCAGAACTAGTATACTAACAGCCTTCCATAGCAGTGAATTGGGTGGCCACTCAGGACAGAGAGCTACCTACAATAGGCTGAAATTGTTGTTCTATTGACCTGGTATGAAAAAGAGTGTTCAACACTTTATTAGGCAGTGTCCTGTCTGCCAAATCAACAAACCTGAACATTGCAAATATCCTGGAATGCTCCAACCTCTTCCAACACCTCAGAATAGTTTAGGCCTCAGAATAGCTCGGGCCTTACATGTTGCTCCGATCTCCTCGCAAGTATCGATCGAATCAATCAGAGCCCAATCTAGCTTCATGGACAGGAGTTTCCCGTGAGATACGCAAGTGCCGCTAGTTCCTGTAGATCAATCAAGCAGTGTGCTTGGCAGCGTAGCGTGCATGGCCCCCATGGGTGTGGTCGCTGCTGGCCGAGGCGCCAGACATCCATGTCATCGCAGCGAGCAAGCCAACAATGCCGGCGGAGACAATGGAGGCGTAGTAGGCGAGCTTGTGGCCGTCGAAGATGCCGGTTGGTGCCTTGTACAGAGCCGCCGGCGCCGAGGATGACTACGCCGTGCTGCTCGCCATGGCTGCGGCAGTGGTCCTGGAGCTGCGCGTGTTGGTGGTGAGCGAGAAGGTGCTAGTGGTGAGCGAGAAGGTGCCCGCTGGTGTGGTCACCATCGCCGCCGCTCGCTGCGGAGGCGCATAGCAAGTGTTCGACAAAATGTATGAGCCAAATAAAATTTTACTCCACTAAATTTAGGAGTTCGGCTAGCCAAAATTTAGTGGAGTAAAAATACTCCACTAAGCTTTACTCAGCCGGATACTCCTCTGTTTTTTGGGGATCGGCTAGAGTTGCTCTTATGTTGTTATCTTTTGGCTAATTCCCTACGAATTCCCGCTAACCAAACAAGGGAATAAACATCCCTCTCAAATTCCCACGTGTAGTGCCAAGCTAGGGATTGAGAATAAAATTGCACTTCCCATGTCTAATCTTCTGTCACAACTCCCTTCTCTCGATTCTCATTCCCCATCCCAAAAGTTACCAAACACGCACCAGTTTGGTTGGAGGGAATGGGAATTCATGAAGGATTGCGCGTGGGTTCCCACAATTTATTTACAAGGGAGGGGGTGGGAATTGAGAGTGAATTGTTCTATGGAGAACATCTCGAACCTTCATCACAACTTAACTTCATCTCTCGGCTCATTCCTGATGAATTCCCACTAAACAAACAAGGGAATAAACACCCCTTTAAAATTCCCACATGTAATAGTCACCTGATACCAAACAAGGGATCGGAAATGGCACTTCCCATGTCTAATCTCATTACAACTCCCTCGTCTAAATTCCGATTTCCCTTCCCAAAAGTTACCAAACACGCCCGAGTTGTTTTGTCTGGATTGGGTTTCGTGGCCGACAGTTGGGTGCTTTCTCCCTCTGTCATTCCTTCCAAATGCTCTTGGAGTGGCTCGTGGGCGCATCTGTTTTGACTCCTAATCCGCGATCAGTAGATACTACGAATTGGTTGGTGTTTGCCTTGGTGCTAGAAAGCGGTGGACGGAGGAGATGTTCAATCTGACCATAGCCGGTCCTTATATTCTCTGGCTGAGGAGTTCCTTCCTGATTTGTCAAGGGTTTGAGGCATTTCATTTAACTCTTTTCCTGGTGTTTCTTCTCCAAACTTGTGTCACAGGGTTGCAAACAAGATCAAAAACTTGGACGCATTTTTGGTTTGCTCATCTGTTTTCATATTTTGGTGTCCAAGAGTGCATGGAAACATTTCTCCTCACCTTTTTATTGTAATGGTCCTAAGTTTGTGATTATGAGGAGGAAAACAGTCTGCATAAGTTAATTGAATGAGCACCATTTGTTTTATGAGGGTGAGATTTAATCTCACATGATTATTGTATGCAGATCAAGAGAGAGATATCCATAATGAAGCTTGTGAGGCATCCCAATGTGGTCAGATTACACGAGGTACGATATCTGCTTCTTTCTGATAGCTGTTTGAATTGTTGATATATTTTTTTCTGTTGTATGTCTTTGAGTACCAGCAGGATAATTTCGTGCTGTTCTGTTATGTGCAGGTTTTGGCGAGCCGAAAGAAGATATTTATAATCTTGGAGTTCATCACTGGTGGTGAATTATTTGACAAAATTGTAAGACCCCACTCTTCTCAGTGATAATTCTCATTGTCAGTCTTGACTTCATAATCGACCTATGAAAATTGAACTTACTATTTGGTTTGTTTCTTGGATTACTCTGGCTCAGTCCTCCCGGAATGTACAAACATGATTTTTGAAACTTCATTCTGTTGTTTCTGAGCATTTTACTTAAGTAAAAAGTATGTGTAGAAAGGGGTGAAATACCTTGAAGTATTAAACACTAGCAAGACGACACATTTTTTCCCTAGGCTTTTTACATTTTGTATATTTGCTACAATGCATGTGGTTATATGCTGCTCGCGGGCTACATTCTCTGGATTGATGGTTACTTCTGTTACTTAAATTTGAATTGGGTCCTTAGTGTCTTCACTTCATCTATTTGCTGAGATTATGATATGAATGGGAACCTAACAGCTCTGTAAAAACAACAATTTTCAGATTCGTCATGGGAGACTCAGTGAAGCGGATGCACGTAAATACTTTCAGCAGCTTATTGATGGTGTTGATTTTTGCCACAGCAAAGGAGTCTACCATCGAGATCTAAAGGTGATTACTGAAAGTGAAAAATGAGGTGTTCTGTAGTTCAGAAATTGTGGGCCTGTTGGACTTATTCTGCATGTCGTATGCAGCCTGAAAATCTTCTCCTTGATTCCCAAGGAAATCTTAAAATTTCAGACTTTGGACTCAGTGCATGGCCTGCACAGGTGCATACCTTTCTGAAGTTTCGTAGATGCATTACTGATTTTAGTTCGATTCTTGACTTAATTAGTTCGTCACATGCAGGGAGGTGCCCTTCTACGTACTACCTGTGGAACCCCAAACTATGTTGCCCCAGAGGTACTTCATTCTGACTAACATGGTTTGAGTTCTACTAACTAAACCTGTCCACTGCAAGAAAGCGGTGGATTTGAGATTGACATCTACTACGTTTTATACATTAGTAAATTTTGTTGGCTTTGGATATCAAATCTTACTATGTACTTGGTGAAGTCCCTTTATCTTGGATTTGCTGTCTTTCTTTCAAGCTTTCGGTCTCAATGCATTTTTCGGCGTTCTGGGATTGGGGTACCCAGACCTGCCTGTCTGCGGCCCAACGCGCGGCCTCACAACGGCCCATCTGGGCCAGTTTCGAGACTGCTCAAGAAGAGCCCTCGCGAGGGGCCCTTGCCCTCGCGAAGGAAGGCGCGCCAAGACCTCCCGGGGAGCGGCTCCGCAAGCTGCCTCCCGAGGGGCGGAGATTCCTATGCAAGCACCCCTCCTCATGAGGATGCAGTGACGCAAGCCATGACGACCAAAGCCAGGCGGGCGCCAGCGGGCGCAGAGGGGACAGTTTCCTCTTTGGTGCTAAGGAGGCAAGGACGAACGCGGGTTCCCAAGGAATCCCCCAAAGGTTTCCATTCCGGTGCAACAAGACCAAGACCACGAGCTCGGCAGGACGGATGTCATCGCCGAGCCCACCCATGCGTCACGATAACAGACTTTGCAGGCGAAGACCACCTTTTGTCAGGATAAGATGTATCTCTTGTCCCCTTTCAAATTGGCCGTTCTGGGATCCCTTCCCGCCTAAGTTTGGAGGGAAGAGAACCGGGTCATTATAAATATAGACTAGCCACTACCCTAGAGGGGATGAACTGATTTAGACCCGCTGAGCCCTCGCGAGGTCGCTCGTCTATTGTACTAGTTCATCTTCATACCTCCTCGCGAGACCAATCCACCAAAAAGCAGTAGGGTTTTACACCGCATGGTCCCGAACCTGGGTAAATTGCTATGTCACTTCTCTTCCTTTGACCATCCCGAGCGGCGAGCTTGAGCTTTGAGCACGACTGGTGTAGTGCTTAGGTGAAGCGGAGATCTTCATTCACGCCCCAGAGTTCGAATCTTCTTGGGTCTGCGGAGCCCTGAATCCGGCATTTGGCGCGCCAGGTAGGGGTGTGTCGAAGCTAAGTTCTTCATCGACCATCTTCTGTCCACGACCCACCGTGCTCATGGCTGAGGCACGCTGCGTCCACGCCGAGCGCAGGGCCACCTAAGTCGCCCAGAAGGCCCCGGCGGGCTGCCGTGCCCCTCGTCGCTCCGCTTCGCCGGTGGTCAACGCCACCACCGACCCGGTCATTCAAGTGTAGCAGGACTCTTCGCTCCCTCCTTCCATACTGCGCGACGGCCGCACCTCCACACCCTCCTTCACCCCCGTCGCGGCGTCGTCTTCTCAAGCTCGCAGTGGGCCGGCGAGCGCGCAGGCCGCGCTCCTCATAGCACGGGAGCTGCTGCGCTATCGTCCCGCCAACGAGGGCTACAACGACTGGCTGGGCCGCATCACCGAGCTCGTTAGCGCCGCAGGCGAGGCCCCAGCGCTCTCCGTTTCGCTTCGTCCTCCACCGTCGCGCGCAGGAGAGGTGGCGCACGGCGCGCCCCCGCCCCGCTCCGGCGCGGCGTCGTGGGGAACCCTAGGCGTGATGTGCGGGACGAGGCCCCGGTGCCTGCGCGCGACAAGGTCAGCTGTCAGGTCATCCAGCGGCCACAACACGACGGCCGCGTGCTCCTCGCACAGTCGTGCCAGCGCCAGGACCGGGCCGTGCAAGAAGACCCAGTTGCCAAGCAAGTTGTACCAGTGAGCATGGCGGGCTGCCGCGCTTTCTCCCATGAGCTGCGCCGCGTTGTCTGGCCGGTCAAGTTCAAGCCCGACCTGCCCGTGCGCTATGGTTGCACCCATGATCCAACGGAGTTTCTCCCGCTCTACGCACTGAGCATTGAGGCGTCGAACGGCAACGAGAAGGTCATGGCGAACTAGTTCCCCATGGCCCTCAAGGACGGCGCACATTCCTGGCTCATGAACCTCCCCGAGGGGTCCATCACCACGAGGGACGAGCTCCGCGAGCGCTTCATCACCAACTTCCAAGGGACTCGTGACCGCGCCCTCACCGTCAACGACCTGCGGCGCGTGAAGCAGCAGCCAGGCGAGACCCTCTGGAAGTACATGCAACGTTTCAACCAAGTCCGTCTCAAGGTCCCAAAGGCGTCCGACGAAGCCATCATCTCTGCGTTCACGGAAGGCATCACTGGCATCAAGATGAGCGAGGAGCTCGCCATCCACGACGAGCTGTGCACGGCTCTGGAGCTGTTCAACCTGGCGGACAAGTGCGCCAGGGCTGAAGAAGGACGTCTCGCCCTCCTCAAGCACCCCGAGACCGACCCTGAAGACAAGAAGGCCAAGGCTAAGGAAATGAAGCGCAAGGGCCCCGCGGTGCTGGCGGCGGAGCCCGAGCAGAAGCGTGGCCGAGACCGCGTCGAGCCGGTCAAGGATCGCCGCCCTTACTGCGTCTTCCACGACCACAACACCAACGACTGCCAGGAGCTCAGGGCGATCCGCGACGAGCGCCTGGGCTGTCGTCCTGAGCTAAGGAGGCAAGGACGAACGCGGGTTCCCAAGGAATCCTCCAAAGGATTCCATTCCGGTGCAACAAGACCAAGACCACGAGCTCGGCAGGACGGATGTCATCGCCGAGCCCACCCCTGCGTCATGATTAGAGACTTTGCAGGCGAAGACCACCTTTCGTCAGGATAAGATGTACCTTTTGTCCCCTTTCAAATTGGCCGTTGTGGGATCCCTTCCCGCCTAAGTTTTGGGGGGAAGAGGACCGGGCCACTATAAATATAGGCTAGCCACTACCCTAGAGGCGATGGACTGATTTGGACCCGCTAAGCCCTCGCGAGGTCGCTCGTCTATTGTACTAGTTCATCTTCATACCTCCTCGCGAGACAAATCCACCAAAAAGCAGGAGTAGGGTTTTACACCACAAGGTGGCCTGAACCTGGGTAAATCGCTGTGTCACTTCTCTTCCTTCGACCATCCTGAGCGGCGAGCTTGAGCTTTGAGCACGACTGGTGTAGTGCTTAGGTGAAGCGGATATCTTCATTCACGCCCCAGAGTTCGAATCTTCTTGGGTCTGCGGAGCCCTGAATCTGACAGCATTGACAGGTAGAAATATATATACTCCTGGGAGTATGTACTCCCACATTCAAATATACCTCTTAAACAAGCATATCATACCTCTTTATCATTCTGAATATACCTCAATACAAGTTTCACGAAAAAAATATTGTCGAAGCCCTTAGTTAATGCCCCATACCGTTTTTACGTATAAAAATGCAGTTTACATGTAAATAATATAAAATATGTGGTCTCAAATGTAACTTTTCATGGAGCTCACTCTGGGGTATCTAGTAATTATCAATGAAGTACACCCAAAATGACAAAGAGGTATAACAACTTCATCTATGTGGTATATAAGGAGGGGGTGCACACACACACACACACCCCGCCAGTAGTTAGTCCTGGTCTCCTGGAGGCCACCTGCCCCTTCTCTAGCCCATGAATCTGCCTCCGCTTGGATGGTGTCGAGCAGAGAAGCGATGTTGAGCCTCTCACCGTTGAAGACAGCAGTGTTTCTCTGCTTTCAAATCCACCATGCTGCCAACATTATCAATGAGGATAAGCCCTTCCTTAGCAACGGTAAAATGGAGTCAATGGCGGACTACCACCAGTCAATGAAATTGTCTCCGAAACAGCCAACATGAGATGATTGTTATATTTTAATTTAGTGTTCCATTGTCCAATTTCGAAGTTTGAACTTGTACCATCGCAGAGTTATCTAGTTATACTTAAGTTCATCACTCACAAATGATTGGGTTGCTGATCTTTTAGAAACATGCAACCAGTAGCTATCGTGGTGGCATGCATGCGGCATCCTTCGTGACAAGAAGGTCACACGAAAACTAAAAGGTAAGTTCTATAAGACGACGATCAGACCTGCGATGCTATTTGGAGCTGAGTGTTGGCCTACTAAGAGACAACACATCCAACAGATGAGCGTCACTGTGCATGCTAAGGTGGATGGGTGGCCATACAATAAAGGGCCGAATTAGGAATGAGGGAATATGCGATGAGGTAGGGGTGGCACCGATTGAAGAGAAGCTTGTTCAACACTGACTAAGGTAGTTTCGACATATCCAACGGAGGCTTGAAGAAGCACCAGTCAAAAGCGGTATTTCTAAAGAGTACCGAA
>LR738711.1:455511009-455540419 GCA_902687465.1 Secale cereale | reverse complement strand
GGGGGGGGGGTTGGCTGTGGCAGAGTTGTATGTAGATATTTATTACTCCCTCCGTCCCAAAGTAAGTGTTGTTGATTTAGTACAATTTTGTACTAAATCAGCGACACTTATTTTGGGAGGGAGGGAGTACATTCGATTTGTGCACTAATTGGTCAATGTCATATGTGTTCTTTTTTTGATAAAGGGCGCTTTATTACTTAAAAGGTTTAAGCATTACACCCGGCCTCTGCATAACTAAGATGCACACAGCCAAACAAACAAAGTCCTCTCAGCAAAAGTAAAAATAAAAAAGGCGAAATACAAAGAAACATGTAGAGTCTCCATAACGCCTAAACCGGAGGGGGCCCAATCCTAAGATCATGCTGCCATCCATGTTGGGTAAAAGTATCCCTCACCGTAGCCTCCAATCGTGTACACACCTCCGTAAACAGGTCTCGATTCTCCACGCGTTGTAGAGAGGACCATAAACGAAGAGTCCCGGTACATTTGTAGATAACCTGCATAAGAGAAGTACTTTTATCATTAAAAACCTTATCATTTCTACATAGCCAAAGCGACCAAATAACAGCAAGCGCTCCCACCCTGAGAAGCGTTCTAAACCTGTGATCTGTCCCATGTAACCAGTTGCCAAATATATTAGCAATACTACAAGGAGGATACAAGACAGAAGCTATTTGGATGACTGACCATATAGAACGAGCCAATTTGCATTGGAAGAACAAATGTTCTATTGTCTCATCATGCTGACAAAATACACGTTGCGTACTTCCATGCCAATTCCTCTTAATAAGGTTATCTTTAGTAAGAATGACTCCGCGACGAAGATACCATGCAAAGATTTTATTCTTAAGAGGTATCTTCATCTTCCAAATCTTATTATTATCAACTGGCACATCAGACTGAAGTAAAGCTCTATACATAGATTCTACTGAGAATTTTCCATTCCCATGTAGATTCCAACGAAATACATCGGACCCATGTGACAAATGCATCGTGGACAACCGCTGGAGCAGGATGTTCCATGATTGGAGTCTGGTTCCAATTAAATCTCTTCTGGATGTCACATTTGGCGGAAATGTTTCCAAAACCGTGGCGATGGTATCACCCTTGTGACGCACAATGTTGTATAGAGCCGGAGTTCCTGGAGTGTAGCATTATCTAGCCACTTATCCTCCCAGAATCTAATTTCCGAGCCGTCCTTAATCGAGAAGGATCCATAGCAGAAGAAATATTTCTTCGTAGCCATTAGACCTGCCCAAAAATGAGAATCCCCAGGCTTCCAGTATACTTGCGATACCGCCTTGGAACCCACATATTTTCTCCTTAGGAGGGTTTGCCATACACCATCTTCCTTCAGTAATCTAAACAACCATTTGCCGAGGAGGGCCCTATTCTTAAGCTCAAGGTCATGAATGCCCAACCCGCCTTGGTCTTTGGGACGACAAACCACACTCAATTTCGCCAATCGATATTTCTTTTTCTCACTATCTCCTTGCCAAAAGAATCTTGATCGGAAGTAATCCAATCTATGTAATACTCCTTTTGGCAACTGGAAGAAGGAAATCATATATATTACCATATTACTTAGTACTGAATTTATGAGGACCAATCTTCCACCCAGAGATAG
This sequence comes from Secale cereale, assembly GCA_902687465.1. Taxonomy (NCBI): domain Eukaryota; kingdom Viridiplantae; phylum Streptophyta; class Magnoliopsida; order Poales; family Poaceae; genus Secale; species Secale cereale. The sequence continues at coordinate 455,538,792 of LR738711.1, read as the reverse complement.
CAGTTTACCTTTCCAACTGCTTAGTCTTTTTTGTAGTCTCTCCTCGACGTGTTTCCATTCAACATTTGTGAGTCTCCGATAATGTATCGGTATCCCCAAATATGTAATCGGAAACTCGTGCAACCCGCATCCGAACAAGTCAGCATATAGATGGGCCTCGTCTTGAGCCTCGCCAAAGCAAAACAATTCACTTTTATGAAAATTGATCTTTAGACCTGATAGTTGCTCGAAAGCTGATAAAATTAATTTCAGATTTCTCGCTTTCTCGAGGTCAATTGATCTTAAGAATCCATGAAGAGAATTGTATCGTCGGCCTATTGAAGGATAGATAGACCACCATCAACTAGATGATCCACTACCCCATCAATTTGGCATCAACCTTGGCACGCTCAATCATGACCGCTAACATATCCGCCACTATATTAAATAGCATGGGCGATATTGAGTCACCTTGTCGCAATCCCTTCTTTGTTTGGAAATAGTGGCCAACGTCATCATTGACTTTAATTGCCACACTACCTCCGGAAACGAAACTATGGATCATAGCGCGCCACTCAGCAGAAAATCCTTTCATTCTGAGAGTCTGTTGAAGAAAAGACCACTTGACTATGTCGTAAGCTTTTTCAAAGTCGATTTTGAGTATCACCCCATTCAACTTTTTCCGATGTAATTCATGGACTGTTTCATGAAGGATAACAACTCCATCTAGGATGTGTCTGCCTTGCATAAAATCAGTCTGTGAAGGACAAACCACATGTTCAGCAACCGAATTTAGCCTAATCGTCGCCACTTACGTGAAGATTTTAAAACTAACATTAAGGAGGCAGATAGGTCTATATTGTTGTATCCTTTCAGCCTCATTAACCTTAGGTAATAAAATAATCTCACCAAAGTTTAAGCGAAACAATTCTAGTTGGCCAGCATGTAGGCAGCCAAACAAAAGTAAGAGATCCGGTTTGATGACTTCCCAGAAGTTCTGATAAAACTCAGCCGGAAAACCATCCGGACCCGAGGCTTTATTGTGCTCCATGAGGAAAACCGCCTTTCTAACTTCCTCCTCGGAATAAGGGTTGTTAGAAGGCTATTTTCCTCATCGGAGACCTGGGGGATGTCATCTGTTCGGGACTCATCCATCGAAAAGTTTCCTTCCTCTGGGGCTCCAAACAAAATTTTATAATAATTAGTGATATAAGATTTAAATTGCTCATGTCCCTCAATCGTGCCATCCTCCTGTTGTAGGGAATAAATAAGTTTCTTCCGGTGTCTGCCACTGGCGACACCATGAAAATATCTAGTATTCGAATCACCTTTCAGGATAAATTGAGAGTTGGAATGTTGGTACCATTTGAGTTCCTCTTCACGAAGCATGTTAGCTATTTGTGCATTCGATCGACTCTTGATCTCGATTTCATGCTCAGATAGGGGTCTAACCTCCGCCAACGGCTTCTAATTCATCAATGATAGATGAAAGATGAAGCTTCTCCTTTTTGAGGATACCCGCCGTATGCCTAGCCCAACCAAGGAATTTACGCATTGCACGCATTTTGTTATTCATTGGTGTACTGGGGAATGCCCGGCCACCGGTTTCTCCCACACCTCCTTCACCATGTCATGGAAGCCACCCCGATGCAACCAACCAAGTTCGAACTTGAACTTGCGTTTATGTTGTGGTCGTGGCAAACCAGTGTTTAGGAGGATGGGTGCGTGGTCTGATATAGCCTCGATACGAGGTAGAGCACGAACAGAAACCATAGGGAATTTGGATTCCCAGTCGGTATCCATTAAAACACGATCTAGTTTCTCGTATGTCGGCTGTGGAAGACTGTTCGCCCAAGTGAACTGTCTTCCGATCATGGAAACCTCTCGCAAATCTAGACTGTCAATGACAACATTGAAGAGGAAAGGCCAATGACTATCAAACCTGCCACGACTTTTCTCATTTGGGAATCATAGCAAATTGAAATCCCCACCTATAAGAATGGGGTAAGGACTATCCTTTGCCAGATTTGCCAGTTCACGGAGAAAATCGGCCTTGAACTCATCCTGGGCTGCCCCATACACGGCTACGAGGGTCTATGTGAAGTTGTCGGCTTTGTTGCGAATATGGAGTTTAACATGAAACTCAGCATCCGAACTAGCCAAAACATCCATAGTCCCTGTATTTACGCCAAGTAAAATGCCCCCAGAACGACCTCTAGGCGGTCGTGAAATCCAAGTAAAGTCTATCCCGCCAGAAAGACGGTTAAGAAGACTTACTGAGAAATCACGTCTCCTCGTTTCAGAGATAGCCAAAAAATCTAAATTGTATTCCCTATTGCATTCCGCAATGAATAGATGTTTAGCCAAGTCACCAAGACCTTTGCTATTAAAGAACATAGTTAAAAAAGGCGTGCCTAAGCGAGCGCTTAAGCGCGCCTGGGCTCTAGGTGTTGGCGAAACGCATTGCGCATAACTACGCTTAATCTGTGCATAACTGCGCATAAGCATGCGCTTTGGTCAGTAAAGCGTAAGGCGGTGGCAAAACGCACAATTAACGCCTAGCGCTTTTTGGAACTATGTTAAAGAACATGCCATTCATGAGGAAACAATAGGAGATTTACATAATTTCGCCCTCTTATGGGACTTACTACATTTTTTCGAACGGGCGGCCTTTGATTTACATCCGGAGGCTGTAAGCTCAATCAATGAACTAAGCCCGGGTTCATCTAAGCCACGTCCGAAACTGCTCCTACTAAATGAGAGAGTAGCTGACCATCTGATGTGGCATGCAGCTCCTCCTCATCTATCTGGGAGGCAACAGACTTGCTAGAAACACGTGGAGTAACTTTTAATCGGTCATATTCCAAATGTTTCAAAGCGTTTGCCGAAATAGAAAAATCCTTCTCATTCTTTCCTAAACTAACACCCACATTATTCAACTTAGAAACGATGGTTGTAGTGGAAAATGCTAAGGATTTGGGTGACGACGTAATTGTTAGGAAAGCAACTTGTATTCCCATGAGGCCATAGGCCGATATATATATACATGTACAGGTGGAACATATGCAGGAAACCCCTTATACAACGGGATAAATACAAAGGGGTACATGACTTATATTATAACTCTAACACCCCCCCTCAATCTCATGGTGGAGGAACAACACTGAGTTTGGAGAGATAAAAGCCATGTTGTGCTCTAGTCTGGGCCTTCGTCAGGAAATCCGCCAACTGTAACTCGGAAGGCACATACTGAAGAGCAATAACCTGATCCTGCACAGCAGCGCGCACATAGAAAGCATCAACACCAATATGCTTGGTGAGCTCATGTTTCACCGGATCGCGTGCAATGCTGATAGCACCTGTACTGTCAGATAAGAGCTGAGTCGGTGTAGTGACAGAAACACCAAAGTCATGAAGTAACCACTGCAACCAAGTCACCTCTGCCGTCAAAAGAGCCATTGCTCGCAACTCAGCCTCTGCACTCGAACGGGAAACTGCAAGCTGTTTCTTCGTCTTCCAGGCAATGAGAGAACCACCAAGAAAAACACAGTAAGCAGAAAGTGAACGGCGATCCGAAGGATCACTAGCCCACGTAGCATCCGAATAGGCCTGAAGCTGTAAAGAACTGGAGCTAGGAAAGAAGAGACGGTGAGAGATCGTGCCTCGAAGATATCGGAGAACACGAAGGAGATGACTATAGTGAACCGATGTGGGAGCAGAGACAAACTGACTCAGAATATGAACCGGATAAGAGATGTCCGGACGAGTGACAGCTAGATAGACAAGACTGCCAACAAGATGACGATATCGCGTCGGGTCAGGGAGAGGATCACCATCAGTAGCACAGAGGTGAACATTGAGCTCCATAGGAGTCTCAACAGTGCGCTCGTCAGTAAGAGCAGCACGAGCAAGAAGATCCTGGATATACTTTTCCTGGGATATAAAGAAGCCATCAGAGGTAGAAGAGACTTCAATCCCAAGGAAGTAGCGAAGAGGTCCAAGATCAGACATAAGGAACTGCTCACTAAGACGGGCCTTTACAAAGGCAATATACTCGGGGTCATCCCCCGTGATGACCATGTCATCAACATAGAGTAGAAGAAGAGTCCGACCACGAGAAGAAAGGTGAATAAACAACGCTGGATCATGAGCACTTGCTGAAAAACCAGCAGCAGTGATCACAGAGGCAAAACGCTCAAACCAGGCACGGGGAGCTTGCTTAAGGCCATAGAGAGAGCGACGAAGACGACATACCATGCCATCCGGAACAGAATACCCCGGTGGTGGCTGCATGTACACCTCCTCACGCAGCTCACCATTAAGAAAGGCATTCTTAACATCAAGCTGAGATATAGACCAGTGGCGTGCAGAAGCAACTGCAAGAAGTGTACGAACAGTGGTCATATGGGCCACAGGAGCAAAAGTCTCATCATAATCACGACCATGCTCCTGCTGAAAACCACGAGCCACAAGACGAGCTTTGTAACGCTCAAGAGAACCATCGGAGCGAGTCTTAACCTTGTAGACCCATTTACAAGTAATCGGACGGACTCCGGGAGGAAGAGAAACAAGATCCCAGGTACCAGTGCGTTCAAGAGCAGCAATCTCCTCTGCCATCGCAAACTGCCATTCAGGATGAACAACAGCCTGACGGTAAGAAGTTGGCTCAAGAACAGCAGCACCAGCGGTGGGAAATCCAAAGCGATCAACAGGCGGACGAGGACGAGAACGCAAGCCATAAGTAGGCTGAGAGGAGGATGACGACTCATCCACAGAGGCATCAACAAGTCGGGGACGACGAGTGTAATGCTGAGGAAAGGATGGAATAATAGAAGGAGGAATCGCCAAGGTAGAATCGAGGGGTGACGACGAAGAAGTCACCGGAGATGAAGGTGGGGAATCCGGTGACATGTGAGGAGAAGAGACCGGGGAGGAAGTCACCGGAGATGAAGGTGGAGAACCCTGAGACATGCTAGGCGAGGAGACCGGGGAGGATGGTGGCTGAAAATCAACTAGGGGTGAAGAAGGAGAGGAAGCGGAACGAAGAGGTGCAGGCTCGACAGATGTGATAGGAGAGTCAGGAAAAGTGAGGAAAGAGATATCTTGCACTGAAAACGTCGAGGAGGACGGGCGTGGGTAGAAGGGACGAGACTCATCAAATGTCACATCTCGAGAGATACGCATCCGACGACCGATAGGATCCCAACAGCGATAGCCCTTATGCTCATCACTGTAGCCTAGGAAGACACACTCAACAGACTGAGCGGTCAGTTTGGTGCGTTCGCGAGGGGCAAGAAGAACATAGCAAACACAACCAAACGAGCGAAGCATCGAATAATCGGGAGAACGATCCAAAAGTCGCTCGAAAGGAACACCACCCTGTAGAGCAGCGGAAGGCTGTATATTGATAAGATAGGTGGATGTGGAGACGGCCTCAGCCCAAAAATGAGGCGGGAGAGATGCAGCAATCATCAATGCACGAGCCGTCTCAAGAAGATGTCGATGCTTGCGCTCAGCCACACCATTCTGAGCATGAGCACCAGGACAAGAGAATTGAGAGAGAGTCCCTTGCTCAGCAAGAACACCACGCAACATCTTAGAGATATACTCGCCAGCGGAGTCAGCACGAAAAACACGAATGGGATAAGAGAACTGAGTATGAACCATGGCAGCAAAATGCTTATAAATAGACAACACCTCACTACGAGAAGTAATGAAATATAGCCATGTGTATCGAGAGAAATCATCTATGAAAATAATATAGTATTTATGACCCCCTTTTGAAGAGAAAGGGGCCGGACCCCATACATCAGAATGGACTAAATCGAAAGGACGCTTAGACACTGACTCACTATGTGGATATGGTAACTGAATCTGCTTGCCAAGACGGCAACCCTGACACTCTAAAGAGACATCTCCTGAGACAGACCCCAGAAGACCTCGACGAACTAAAGAAGACAACCGAGAACCACAGAGATGACCAAGTCGATGATGCCACTGCTGGAAAGAACCAGTAACGGAGGCGACAGAAGCGGAAGAACTGGCGATGGTGGTGGCAGCGGAAGGAACACGAAGCCAGTCCAACTCCCAAAGACCCTGAGAATCACGGCGCCGAGGGCCAGCCCCAACCAGAGTGTGCGTGCGACGGTCCTGGACAGAACAAGAGTCAGCATCAAGGATGACGCGACAACCAGAATCAGTAAGTTGACCAGCAGAAAACAGATTCATGGTAAGTCGAGGAACATGAGCAACATCAGGAACAGAATAAGAAGGAGTGGAAAGATTGCCTCTACTAGCAACAGAAAGTGGAGTACCATCAGCAGTGAAGACATGAACAGGAGAATCTAGCAGTCGAAGAGAGGACAAAGTGGAAGAATGAGAAGACATATGAAAAGAAGCTCCAGAATCCAGAACCCATGGGGATGTACCTGACTGTGTAGAGGGCGGTTGGTCAGCACGGGAAGCATCAGTCACAGAACCAGCAGTACCCGTCGAGGAAGAACCTGAAGCCGCAAGCAGACGCTTAAGTCGTAGAATATCCTGCTCAGTCAAAGCAATGGCTGAAGCTGTCGAGGTAGATGACGAAGGCCCTGAAGATGATGGTCGTGCCTTGCGCAAGTGTTTCTTCTTCTTGTAGCAATGGGACTCAATATGACCATCAGTGTTGCAGTAGTCACAATGTGGACGGGGGCGACCTGAGCCATCAGAAGGAGTGGGCAAGAGTGGCGGAGCACTGGAGCGAAACGGGGTCGGTGCAGCAGGTGGCGTGGAAGAAGACCGAGCAGCGAACACAGAGGGAACCTCCAGCAAACCAGCACCACGTAAGCGAGTCTCCTCAGCACGAATCTCAGAAAGAGCCTCCATGAGAGAAATACGGCCACGAGCAAACAACTGAGCACGCCGGGGCTCAAATTCCTTACGAAGCCTAGACAGGAACTCGTAGACGCGATGAAACTCCAAGTTGGCCTGGACAGCCTGGCAACAGGGACAAGTACGACAACCAGCAGTGCGGAGAGAGTCAAGCTGACGCCAGATAGCAGAACTCTGTGCATAGAAGTCATCAACAGTAGAGTCACCCTGCTGAAGAGCATGCTCCTGACGAACCACAGAAAGGTATAGGGCATCACCGGAGGGCTCATAGCGCTGACGAAGACGGGTCCACATCTCAAAGACAGTAGGAAGACCCAAAAACTCAGAAGCAAACTGGGGCAGAACACTAGCAGTGAGAACAGCGGCAGCTTTAGCATCATCATCAAGCCACTGGGTGTAGACAGACAGAGCACCATGATACGTCTGAAGAGCCGCCTCATAAGCCAGAAACATGTCATCATAAGCACGATCAGCAGCCTCATGAGCCAGCTTAGCCGCATCCTTGGCGGCCTGAGTAGCATCGACAGGAAGAACCGGTGGAGTCGGCTGACTAGGAGCAACCGGAGGAACCGGACGTGGCGGACAACAGACCTCGCCAGAAAGAACACCCCAGAGACGGATGCCACGCATGTGAATGCGCATGAAGCCAGTGAACTCAGTGTAGTTAGTACCATCAAAGATCACCGGACAGCGAGGAACAGAAACATAGCCTGAGGACAGAGACATATTTTTTTTTTTGGAAACCGGTCCGCTAGATCAGATCGGGCTCACGGGAACGAGCAGGCCAGATCGAAAACGAGCGGACGGGCGCGAGCGTTGGTGCGGAAGCTGGGCGAAGCCTGCGAGGTCTTCGATGCGGGAGCTGCAGGAGCTGAGGTCTTCGATGCAGCGTTGATCGAGCGGGCCTGCGAGGTCTTCGATGCGGGAGCTGAGGCTTCGAGCGAGGCGCCGCTTCGATGCAGAGAGATCGAGGGGCCAGCGACCGGAGCGTCGATGCGGGAGATCGAGCGGGCCAGAACCGATCGGGGGCCCAGCTGAAATAGGCGACAGCGGGCGAAACTGGGTCGGGGGCGGATCGGACGAAAACGCCAGCACCCCTGCGTAGCGATCGACAGAAACAGGAGGATCGATCCGGCGGCCCAGCGGACCTAGCGACGGCGACGGGAGGATCTGACGAGAGAATAGCGACGGGAAGATCCGTCGAGATTGGATCTAGGAGCACGAGTTGCGCGTGCGAAAAAAAACCTAGAGCTCTAATACCATGTTAGGAAAGCAACTTGTATTCCCATGAGGCCATAGGCCGATATATATATACATGTACAGGTGGAACATATGCAGGAAACCCCTTATACAACGGGATAAATACAAAGGGGTACATGACTTATATTATAACTCTAACAGTAATACCTTGATTGTCGAGGTTCTGTGTTGCTTTACGCCTCATGGCCTTGGCCAAAGAGTCCTCATCTGTGTCCATTGTTCCGTCCTTGGCAACCGTATGCCGGCTACTTCGGCGTGTAGGTGTCACCCCCAATGATGGATGCCACGTCGACTTCGCTGCCGGAGGAGGGGGTGATGGTGGAGTAGCAACCCCGTCCCCGACAATCTCAACCGCCGGCGCAAGCGACGAGTCCGCCATCTCAAGTGCATGCGTGGCTGCCGGCGGAGGGTATGGCGTTGGTGTACAGACTCCCAACCGTCGGAGATGTGAAGGTCGCTGTCGTAGCGGTCGATGAAGAAGTGGCCCCTATCGTCGAGGAAATAACCCCGACCATCTCCACCAACTCCTGTACAACACCGGCCGTGTCGGGGTCATGACCTCCCAGGTCCGCCGGCGAGGAGTCAGCCCCGATCGAGTCCATCAACTTCAGTGTAGGAGCGGTTGTCGGGTGCGTGGCTTGACCATCCAGGTCCGGCCGAGCTAGTCGAGTGGCTGCTAGCCCCACCTGGGCGTACTTTGGATGGGCATGCACATCATGTGATTTGCCTAAAGGCTCCTTTAAAGTGGTAGGCTCCCATTCCAATGCATGCATGTGCGTTTGATATGCTTGTACTGGCGCCTGAACTAGAGATTGCACTGTAGTATTAACGTGTGGCTGCACCGGCCTGTGAGACGTGTCCGACGAGACCTTATGAAGCTGCGCCTTCGGTGATCGTACAAGACAGCCGCGCAAAGCTGAGCTCGACCTCAAATTCGCAACTAGCTGAATGCCTCGAGGAGTCTGCGGGTTCGGATTAAAAGGAGTCACCGCCATGACTATAGAACCATTACCCGGCGTCATTGGAGAAACAACGCCAACGAGGCCATGTCCATGAGCCATGTCATATGTGTTCTTGGTGACCAGAACAGTTCTTCTCTTAGATAAGGCATTTTTATGGAAAGTGTATTTTCTTTATATTAGTCTGTTTTTCCTAATGCAGATAGAGAGCGCAGAATATTCATTCCCAGCTGTGTTTCCAAGTGGTGCTCAGTCACTGATACGTAGAATTCTGGATCCTAGCCCAGATACAGTAAGTGAAGTTCTACAATTATTTAGTAACATTGTACTGATTTCTTAAATGGTTTATATTTTGATTTAAAGTGTTGTTAGTAGTTAACAGCATCTCATATTTTTTAGATAATGGAAGCTTTACCCCCATCCTCTGCATGATCAGATGCATATAGCCCAACTTATTACATCCTTTATTGCAAAGTCACCAAACAAAGGTCTTTCCAACAAAAGGGAAAAACCAGAACCAACAAAGTACTATAGCAAACATGGGAAAGAAGACCACTCTGAATACCAAGAAACCTGTCATCTACAACATCTCATATTTATCTCATTTTTTTTTCGAGAAAATGCATAAGCCTTGTGTTTTGATGCATTGTTATCAAGAATTTGTACAAGCCCAAAGAAGGACACACCCGGTTTACAACACGGTGCCCCTAGCTGCTAGACACCACCTCATCCTGTAGCAAAGCCGCAAGACCCTTCGGGCCCGCCGTCGCCCATTGTCGGGCTCTGATTTGATCGCGTTGATAGAGGCAAAGGTGTCTCATCTTTCGATGAGATGGTGATTATCGTTTTCGGAGGAGTAGACTTTGGTGATCCGACTAAGAACGTGCGATGACGTCGCGCCTTAGCAATCGCTAAACCAACTCCGAGAGGTTATTGACCACGTCGGAGCATTTTCAACTTGACCACGAGGTCTATTTTCTGCAAGCAAACGAAGAAAAAGCAAGAAACCGAGATTGCAAATCTGGATATTGCGAATATAAGATGAAAGCTTTATTGATCAAGCTGGGGTTCTGTGACGCCTTTGTCTGGTCGTTGAACACAAACGAAGTACGCGAAGTTGCAGCTATGACGAACTTTAATCTAAATAAAACCCGAAGTCTAAACGATGCCCTAATGGCTGTATATATGGAGGAGTAGGGGGGAATTTCGTGACCCCTTGGAGGAGGGGTCCGAAACCAACCCAAACTCTGTTTCCCCACACATACAGACTCTAAAAATAGCCTATACTTTAGTATTTCGAAATTACATGGTCTTGGCCCAAAAATAAGGTGAGGCAGCACCTAAAATAAGCTACGGACGAAATTTATGTAGGGGCATCTTCTATATTTGGTCCATTCCTTGTAGGTCATCACGGAGGCTTCAAAATGCTGAAATAAGCACTAGAAACACCGTTCTAGATCTCTTCGCGCGTGCCTTCACCTCCTTGCTTGATCCTACTCTAGTGTTCATCCCTCTTGTCCATGCTAGGCCCTTCATTAGTAATCAACACAAATGTATCCAATTTAGGCAGCGTCATGTTCTCATGAACATTAGAATTATTACCAAGAAACGAAAGTACCTGGTAATTCAATTGGCGTGCGCGAGTTCTAGCAATTGGTCCAGTATGTATAATAGAAGGGGCAGTGGGTATTGATGTCCAGTATGTATAATGGTATTGATGTCCTCATCATCTTCCCCTTGAAATGAAGTCGTCCTCGACGGAAGCTTATCATCCTCACCCAAATAAGGCTTCAAATCTGCAATGTTAAAAGAGGGACTAACCCCAAAATCTACAAGCAGCTCAAGTTTATATGCATTATCATTTATTTTCTCTAACACCTTAAAAGGACCATCGGCACATGGCATTAGCTTTGACTTGCGCAAATCAGAAAACCTATCCTTACGCAAATGTAACCAAATAAGATCTCCAGGCGCAAAGACAACACGTTTTCTACCTTTATCTCCAGCAAGTTTATATTTAGCATTCATAAGTTCAATGTTTTCCTTAGTTAACTCATGCATTTTTAGTTAACATTAGCAGCATCATCGCTTTTATGACATGGTATAAAGTGTGTCATTTTGAAAATCTATCCACGACAACAAATATGCTATCCCTTTCCTTCTTTGTTCGAGGTAAACCCAAAACAAAGTCCATATATATATATATATCTTCCCAAGGAACACTAGGTACAGGCAAATGCATATATAAACCATGAGGATTGAGTCGTGACTTAGCTTATTGACATGTAGTGCAGCGAGCAACAAAACGCTCAACATCCCGTCTCATCTCTGGTCAAAAGAAATGTGTAGCAAGTACGTCCTCTGTCTTCTTCACGCCAAAGTGTCCCATTAATCCTCCCCATGCGCCTCCTGCAACAACAAAAGACGAACGGAGCTAGCTGGAATGCATAGCTTGTTAGCACGGATCACAAATCCATCATTAACGACGAACTTGTTCCATGTTCTCCCTTTACAATTCTGCAATACATCTTTAAATTCAACATCATGCACATATTGATCTTTGATGGTCTCTAAACCAAATATTTTAAAGTCATGATTCAGTTTTGCTTGACTTTTAATATGTTTCAAAGATTCATGATCAGAATGTATAACAAAATTTTTGGGCCATAAATAATGTTGCCATGTTTCTAAAGTCCGAACAAGAGCATATAATTCCTTATCATAAGTAGAATAATTCAGACTAGGCCCACTCAATTTTTCAAAAAAGTATGCAATAGGTTTACCACCTTGTAGTAACACACCTCCTAACCCAATTCCACTAGCATCACATTCAAGCTCAAAAGTCTTATTAAAATTAGGAAGTTGGAGTAATCAAGCATGTGTCAACTTATCTTTCAATACCGTGAATGCTTCTTCCTGTGCAATACCCCAAACATAAGGCACATCCTCCTTTGTAAGCTCATTGAGAGGTGCAACAATGGTGCTGAAATCTCTCACAAAACGCCTATAGAAATCAGCGAGGTCAAGGAAACTCCTCACGTGTGTGACCATTTTGGGCTGCGGCCAACTCTCAATATCTTCAATCTTGGCTTTATCAATCTCAATTCCCTGTTGAGTAACAACATAGCCAAGAAAAGATACTCGGTCGGTGCAAAAGGTGCACTTCCCAAGGTTACCAAACAAACGTGCATCAAGTAGAGCAATAAAAACAACACGTAAATGTTCCAAATGTTCCTCCAAATATCTGCTATAAATCAGTATATCATCAAAGTAAACTACCACAAATCGTCCAATGAAAGCACGTAAAACTTCATTCATTAATCTCATGAAAGTACTAGGTGCATTAGTGAACCCAAAAGGCATGACTAACCACTCATATAATCCGAACTTACTTTTAAATGTTGTTTTCCATTCATCTCCCAATTTCATACGAATTTGATGGTATCCACTACGCAAATCAACTTTGGAGAAAATAGTAGTGCCACTTAATTCATCAAGCATATCATCTAGTCTAGAAATAGGATGACGATGACGAATAGTAATATTATTGATGCCTCCACAATCAACACACATACGCGATGTACCATCCTTTTTCGGCACTAGAATAATAGGAACAACACAAGGACTAAGGGATTCGCGTATATAACCTTTATCTAGTAGCTCTTGTACTTGACGCATAATCTCCTTCGTCTTCTCTCGATTGATACGGTATGGTGCACTGTTAGATGCATCGGGAGTTAAGTCAATCTCATGCTCAATCCCTCGAATAGATGGTAATCCCGGTGGTACGTCTTGTGGAAAGACGTCAGCGAACTCCCGCAAAAAGTTAGTGACAGCAGAAGGCAAAGAGGAAGGCATGTCCTCGAATGAAAATAATGCCTCTTTGCACACAAATGCATAGCAAATAGATTTGCTGGAATCTAGATCGTCAATATCAGATTTGGTGGCAAGTAAACATTCACTTTTCAATTTAATTTCAGATGCAACATTAGATGATGGTTTGTTATTAGGTTTCATTTGTTGCTCAAATTCTTTTGCCACAATCCGATTTTTAGTCTTATTTTGCTCTTGTTTTACTTTACTAGCTTGATGAAAATATCGTCTTTCAAAATGGAATCAGGAGTCATAGGAAGCAAAGTAATATGTTTATCCTTATGAACAAGAGTATACTGATTGTTTCTACCATGGTGTACATAATTTTTATCAAATTGCCATGGTCTATCAAGTAATAAGGAACATGCTTGCATGGGTACCACATCACAATCAACATAATCAGCATATGTAGCTATACTAAAATGCACGCGAACAGTACGTGTTACCTTAACCTTGCTGTTGTTGTTGAACCATTGGATGTAGTAAGGATGTGGATGTGGTCTTGTGGTGAGAGACAGCTTCTCCACCATCTCCATGCTAGCCAAATTGTTGCAGCTCCCTCCATCTATGATGACGCGAACAAAACGTTCCTTCACAACCCCCTTTGTATGGAACAAATTGTGACTCTGGTTTTGCTCAGCTTGTGTGACCTGCACACCCAAAACACGTTGAGCAACTAAACAGTCATACCTGTCAGTGTCGTCAACAACCATGTAATGCGTCTCTTGTTCAGAATCATCTCCAGCGTGTTCTTCACGTGTAATAAGTGCCAAAGTCTCCTCATCATAGTTACTAGCGGACTCATACCCACCATCCTCAGTAGCAATCATCACACGCTGAGATTTGTATTCCCTCTCAAAATGACCTCTTCCTTTACAACGACGACAAATAATATCAATTGTGTGCCCTGTTGATGCCATGGATGAAGAGGGGCTCTGTGCAGGCCGGGTGGGTGTGCTCTTGGTAGATAGTGGTGATTGTGCCTGCTTTCTTGTATCACGACTGAAGGTGGGAACTGAAAGAGGTGCCGGTGCAGCAGAATGTGTGGAAGTAGAAGATGCACGCGGATACCATGATGAAGGTCGACCTGCAGAAAAGTTAGTCCGCGCCAATGCCTGTCGATCCTGCACTTCACGTTCAGCTTTGCAAGCAAGATGGAAAAAACGAGTGATATTATTATACTCCTTATACTCTAGAATGGTCTGAATCTCTCTATTTAATCCACCCATAAAATGTGCAAGCATAGCTTCATTATCCTCAACAATACCACATCTAATCATGCCAGTTTGTAAATCCTGATAATATTCTTCTATAGAATTTTTTCCTTGTCTTAAACGCTGCAATTTTTGTAGTAATTCACGTTGATAATATGATGGAACCCAACGAGTACGCATAGCAGTTTTCAAAGCAGTCCAAGTAGTTGGAATATTATTTGGATATAATCTACGATATTCAGACCATCACACACAAGCAAAACTAGTGAAAGCACAAAGAGCAGCATCAACACGTCTCTCCTCGGGATATTCTAAACATGTAAAACGTTGTTCGGTTTCTAACTGTCAAGTAAGATATATATCAGGAACATATCTACCCTCAAATGATGGAATATTCAACTTTAGTTTAGGGATGTGGTCTTGATCTCGTACCTGAGGTGGTGGTGCAGCCCTACCGTTGCGATGATATGCATGAGGACGACCTGGTGGCGGTGGTGCTTGTGGTTGCACGTAGTTCTGATTTTGATCAACCTCATCTTCGTAATAGTCCTCCTCGACAACAGCAGCCACAGAAGCATCAACAGTAGGTGCAACGGCACCAGAAGTTTGGCCGGACCCAAGGGGAATGCGCTGCGCTCGCCATACGATATCGCGACGTGGAGGTGGTTGTTGATGTTGTAGAGGTGCGACAGGTGCAGCCGGTGGTGGTTATGGTAGACGCGCGAGTACTTCATCAAACTTGGCGTCCAACTTTGTTTCGAACGACTTCTCCATGCCATCTATCTTCTCCATGGCCTCTTCAAATCTGTTTAGCACATCTCCCACCTGGCCACTCATCATTTGCTGAAATTTATCATGCAACTCCTTGTTCATCATGTTTCCTAGTCAGTCTCCTCGGCTTGTGATCCTACCATGGTTAGCAGCAAAAGAGAGGATGGTTCCAAACAAACCAAGCTCTCTACAAAGTTTCATGATGGCACAAGTACCAAAAAGAAACGGCTTGCCTTCCACCAACACACACTTGGAATGAATCACAAGATGAGTGTTCTATAAAAAATAGGATAGCTCCCCCAAGAGTTGTGCATTATAGAGAATTTGCATTTGAAGACAAGATGCACAAGATGGGATCACCACTTTCACTATATCTAGAAAAACACTAGACAAGATCAAGAAAACAACAAGATCCACAAGTGGCACGGAAGGCAATGGGAGTTGATACAATCTTGGCAAGAAATAAGGGCAAATAGAAGCAAAAACCAAGGTAAAGATGATCAATAATTTCTATCACATAAATGATTACCAATTATCAAGAGACAAGAAGTATTTGGGAATAATTCTCGGTGGTAGATTGCAAAGATATCCGACATTATCTTCACACCAAACACATAATCGAATTTGCAACTTGTAGAGCTAACATGTCACCTAGGAACAAGATAATTTACAATATCAATTCTAAGTGACAATACCTCAGATGTTACACATTTTCTAGGCTTGTAATATACACATAGCATATTACTCCCCCATAATGTGATACCAATGAAAAACTTAACAAGAGGCAAATGAAATGCACCAAGAGATAATTAATGGATTATTTAGAATCTGAATTTATCATGAGAAGACATACCACATAGGGAGTAGATAATCTTGTAAAATCAACACCAGGTGGTATTTCTCGTGTACACACATTTTATAGGATTGTGAAGTGCACAAAGCACATCACTCCCCCAAATGGGATGTTCCATTAATCTCTCACAAGAGCCAACTAAGATACAAACAAGATGAACAAAGACTCAACGCACAACACACACGTACATGATGTGCCAACCAACATACACATACTTGATTTCTCAAGATAAGCAAATTGGAGGCACAACATATACAAACACATGCATGGTACAAAATCAAAACATGCAAAAGGAGCAAGTAACTTTCAATGTAAGCAATTTGAGCACAAGTAAGGAGGAACATTGGATATAAGATAGAAATTTGATAATCCGAATGACTTGGCTTGAGACAATATGAATGATGAAGATCCCTTAACTCTTCATAATGTAGCCAAGTCTTCAATGCCCTCCAACAACACCTATTGATCAAGTTTTATCTTGTTGGTCCCCAACCAAGTTGGGTCCTAAGAGGTTAGTCACAATAGACTTGGCAACCCAAATGGTTCTTTACTTGACACAACTTTGAGTACCAACAAACTTGGCAAACACATTGCCAACCTTATCCTTCCCAAGAGAATAGATATCATCAATAATAATTGGGTTGGATAAGTTACCACTAGTGCATGAAGAAGCGACGTGACCTTTCTCACGACATAACCAGGAACGTCTACTCTTCATTTTCTTCTCACTTGATTTCTCAACAAGAAGAGCATGAACTTAGCATGAACTTGAGTCTTCTTGGGAAGTGCCATTTCTTCAACTTGTGGTTGAGCATGAGATTGAACTTGTGGCCTCTTCCCTTGTTGCTTGTCATTAATGGGCTTCTTCTTCAATGGGCAAGATCTAACATGATGCCCTTCAATTTTGCACTTGAAGCAAATAATCTTGGCCGAATTCTTGAGTTGTTCTTGGCCCTTCTTCTTGTTATTCTTGGACTTCTTCTTATTGGAGTCGAATACAAGTCCACCTTTGTCATTGGGGGATTTTTGCACACTCAAGATATTGTTGAGTGTGGACTTCCCTTCATGACACTTTTGCAAGTCAATCTTCAAGGAAGTGACTTGGGCCTTGAGCTCTTTGATTTCCTCTACATGGTTAGTATCAACACAACTACTAGAGGAAGTATAAGCTTCATTGTTAGAGCAACAAGGCAAGGAAAGTAATTCATCACAAGATGTACCAATATTGTGAGTAGATGAATTACAAGGACTAGCACATGTCAATATAGCATTTTGGCTAGAAGTAGTGCTAGTACCCACACAAGACTCGCTAGATGTTACCTTAGTGATCATAGCCTCATGAGCTATCTTTAGCACATTATGGGATACTAGAAGATCATCATGAGAGCTTGTGAGCAATATGACTTTCATCTAACTTCCCATAATTGCAAGATAGCAACTCAAGTTGAGCCCTTAGCTCAACATTCTCCTTCAAAATGGATGCTTCACTAGAGATAGAGTTAGTAGCACAAGCATCATCATTAACAACAAGAGGAGAAGACAACTTGGCAAGCTCTTTTGAATAAGAAGTTTTAAGTTGTGCATGAAACTCAGTGAGTCCGATGAGCTCACTCTTAATGACCCTTGAGTCATTTTCGAGGTGCTCAAAGTCCTCAAGGAGTTTAGCATGCGCAACTTCAAGCTTCTCATTTTTAGATTCAAAATCATTAGCCACCTCGAGAGCTCTATCACGGGATTCCTTTATTCTAGATAGTTCTAGAGCAAAGGTCTCCTCAAGAGATTCCTTGGTGCTTTGTTCAATTTTAAGAGCTTGCGAGAGGTCGGCGATCTCATTAGCGTAATCACGCACATGAGCTTCCATTTTCTCAATGGTGACCTCATGCTCCTCTAGATGAGATTCCATCTCCTCTATATATTTCTTGCCCTCAATGGCAATAGATATGATTTCCATGAAGTTGGAACGAGCAATTTTATTCTTATGAAGAGCTTTAAAAATCATTTCCCCCTTAATTTTTAAGGAGGCAACATTATCATTATCAACATCATCATCATTCTTATGATCATCAATATCATCACAAGATATATTGGGATTCAAAGTGGGAGATACCTTTGAAGCCTTGGCCATAAGGCAAAACGCAATTGATGATGATGTAGGATCCCTTGAAGCATCATTTAATACCACATCTTGTTCCATGGGGTGTTGGGTTTCTTCTACATTGTTAGCACAACAATTTGAGGAAATAGATGCATTTTTATCATGGCAACAAGACATAGCAAGCATATCATCATGAGATTTAGTCAATCAATTTCTACATGATATGCAAGGACTATCAACACAAGCATGTGAAGCATGTAGGGTGCTCGAAGTGTTAAAGTCCAAAGAAGATGCATTGCAATAAGATAGTGATGAAGGATCATCCACAATAAGCATACTATCATCATGGCAATGACCAACACTACTCACCATATCATTACCTTGTGGCAAACCACATGTAGGTGAAGTAGAAGAAGTTGAGAAGACTATACGACCGGAGGTGGAGGGAGGACAATCATCCCCACAAATCTTGGACACGCCATATTTATCTTGAAATTTTGTCCACAACTCATGAGCATCCCGAAACGGCATGAGTTGAAATATAACTACATTGCTCAAAGCACCGAAAAGCACATTAGAAGCTTGAGCATTGAGATAAGAGTTTTTCTCATCCTCTAGAGATCATCTTTGGGGATCCTTTGGAGGAGAAAAACCCATATCTACAATTCGCTCTAAATTGGGTCCATGACCCTAAAGAGATTAAGCATGCGAATTACCCAAAGATCAAAATTTGTGCCATCGAAACTAAGAGTGTCAGAGAATCCTAAACCCCTAGTCGACATCCTTACTCTCTAGGTGGTTAAGCCCTATAAAGAGAGGCGAGACCCTGACACCAGTTGAAAGATCATGGATGTCGCCTAGAGGGGGGGGGGGTGGTGAATAGGCGTTTTACAATAATTACGGTTTAGGCTTGAACAAATGCGGAATAAACCTAGCGGTTAATTTGTGAAGCACAAAACCTACAACAACTAGGCTCACCTATGTGCACCAACAACTTATGCTACGCAAGTTAAACAACTAGGTGGTAGCAAGATATATGACAAGAAACAATGTGGCTATCACAAAGTAAAGTGCATAAGTAAAGGGCTCAGGTAAGAGATAACCGAGGCACGCGGAGACGATGATGTATCCCGAGGTTCACACCCTTGCGGATGCTAATCTTCTTTTGGAGCGGTGTGGAGGCACAATGCTCCCCAAGAAGTCACTAAGGTCACCGTAATCTCCTCACGCCCTCGCACAATGCAAGATGTCGTGATTCCACTAAGGGACCCTTGAGGGCGATCATCGAACCCGTACAAATTGCTCGGAGCGATCTCCACAACCTAATTGGAGACCTCGACGCTTGCCCGGAGCTTTACAACACAATGATTGAGCTCCGAACACCACCAAGGTTGGGGCTATCTCCACAACTTAATTGGAGGCTCCCAACGACACCACGAAGCTTCACCACAATGAAATATGGCTCCGCGGTGACCTCAACCGTCTAGGGCGCCCAAGCACCCAAGAGGAACAAGCTCAAGGGTACCAAGCACCCAAGAGTAAAAAGCTTCTCAACTTGTAACTTCCACGTATCACCGTGGAGAACTCAAACCGATGCACCAAATGTAATGGCAAGGGCACACGGAGTGCCCAAGTCCTTCTCTCCCAAATCCCACCAAAGCAACTAATGCTAGGGAGGAAAATGAGAGGAAGAACAAGAAGGAGAGCATGAAGAACTCCAAGATCTAGATCCAAGGGGTTCCCCTCACATAGAGGAGAAAGTGATTGGTGAAAATGTGGATCTAGATCTCCTCTCTTTTTCCCCAAAACTAGCAAGAATCCATGGAGGGATTGAGAGATAGCAAGCTCGAAGAAGGTCAACAATGGGGGAAGAATACGAGCTTAAAGGATAAGGTTCAATGGGGAAGAAGACCCCCTTTTATAGGAGGGAAAAAATCCAACCGTTATCCTCACAGCCCGCACCGAGCGGTACTACCGCTAGGGCGGCAGTAGCCAAACGAAACACTACTGCAACGGAGCAACAGGGCGGTACTACTGCCGGAGCGGTACTACCGCCTGCCCTTGCGGTACTACCGCAGGGGTAGTATTCAACGGCCACACAGGTGTAGCACACGGCAGTATACACAGTGAGGCAGCGGTACTACCGCTGGGGATAGCGGTACTACCGTGCGTCCACAGATGTAAAAAATTACTGCCGCGCCTACATCCGCTGGAGCTAGCTTCGAGTAGAAAGCCGGCACGGTATACCGCTCACAGGGAGTGGTACTACCATGTAAGGGCGGATGTAAAAAATTACATCCGCACCTACTTCCGCATGCTTCAGCGTAAGGGCTGAAGGCAGCGGTACTACCGCTGGCCCCTGCGGACTGCGGTACTACCGCTCCCTTGAGCAGTACTACCGCACGCCACAAAGGCTTTAGCACTTGGATGCCTTCAGATCGCAGCTAAAGACAACCGAAGGATACAATAAAACCATAACTACCGTAACTTCTGTATATGAGCTCCGAATTGAGCAAACTCAAGCTTGTTGGATAGAGGAAGACGAGTAGCATCAAAATAGCGACTGGTTATAGTAAGAAGAGGAAGGGGAGGTATGCCTAGGATATAGAGGAGTGAACCCTCCATCAGAGAAGAACCGGCATAACCTCCAACATCGAAAACATCATAGAAGATGCATGTGGACTCTGTTTTCGATGAACTCGAGCTTGTCATCAAGATGATCATAAGCTGTAAGACCCACAAAGAGAACTGGCAAAAACCCCAACATCGAAAACACCATAGAAGATGCATGTGAACTCTGTTTTCGATGAACTCGAGCTTGTCATGAAAATGACCATAAGCTCCAAATCTCACAAGGAGAAGAACCAAACAAGAACCAATAAAGATGATGCACGGATGCAATTGTTTGAGCTCTCTACGAACGATACGATCAAGATACTCACTTGAGAGCCCCCCTTGATAGTATGGCAAACGATGTTATAACCCGGTCTCCAAACTACCACAATGAGACCGGTAAAATAGAAAACCTATCAAGGGCAAACCTTTGCTTGCACAAAGTCCACTTGAGCTAGACGATGACGATCTTGACTTCCTCAGGTTGGACCACCTTTCTTGATTGCGTTGGCTCGGTGAAGACTAGTTGATTGCTCCCCCATACTCCACTATGGGTGAGCCACTCTTTGGCACATCTTCACAAGTCCATTGCCACCGCAATGGACGGCAAGCTTCAAGCATATGATCTCTTCGTGATGATCCACTTGAACTTGGACACCGCAACCTAACCCCACAAAGAACTCTCACGAAGACCATGGGTTAGTACACAAAGCGTGATTGACAATGATTACCATACCATGGGATTGCTTGATCCCTCTCGGTACAAATTCTACGCTTTGTGTGTTGATCAACTTGATTCACTCTCTGTACTTAGTCTTGATCAACCTTGACTCTTTCCAACTCTCTTCATTTGGATGATGTCTTGAAGGTAAACATGAATGATCACACAATCTTCTTCTTCAAGACATGCTTGCAATAAGCTCAATACTCACATGACCAATCTTTTGGATAATAACTTAATAGCACCTTGGTCAACTGATAAACTCCTTGAAACCAACACATAGACTTCAAGAAATGCCTATGGACAAATCCTTCGAATATAACTCAATGCAACCATTAGTCCATAGAGATTGTCATCAATTACCAAAACCAAACATGGGGGCACCGCATGTTCTTTCAGCAGTCCCTGGCTCTAATCCAGACGGATCCTTAGTCCAATGTACTACCATTTACTGGCATAACCCGTCGTTCATTGTGTAAGGTAGGATTTTACTTGGTGAATGACATAATCCTGGCTTTGTGACACTGGTCATGGTCAGTTGATCGGTTTAAGGCATCTGTTTGAAAACAAACTGGCTGGGTTTACATGTCTCCTTGACTTTGTTAATTCATACCTCCCGTTAGTTTCCTTTTGCAAAAGAAATTATTTATTGTATGTCGAAGTACCTGCTATGAGATGTGCAAAGAACAAATATAATTCAGTGCATACTAATTATGTTATCCCTAACATGCAAGGACGTTCCATATGTGTGTGGTTGCTATCTTTGCTAGTGTAAACTTGACTTTCTATGTTTCTGAATTGGAATAGCGAATCAGGATAGAAGAGATCAGAAAGGATGAATGGTTTAAGAAATATTATGAACCTGTCAGGGAAGTACAAAATGAAGAAGTCAATCTCGATGATGTTAATGCAGCTTTTGATGATCTTGAGGTATATATAATTCTATTCACCATATTCCTAGAATTCATTTGGAAGGAAGGCATTGCATATATATTTGTATAATACAGTGCTCAACACTTGGCTTCAGCTATATCCCTCACAAAATTAACAGTGACGTGACATTAAGGCTTAAGGAATAAGGACAATTTTTGGCCTCCACCCTCCAATCTGTACCCGTTGGAAAATGTTGTGGTGTTATGGATATGTAAACTATATTTTGCTTTCCTCAACAGTGATTTGTATGAGTTTTTTTTATCTCAGTATTTAGTACCCATGTACTAAAAAAACTTACCCATTGTACTTCCACATATTCACTGTATTCGATACTTTAGTTTCTTTGGCAATCATCAGTAATTAAGCAAACTATTTGTTGTTCTTTCGCAATTATCGAGATATAAGCCAAAAAACAGACCACATACTTCCCTCTTTTTTTGACCTAACAGGCACATATTGACCTTCAGCTTGGGATTGCTCATCGAAAGACTTATTTTCAGCCAAATGGAGCAAGCCGACTTACACACATGTTGCCTTGCTCATTCTTAGACCGGTAAATATTAGCTAGCCTGAATACCCTTAAAATCTCCATGATGCACACACATACTGCCATGGCCGTGCTTTTGATAAGTGTTGTATTAGGTAACCTATTGATCGCAAGCAGCTCAAGATATCTTACCTTGGGCTCGCGTCCATGGAGCGCACGATCGCTCGGCAACGCTCTCGCATTGCCAATCTTAAAGACGGCGACGCTAACACGAGCTTCTTCCACTGGCAGTGCTCCTTCCAGCGGCAGGACCGCATCTTTAGCCTGACAGCGGATGGCAGGGTGCTCATGGACCACACCGACATGGCGGGGTCGGCCTTCTCTCATTATGAGGCCCTGCTTGGCACGACGACCGCTCGGGAGCACTACCTGGACTTGTCACAACTCATTGAGCCGACCGACCTCGCTGACCTTGATGCACCGTTCAGCGCAGAGGAGATTTGGGAGGCTGTCAAGCGCCTCTCCGCGCGCAAGGCGCCGGGTTCAGACGGGTTCACAGTAGAATTCCTCTGTGCGTGCTGGACCATCATCAGGCAGGACTTCTTCGATGTGTTCCAGCAACTCTACGACTTGCGAGGAAGGGGGTTCTACAAGTTGAACCAAGCATTGCTGACGCTGCTCCCGAAGAACGTTGCCGCCCATGGGCTGCGCGACTACTGGCCAATCTGCCTAGTTCACCTTGTGGCCAAACTCTTCGTCAAGTTGATTTCGATCCGCCTCGGTGCCAAGTTGGATCAACTAGTCAGACGCAACCAAAATGCACTCAGCTCGGGACGAAGCTTGCATTCCAAACCGATTCTTGGAATGGACGGCCATCCTCTTGTCTTCTGCCAGCACGTGCATTCTTCTGAACGGCGTGCCCGGACCTCTTATTTGGCACCGACAAGTGCTCCGGCAGGGCGACTCCATGTCTCCGCAGCTCTTCGTGCTCGTCATAG
This sequence comes from Secale cereale, assembly GCA_902687465.1. Taxonomy (NCBI): domain Eukaryota; kingdom Viridiplantae; phylum Streptophyta; class Magnoliopsida; order Poales; family Poaceae; genus Secale; species Secale cereale. Next base: position 455,515,166 of record LR738711.1, on the reverse strand, counting down.
ACACGCTTGGACGGCTTTTGCGACGTCCCCACATATTGGGCATCCTACAGCCTCTGCACCCCTGACGACACATTCCGGCGATCTCGATATACGCCGGCAATGTCATGGTCTTCTTTCATGCCACGGCAGACGACACCACTGCGATCAGGAGATACTCGCCTTGTTCGGCAGGGCCTCCAGCCTACGGGTGAACTTCGCCAAGAGCTCTGCCACCATCCTGCACGGCGACCAGGCGGCCACAAAGATGATCACGCACCTCGGCTGCCTGGTGGTGACACTCCCTATCACCTACCTTGGCATCCCCATGTCTACACGGCGTCCATCTGTCGCTCAGCTACAACCCATGGTCGATGTTGTCGCCGCGCGCCTACCGACCTGGAAGGCCTGGCTGATGACTAAAACCGGGCGCCTGGCGCTGGTCAAATCGGTTCTGAGCGTCATCTCGGTGCACCAGCTGCTTGCGTTCGTGCCTAAAAAAACGCTCAGGCAGCTCGAGTAGATTCAGCGCGGTTTCCTTTGGGCTGGGCGAGCTGCTGCCAATGGAGGACACTGCCACGTGAACTGGAATCGAGTCTGTCGCCCCATCGAGCTTGGGGGCCTAGGCGTGCGCGACCTTGAGCGCGCCGGCCTCGCACTGCGGTTACGCTGGTTGTGGTTTTGCAGAACGGACCCGGAGCGAGCGTGGCAAGGGCTCGACCTTCAGTTCTTGCCCACGGAACGGGCGCTGTTCTGGGCATCCACGTCCATGGTTATCGGGACCGCCCTACTATGGGAGGACCGGTGGATCGACGGCCAATCTGTGCGCGAGCTCATGCCCTACCTCCATGGCTGCATCCCCAAGCGACGATGCACGACGAGAACTGTGGCGGTCGGGCTCAATGGCAACTCCTGGGCACGCGACATCCAAGGCAACCTCGGCCTCCACGAGATTGGTCAGTATCTGCAGCTGTGGCAGATCATGCAGCACACCGAGCTCTCCGCCGCCCTAGACAGGCTGATCTGGAGATGGACAGTGAGCGGCACCTACTCCGCGCAGTCCTGCTACCTGGCCACGTTCCATGGATCAGCAGCCTGCTATTCTTGGAAGCTAATTTGGAAATGTTGGGCGCCGCCGAGAGTCAAATTCTTCCACTGGTTGCCCAACCAGGACCAGTGCTGGATTGCAGAGAGGCTGGCTCGCCATGGGCTCCAACATCATCCCCGCTGCCTCCTTTGTGACCAACAGCCGGAAACTGTGCGCCATCTGCTGCTAGAATGCCCCTTCGCCCGCCAAGCATGGCATGAGACTGTTAGAGAAAAGGCCCTCGGCCGCCCTCTCGCGCCCTCCTTCTAGCAGCCACATAACAATCTGGTATCAGTTTTCCCGGGTTCGATCATGTCCAGCCCTCCACCGAGTTCTTCCCACCCGCCGCCGCCGCACACCTACCCGTCGCCACCAGCGTCTTCATCGGCGCTGCTGCCCCACAGAGCAGGCGCGCCGGCATTGGGCGTGCTAGCTTCGTCAGGGCGATTGCACCCTCTGCCCCGGCGCTGTCCGCCCTCGCCCTCACCCAGGAGCAGATGACAACTGCAATCCTGGAATTACGGCAAGCCGTGGCGGGCATCAGGGCCTTCCTCGTCGGGCCCTATGCGCCCCAGCCGCATCCCCAGCAGCCACCTCCTCCGTCGCCACACCAATAACAGCTACCCCCGCCGCCGCTGCCCTCGACCGCGACCACGATGCCGGTCATCTCGTACCAGTATGGGATGCCCTACGACGGGACTGCGACGACCTCGTTCCCATCAGCGCTGCCGCCGTCCCAGGGCGTCCCCATCCAGTAGATCAAGTTCTCGCCGCCGCCGTCACCGCTTCCGTCTTGGATCGCTACCCGCCACGTGTCGGCGGCGGTGAGGCTGCAGGCTGCTGCGCGCGGCCTCCTAGCGCGTCGGCGTGTGCGGGGGATGCGTGGTCTGCAGCTGCCGCTCCTCCAAGTTGCCCTTCGCTACACAAAGGACCTCGATCTCGTCCGCTGCGTCGGGGATCTTGGGCATGCGGTTTCCCCCACGGGCGGCGGGCATGCTGTTTTCCCCGCGGGCAGCCACCTCAAAGTCTGCGACATCGGCAGTTGGGGGGGCGCACCCCTCCTCGTCATTCTCCATCGCAAGCCCTCCACTCTTCTCTGTGCGGTGCAGACCAACAGCCGTCCGACGGGGAGAAGGCATGGTGTCACCGACAGGAGCGCACCGCGTAGCACCACTGCATTCCGCCGCCGGCCGCCGCGAGGGTGCCTCTGCTGGTCGCTCTTGCGACCACTTCCAGGTGGCCATGCACATGCACTCCTTTCGTCGAGATGGTGTCCATGGGATCCAGGTGGCTGTACACGTGCACGTCCGACGTGCGGATGGTGTCCACTTTTTGTTAAGGGGTCCAAAATAAAGCGTCCCAGTCCATTTCAGGTTGAGAGTAATAAAACAAGCCGAGATGTAAAAGGCTTGTTTTTAGGTGTTAGGTTTGTGTTGCGTCGAGTCATGGTTATAAGTTGGTTAGGCTGCAGCTCGAGGACAAGCTGCATGTCCAAGTGGGGTGTAGTGTTAGAGTACGTAATGGGCTTAATGGGCCTGGGCTGGCGGTATAGCCCGTTAGTCTTAGGGTTAATTAGAGATAAGGGTCGCTTGCTTAGGGGTCAATTAAGCCTTGCTTGGGAGTCGAGTAAACCTCTCTATATAAAGAGAGGAGATGTATTAATTTAATCAAACAAGAATTAAGAAGGAAATCCCTTCCCTCTTGCCCGGCCGTGGGCAAAAGGCCCCCGTCCGGCCCTCTCGCGCCCTCCTTCTAGCAGCCACATAACGGAGACACTGGCCTGGCTCCACATCCCAGCCCCGGCCCCCACTTGCGAACCCTCGCTTATGGACTGGTGGAAACATGCCGAGGATAACACGCCGCCGATCCTACGCAAGTCCCTGAAATCCGTCGCGCTGCTCGTGCCATGGATGATCTGGAAGCACAGGAACAGCTGCGTCTTCGACAATGCAACACCATCCTTCAACACGCTATTAGATAGAATTAAGGACGAGGCCTGCTCTTGGGCTGCAGCTGGGGCACCTGGCCTCCGACTTGTGCTGCCACAAACCTGGGACGTGCATTAAACTGTAACCCGCGCGTCCTCGGACGATTGTAACTGAACTTCTCCCTTTTCAATGAAAAGAAACGCAAAGGTCCTTTGCGTTTTCTCGAAAAGGTAACCTATTAATTTGTGGATATGTTTTTGTCATGGAAACTGTCAGGGTTTACATCTATATTTATTTGTCTTGGATTAGTAAGTGTTAAGAGATGTATACATTTTCCATATATTAGTTGTGCAGTGTCCCTGTTGTGTAAGGGGTTCCATGCATATTTACCACACATGTACGTGTAAGTATACTGGCATATGGCCTCACGGAAGTGCCAGTTGCCTTCATAACATGGTATGAAGGCCTGGCGTTTATATTTCCATAAAAAATATTTTCTTGATCTCTTCTCAATCGATCAAAATTCCTGTTGGTCATACCACTTGATGATTTATGAAACTATGTTCCATTAATGTTTTGAGCAAATGAATTTAACCCAACATCTAGCAACCATTCATATAGTATATAAAAATTAGGCAATATGTTAAATAAACTCTGGCGTACTTTGTACTTGCAGTTCTTGTAATTTTTCTTGTCTTGATATTTGTGATTTCAGGAGGACAATGAACATACTTTTGATGATGAAGCAGGCCCTTTGACGCTCAATGCATTCGATCTAATTATTCTATCTCAAGGGTTGAACCTTTCGGCCCTATTTGATCGCCGACAGGTATTATGCAAGCCACTTGTGATGCCGAATATTTTCACGAAGAAATCATCTGAATTGCCAAATGCACTTTATTTTAACAATATTAAAAGTGAGTAATATGTGAAGAGTGAAACTTGATTTGTTCTTGAGAAGTTGAGTGAATATTTGATCTACTGTTGTCATTTGTAATATTTTTAAACTCCCTATCGTTGTGATGCAACTTTTCTCTATTACATAGCCCATGGGGCATATATGGTACTCCCTCCGTCCCAAAATAAGTGACTCAATTTTGTACTAACTTTAGTACAAAGTTGCGTCACTTTTGAGTCACTTATTTTGGGACGGAGGGAGTAATACT
>LR738711.1:455416283-455503638 GCA_902687465.1 Secale cereale | reverse complement strand
GGGGCAGGGTTGTTGAAATATCCCCCTGATAACTTTTATGTGAATAGCATGATAACTCACATATCGCAGACCTGATAACTTATGTACCTCGGTCATGATAACTTTAGCGGGGGGAGGGGTTGATGAAATATCCCCCGATAACTTTTCGTGTGAATAGCTTGGTAACTCACACATCGCAGACCTGATAACTTACGAGCCTCTGTCCTGGTAACTTTGGCGAGGGGATTGTTTAAAAACATACACTCGAAAACATCCGTGTCAACAGTTTGATACAATATCAATCGTATACGTGATAACTCACGCACAAACACCGCGGTAACTTTAACCCAAGCTGATAAGAAGGTTAGAGAAACCAGCTTTATGCACAACATGGTAATGTATGTAGCACATACGTGATAACTTACTTGGCCTAGAAGTGGTAACTTTTGATCCGACAAAAGTCGTCCGAACATATCAACATGTGATCTAGTTTCGAAGCTCTTATTGTGGCGGATTTTTTATGTGAAAATGATTTTCCGATCGGACCGGCGATTTGAGCTAACATTTGGGAGTTTTGAAATAGGGAAAATCTAGGATTACATCAGCTATTCTGTCTTCTACTTCATTTGCACGTGGAGAGAAGGTTGCAAGACCATTTTTATGCCCCGGTAATTTCTATATAACAAGATGTAACTTAGTTGTCACAGACGTGATAACTTACTTAGCCTGGGCCTGGTAACTTTTGACCCCAAAAAAAGTCGTCCAAAAATATCAGTATGGGATCTAGTTTTATAGGTCTCGTCGCGACAAATCTTTCATGTGAAAACATTTTTTTTTCAACCGGACTGACGGTTTGAGCAAAAAACATTTTGAAGTTTTGAAATAGGGGGGAATTTAGGATGACATCAACTAGTATGTCCTCTTGTTCATTTGCACGTGGGAAGAAGGTTGGTTGATCTTTTTTATACCCCGGTAATTTCTATATAAACAAGATGGTAACTTATGAACTGAAGACGTGATAACTTACTTAGCCTGGGCCTGATAACTTTTGACTCAAAAAAAAGTCATCGGAACATATCAATATGGCATCTAGTTTCAAAGGTCTCCTCGCGACGAATCTTTTATGTGAAAACGATTTTTCAATCGGAGCAACGGTTTGAGCTAGAAAACATTTTGAAGTTTGAAAAAAGGAGGAATCTAAGATGACATCAGCTTTTCGTTCTCTAGTGCATATATGCATGTAATTAGAGAGAGAAATGCACGTGAAAACAAAATTAGTCATTCTAATGCATATATGCATGTAATTAGAGTGGAATAAGGATCGTTCTTGCCTATTGCTAAAATCCGAACGTTTGGTAGTTATAAAAGTTTATAGATTTATGAAATTTCTCAGACCTAATAATTGTTTCTGTTTGCTGTGCAGGACTATGGCAAGCTTCAAAATAGATTTTTATCACGCAAACCAACAAATGTTATATTGTCAAGTATGGAGGTTGTTGCTCAATCCATGGGGTTTAAGACACATATTCGCAATTATAAAGTAAGGTTTGCTGTCCAGTCTGTTCTGTCATACGCATATTAGCAACCTTCTGACTCGAGATCTTAACAGACAACTGGGTTTTATATTCATTTTATAATGGTTAGCATATACTTTCCCTTGTAGCAAATATAAGGCGTATCTTGTGTGCCCACTTTTGAAACCTTGACCACAAATTCTGCCCACTTACCGGTTACAAAATCTTAATGACAACATGTGCTTTCGAGTACAAATCCAATGGTATCAATTTATGTAAACTAGCCCTCACATTTTCTAATAATTACTCCCTCTGTATCAAAATATAAGACATTTTTTGATACTGTTATAGTGTCAAAAAACGTCTCATATTTTGATACGGAGGGAGTATTGTGAAATGGGAGCAACTTATTTTTCTCAGTACGAGTATACAGACTTGCATTGCTCAACATATCGGCCGATAAATCAGTTAACTAGCCGATTAATCCCCCCTCGGTGGGTCACTAATTGACTGGTTTATCCAGTTAACTAGCTGATTAATACCCCCTCGGTGGGTCACCGATTAACTGGTTTATCGGACGATTAACTGGCCGGTTCGTCTATTAATCCCTTGCTCGCCAGCTGAGCAACTTATTTTTCTCACTATGACTATACAGACTTGCATTGTTCAAAATATCGGCCGGTAAATCAGTCAACTAGCCAATTAATCCCCCCTCGGTGGGTCACCGATTAACCGGTTTATCGCCAAAATATCGTCTGTTAATCTCTTGCTCGCCAGCCAACCAAGCAGTTACCAGCTAACAACTTCCTGAACATTGCAGACTTGGATCTTTTTTATTTCATTACGATTATTTGTATTTAATCTGATAATAATATGCACTCTATTTGTTCCCAAATAACATACTGAAGGTCTATTTTCTTTTTCTTTCTGGATTTGCATTTAACATGTACTCCTCTTATTGCTAATGAGTTTCGATTACTGTTGGCATGTTTTTATTGCTTATAGTTTCACTATTAATATATACAGATGAGGGTGGAAGGTCCAAATGCAAACAAGACTAGCCATCTCACAGTTATGCTTCAAGTGAGTCTTGCCCTCTCTGCAGACACTTATATCTCTTGTTCTAACTGTATAGTTTTCTCATCCTTTTACTTCATCTGATTTTGCTCTGGTTGTAGATTTTCGAAGTTGCCCCATCAATCTTTATGGTGGAATTAGAGAGATCCGCTGGAGATACTTCAGAGTATAATAAGGTCAAGACATTATTCTTTTTTGCATCCTGCAACTGGCACACCCTATACTATTACTTTCTGTATGAGGCAACTTTCTAGTCTAGAATAAAAGATGAAGATCCTAATGAGCAGTTGTTAAGTAGGACATTGACTAAAAAATATATAGTGATGTTTGTAGTTGCTTATATGGCCTATTATCTTCCGGAAAATTGTAAATCTGCTAAATGCAATTTGCTGGGCACGCACAACTAACTATGGAATTTCTTTTATTGTTGCAGTTTGTAAACAACTACTGCTCCAAATTAGATGATATCATCTGGAAAGTTTCTGCTGAGAAGGGAAAATCGAGAATATCCCGGCTATCGAAGCGCTAATTTATGCACCTAACAGCCGCTTGTATGTACAATTTATCTGTAACCACATGGGTTTGCTGCAGGTATAATGCGTAATGCTGTTTTGTTTGGATTGCGTACATCACGGGCTTGATTAATGGGTGTACTGGTGCAGTTTATCATAATTGATCTATGATTAATAGCAGGGGGCGATTGTGTTTAGTGCCACGACTGTACGTATACTACGACTAGTCGAGTCTGCTTGTACAAAGAGGTGCGTCTAGTAGTTCCGGCATCTCAGTTTTCATGTACAAAATTGTGTCAAACAAACTGTATTTCGCTTGTCTCCGGGCTTGTTCGGGGAGAGTTGAGATAATTGGTGTGACCTGTATACTGCAACTGCTACACCATTTGTTGCTTTAGTTCCATTTCTACTCCAATCTCTTTGCTTGTACTCCCTCCGTCCGGGAAAACTTGTCCCCGTGGCAATTTTACAAAAAACCCTTGGTGTATTCCCGACAAACGACGCACTCCCCCATCTCCGCTCCTCTCCCTGCCGGTTCCCCCTGCTCGTCTCCTCCCTTGTCGGAGCCCTCTGCTCGGCTCCCCAAGAAGCTTCTGCTGGTGTCGTCGGAGATTCCCCGAGGAAGAAGCTCCCTTAGCTCCCCCTCATTGTTCTTCTCCTTCGCCGTGTTGCTTCCCCGGGCGAGGAGAAGCATTGATTTTTCCGACCTTCGGCACAAGCTGCAGCTGCCTTGCTCCACCACCGCCACTGCTTGCCACCACCACAACTGCCTCCTCCGCGGCTCTCCTGCTCGCACAGCTCCAGCTTACCTTCCTCCCCTAGCTTCCCCCCTCCCTAGTGACCTTCGCGCTTTGCTCCGGCGGCTTCATATCCGGCTTCGGCGAGGCTGATATGGTGGCTGTGAGGTCAGACGGCAGGAGACGTAGCCGACGAACCTGACGACAGGAAGCTCGATGGCGACGGAGACACCTTCCGTACTGCGAGCTTCACCATCACTAGTGCAGAACCAGGCTATAGCACCGGTTCGTAAGGCCCTTTAGTACCGGCTCTGGAGCCGGCACTAAAGGGTGGGGACTAAAGCCCCCTCCTTTAGTCCCGGTTCAACACGAACCCGTATTAAAGGCCCACCACATGGCACGTGGCGCGCCGTGGTCTGTTTTTTTTTTGATTTTTTTTGAAATAAAGGAAAAATGCCCGCCTACTGGGCCGACACGGCCTGCATATGACTAGAAACCCTACCTCTAGTTGGGCCAGGATGCAGGCCTGTACGGCCCAGTAGGCCCACAAAGGCCTGCTAAGAGAGGAGCTCGACACGGTAGCCGCGGCGGGGCTTATAAACCGGTGCGAGCTCCTCTCAACTAGCGAGGTGGGACTAAACATTGTGCACTGCGGGTGGCAGCGCACCACCTTTAGTACCGGTTGGTGGCTCCAACCAGTACTAAAGGGGGGGTCTTTAGTACCGGTTAGAGCCACCAACCCGTACTAAAGACCATCACCCTTTAGTACCGGCTGGAGCCATAAACCGGTACTATAGGTCACAAATGAACCGGGACTAATGCATAGCCGTTCGAACCGGGACTAATGTGTCCCACGTAAAATAGTTTTTCTACTAGTGCATCCCTGTACATATACTGTACTGCAAGCTCGATAACGGCGGCGGTGTCTTCTTGGCATTCCTTCAATTCTCCTCCATGATTTATGTGTCAAAACTGATTTTTTTTTTTTTACTGAAATTTGCTGCTTCTGACATTTGCTTAAGACTGCAAGGTTCACACTTGTTTCATGATGTGGCAACTGGGATTTCTTCAGTTAGCAAAACATGGCAGGCAAATCTCACTAGGGAATCACACTTGGCCATTTGTTTCTTGATGTGGCAAGTAATGTTGTCATTGTTTCATACTGCAATCAAGTCTTCTGTCATTGTTTCAAAATTCTTTAGACTGCTAGATTCAAGTTCTGCTATAACTGGAAAAAGGGACAGAACCACACCTGAGTAATTTTCGAGTTAAGAACCACACATTTTATCATCCTACTTCCAGGAATTTTCCTCATGAACCTGACATGATTTATTGGTAGGGGTATTCACTAGTCTACTAAGTCCAGGGTATCAGTAGCATTTTCTTATTCTTTGGCAAGCCTTTTCTTGGTTGTGCGATTAACTGATCTTGTTAACATGTAACTGAATTTTGCAATGAAAATTTAACTTTGCATTGTTGGACTAACATGAGTAGAAAATTTGGAGTACAGTTCTCTTACTCCATCAAATTACTCTTGGCTGTAGCTCCCAGAAAAAATTAAGCGAATCGGAATTACTATTGCAAATAAATTTGTGATGTTTGAAAACATCACAATTTCTGAAAAATGCCCATGGGTACAATGTAGGTGTAGTAGGTTTTTGCCCATTTGCAAGTTTGGCATATCTTGCATGGGTTCGGGTACATCAGTATGTTGTTTCTATACCGGTAAGCTGGCATCAACCAAATTTAAGTTATTTAGAACAACAATATGACCAAGATTTAGGTTGTTTAGGAACAAGTTATTTTTTATACGCTCACTGAAGATTGTGTTCCTAAATCAACATCAAGTTTAGGAATAAGTGTGTTCCTAAATAATCTTCGGTTTAGGAACAATCTTCACTTTCCACTAAGTATGACAAATAAATTCAATGCAAAATTAAGATGCAAGAAGCTTCAAGTTGATTTCAGAAATGTTGTGACATGTTCAGACTTAATTAGTCATTCAGAAATGTTCAATGTAAAAATTCAGAATGTTTTACACAAAATCTGTCTCCTAGATTTTGGATTCATGATGTTTTTGAAAAGGACATGCCTCTTTGACTGAAATTCTGTGGACACTTTTCAAGATAATTTTTGTTTGCTGCCAACGGTAAAAATACTCAGCAAATTCTTGTTTTGGATTCATGATGTTTTTGCTTGCTCTACTCCTTGCTGCTTAAATTCTTGCTTACTCTAATGTGTCTAGTACAATATGTTTGCTTGCAAGAAGTAGTACTACGAAATTGTAAAACTGGATTTAGACTCCAGGTGGATCCTGAAAACAATTTAGATTGTCAAAATGGATCATGGAATCTTTGCTTGAACTAGAATAGCCTAGACTGATACAGTATGTTTTGAATAACACTAAAATCGAATTAATTCAAATAAAATCAAATTGTTTCAAATAAAACCAAATAAATTCAAATAACTCAAATAAGTCCAAATAAAATCAAATAAATTTAAATTAATCCAAATAATTCAACTAAAATCAACTAAAATCAAATAATTCAGATGACACACTCCAATCTTTTCTCATTGAACACATGACACAAAGACATACACATATACACATGACACATGACACATGACATACACAAGACATACTCATATCCTTTGTTTTCCTTTTCCCTGTCTCTATCTACTTATTTCCTTGTTCTATAATGGCCTTCGTGTCAGCAACTAGCTCCACGCTACAATATACACCGACTATTTCCTCTCCAGCATTATGTAGACGTTCCTTATGCAGATGCGGCATCTTGTAGTTGTTTCCTCCTTGATCTTTCATCAATTCAACCATGACTGCTTGCAATTTCATAAAGCTTTCGAACAACGTATGGGCATCGTAGTTCTCAAACTCCTCCTCTACACCATGTACCAATTCCTGGATATTCATAGCTGCTATGCAGTCGGATAGGGATTGGAGGGAGCAGTGGAAACAAAGATCTAAAACATTGAGCTCAGGGTTGTTTGGTGGTTGCTATATTAATCGAATATCCAAATCTGTCTATGCCGCAACTTCTAAAACCCCAGCATCATTAGGGAGGACACGCGGTGTTGCATTATCTTGTTGAATGAAGATCGTTGTGTCCTCGTCACTGCCAGGCCATTTATCTTGAATGGCAGGGATTACTTTATTGATCAGGTAATCTCGGCATGCAGGTTGGGTTACTTTCACCGGTCTCAGCTCTATTGTCCCTCTATCTCTGTTGTGGCTGGTTCGTTGTGCCTCGGTCTGTACCACGAACAGCCAAATGCCAAGCTTTCCATCAAATGTCATCTCCCCATCTTCATTGTAGCGAGGCTTGGCCATGGCTGTTAGGAACATTACCTTCCCAATGCTATGAGTATTGTGCAAAGTGCGATTTGGTTGTTCTTCTCTAGGCCGTACATAATAGCGGCTCTTGACTCGAGTCATGTCATACCATTTCTCATCTATGTGGACAATATTTGTCATTGCCTTGAAACGAGGCCTAGGACTTGATATACATCGCTCATCCATCATGGACAAGCAGAACTTTAGTCTCGCTATCTTGTTTTGTGGCTTGAGGGTGGGTTTGATGGTGCTCGTGATGCGTTTCAACTCTTGCAACTGAACCCTGTCATGGAGGGTTGATCGAGGAACACCTAAACACCTTGCAAGAGAACAAATTGTTCTTCTTTTGTTCACAGGGATTGCGGCTGTTGTCAACAGATCTAGTTCTTTCCTCTTCCTATCGTTGTTCTTCTTGCTTGAAACATCAACTTCTTGGCTTGCTACAAGTTGTTCTTTGGCTATATTCCATATTCTTGTAACCGTTCGCAGGTGAACATTCAGCATAGTCGCAATGAGCACCCTGTCATACAGGTGAACATGTCCATCTCTAAGCTCGATTACTCGCAGAGCAAAGTAAAACACCAAATCTCTCGCCAATGATACGTCGACACGTGGCACGGCCCAACAGGGGCCCATTGAGGTCAAAAGGCCGACCAGTTTGACTTAGTCAAAGGATAACGGGCTGGCCCATCGAAATCCTGCTAACGGCATGCTCGCATATATCCCATTCAGGCCCAATAACTCACGGCCCATCATGGCCTTTCCTAATTTGGCCCACTATCTTCATCTGGGCCGTTCAATATGATTCCAGCCCGTTGTAACTTCCGGCCCATGTACGGCCCATGAGTCTTTCGGCCCATATGAGGCACTTTGTAACTCCTGGCCCATTAACGGCCCGTAGTGAAACTGGCCCATAATGTACAGTATATCGCTTCATACCCATTAACAACCCATTACTCCATTGGGCCATTCCCAGCCCGTGTCATCTTTCGGCCTTTTAAGGGGCCATTTATTCTTGGGATGATTTCCAGCATCCGATAGCTTACGGCCCGTTACTGGCCTTTTCTGCTTTTGTGCCAAATTAAGCCCGTGGTTAAAGTTGGCCCGTTTGTGGCCCGTTAATCCATTGGGCCGTTTTCATAGCGTCATCAAATATGACCCATTGACGACCCGTTATGCCTGTCGATAGAATTAAGCTTGTTATACTCGTCGACCTCTTAAAGGCTTGTCATGCTCGGCCCATGAACGGATGGCTGCCAAGCCCGTATACGGCCCATAATGCGGTCCGTTATTGGCCATGTTTGGCCAATCGGTCATACGGCCCGTAGAAGGCCCATTGATTCTACGGCCCGTAGAAGGCCCGTGGTTGGCCCATGGTCACTACAGCAGATAGCATGACCATGGTGACAACGGTCCGTATGTTGCCCACGAATATTGTGGCCTAGTTTTTAATAATAGGTTATTGCGGCCACTAGCACATCGCGAAAAAAGAACTGCACTAACTACAAGCAAACAAATAAACAAGACAACAAGGAAATAAATAAGCAAGCAACATATGCTAGGCTATTACGGCTATTACACATATTACAACCACTGGGCATCAAAGTTCGCCACCAGTGCAAATATGGGGAAGAAAGCAGCATATTACATACACTGATTGTCAAAGTTGGCGACCAGTGCTAATAAACGCCGCAGCAAAACAAGTCCAGAATTGAAACCACTTCACAAGAGCTCAAGAAACAATATCCTCGATATCCACCATGCTGGCAAGACACTTAGCAAGCTTATTAGCTTTCTCTTGTTTGGCACTTAAATCCTCCAGCGCTTGCTGTTGCACCATAAATTATGCATCTGAATTCTCCAGGGACTTCCACAGTCCTTCAGCTTCTTATCGCAGCACAGCTGCTCGATGTATTTCAGTTTGTAGTTGAGACTCAAGAAACCGAACTGATTCAGACAGTGAGTTCGAGGAGCTTGTGCCGGCGGTAGTGGCCAGTAACTCGAACACTACACCAAGACAGGACTTTGGGGTTGTCTCACTGTCTTAAAGATAGTTTTCCTTAGCTATTTTATCAGCTTTCTTGGAGACTAACAGGGATGTCTCCCAATCTTGAACCTTATCTACATTACTTCCTTTACCATTGCATAACGAGGCACTCTTCTCTAATATTTTGTCCGCATTCTAAAAGAGAAACAAGCATACACATCACAGGTTTAGCATGTATATGAAACTCATTTTGGTAAACCATTTCAATAGTAAGGTGGATAAGATAACAGCATGAAACAAACATATATCCATGTACTATAGTCACTGTATGGTCTATATCATTCTAGTTTATGTTGCCAAATCAAGATAGAGACAGTTCAAATCATATATGTTTAAGACAAAGCAGCATAGAAAGAATATAGGTGTGGCAAACTACATAGCACTAACAACACTTGTAATGTGCATGGCATGAAAACATAAATGTTTATTCAATTGAAACTGAAACCAACATAGAGCAAGTTACAACAACAAACCAGTTAAAGAAACAGGTTTAAAACATACCTGTCGCACCATTGGAGTTTTAATTGCATCCTTCAAATTTGAAATTAGTTAGTATTAGTAAATACAATGATGCAAGAGCAAAGGAGTTTGAACCATAGCTACGGAACCTGGCCTGAGAACAATTCTTCTTCTGCTTTAAGCATTGACTTGGGGTTTAGATGGTGGTCCTCGTGCTTTGGGCACTGCACTTGCCTTACTAACTGCTCGTGTTTGGGTGCTCTGTGGTGGAGACGGTGCTGTGTCAACTGGAATTGGGTTACTATCTGTTGCGGTCGGGGTTAGAAGGGGTGTAGCTGGTTCTCTGTCCAACTGGGTATGGGTACAATCTGTGTGAGTCTGGGTTATGTGTGGTGGGGCTGGTTCTTGAACAAGTACAACCGTGGTTCTATCTGCATCGACGGGTAGCACTATCTTTTCTGAAGGCTGTGTTTTTACTCCCATAGATAGTGACATCACCCCCTCCAATTCAAATGGCTGATAAACAAGAAAAATAATTGAATGTACAGACATTGTATTATAGACAGGTGCAATGGATAGTAGGGAAGAAAATAGGCCACGAAATAATTCGCATTTATGTTGTCTAACCAAACAGGATAGCATGACACAATTTCACATATATGATGGCTAAGTAAACAGGATAGGATAACACAATTTCCCATATATGATGGCTAACTAAACAGGATAGAATGACATACTTCAAAATATGATCACTATGTAAACAGGATGACATGATATAACTATACGAAGTGTCTATTAAAGTGGTTGGCATGCCATAACTCACATACATGCCGTCGATAGAAACATGATGGCATGATATAATTCATGGATAGAATGAAATAATTCAAAATATGGTGACTATGTAAACAAGATGAGATGATATAATTATATTATGTCATTAGAAAATGGGTTGGCATGCCATAATTCAGATACATGATGTCTATGTAAACATCATGGCACGATATAATTAAAATATATGATTTATATACTAAGCAAGTGAGAAGAGGGCAATCGCATATATGATGTGTAAACTAAGCCAAATGGCACTCAATATTGTGTATATGATATAAAAACTAAGCATTGCAAGACAACATATGCATGATATGAGTAATATAACCCTGCCAAGTTTGCGAATACACCCCAGGGGGGAAATAGGACTGGTCATCTGTCTCTGAATCCTCCTTTGAGGAGCTATCTGTAACCAGCAAGATATCTGCTTCAGCAGGTAGCATTGTCTGCTCTGAAGAACTTGTTTTCACTCTAGATTTTTCTATCACCAATTCAAATAGCTGATGCACAGGAAGATTAGTTGAACATACAAACATTGTCGACAAATGGAATACGTAATTAAAAAAAGGATGGCATGATATAATTCACATATATGATGCTTGGGTAAACGGCATGGCATTGCATAATTCAGATATATAATGCCTTGCAACAAGATAGCATTGCATAATTCACATATATAATGTCCTGCAACAAGAGGGCATTGCATAATTCACATATATGGTAATTACACATTAAACATGTGGCATTCACACAAAGCATGTACAAACTAAGGAAATTACATAGCAATGCAAGACACCATATGCACGATATGAGGAATATAACCTCGGAGGAGAAATAGGATTGCGCATATGTCTCTGAATCCTCCTCTAAGGAGCTATACGTCACCAGCAAGACATGCGCTTCATTAGATAGCATTGTCTGCTCTGAAGACCTGGTTTTCACTCCAGATTTTTCCCTTACCTTGTGGAATGGCTGATGCACAGGAAGAGTAATTCAATGTACTAACATTGTTGACAAATTTAATACGTAATAAAAAAGGATGGCATGATATAATTCACATATCAGATGATTGGCTGACTAGGATGACATTGCAAAATTCACATATATGATCCATGGCTAAACAAGATGGCATTGCATGATTCACATATATGATATAGAAACTAAACAGATGGCATTCACACAAAGCATCTCTAAACCAAGCAGATGACATATTTGATGTGTTAAGTAAGCAATGCAAGGCGCCATATGCATGATATGACCAACATCAGCATGCCAAGTTAGAGAAAGACCTCAGGGGCTAAACAGGAGTGGTCTGCTCCCTCTGAATCCCCATCTGAACATTTATCTTCCTCTTGATTACAATATGGAACGGTGGGAGGGGGTTGTCTTTGCGCCCACCATTGAGTGACGTCTGCATGCCAATTTATTGCCACACAAGCCTCGTCTCTTTTGTTTTGCATGTCCAGTACCATTGTGTACAATAACTCACATGCATAGAAATAAAACATAGTGCGACTATTAAGGAGTGCATGCAGAATTCAAGAGTGATGGTAGCTACTTATGGATAGACCCAAAACCAATGATAGCAGGCAGATAATACCTTCAGCTAAAAAAATACAGATACTGGATCCTTTCTATTTGTTTCCCACCCAACATGAAACACATAGTAGACACCCAAGATTGACCAGGTAGTAGACAGATACTAATCATTGCTGCCCCGATATGTACCCCACAACCATTTAAAATTTCGAGTTTGAGCATTAGTTTGGACCAGACTCGGAGTTTAAGAGGTGAACATGACGATAAAGTAGCAGGTTATATTAAGCGATTCATAACTAAGCAAACACAAAAGAGTGTGACCTCTCTTGCGGACCCGTGTTGTCCTCAATCTACTCTGCTCAGTTGATGATGGTAATGTTGTTGTGGTGGCTGCTGGCGGCAGGGAAGAAGATCTGAGGTGGCGAAAGACAGTTTGGAGGGCGGATCCCTGCTATGGTGGACCCTTCCTTCGTTGGAGCAGGTGAGCTGGGGTGGACGATGGCATGGCAGGAGCGGGACAAACCACACAAGGTTTTCTTTGACACCTATCTGTAACAGAAGTAAATCTGTAAGGGCTCCTTCCAATTGGAGGATTGTAACAACACAGGGATAGGAAATACATGAAGAGGGTAGGAATGCACATGCAAAATAGAGCATTTGCAAACACGGGATTTCTGTCAATCTGGATGTTTCGTTCATAGGAATTGGAAGATCATAGGAATGCAAAGAAGCATGGTCAAATTAAGTCAGACCGCATGAAAATGTATAGTTATAATGCTATTATGCTACTATCACTTAGTCTTGTTCTTCATGAATAGGAATCTGAACAGGAGGGCCAAGTGGATATTAAAATTCGTATGGTTATTCTTTGAAAGAGACACTAAAGGAAAAATTCCTCTTTGATCCATTCCTTTAAACCAAATGCATGAGAATAGTTCTACCATGTTTTTCCTTCACTTTTCCTTTCAACCAGTGGCAATTCCAGTAGGCAGGCTTGATCAGGCAATAGCCTGCAGAAATGTTTTTGTACTACTACTACTTTGGACCCAGGACACTGCCCTACTAGCTCAACTCCAGGCCCATCTACACATGCACAACTCCAACGCCCAGAAATAAATAATGATGGCTTTTGAGAGAGTCCAACACGGATAGCTAAATTCCTAGTACCTCACAGCTTGTCATATAGGAGAAACTATTTGTATTTCCAATTACTACTTGTGCTTAGTAGACAATATATATTACATGTAGAGTAAAAAAGTTATGCGACAAGTGGACAACCTCTTAGGCGAAGCCATGTCGACCTGAACATCATTGGGTGGGTCGCTAAGGATGCAACGGCTGATGTGGGTGTTCGAGGTTGGGAAGGAGTTCTTAGGCGTCTGAAGATGGCACCGAGGGTATTGCTCTGCTGTGATGGATGGCTTCGTCGTTGAAGCAACTCCGGTGAGGTGTACGACGGCGATGCTGAAACAGGACAAGAGAGACAACGTTAACCTTAAGTGGGATTCTAATAGAATCTCCAATAGATGATGTAAAATACATCACCAAAAAGTGCTAGATGTAAAATACATCATCCGTTCATCTCTGAACTAAACTCTCGAAACTGAATTTAACTAACGATACTGAATTTTAATGTCAAAACTAAATTTTACTATGGAAACCGAACGCACTAGTAGCAGAAAAGCAGTAGCAGCAGCGCCCGAAACAGCAGCGCGTGCCAGAGCCGAGGCAGCTGGTCGTGTAGCAGCATCTCAGGTACCAGCTGCAGGGGCTCGAGCCGTCGAGCGAGAGCAGGATCTGCTGCTTGTGCAGCAGTAGCGCAAGGAAGACTAGAGCAGCAGCACAAGCAAGAGCAAGAGCAGCAGCGCGAGCAAGAGCAAGAGCAGACCAGGCAAGGGACCAGAGAGCAAGAGCAGAGCAGCAACGCGAGCGAGAGCCAAAGCAACAGCAGCTCCAACTAATGTGGATGTCGTCGTCGAGGGAGCAACACCGTAAAGGAAGTGGCCGGCAACGCCGCCGTAGATGGAGTTGTGCCATGGCGGCTCGGGACCGAGCGCTGGCAGCACCGTGAGATCGAAGCAAGAAGAAAATGTAGCAATTACTATAGAACCTCTTTGGTGGCGCCGATTAGGCCTCAGCTTCATCTGAGGAATCGATGATGATGCTGCTCTTCTGGTGGTGCAGGTGAAGATGGTGGTGTGCGAATGCAGGTGGCGCGAAAGACGAGGGGAACGTCGGGGCATCTCCTTCGAGGTGGAGGACGGGGTGGCTGGACCGGTGGGACAACGAGATCGACAATTGATTCTCATCCGGTGTGGTGGATGAGGGAGGTCGAGGTGTTGCGGTGGACGATGTCGTCGGGGAAGAGGCTCCGGCTGGGTGGCAGACGGAGGAGTGTGTGGGGCTTCGCGGGTTTTTGCGACCTCGGTGTTCGAATGGGGGCGACAGAGGGGTGGGAGGGGGGGAACCATGGCTTAGGGACGCGCTTGTTCGAAATGTGGGGTAAGTTACGAAAATACTCCCATCGATTTGAACTAGGTGCTTCTTTCGGTTCGGGGGTATCACGGGAATTTCGCTTCTCGGGATTGCGCAGGAGATGGTAGTTTTCGCGCGTGTTGTAATTTTGGGATGGCAACGTGCAGGTTGAGATGGAGGGAGTTTTCCGAGCACAAAGAGACAAAGATATAGCTTCAAATTTCGGGATAACAAGGCACGCATTAATTTTCAAGAGAACGGTACGCTACCAAATCAATTCGCACAGCACAAGAGAGTGTCTTGTCCTGTTTTGCTGTATGAATTACTACAAATGACATTCAATGCTTTGAATCCATGTTATGCTTGTATAATGCATGTAACCTACTCGAATGAACATTTTAGGCATTCCAAATGTATACTACCGGCTGCAATATGAACTAAATTTGAATTCGTTTCTCTATTTGAATAAGATCTACAATCATGATTGTTGTCAAGTTAAACCATCATTTGTATATTATTTTGGCAACACACAATATGGTTATTGTCATGTTAGATATCAACTACTTGTACCATTAAACTTGAATTCAATATTTTGAATCCACTTTATAATGATTTCAAATAATAGTACATTTCAGGCTCTAGTTAGATCTCCATTATCTAAAACATGTTTCATATGTATAGTGTGTTTATGACACAATTTATGCATGATGCCCCGCCCCCCACAACTACAAGTATTTAGATGTGAGCTGCAAAAGCCATGCATTATCACAAATTCAAAACGTGGTGTGCATGGATGCAATGTGGTTACACGATGCCTGCCATCGGTATTTGAATTTCAAATAAAATGTGAGATTGTTCAATATATATATGTATATATAGTATAGCATGTTCAAAGCCACACCACAAATATCACTAATACATTCACGTGTGCATGGGTTTAAAACACCATGGTCTATTATTCAAATATTTGAATCCACTTTTACAAGGTATGATCTCTTTTAGTCATGTACACCCATACACTCCTCTTCTCTATATAGCTTCTGCATGCACACACCCCTCCTCGCCCCCTCCCTCCACATTCTCTAGATTGCACGCATTCGTTAATTATTCCTTTGGTCGTTCTCCCACAGTCTTTATATGTGTCCTCTAGTTCTTCTTTTCGACACATATCGATCGGTATACCTCTCTGGTCAGGCCTGCCTACCCCATGCACACTTTCTCTCTTCTCCTCTCATCCTCCTTGCCCCTAGCTACCTCTCACACGCTCACATGCAAATGCATAGTCTCGTCCCTCTTCTCATCGGTCTCGCACTCACACACTCCTCCATTCTTTCTGTCTTGTACGCCTCTTGCACCACATCATCCTAGCTGCATCCCTTTATCTCTATATGTCTATCCGGTCTTATTTGCCTCAAACACATGCATGATTATACCAATCGATATCCATCTATACATATAGCTAGGTCAATTATCCCTCATTTTCCCCACACGTCGATCGATCTACCTCAATAGTTATATCTCGATCTCCCTTTCCCCGACACAACAATTTATCTACATGTTTAGATAGGCCTGCCAGTGACACACATATATGGCCCCCCTCATCATCCATGCATGCCTCTTGCCCAGTCTCTCACCTGCATGCATTCACACACAAGCACGCGCACGCGCGCACACACACACACACACACACACACACACCTCTCTTGTTGATTGCAGTTGTACCCTCTGCTTATCTACTAGCTAGGCCTCTTGCACCATCGTAGCCGAGAAGAAACTCCACCAACCCCCCTCCAGCACCCTAGCTCAGTCTCTCTCCCAACTATATTCCTCTCCAACACATGTATGGATTCCCATCGATCTCCCTCGATACGTCGCTAGGTCTCTTCTTCTCCATACATGTACCAGTCGATCTACCCCTCTAGTTAGCCCCTCCCCTCTCTGACGACATGCACTAATAGATCGAACGCTATAGTCAGTTCCCCTAGCACACATAAAATGCCCTTTCCCCTCTCACATTCCAGTAGGTCG
This sequence comes from Secale cereale, assembly GCA_902687465.1. Lineage (NCBI taxonomy): Eukaryota > Viridiplantae > Streptophyta > Magnoliopsida > Poales > Poaceae > Secale > Secale cereale. The sequence goes on along the minus strand of LR738711.1, from coordinate 455,487,091 downwards.
GCCGTCCTATATATTTGGTGTGCGCACACGCAATTTTGCAGCCTATCTTTATCGATCTCGCACCCATACACTCCATCCCTCTCTTCGTTTCTATCGACACCACATGCCGATGATCCCTCCCCTCTCTTCTCATGGATCGCATCATGTGTATGATATACTCCTATCTAGCTAGGCCTCAGTTTCACACACATTGCGTATGTTCCATTTTTTGGTTTGAGATATCATCGACACATATTCCCTATCTGTGTGTCCCGCATAAAAATACACTCACGAAATCAACCGCATAAAACACACTCATGAACACACACACCATCTTTCTCACAGATCCTCACATAGGTGGGGTACGTGCAGGAAGAGAAGAGGTGCACGCAGCGATGCACGTACTCCCATCTCTGGCCCGACCACGCCTCCGCGGGTACACCGTGGAGCTCATTTCTGTACGAAAAAGGCAGCCCACATTCTGAAAAATTGACGCATGTAGTGCTTGTCCGCTTGATGTAGGGTCCTGTACCACGCGTGGACGAAATAAAGTGTGATGTGTTTTATTTAGCAAACAGTTGCACTATATATAATATAGGCAGGATCCAACGCTCTGCCTGCTGGGGTTGGTCTCTTCACAGTTCGTACTCTCTTACACAAAATGGCGGTGGACACACTCTCTCTCACCGCTAGTCACTGATCCGGCCGGATCCCGTCCGACGGCGGAAAGGGAGGATATGCAGCGTTGCTCTGGTCACTGGCGACGAGGCAGGAAACCCATTGCCGGCACGTCCCAATCTATGGTACACGCTGTTCTCTCGGACGACCGGCGCGGTAGGGCCTTCGCCCCTTGCTCACTGTCGCATCATATCCCGCCCGGCGCCGCCCTCCGCGTTACACCCTGACGACCCTCAGGTACAACTTCCTCTGAAACCGGCCTTGCTCCATTGCCCAACTTCCCATGTCGCTGCATGTGGATCTTCCATAGTTCTTTTCCTAAAACGTAGCTCGGTCGACGTACTTTCCATGTTGCAATCTCCTCCTCACACCGTTTTAGATAAAGAACCATGATGATATCTTCCCTTAGGCCAAGGAATATGCTTCTTTTTTGTCGTCATATGTGTCATCAATTGTCATTGGCCAGTAACTGTTTCATTTCAACCTCTTTTGTGCAAACATGATAATCCATTCTACCTCGTTGCTATTGCGACCTTTTGGTGAACTACACAAATCACTTTTTTCTTTAAGAGTGTCTTGTGCAGTTCCACTAAAATGTCACACGGGCAACGTCTCTACATTTCAGTGCAACTGCACAAAGGGAGATCAGATTTTCTATCCTCATCCAACTCCGAACCTAATCTTCTCCAAGAAGTGGTTAGTTTTATGTTATAACACCTGTTCAATATCTTTGCAAACAGGCATGCTCATCTAGCTCGGTTTTAGTGAAACCGCACAAAATGATTGGATGGTCCATGTCCTCCATAGAATCCTTTCTTGGCAAACATTTCTTGTTCAGTTCAACACAGCTGCGTGAAACTAGCTGCCAACCAGTGACGCCAGGAAATGGAACCACGCCTACGGACATCATCCTTCAGTTTTTTATTCCTCTTTATTTGTACACATTCTCACAATTTTGTATTCAGCTGTGATGTAAATATGATCCGCGAATCATTGAGATGCATTAGCATGCATGTTAGTTTCCTTTGTATTTGATGGAACGTTGTAACGAGACAACTTTGGAGGCAACAGGACACATGTAACCAAGTTGAAAGCTTCATAGCATTACAACAAAATTTCATTATGCTGGAAACTTATGTGTACATACAAACATATCCCGGAAGCTTGATAGGAATGCCACAAATTTGTCAAACATCATTTCGTCCACATGTGAAACATCTAGAATCTGGGTCCACGTGACCGCTGGCGAGATTCACCCCGCTTATTGCGCCGCAGTAATAATGCCTAATGAGCAGTCAAATCACATAGCCCCACCTTTTCCGCAGTATACTACTCCCTCCGTCTAGGTGAATAAGTCATTGTGCATCGTGATGTCTACTACACAACTTTTTCTTGTAGACTCGTGTTGGGCCTCCAAGCACAGAGTTTTGTAGGACAGTAGCAAATTTCCCTCAAGTGGATGACCTAAGGTTTATCAATCTGTGGGAGGTGTAGGATGAAGAAGGTCTCTCTCAAACAACCCTGCAACCAAATAATAAAAAGTTTCTTGTGTCCCCAACACACCAAATATAATGGGAAATTGTATAGGTGCATTAATTCGGCGAAGAGATGGTGATACAAGTTTAATATGGATAGTAGATATGAGTTTTTGTAGTGCGAACAATAAAAACAGCAAGGTAGCAAGTAACAAAAGTGAGCACAAGGTATTGCAATGATGGAAAATGAGGCCTAGGGTGGATACTTTCACTAGTGCAATCTCTCAACAATGCTAACATAGTTGGATCATATGATTATCCCTCAAAGTGCAATAAAGAATCACTCCCGTGTTCCTATTAGCGGAGAACAAAAGACACAAATTGTTTGTAGGGTACGAAACCACCTCAAAGCTATTCTTTCTGATCAATCTATCCTAGAGTTTGTACTAAAATAACACAAAGCTATTATTTCCAATCGATCTATCCAAGAGTTCGTACTAAAATAACACCATATGACACACATCAACCAACTCTAATGTCACCTAGATATTCCAATTTCACCACAAATATCCATGAGTTGATTTTACGGTATGCATCAAACAACTCCATGATCATAATATTCAATTCACGCAAAGAACTACAAGGAGACCCCAAAGTATCTATTAGAGAAAAGATAATAAAAACATGCGTCAACCCCTATGCATAGATTACCCCAATGTCACTGCGGAAATCCGCAAGTTGAGTGCCATAACATACATCAAGTGAATCGATATGATACCCCATTGTCACCACGAGTATTCAATTGCAAAACATATATCAAGTGTTCTCTAATCTGAACATTCAATCCGACATGACAAAACTTCAAAGGGTAAAGATTCAATTCATCACAACAAGAGTAGAGAGGGGAGAAACATCATATGATTCATCTATGTTAACAAAGCCCATGATATATCAAGATCATGACATCTCGAGATCAAACGCGAGAGAGATTAAACACATAGCTACTGGTACAAACCCTCAGCCCCGAGGGTGGACTACTCCCTCCTCACCATGGTGGCCACCGGGATGATGAAGATGGCCACCGGTGATGATTTCCCCCTTCGGCGGAGTGCTGGTAAGGGCTCTAGATTGGATCTTGTGGACTACAGAGCCTTGCGGCGACGGAACTTCTGATCTAGGTCTACCCCGAGGGTTTTCGGAATATTTGGGAATTTATAGGGTAAAGAGGGGGTGCGGGAGGCCACCGAGGTGGGCACAACCCAGGTGCAGCTCTGGCCCATTGGGTGTCTTCTAGCCCATAAAAATTCTCCAAAAAGTTTCGCGGTGTTTGGACTCCGTTTGATATTGATTTCCTGCGGTGTAAAAAAACAAGCAAAAAAAAACTGGCACTGGGCACTGGGTCAATAGGTTAGTCCCAAAAAATGATGTAAAGTTGCTATAAAATTATTGTAAAACATCCAATAATGATAATAAAACATCATGAATACTTCATAAATTAAAGATACGTTGGAGACGTATCAGCATCCCCAAGCTTAATTCCTACTCGTACTCGAGTAGGTAAATGATAAAAGAAATAATTTATGAAGTGTGAATGCTAGCAAAGTGTACAAGTTTGATCAATGACAATTTCAATCACTTTTCCTACATCATAACAACAATTCTTTCCTATAAAACTTCTCATATTAGAGTTGCAACCAATTCACTTGTTAAGGTTCAAACAATGAATTCTCTTGAAACTCAACAACCTATGTTCTCAGTCACCAAGCAATTGTAATTCAACTTATTCAACAAATTTTAAGTAAGAGCCCCTCATACTCAACCATCACATAGTCTTCTATGATTGCTAACACTCACCGCATACACATGAGCAAAACGTTTCAACCGGACACATAGAAAGATAGGGGCTTGTAATTTCGCCTCCCAACATATTCTCCTTTGGGTGATGTCAACAATAATAACTCATGCTACCCATATTCAGCTGGACATATGTGCCTAGATCTTTCCTCATCACATGATGCTTGCCAAAGGAGAAAAATAAAAAGGAATAGAAATAAAAACTTTGACTCTTTGCCTAAAAGTAAATACTAAAAAGTAAAAGGTAGGCCCTGCGTAGAGGGAAGCAGAGGTAGCCATGCACTTATTTATTTGTATGCTCAACCCCTTAATGCAAAGGAATGTCACGTTATATTGCCCCTTATGATAGCCACCTTTATTATGCAGTCCGTCGCTTTTATTACTTTGCCATCACAAGTTCGTACAACGCACAATTTTCCCTTACACTAAATGATCTAACACTTTTAGAACCAAATTTTATTGCCTTTTTGCACCGATGACAACTTACTTGAAGGATCTTACTCAATCCTTAGGTAGGTATGGTGGACTCTTGAAGATATGATTTGAGTTTAAGGTTTTTTGGATGCACAAGTAGTATCTCTACTTGGTGCGGAATTTTTGGCTAGCAAAGATAGGGGGCAAGCACCACATGTTGAAGGATCTATGAGATATAACTTCTATGTGAATATGAACAAACGTAAACCATTACGTTGTCTTCCTTGTCCAACGTCAACAATTTTGGCATATAATATTTGATGGGGGCTCGCAATCACAAAAGGTTTCCAAGATAGTGTATTTGCATGTGAAGGTTCCCTTCCTTATACTAAGTATTCGTGAATTGCTTGTATGACCAATATTGTGATTGTCAAGCCTAAAAAGATTTCACTTTCTAAACCCAATGTGAAGCTACCACTAGGCATGATATGATTTCAACTTTATGACATTCAATTTATTCAAGAATTTACTCATAGGATATAAGTGAAGCACAAGAGTAAATGACAAGCTACTCCAAAAAGATATAAATGAAGATCATGAGCATAATATTTCTTTCTCTCAAATTAATTTAAGTGAAGCAAGAGAGAATTTCTTCAAAAATACTAAAGCACACCGTGCTCAAAAAGATATAAGTGAAGCACTAGAGCAACGGCGCCAGAAAAGAGCTTCGTTGACGGGATGTGAATGCCGCTTTCCTAACCTCCCTAGCAACTATTTGGGGGCTCTATTTCATTTGAAAACTTTCGTATATAATTATTTTATTAAAAAAACAGCAAGCAAACAAAATAAAATGACGTTTTAAGAATAGCACATCTCATGTGAAGAAGCAAAAACTTAGGATCAACCGGTACTAACCGATAATTGTTGATGAAGAAAGGTGGGATGCCTATTGGGGCATCCCCAAGCTTAGATGCTTGAGACTTCTTGAAATATTATCATGGGGTGCCTTGGGTATCCCCAAGCTTGAGCTTTTGTGTCTCCTTAATTCTTCTTATATCACGGTTTTCCTAAATCTCAAAAGCTTCATCCACACAAAACTCAACCAGAACTCGTGAGATAAGTTAGTATAAACCAATGCAAAACCTTATCATTCTCTACTGTAGCAAATCACTAAAATTATAATTTAACATTGAATACTACATGCATCTGCATATTTAATACTCCTATCCTCAAATAGAATCATTAAACACACAAACATATGCAAACAATACAAACATAACAGCAACATGTCAAAACAGTACAGTCTGTAAAGAATGCAAGAGTATCCATACTTCCCTAACTCAATTTATTTTGGAAATTTAACATGCGGTAGGAAATTTATCATAGCTTGTTGTGTAGAAAGTTTCAACCTTTTATCACATATTGACTTTTCTCGAGATTTTTTATAACAGCGATAAACTTTCTGTTTTCAAACAGCAACATATAGACTTGCAAAATAAGTATGGTAAAGGCTATCCTTGACATTTTTATTGAAGTAAAAGATGCAAAACATTATTCTAAATACCAGCAAGCAAATCCTAACAAAGTAAAATGACGGTCCAAGCAAAACTCATATCATGTGATGAATAAAAATATAGCTTCAAGTGAGGTTACCGATAATGTTGGAGACGAGAGAGGGGATGCCTTTCGGGGCATCCCCAAGATTAGTTGCTTGGTTGTTCCTTGAATATTACCTTGGGGTGCCTTGGGCATCCCCAAGCTTAGGGTCTTGCCGCTCCTTATTCTCCTCATATCGATATCTCACCCAAAACTTGAAAACTTCAGTCACACAAAACTTAACGGAACTTCGTAAGATGGGTTAGTATGATAAAACAAATCATTCACTTTGGGTACTACCGAAGACAAGATTCATAATTGTTCTCACACACTGCCTACTGTAGAATATCATTTCTCCAATTTATATGATCAATATAAGCCATAGAAACTAGAAAACAAGCAAACTATGCATTGAAAACAGAATCTGCCAAAAACAGAACAGTCTATAATGATCTGAACATTCACCATACTTTTGCAACTCTAAAAATTCTGAAAAAATAGTACCACGTGAACAATTTGTATATTGATCTTCTACAAAAAGAATCAACTCAAAAGCACTCTTCTGTTAAAAATGAGAAAACATTTCGTGAGCACAAACGTTTATATTTTCAGCAAGATCAAATCTACTATCACCCAACATGATCCTAAGGTTTTGTTTCACACTTTATTGAAACAAAAGCTATAAAACATGATTACTAAAGTAGCATAACCATGTGAACACACAAAAACAGTAGGTATAAGTGTTGGGTTGTCTCCCAACAAGCGCTTTTCTTTAATGCCTTTTAGCTAGGCATGATGATTTCAATGATGCTCACATAAAAGATAAGAATTGAAATATGAAAGAGAGCATCATGAATCACATGGCAAGCACATTTAAGCCTAACCCACTTCCTATGCATTGGGATTTTGTGAGAAAACAATTTATGGGAACAAGAATCAACTAGCATAGGAAGGCAAAACAAGCAAAACTTCGAAACGTTCAACACATAGAGAGTAAACTTGATATTATTGCAATACCTACAAGCATATGTTCCTCTCTCATAGTAATTTTCAGTAGCATCATAAATGAATTCAACAATATAGCCATCACATAAATCATTTTTTTCATGATGCAAAAGCATAGAAATTTTGCTACTCTCAACATAGGCAAATTTATTCTCATGAATAGTGGTGGGAGCAAACTCAATAAAATAACTATCATGAGATTGAAAATTAAAGTCATGATGACACATTTTATGGTTATCATTATTTAATATAGCATACATGTCATCACCATAATCATCATAGATAGCAACTTTGTTATCATAGTCAATTGAAACATCCTCCAAAGTAGTGGATTCATCACTAAATAAAGTCATGACCTGTCCAAATCCACTTTCATCAATATAATCATCATAAATAGGAGGCATGCAATCATCATAATAAATTTTCTTATCAAAACTTGGGGGATTACAAATATCATATTCATCAAATATAGCATCCCCAAGCTTGTAGCTTTGCATATCATTAGCATCATGGATATTCAAAGAATTCATACTAACAACATTGCAATCATGCTCATCATTTATTGACTTCTTCTTCTAACAATTGAGCAAAATTTTCCAATCCATCATTTTCAAGAATGATATTATAAAGATGATCAATAATTTGATGCAACCTCAATTCCATTTTTTAGTTTCCTTTTACAAAACAAAACTAGTGATAAAACAAAAAACTAAAAGATTTGATTGCAAGATCTAAAGATATACCTTCATGCACCCACCTCCCCGGCAACGGCGCCAGAAAAGAGCTTGATGTCTACTACACAACTTGTTCTTGTAGACTGGTGTTGGGCCTCCAAGAGCAGAGTTTTGTAGGACAGTAGCAAATTTCCCTCAAGTGGATGACCTAAGGTTTATCAATCCGTGGGAGGCGTAGGATGAAGATGGTCTCTCTCAAACAACCCTGCAACCAAATAATATAAAGTCTCTTGTGTTCCAACACACCAAATACAATGGAAAATTGTATCGGTGCACTAATTTGGCTAAGAGATGGTGATACAAGTGTAATATGGATAGTAGATATGAGTTTTTGTAGTGCGAACAATAAAAAACAGCAAGGTAGCAAGTAACAAAAGTGAGCACAAACTATATTGCAATGATGGAAAATGAGGCCTAGGGTGCATACTTTCACTAGTGCAATCTCTCAACAATGCTAACATAGTAGGATCATATGATTACCCCTCAAAGTGCAATAAAGAATCACTCCCGAGTTCCTACTAGCGGAGAACAAAAGATAGAAATTGTCTGTAGGGTACGAAACCACCTCAAAGCTATTATTTCAGATCAATCTATCCTAGAGTTCGTACTAAAATAACACAAAGCTATTCTTTCCGATCGATCTATCCAAGAGTTCGTACTAAAATAACACCATATGACACACATCAACCAACTCTAATGTCACTTAGATATTCCAATGTCACCACAAATATCCATGAGTTGATTCTACGATATGCATCAAACAACTTCATGATCATAATATTCAATCCACACAAAGAACTACAAGGAGACCCCAAAGTTTCTATCGGAGAAAAGATATAAAAACATGCATCAACCCATATGCATAGATTACCCCAATGTCACTGCGGGAATCCGCAAGTTGAGTGCCCACTACTAGAAAAAGGGCTATAGATGGGATTAACACTAATGGCGCACCAGACAAGCGGTACTAATGGCGCACCACCTTCTGGTATGGCATTAGAGTTGAATACACTAATGGCGCATCTAGCTCAGGGTGCGCCATTAGTATCAATTTTTTTTCCTTTTCCAAACATACTAATGGCGCATCCAGATAGAGTGCGCCATTACTAGTTGTAACTAGTAATGGCGCACCAGTCACAGAGTGCGCCACTAATGTTGTTATTTTTATTATATTTTTTATTCTTTTTTGCAAAACTACTAATGGCGCACTGTGGAACACTTTGGGACAGTGCACCATTAGTATGTTTTTTTTTGCAAAACTACTAATGACGCACCATCAGAAGGTGCGCCATTAGTAACCTGGGTTACTAATGGCGCATTTTGAGGTGGTGCGCCATTAGTAACTGGGCACCAACAAGATATTTTGGACAGCCACCCCTACCCACACTCACTTTCTCCCCACTTCATTCTCTCCACCTCCTCCTTGTCTCAGGTGCCTCCTCTTTGTCACCTCATTTCCACCATAGATTCATTCAAATTAAGTGGTTAAATTACCTTGTTTTGATAGGTAAGTAAGGGGGGAAGCTATATTTATGTTGTTCTCCCTACAACAATGTGCACATGCACTTTTTATGGCGTAGCTAGATCTATGTATGTTTGTGGTGTTGCATATGTTTGTGATGTTGCATATGTGTTTGTGTTTGGAGGTGTACCGGTATTTGAAATGCGATAGTTGCCAATATTTTGCCGGAATGTTGATTCATTTCCGTTTCGGCGATAATTTTGGCATTAAGCATTCTTTTTGTCCTATTTTTAGCGAAAGTCATGCCAAATTTTTTCTTGGTTCTAAAATATCGTTTTGCTCTACCCCGCAGGCGACCATGGTCCGCACGATGACCGAAGGCATCGTGAATAGGTTTTTGAGCTCCGCGAAGGCCGAGATGCTTCAAAAGAAGGAGACGGAGATAAGATGTCCGTGTCGAAGATGCAAGCTGAAGAGCCTTATTGCGGACCCGGATTCCGGGTAGGTGCGGGACCACCTGCTCTTGCGTGGTTTCATGGATGGCTATCGGTGGCAAGGTGATGAAGATGACTACGAAGTCGTCCATGGGGGCCGCGCAAGAAATAAGGAAGGGCAGCAAGACAACCACCGCGGCTCGGGCGGGCGAGAAGACGAAGAATCCCCAGGAGATGATCACGACGGTGATGCTGTACACAGTCATCATGTAGAAGATGCAGGACATGATGATGAGGAAGATGCCGGAGCAGACAACGGGCATGATCATGAAGATGATGATGCCGGCGGAGCAGACGACACTGGACCATCGATGGGCTGGGTGTAGGACCCTCATATTCAAGAGCTGCTTCTCAAGCAGACGGTTAACGCAAGAGCTGCCGCCCGAGAGAAAGCCAAGATGGATCAACTTGAGTTAGATGCGGTTACTCCATTGTATGAAGGATGCAGGCCCGAGGATACCCGCCTGAAAGTAATGCTCATGGCTCTGGAGATGAAGGTAAAACACAAAATGACCGACGCATGCTTCGACGAGAACATGTCATTCTGGCACGAACGTCTTCCCAAGGGGAACAAGTGCCCGACCAGTTTCGAGGAGGCGAAGAAAATCGTGTGTCCTCTGGATTTACCGCACGTGAAATACCATGTGTGCATGAACAATTGCATCATTTATCGGGACGAGCACGCGGAGTCTACCATATGTCCGGTGTGCGGCGTCACTCGATACAAGAAGAGGAAGAAAGCTCCTCGAAAAGTGGTGTGGTACTTTCCGATCACTCCTCATCTGCAGCGGTATTTCGCGGACCCTAAGGTAGCAAAGCTCCTGCGTTGGCATGCGGATAGGGAGGAGAAGAAGCGAGAACATGACGCAAATGATCCGGAGATAGATAAAAAAGACAAGATGCTGAGTCACCCTAAGGATGCGAGCCAGTGGCAAGCGTTGAACTTTGAAGACCTAGAATTTGGGAACGATCCAAGGAACATCGTGCTGGACGCGAGCACCGATGGAGTCAATCCGTTTGGCACCCAGAGAAGCACACATAGCACCCGGCCTGTGTTTGTGTGGATGTACAACCTTCCCCCTGGTTGTGCATGAAGAGGAAGTACATTCACATGAGTATGCTAATTGAAGGACCGAAACAACCAGGGAACGACATCAATCTGTATCTGGGGCTGCTGAAAGAGGAGCTTGACACGCTATGGAAAATGCCAGCCAATACGTGGGACGCCGCAGAGAAAGAATATTTCCCTATGAGAGCCGCGCTGCTCACGACGGTGCATGACTATCTCGGTTACGGATATGTCGCGGGGCAGGTGGTCCACGAATTTTTTGGATGCGTCAGGTGCATGGATGACACAACGTATCGCCAGCTAGATAGAGATCCCGTGTCTTCGAAAACCGTGTTCATGGGACATCGAAGGTGGCTTCGCGACGATGACCTGTGGAGAAAACGCAAGGATCTGTTCGATGGTGAAACCGAACCCCGAGGACGCCCGCGTACGAGGAGCGGCGAGGAAATAGATGAGCTGTTGAAAAATTGGAAAGATTGCCCACTGCCGGGAAAGAAGCAAAAGGCGCCAGAGCCGGGAAAGAAGCGAAAGGCGCCAGAGCCGCTGCTGAAGGTATGGAAAACGAGGTCTGTTTTCTGGGACTTGCCGTACTGGAAGATCCACCGTGTGCCTCACAGCCTTGATTTCATGCATATCACGAAGAACGTGTGCGAGACTCTGCTTGGTACCTTGCTCAACATGCCAGAGAGGACCAAAGATGGGCCGAAAGCAAGGGCAGACTTAAAATCAATGGGCATCAGGCAGGAGCTTCATGCTATATATGATGATGATGATGTTGATGATGATGATGAGGCGAAGCAGGACATGGAAAGTCGTCGCAAAGGCAAAAAGGCCAAGAAGACCGGAAATGACTACCCTCCCGCGTGCTTCACTCTAAGTCAGGAGGAGATCGAGCAGTTTTTCACCTGCCTCGTAGGAGTAAAACTTCCTTATGGTTACGCGGGGAAGATAAGCAGATACCTAGACACAGCGAAGCTGAAGTTCAGCGGGATGAAGTCTCACGACTGTCGTGCTGATGACGCAGATATTTCCAGTTGCAATCCGTGGGATCATGGACGCGCACGTCCGTGAAACGCTATTTGGCCTATGCAACTTTTTCGACGTCATCTCTCGGAAGTCGGTTGGCGTGAGGCAACTCAGAAGGCTACAGGAAGAGATCGTGGTGATACTATGCGAGCTTGAGGTGTATTTCCCGCCCGCATTCTTCGACGTTATGGTGCATCTGCTGGTCCATATTATGGACGATATCATCCAACTCGGGCCGACGTTCCTGCATAGCATGATGCCGTTCGAAAGGATGAATGGTGTCATCAAAGGATACGTTCGCAACATGTCACGTCCAGAGGGAAGCATAGCCAGGGGCTTTCTGACCGAAGAGTGCATCTCCTACTGCACGAATTATCTAGGCATCAAGAACCCCGTTGGTTTGCCCGTCAACAAGCACCTCGGCAGGCTCGCTGGATGGGGTCACCGTGAGGGTCGCCGCGAAATGCATGTCGACTTCGAGGGTCGACTCACCGACTTTGAAAGAGCAAACCTAGTCGCGCTACAACACATAGACGTGGTCGATCCTTGGGTGGTAGAGCACAAAACCTTTATTAATAAGACGTACAATGACCGAGGCCAACAGAGGACGGACGGAGATATAATCAAAGAGCACAACTCATGTTTCACGTGTTGGTTCAAGCAGAAGCTTCTGTCGTACCCTTTACATGAGGAGTCTTCCGCGGAAGAACAACTCATATTCGCCTTGTCACAGGGCGCCGAGCACAACCTAATGACCTATGAGGCGTACGATATCAACGGCTACACATTCTACACCGAGGCCAAGGACATGAAGAGCGATGGTTATCAGAACTCCGGGGTAACGATGGAATCCTACACCGGTAACGACAAGGACAGATACTACGGAAGGATCGAGGAGATCTGGGAGCTGAGCTACGCTGGAGAGAAGGTCCCGATGTTCCGTGTCAGATGGGCCAAGAGCGTCCTAAAAGAAGACCGGTATTTCACCACCATGGTTATACCCGAAGCCAAATCCAAGACCGCGGGCGCAAAAGTCACCGCGAAAAATGAGCCATGGGTACTGGCTTCCCAAGTTGACCAATGCTTCTTCATTACCGACCCGTCAAAGCCCAGTCGTGTTGTCGTGAGGAGAGGCAAAAGGAAGATCATCGGAATGGATGGAGTAGCCAATGAGCAAGACTTCGACAAGTACGGCGACCCGAGGATCGAACATGACGACGATGATGAAGTAGCAGCATACACCACAAGAAGAAGCAGGACCACCCTACCTAAAGGACGTCCGTTCCACAGAAGAACTCCATTTGCGAAAAAGAAGGGCAAGAAGATTGTGAACAGATAGCTAGCTAAGATCGATTGTATTTAAATCGTAGCCTTCATTTCTTGATTGTATTTCATGGGCACTTTTTGAACTATCATGAATATTTTTAAATTTCATGGGCATTTTTTGAATTCATGAGAACACTCGATCTCGATCCCCCTCCATCTCGATCGTTATCCCCCCTCGCCAGATTCCCCTTGCCAGATCCCCCTCGCCGCCGAGCACCCCCCGCACCCTCCCCCGCTCCACCACCGCCGACGACCCCCGCACCCGCCCCCGCTCCACCGTCACAAATGAATGCAGCTAAAAAAATTGATTATATTTTCAAAAAACAAATTTGATTATATTTTCAAATAACAAATTTGATGGTATTTTCAAATAACAAATTTGATGATATTTTTTTATATTCATAAAAATTTTCAAATAAAAAATTCTGATGATATTTTTAAAAAAATTATTACTGTTTTAAAAAAATTATTATTGTTTCATATTCATATTCATGATATTTTTTTATATTCATAAATATTTTCAAATAAAAAATTATTACTGTTTTTATAAAAAAATTATTACTGTTTCATATTCATATTCATATTCATATTCATGATATTTTTTATATTCATAAATATTTTCAAATAAAAAAGTATTAATGTTTTTATAAAAAATAATCACTTATGGCGCATCGCTGGCTGGTGCGCCATTGGTATCAAAAAAACATTCTAATGGCGCATCGCTGGCTGGTGCGCCATTGGTATCAAAAAAAACATTCTAATGACGCACCGCTAGGGGGTGCGCCATTAGTAATCTTCCCCCTGTAGCTAGTCGTCCGATCCCTTCGTCCCTCCCTCTCGCCAGATCCACTTCTTCCTCTCGCCAGACCCACGACGCCGCCGCCCCTACGTGCACCGCCGCCCCCCACCACTGCAGCTCCGCCATCACCGACGCCTCCGCGACCTCGCCGTCGTCGACAGCCTCCCCGCGTTGGCCCCTGCCCTGCGCCGCCTCTACCTCAGTCTGGTGGAGCTCGTGCAGAAGCTGCAGGAGCGCGGCCTCATCGACTTCGAGCTCCTCCACACCGTCTCCGGCAAGGAGTACATCACATCCGTAAGCCCCGCCTCCCCCTTCTCTCTCTAGTACTACTAGTTCCCAGTCCCCTCTCGGTCTGTCGGAAACCAGATTCGTCTCTGTGCGGGGGGAGGGGTTGAACTAGACTGACTCTAGTGTGATGGAGCATGGAGATTACCTTGGATTCGGCTATCGGCGTTGAAATTATGGATGCTATCAAAATCTAAACCCTGGACCTCTAGTGCGGAGCGGTGAATTTCATCTTCTTCGTTTATTTAGTAGGTTTATATCACCTCTCAAGGGTGGTTTAAATTTAGATGCATTCCTGGAAAATTGATGTATTGTCACAGTTGGTGGTGGTGTTTTTGTATAAATTAGTGACAGGTCTAGTTGTAGTAGTATATCTGATTCCAGTCCCTCTTGCAACCTCTGTCTCGCCGTCATACAATTCTGCGAAACCTGCTCATTTACAGAAGAGCAATTTCAGCATAGCAGATTTTCCACATAATCAACGATTCTGTAATATTAACATCAGACAACCAATTATACAGCAAGTATAGACTCTCAAACTTAGAGATACTCATGTACTCCCTCCGTAAACAAATATAAGAGCGTTTAGATCACTACTTTAGTGATCCAAATGCTCTTATATTAGTTTACAGAGGAAGTACAAAAGAGCAATTTTGGCAAATAGGACCTGCGGATAATAGACGACATTATGTAAACATGAGACAATCAATCAATTCCACCGTACAGCAGCTAGGCAATACACCAGAATGCACTAAAAACTAAGCTGCAGTGCCGTAGGCTGGACAAGAAAACATATTTATATTGCATCAACTAAGGAAATAACTATGGTCGTTTAAGTACATATTGGAATACCCCCAAGCCAGCAAATTTGCAAGAGCAATGCTTACATAATTAATGGTAGTGATCGATCACGTAGATACTGGAATCCGCTGCTCATGTTGTAGCCGTGGCCGTTATGTAGCCGATGCCGAGCACGCAGCAGGTCAAACGGAAAGAGCCTAGGACCGCGCACCTCCAGGATGGACCCCTTGTCCTCTTTCTGTTGTACCTACAGATGGGATCCTGCTTCTACTAGAGTTCCACATGAAGGACAAGAGCTCAAATCAACAAGGGAAAAGAAGAAAGTTCAAAGGAATTAAAAAAAACTGAACTTGTGCTAATGAACCAGTGGGCCCTATGACTAACTGGCCCCCGCCAATGGCACACCAAGAATTCCTATGTGGACACTGTCTATCTAACACCAGCAGCCCCCACAATAGCAGTCTGAGAGAGATATACACTCCTGTTGTTTTTAATTAGGGGGAAATTTATAAGATTCTGGTATGGTACTTTATCTTATCACATTAAATAGCATACATGTTTCTATTGTACCAAAAGGTTAGTGTGCAGTTAGACTTCGGCTTCAGTTGGTACTGTGATGTCAACGTTGAGCACTAAATTAGTAGTAGAGTACATACCATGTGCACCGCCCTCTTCTCTATTAATATCCTAGGACATTAGATGATGTACTATATGCCTTTTCTTCTTCTTTGGATCATAGGAGGTTCTAGGACTATCCCAGTTTAACCAGGGAAATTGTTACATATTTTTGGTGTATCTCTATGACATATCTGCTGGTTATTAGCCATCTCTGGATAAATAGCTATTTTAGGGACAGTAAGGTGCTAAATTACTGTAAAATGCTTAAAATGTGAAGCCCGCAACACTTGACAAGCACAATATACTAATTTTCATGATCAGCAATCCATGATCAGCAACAGTTTCTGCTTTAGTATGTATGTATGCTTATCTATCTATCTATCTTTCTGCTTTAGTATGTATGTATGCTTATCTATCTATCTATCTTTCTGCTTTAATATGTATGTATGCATTGTATTTTTATTTGCTCCAGGCCAGCTTAATTTGCTGGCTGGCTGGCATGATGGCTGATGGATCCCCCAGCTGGAGCTTAGTGTGATCTTCATTTGAATAGTCTAAAGTGGAGTTGAAAGCCCGATGCATTCCATCCAGATTTTTGCTGGGTTTTGTCTCCGACCATCGTGTCGTGATGATTTTGCAGGTACCCCGAGAGGCCCTTGAGTTTGCTGGAATGTCGATTAACTTCCATTCCGGCAAATTCGGGTACTCCATATGTCCTATTTTCAGCAAAGGTCATGCTGAAATTTTCCGTGAATTTTAGCATGACTTTGCTAAAAATAGGACATATGGGGTACTTGTGACTAATGCATGGGCCGGGGTATCTTAGTAGTTAATTAAGTAGGATCAACTTCCCCTTTATTCTAGCTGCATTAAACCATAGGCGGCAATAGAGCCAAGTGATTAGGCCCAACTTAGAATTCTCCTTCCCAACTTAGCTTTTAGGAAGCCTCGGTGTCGACAAACCATAAATTATAAAACCTTGGCTTTTAGGGTGCCTCGGTGTCGATAAAAACCGAAATGATGAAAGCTTAGGCTTTTAGGGTGCCTCGGCGTCGAAAAACCCTCAATGATAAAAGCTTAGCTTTTAGGATGCCTCGGTGTCGACAAACCCTAAATGATGAGACCATGATCTTGTTCCTTGACAATAACCAACTTTTTGACCAAACTTTTTTCCTATTAAGAGAGAAACATGGCCAACAACGATGAGGCCGGGGGTTCGGGAGGCAAGGCATTCTGGGAGCTGTCCCAGGAGATGGAGGAACAACCTCACTTGTATGAGGACGCCGCCTTTGAAGGAAATATGCCCTAGAGGCAATAATAAAGTTGTTATTTATATTTCCTTATATCATGATAAATGTTTATTATTCATGCTAGACTTGTATTAACCGGAAACTTAGTACATGTGTGAATACATAGACAAAACAGAGTGTCCCTAGTATGCCTCTACTAGACTAGCTCATTGATCAAAGATGGTTATGTTTCCTAACCATAGACATGAGTTGTCATTTGATCAACGGGATCACATCATTAGGAGAATGATGTGATGGACAAGACCCATCCGTTAGCTTAGCACTATGATCGTTTAGTTTTACTGCTATTGCTTTCTTCATGACTTATACATGTTCCTATGACTATGAGATTATGCAACTCCCGAATACCGTAGGAACACCTTGTGTGCTATCAAACGTCACAACGTAACTGGGTGATCATAAAGATGCTCTACAGGTGTCTCCGAAAGTATTCGTGGTGTTGGCATAGATCAAGACTAGGATTTGTCACTCCGAGTGTCGGAGAGGTATCTCTGGGCCCTCTCGGTAATGCACATCATAATAAGCCTTGCAAGCAAAAGACTAATGAGTTAGTCACGAGATAATGTATTACGGAACGAGTAAAGAGACTTGCCGGTAACGAGATTTAACTAGGTATAGAGATACCGATGATCGAATCTCGGGCAAGTAACATACCAATGACAAAAGGAACAACGTATGTTGTTATGCGGTTTGACCGATAAAGATCTTCGTAGAATATGTAGGAGCCAATATGAGCATCCAGGTTCCGCTATTGGTTATTGACCGGAGATGAGTCTCGGTCATGTCTACATAGTTCTCGAACCCGTAGGGTCCGCACGCTTAACGTTTGATGACGATCGGTATTATGAGTTTATGAGTTTGATGTACCGAAGGAGTTCGGAGTCCCGGATGAGACCGGGGACATGACGAGGAGTCTCGAAATGGTCGAGACGTAAAGATCGATATATTGGACGACTATATTCGGACATCGGAAACGTTCCGAGTGATTCGGGTATTTTTCGGAGTATATGGGCCTTATTGGGTCATACGGGAATAGAGGAGAAAGGCCAAAAGGAAGGAGGCGCGCGCCCCCCTCTGGTCCGAATTGGACAAGGGGTGCAGCCCCCTTTTCCTTCTCCCTCTCCACCTCTTTCCTTCTCTCCTACTCAGGAAAGTAAAGGGGAATCCTACTAGGACTTGGGAGTCCTAGTAGGACTCCCCACTTGGCGCGCCCCCTCTAGGGCCGGCCTCTCCCTTGCTCCTTTATATACGGGGGCAGGGGGCACCCTAGGACACACAAGTTGAATTGTTTTAGCCGTGTGCGGTGCCCCTCTCCACAGAAACACACCTCGGTCATACCGTTGCAGTGCTTAGGCGAAGCCCTGCGCCGGTAGATACATCATATCTGTCACCACGCCGTCGTGCTGGCGAAACTCTCTCGTGAAGCTGAACTGGATCAAGAGCTCGTGGGACGTCATCAAGCTGAACGTGTGCTGAACGCGGAGGTGCCGTACGTTCGGTGCTTGATCGGTTGGATCGCGAAGAAGTTCAACCGCGTCACTTGACGCTTCCGCTCCCAGTCTACGAGGGTACGTAGACACACTCTCCCCCTCGTTGCTATGCATCTAGTAGATAGATCTTGCGTGATCGTAGGAAAATTTTGAAAATACTACGTTCCCCAACAGTGGCATCATGAGCCAGGTCTATGCGTAGATGATATGCACGAGTAGAACACAATGAGTTGTGGGCGATACTAGTCATACTGCTTACCAGCATGTCATACTTTGCTTCGGCGGTATTGTAAGATGAAGCGGCCCGGACCGACATTACGCGTACGCTTACGCGAGACTGGTTTCACCGTTATGAGCACTCGTTGCTTAAAGGTAACTGGCGGGTGTCTGTCTCTCTCACTTTAGCTGAATCAAGTGTGGCTACGCCCGGTCCTTGTGAAGGTTAAAACAGCACATACTTGACGAAACATCATTGTGGTTTTGTATGCGTAGGTAAGAACGGTTCTTGCTAAGCCCATAGCAGCCACGTAAAACTTGCACCAACAAAGTAGAGGACGTCTAACTTGTTTTTGCAGGGCATGTTGTGATGTGGTATGGTCAAGACATGATGAGATATACGGTTTTGTATGAGATGATCATGTTTTGTAAAGTTATCGGCAACTGGCAGAAGCCATATGGTTGTCGCTTTATTGTATGAAATGCAATCGCCATGTAATTGCTTTACTTTATCACTAAGCGGTAGCGATAGTCGTAGAAGCAATAGTTGGCGAGACGACAACGATGCTACGATGGAGATCAAGGTGTCGCGCCGGTGACAAAGGTGATCATGACGGTGCTTTGGAGATGGAGATCAAAAGCACAAGATGATGATGGCCATATCATGTCACATATTTTGATTGCATGTGATGTTTATCTTATTATGCTTCTTATTTTGCTTAGTTCGACGGTAGCATTATAAGATGATCCCTTACTAAATTTCAAGGTATAAGTGTTCTCCCTGAGTATGCACCGTTGCGAAAGTTCGTCGTGCCGAGACACCACGTGATGATCGGGTGTGATAAGCTATACGTTCAAATACAACGGGTGTAAGCCAGTTTTGCACACGCAGAATACTCGGGTTAAACTTGACGAGCCTAGCATATGCAGATATGGCCTCGGAACACTGGAGACCGAAAGGTCGAGCGTGAATCATATAGTAGATATGATCAACATAAGATGTTCACCATTGAAACTACTCCATCTCACGTGATGATCGAACATGGTTTAGTTGATTTGGATCACGTGATCATTTAGATGACTAGAGGGATGTCTATCTAAGTGGGAGTTCTTAAGTAATATGATTAAATTGAACTTTAATTTATCATGAACTTAGTCCTCGTAGTATTAGCATATCTATGTTGTAAATCAATAGCTCACGATGTTGCTCCCCGTTTATTTTTTATATGTTCCTAGAGAAAACTAAGTTGAAAGATGTTAGTAGCAATGATGCGGAATTGTTCCGTGATCTGAGGATTATCCTCATTGCTGCACAGAGAATTATGTCCTTGATGCACCGCTAGGTGACAGACCTATTGCAGGAGCAGATGTAGACGTTATGAACGTTTTGACAAAAGCTCAGTATGATGACTACTTGATAGTTTAAGTGCACCATGCTTTACGGCTTAGAACCGGGACTTCAAAAACGTTTTGAACGCCACGGAGCATATAAGATGTTCCAAGAGTTGAAATTAGTATTTCATACTCATGCCCGTGTCGAGAGGTATAAGACTTCTGACAGTACTTTGCCTACAAGATGGAGGAGAATAGCTCAACCAGTGAGCATGTGCTCAGATTTTCTGGGTACTACAATTACTTGAATCAAGTGGGAGTTAATCTTCCAGATAAGATAGTAATTGACAAAGTTCTCTAGTCACTATCACCAAGTTAGTAGAACTTCGTGATGAACTATAATATGCAAGGGATGACGAAAGGAATTCCCGAGCTCTTCGCGATGCTGAAGTCGGCGAAGGTAGAAATCATGAAAAAGCATCAAGTGTTGATGGTTAACAAGACCACTTGTTTCAAGTAAAGGGCAAAGGGATAGAAGGGGAACTTCAAGAAGAATGACAAGCAAGTTGTCACTCCCGTGAGGAAACCCAAAGCTAAAACTCAAGCCTGAAACTAAGTGTTTCTACTGCAAAGGAAATGGTCACTGGAAGTGGAACTGCCCTAGATACTTGACGGATAAGAAGGATGGCAAAGTGAACAAAGGTATATTTTGATATACATATTATTGATGTGTACTTTATTAGTGTTCATAGCAACCCCTGGGTATTTGATACCGGTTCAGTTGCTAAAATTAGTAACTCGAAACGAGAATTGCATAATAAACAGAGACTAGTTAAAGGTGAAGTGACGATGTGTGTTGGAAGTGGTTCCAAGATTGATATGATCATCATCGCACACTCCCTATACTTTCGGGATTAGTGTAAAACCTAAATAAATGTTATTTGGCATTTGGGTTGAGCATGAATATGATTTGATCATATTTGTTGCAATACGGTTATTCATTAAAAGTCATATAATAATTGTTATTCTGTTTACATGAATAAAACCTTCGATGGTCATACACCCAATGAAAATAGTTTGTTGGATCTCGATAGTGGTGATACACATATTCATAATATTGAAGCCAAAAGATGCAAGGTTAATAATGATAGTGCAACTTATTTGTGGCACTGCCGTTTAGGTCATAATGGTGTAAAGCGCATGAAGAAACTCCATAGTGATGGACTTTTGGAATCACTTGATTATGAATCACTTGGTGCTTGCGAACCATGCCTCATGGGCAAGATGACTAAAACTCCGTTCTCCGGAACAATGGAGTGAGCAACAGATTTGTTGGAGATCATACATACAGATGTATGTGGAATAATGAGTGTTGAAGCTCGCGGCGGGTATCGTTATTTTCTGACCTTCACTGATGATTTGAGCAGATATGGGTATATCTACTTAATGAAGCACAAGTCTGAAACATTTGAAAAGTTCAAAGAATTTAAGAGTGAAGTGGAGAATCATCGTAACAAGAAAATAAGAGTTTCTACGATATGATCGTAGAGGTAAAATATTTGAGTTAGCGAGTTTGGCCTTCAGTAATAACAATGTGAAATAGTTTCACTACTCACGCCACCTGGAACACCACAGTGTAATGGTGTGTCCGAACGTCATAACCGTACTTTATTAGATATGGTGCGATCGATGATGTCTCTTACCGATCTACCACTATCGCTTTTGGGGTTATGCATTAGAGACAGCTACATTCACGTTAAATAGGGCACCATCTAAATCCGTGGAGATGACACCGTATGAACTATGGTTTGACGAGAAACCTAAGCTGTCATTTCTTTAAGTTTGGGACTGCGATGCTTATGTGGAAAAGTTTCAACATGATAAGCTCGAACCCAAATCGGAGAGGTAAATCTTCATAGGATACCCAAAAGAAACTATTGGGTACACCTTCTATCACAGATCCAAAGGCAAGGTCTTTGTTGCTAAGAGTGGATCCTTTCTAGAGAAGGAGTTTCTCTCGAAAGAAGTGAGTGGGAGGAAAGTAGAACTTGATGAGGCAATTGTACCTTCTCCCGAATTGGAAAGTGGAACATCACAGAAACTAGTTCCAGTGATTCCTACACCAATTAGTGAGGAAGCTAATGATGATGATCATGAAACTTCAGATCAAGTTTCTGCTGAACTTCGTAGATCAACCAGAGTTCGTTCCGCATCAGAGTGGTACGGCAACCCGGTTCTGGAAGTCATGTTACTGGACCATGATGAACCTACGAACTATGAGGAAGCGATGATGAGCCCAGATTCCGCAAAATGGCTTGAGGACATGAAATCTGAGATGGGATCCATGTATGAGAACAAAGTGTGGACTTTGGTTGACTTGCCCGATGATCGGCAAGCCATCGAAAATAAATGGATCTTCAAGAGGAAGACTGACGCTGACGGTAATGTTACTGTTTACAAAGCTCGACTTGTTGCGAAAGTTTTTCAACAAGTTCAAGGAGTTGACTACGATGAGACTTTCTCACCCGTAGAGATGCTTAAGTCTGTCCGAATTATGTTAGCAATTGCCGCATTTTATGAAATCTAGCAAATGAATAACAAAACTGCATTCTTTAATGGATTTATTAAAGAAGACTTGTATATGATGCAACCAGAAGGTTTTGTCAATCCTAAAGGTGCTAACAAAATGTGCAAGCTCCAGCGATCCATCTATGGACTGGTGCAAGCATCTCGGAGTTGGAATATACGCTTTGATAAGTTGATCAAATCATATAGATTTATACAGACTTGCGGTGAAGCCTGTATTTACAAGAAGTGAGTGGGAGCATTACAACCTTTCTGATAAGTATATGTGAATGACATATTGTCGATCGGAAATTATGTAGAATTTTCTGGAAAGCATAAAGGAGTGTTTGAAAGGAGTTTTTCAAAGAAAGACCTTGGTGAAGCTGCTTACATATTGGGCATCAAGATCTATAGAGATAGATCAAGACGCTTGATAAGACTTTCGATGAGTACATACCTTGATAAGATTTTGAAGTAGTTCAAAATGGATCAGTCAAAGAAGGAGTTCTTGCCTGACTTGTAAGGTGTGAAGTTGAGTAAGACTCAAAGCCAGACCACGGCAGAAAAATATAGAGAGAATGAAAGTCATTCCCTATGCCTCAGCCATAGGTTCTATAAAGTATGCCATGCTGTGTACCAAACATGTTGTGTACCTTGCCATGAGTTTGTCAAGGGGGTACAATAGTGATCCAGGAGTAGATCACTGTACAACGGTCAAAATTATCCTTAGTAACTGGATGACTAAGGAAATGTTTCTCGATTATGGAGGTGATAAAGAGTTCATCGTAAAGGGTTACGCCGATGCAAGCTTTGACACTAAATCCAGATGACTCTAAGTATCAATCTGGATGCGTATTGAAAGTGGGAGCAATTAGCTAGAGTAGCTCTATGCAGAGCATTGTAGACATAGAAATTTGCGAAATACATACGGATCTGAATGTGACAGACCCGTTGACTAAACTTCTCTCACAAGCAAAACATGGTCACACCTTATTACTCTTGGGTATTAATCACATAGCGATGTGAACTAGATTATTGACTCTAGTAAACCCTTTGGGTGTTGGTCACATGGCGATGTGAACTATGGGTGTTATTCACATAACGATGTGAACTATCGGTATTAAATCACATGGCGATGTGAGCTAGATTATTGACTCTAGTGCAAGTGGGAGACTGAAGGAAATATGCCCTAGAGGCAATAATAAAGTTGTTATTTATATTTCCTTATATCATGATAAATGTTTATTATTCATGCTAGACTTGTATTAACCGGAAACTTAGTACATGTGTGAATACATAGACAAAACAGAGTGTCCCTAGTATGCCTCTACTAGACTAGCTCATTGATCAAAGATGGTTATGTTTCCTAACCATAGACATGAGTTGTCATTTGATCAACGGGGTCACATCATTAGGAGAATGATGTGATGGACAAGACCCATCCGTTAGCTTAGCACTATGATCGTTTAGTTTTACAGCTATTGCTTTCTTCATGACTTATACATGTTCCTATGACTATGAGATTATGCAACTCCCGAATACCGTAGGAACACCTTGTGTGCTATCAAACGTCACAACGTAACTGGGTGATCATAAAGATGCTCTACAGGTGTCTCCGAAAGTATTCGTGGTGTTGGCATAGATCAAGACTAGAATTTGTCACTCCGAGTGTCGGAGAGGTATCTTTGGGCCCTCTCGGTAGTGCACATCATAATAAGCCTTGCAAGCAAAAGACTAATGAGTTAGTCACGAGATAATGTATTACGGAACGAGTAAAGAGACTTGCCGGTAACGAGATTGAACTAGGTATAGAGATACCGATGATCGAATCTCGGGCAAGTAACATACCAATGACAAAAGGAACAACGTATGTTGTTATGCGGTTTGACCGATAAAGATCTTCGTAGAATATGTAGGAGCCAATATGAGCATCCAGGTTCCGCTATTGGTTATTGACCGGAGATGAGTCTTGGTCATGTCTACATAGTTCTCGAACCCGTAGGGTCCGCACGCTTAACGTTTGATGACGATCGGTATTATGAGTTTATGAGTTTGATGTACCGAAGGAGTTCGGAGTCCCGGATGAGACCGGGGACATGACGAGGAGTCTCGAAATGGTCGAGACGTAAAGATCGATATATTGGACGACTATATTCGGACATCGGAAACGTTCCGAGTGATTCGGGTATTTTTCGGAGTATATGGGCCTTATTGGGCCATGCGGGAATAGAGGAGAAAGGCCAAAAGGAAGGAGGCGCGCACCCCCCCTCTGGTCCAAATTGGACAAGTGGTGCAGCCCCCTTTTCCTTCTCCCTCTCCACCTCTTTCCTTCTCTCCTACTCCAAAAAGGAAAAGGGAATCTTACTAGGACTTGGGAGTCCTAGTAGGACTCCCCACACTTGGCGCGCCCTCTCTAGGGTCGGCCTCTCCCTTGCTCCTTTATATACGGGGGCAGGGGGCACCCTAGGACACACAAGTTGAATTGTTTTAGCCGTGTGCGGTGCCCCTCTCCACAGAAACACACCTCGGTCATACCGTTGCAGTGCTTAGGCGAAGCCCTGCGTCGGTAGATACATCATATCTGTCACCACGCCGTCCTGCTGGCGAAACTCTCCTGTGAAGCTCAACTGGATCAAGAGCTCGTGGGACGTCATCAAGCTGAACGTGTGCTGATCGTGGAGGTGCCATACGTTCGGTGCTTGATCGGTTGGATTGCGAAGAAGTTTGACTACATCAACGGCGTCACTTGACGCTTCCGCTCTCGGTCTACGAGGGTACGTAGACACACTCTCCCCCTCGTTGCTATGCATCTAGTAGATAGATCTTGCGTGATCGTAGGAAAATTTTGAAAATACTACGTTCCCCAACAGCCTTCCCCACCGATCCTGAGACCACTGATGGTACCGCCGAGGATGACCCCACTGATGGTGCCGCCGAGGATGCCACCACTGATGATGGAGGCGCACGCACAGATGGCAGCCAACCAAAGAGGCAACGGAAGGACCGGCGCCCGACCGTGCTGCGCACCCTCAAGGAGGAATTTACTGAAGTGGACTCCGACGGGAATACAACGGCGCCCGAACGAATAGTCAAGGGGTACTCGGTTCAGCTCGGGTGCATACTCGGGAGCACCGTCTCGATCAACACCGAGAACCTGAGGCATCCTGACCGAGGGAATTTGCGCAACCTCCTCTTCACGAAGCTGCACGAACGATACAAGTTCCCCGCTGAATTTGAAAACACAAGCCTCAAAGGGAATAAAGTGAACAATACCGCCCTCACGAAGATGAGCACGGCCCTGTCTACTTGGAAAAGCAATGTGAAGAGAATGATCGAGAAAGGTGAGAGTTATGAGAAGATCAAGGAGAAAAATCCTTCGATCACCGAAGATGACTACAACAACTTCAAGATCAAGTGCTCGAGCACTGCAACCTCCGAATCAAGTCAGTGGGGGAAATAAATGCGGGAGCTGAACTTAGGGGAACACACACTCGGTCCCGGCGGTTACAGAGTGGCGGAGCCTATATGGGACAAGGAGGAGGCGGACCGTGCCAAGCAAGGCCTACCGCCCCTCTTCGATAAATACGGTGACAAGCAGACCAGGAACTTTGTCAGGGCCCGGTACAAGAAGGACCTGAAAACAAAGGAGCTTACCACGGATCCGAAGACCAGGGCGCTTGAGCTTGTTCTGGTAAGGAATACACCCCCGCGTAATTAGCTCCATATGGTTGCATTCTAATTAATGAAGCCAAATTTCTAAATGGTTCACATTCCTTTCGCAGGCGACTGAAAGCAGTAGCGCGGGGTCGACTAAGAGCAACCCTTGGGACACCACTCTAAATAGGGCGTTGAATGTAATGAAGAAAAAGGATAAGCTCAGTAAGCCCACGTCAGCTGGTCGTGTGGCCGGCAAAGGCTTGTCCACAAAATGGTTGTCATACTATAACGCTAGTGGGCGAAAGGAGAAAAAGACCAGCTCGGAAAGCCAGGCGCGCGAGGTTCAAGAACTCAAGGCACAGGTGGCGCGGATTCCGGAGATTGTCCAAGAGCAAGTGCAACAACAACTCGGAGCGACGATCACCGCCATTGTGCCTACCTTGATCGAGGGGTTGCACGCGTGGATTGCGGGCGGCCAACAGGGGCCGCCCCCGATTATTCACGGCCAGCAACTCGCAGAACGCGATGGCGGGGCCATTGGTGTCTCCGGCGGAGGCAGCATTGGTGTCTCCGACGCCAGCACGGGAGCTTAATGCACCCGGGTGTACGCCGGCCGGCACCACTGCAGCAAGCGGCCCCTCCGTCAACTGCACGCCCGCCGTTGGCGGTGCCTCGACATTAGCCAAGCTTGACGCCATCATCCCGGTAACTAATTAAGCCTCTCTCGGCCGAGGACTTCATCTCCTTGCCTTTGACTGGGCATCCCTGACGCCCTACATGTTTTCGCACGGCGCCGCCGACGTTCCGTGCACTCTCCTGCACTTCGTGAACAACGAGTTGGTCGATGTCGCCAAGGGCAAAATCGTTCAACTGGGCAACCCCTGTTCCACGGTACCCAGATGCCACCCAACTTGTATAGGGTTCAACTGGTTCGGGTGCTGCCAGGCTGCGACGAGTTGTTACCTCCGATTCGACCCGTCGGGGCCGACGAAGATGACGTGATGACCCTCAGCGCCTGCCTGAGCTGGCCCCTGCTTTGGCCGAAGAGCCAGATTCGTTTGGGGGCGGGGGACACCACCCCAAATACAACACCGCCAGTCGTGTCGGTGCCAAGTCGGCCCCATGGCAAGACCACCGCAACGGTGCCGGACATCCCTATGCCACTGGATCCAAACATGCATATGGCACAGGATCCGAACGACGACGACGACAACGACGACGATACATTTGCCAATGTCGATTAGTACTTTGTCGATCATGGGTACGGTGGCGACTTCATGGGGCCTCCTTCTCAAGAACCCAACCCTACAAAAGACGTGCGCGGTCTAGCTGGTACCGCGGATAAACCAAGTTGCAACAGGCGTCGTCTGCCGTTCAGTTCTCAGGAGACGCCTCCAGCTGCCGACTTCATCGAGTCTCAGATAGGCGAGGTGCGAAATATTATCAGGCCCAACACACTCAAGAAGGCGGTCTGTGAGCAGAACTCGGTCCCATTACAGGAGAAGAAGAAGGCACGCAAAAGAAAGACTAACAAGGGTGCGAGCCAGCCGACACCGAGTACGATCCGTGCTCAGGACGGGCCACCTTCACCTGAGGATGTAATGAGGAGGGTGCATGTGGCGGATAGGCCGATGCTACCGAGAAATATGCTCGATGCTGCAACCGGTGCTATGCGGAGTCTGCATGACAGTGTTCTTTCTTTGGAGAAGCGGCGTCTCAGAGAGAAGGATGTGGCATACCCGGTTTTCATGGCCAAGGTGCCAGAGGGCAAGGGCTTTGTGGATAACTCCATCGGGGGTACGATCGTCCTGCGGTTTGATGACATCTACGCTATGTTGAACCTTCATCCGCTGCACTACACCTTCGTTCGGCTATTTTCGCTGAGTATGGAGATGCGGATCATTCGCGACAAGACCCCGGACATCGTGATAGTCGACCCCTTCTACATGCGTGCCAAGATCTTGGGCAGCGCAGGGGACCGGCAAGTCGCGAGTTCTTACCTCGAAGGCGTCATTCTGGCAAACCGAGATAAGGATAACTTCCTCGTGCCTTACTTTCCCGAGTAAGTCCTCCCCTCAACCGCCCCGTAACATATGAATTCTTAGATTTCGATCGTTTTTCTTTTAACATTCCGTGTTTTCTGCAGTGACACACATTGCACGCTCATCCTCCTAAGCCCCAAATATTCCATGGCCACGTATTTTGACTCGGACCGTCAGTCGAACGTAGACTACACAAATGTCAAGAAGGTTCTTGATGATGTTCTCCCCGGCTATGCCAAATCTGGAGGCACCTTCACCAGGCCTATTCGTAAGACCGGCAAGCACGTGTTCTCCCACAATACGATGTTCTGCTGCGTCAAGCAGCCGCCTGGCGGTCAGAAGGGTGCCTACTACGCCATCCATCACATGCGGGCGATCGTACGGGACCATCATCAACTTCTGCTACCGAGTAAACTCAAAGATTGGGCCGCGAGCGTGTCGGCAATCCAGGACGCGGACATCAGACAAGAATTCTTTCGCATCCAGTTAGAGTTTGCGGAAATCATCCATCAAGATGTCCTTCGTACCTCGGGGCAGTTCTACCTCAGAAATCAACCGTCCAACAGTGACATCGACACAATGCTACAAATGCGGGCTGATGCCCACGATTTCATGACTCCCACGATAGACGGCGGCTTCATCCACGCTCTGGTCCCTTGAGTCGAGTCGAAAGTAGTAATGCTGTATCTAGTTCTGAAACATCGATTGGCTCATGTTGTAATTAAACTTTAATGAACTTGTAGTATGTCTCTTTGGTTTCGACTGTCGTTCAACTTAGATGTAATCGATGCTATTAATGTCTTGCTTTTCGCTTTCGATCGTTCTGTTGCATACTTATATATTGCTTATGTATTGTCTGTGAATTGGTACTAACGTTTCGTTTGGTTAGTGCATAGCGATGCCGTCGTATGTCGTGTACAAGGGTAAGGTTCCCGGAGTCTACGACGGCTGGGAGGAGTGTCGGAGACAGGTTCACCGATTCAGTGGTAACAGTTACAAAGGGTACACCACTAGGGCCGAGGCGGAATCTAGATACGCCCGCTATCTAGCGGGAGAGGGGAGGGAGCGCTGGAGGAACCGGATGAAGACGAGTTTCATCGTGATGATGCTCATCGTGATGACCGCAGCTCTCTTCTATGTGATGGTAGTTTAGATGATCGATATCGACTTGTAATGTGAAGACAAACTCGCTACTCGCGGTCTCGAGACTTGTAATATAATGTTCTATCTTTGTTCGGTCTTTCCAATTCGGAGACTAATATGATGAATTGTATTCGGAGACTAATATGATGAATTGTATTCAGAGACTAATCTTCTATTGTATTCGATGAATCTGTTGTTGATGTGTGCTGTCTATATTCTGTCCAATAATACATTTTGTAACCTGTGCAAAAAACAGAAAATTAAAAAATAAATAAATAACCTAATATTCATACTAATGGCGCATCACATCACAGTGCGCCATTAGTATGCCAAAGGATACTAATGGCGCATCATTAAACAGTGCGCCATTAGTATGCCAAAGTTACTAATGGCGCATCTGGCATTAGTGCGCCATTAGTATACCAAAGCACCTAGGTATATATGGCCCCCTGGGAGGCATACTAATGGCGCACCGTGGTATATACTAATGGCGCATCTGAGGTGCGCCATTAGTATACCAGATACTAATGACGCACCAGAGGTGCGCCATTAGTAAAATATACTAATGGCGTGGCACTAATGGCGCACCACTAATGCGCCATTAATGGCCAAAATAGGTACGCCATTAGTAGGCCTTTTCCTAGTAGTGGCCATAACATACATCAAGTGAATCAATATGATACCCCATTGTCACCACGAGTATTCAATTGCAAGACATATATCAAGTGTTCTCAAATATGAACATTCAATCCGACATGACAAAACTTCAAAGGGTAAAGATTCGATTCGTCACAACAAGAGTACAGAGGGGAGAAACATCATATGATCCATCTATGTTAACAAAGGCCATGTATATCAAGATCATGACATCTCGAGATCGCGCGCGCGAGAGAGATTGAACACATAGCTACTGGTACAAACCCTCAGTCCCGAGGGTGGACTACTCCGTCCTCACCATAGTGGCCGCCGGGATGAAGAAGATGGCCACCAGTGATGATTTCCCCCTTCGGCAGAGTGCCAAAAAGGGATCTAGATTGGATCTCGTGGACTACAGAGCCTTGCGGCGGCGGAACTTCTGATCTAGGTCTACCCCGAGGGTTTTCGAAATATTTGGGAATTTATAGGGTAAAGAGGGGGTGTGGGAGGCCATCAAGGTGGGCATAACGCACCTAGGCGCGCAGGGGGGGCGGTGCGCCTTGGTGGGTTGTGCCCCCCTCAGGGCACCCCCAGGTGCAGCTCTGGCCCATTGGGTGTCTTCTGGCCCATAAAAAATCTCCAAAAAGTTTTGCGGTGTTTGGACTCCGTTTGATATTGATTTTCTGTGATGTAAAAAACAAGCAAAAAACAGCAACTGGTACTTGGCACTGGGTCAATAGGTTAGTCCCAAAATATGATGTAAAGTTGCTATAAAACGATTGTAAAACATCCAAGATTGATAATAAAACAGCATGAATACTTCATAAATTATAGATACGTTGGAGACGTATCACAGCACAACCAAGGCAGAGGGGAAAACGAGAGAATTAAAATGTTTATTTGCTAATTAATAGCATTGCAGCAATGAACTGACCACTACATGTCGAGTTTGGTAGTCTCAAGTCATTGAAATCACACACGCCTCACATCTCTTATTGGTTGATTGCTTTATTCATGTCAAAACAATAAAAGAGGTGAGAGTTAATGCATCACGCCTAAATCTTTTGGGATTATTTGGTTTTCGTAAGGTGACTTACGCACCTAGGCGGAGGGAGTCGTAAAAGTTGCTCGGGCAAAACAACCATCATTTCACGCTTTGTTGAATGGCGGCTTCGGGCGTTAATTATGCCATGGAGGTTCCTCTTAGTCAATGTGATATGTATAGAATTTCACGGGCGGAGGGAGTAGTGCACATGCCAAGTTCACTGGGCTGCCGTGTTTCACACTCCTTCATCGTAAGAGTGGAGACAACAACTTTCATCAAAAATAAAAAATGGATAGTACTGTTGCAAAAGAGCAGTGACACTATCCCGCCCGACTTCCTTGCTCGTCCCCAATATCTGAAAGAATACTTTCATTCGCTGACATGTGGGACGTCGACCATCCTGGTCCACTTGCCATGGCACCAGAATTAGAGTGCATCACACGGAACTACAGGGGAGACTCACCCCGGTCGTAGCGCCGCAGTAATAATGAGTAATGAGTCAAATCACAGGCCCAACCTTTCCCATTGTACACTGCTCGGATGAAGGAACCATCATGACTTCGTTGAATCCGCTTCTTCAAGAAAACTATTGTACCAGCAATACTACTACCACACCCAAAGACTGCACGACACTGTAGCATGTCATATCACTCAGACCCACTAGGCCAAACAAGCCCGCCTAACGCGCGAGAAAGCCCCACCCTCGTCATTTTGTTATGGATTTGTATCGATGGATCGCACGAACAAGGGAAAGAACATAGTAGAAACTGTTACACTTTCCAAGTTCAAAAGGAAAAGGCGACACACTTAAAGCATGCATGACGCGTTCGCGTCACACCCGCCACAGTTGGTCTGGCACACCGCTCACCAAAGGGGACACGCGTTGCAATTGTCCGTCGATAGTCGGCCAAGGAAAAGGAGACAGGGAGGGAGAAGAGATCGGTCGGCCGACGCGCAAGGATTCCAAGAAATATAAGTCACCATATGAAAACCAAATAGTCCCAAAATACTTAGGTGCGATGCATTAACTCTCACCTCGTTTATTGTTTTTAGACATGAATAAATCAATCAACCAATAAGAGATGTGGGGCGTGTGTGCTTTCAATGACTTGTGACTAGCAAACACAACATGTACGGATGGAGGGAGTAGTACTCAACGCATGCATGCGTGAGGAGTACTACAGTAAACAGGAACATTTTACATGTGTGTTCAAAAAAAAGAACGTTTTACATGCATTGGTTAATTATATCTTAATCATGGCACTTAACAATTTAATGCACAGAACAAGACAGGTTGACGGGATTAGGAGAAGGCAAAGCGCCTTTTTAGAGGGGATTTGCATCATTCTATGAAGGTGCAAAACCAAGTGTCACTACTACACTACACCAAACAAGTTCAAAATGAGAAACAGAACCCACTCATGCACGGCACGCCTGTCTCGTTTGGTCATCGGTCAAAGCGCTTCCTCTTCTTGGCATAGCAATAGAAGTATAGTACTTTTTATAATGATTTTGGCATGTCGCTAACTTGTGGGAGCGAGTGAGTTAACCGACCTCAATAGACGGAGAAATCACCAGCCCGCCTCACTTTGAGAGAGACGAGGAGCTAGAAGCAATACGGGCTGGTGGATTACTAGAGATAGGTTTTTTTGAGGGATATTACTAGAGCTAGGTGTCACACGGAGGCCAAGAAGTATGGTGATAGCGTGAGGTGGGCCATGTATGATGTAACTACACTGGGATGTCGTGTTTCGGACTCTTCCGGTCTAGTACTCCTACTAGGATGTGGAGAAGATTGGTTTGATGTTATATCGCTGAATATAAAATATTAAAAGAGTCCAGACACTCCACCGCGAGGTTCTTTGCTCCTTCTCGGTCATCCGAAAGCGTTCTTCTTCGTTTTGTCGACATGTGGGACATCTAGCAACCAGGTCCACGTGTCATGCAAGAAAATGGAGGTAAGTAGTAAAAAGTATAAGAGACTCATCCAGGTACACTGTGAGCTCATTTCTATACGAAGAGGCAGCTCACGTGATAATTTGGCGAGTGTGGTAGTTGTTCAGGAGCCACGCGCGAACGAATCAAAGTTCGACCATGATGCGGTGGCACGTTACTTATAAATTAAGTTATCCTATTCGATGGCACGTACGCAACATTATTTTCTCAATGGAACGTGAATCGTGAACACATTGAATGACGGAGCACAGGATGGTACCCATGGACATGGTTGGCCCTTTTTGGAGACTATACTACTTTGATGTGTCCCGTCAACTCGTAAACGAGGAGAAGCTTTGCTTACTATGACCTCTCTCTCGCTCACGCGCGCGCGGTGGCTCATAGGACGGGGAGAAGCTTTTGCTTGTTTGCTTTATTATAATGCGCTTATACAGGCGGTGGACGTGCATCACTTAATTCAATGTCAGATTGCCACAAGTAAATATATTGTAGTACCCACAAAAAATAATTTAGACTGTAGTACTACCATCATCGTTGTTCGACTTCCGGAAAAGGTGAAGAGCCAAGCAGAAGGTCACCTACTCACAACATAACTGGCCGTGTTTGCACGAATTTGTGCTGCACGTCCACCACCTGTTCATCCTTTTTCCAACACGCGGGACATCTAGCATCAAGGTGAACGTGTCATGCAAGAAAATTGAGATAAGTAGTGCGTAAGTGAGTCGTGCACTTCGATGGCACCTACTATGCCAAAAAATTATCCTTTATGGCACATGAACCATGAATACGACGGAGCACGGGATGGTAGCCATGGACATGGTCGGCCCTTTTTGGAGAGAGTACTAAATAACTTTGATGTGTCCCGTCAACTCGAAGAACAAGGGGAAGCTTGCTTATTACACCCTCTCCCTCGCCCACGCTCGCGCGGTGGCTCATAGCACGAGGAGAAGCCTTTGCTTACAATAGTGGGCTATACAAGTAGTACCATCATCATTCTTTGACTTCCGGAAGAGGCGAAGAGCCAAGCGCAAGGTCACCTACTAACCTTTAGTACAGCACTATAGCCAAAGTTGTGCAACCTTTTTAGAGCATGGTTAATATAGGCGGCTCTTGCAATGGCGCATCATTTAGGGCAAGTATAATAAGCCTAGTCAGTTGGCTATAACACATGTCTGGTTGTTAAAATCCTAGCTGGAAGGGTGAGTTCTCCGGCATAAAAGCCGTCTGGGTGGCTCGTCGAGCCCGGCAGTTACGAGCGAGGCAACTCGCTGCTCCACCTACCTCGCCTAGCCCGACGGAGCCAGTTGCCACCCTAAGCCAGCGCATGGTTCCACATCTGGCCGCTCCAATCCAGCTCGAGGAAGAGTGCCGAGTTGCTCCATCCTGGCTTGTCGGGGAGCACGGCGGAAAGGGCATCATCGCTGCCCTCGACGCCGCTGCGACATACAGCGCCTCCAGTGCCTGTGACTGCGCCATACGCCGTCGACGCGCACGTAGGCATTCCATGCAGGTAGAGAAAGAAGTCGCCGTGGATGTCGACGAGGTGACGCAGCTACGCGGATGTCGACGAGGTGACGGCCAGGACGTCCCCGCCCGCCGCCATCATCGAGGAGAAGTAGAACATGAGAGGTCGTCGCATGTCTCGCCACATCCCGCCGACCGAAGGTATAACTTATTTTAGAACCGGCCTTGTTCTAATGGCCCAGCTCCCCACGTCGTTGCAACCCTTTTTCATCAAGTTAGAATTGCTCCCCACGTCGCTACATACTGCATGTGGATATTCTTCTAGTATTACAAAGCTCCCCATGTAGCTAGCTCCATCGGCTTGTCGAACACTCGAACACCACCTAAACTTTTACTATTAGAGGAAAAAAGGTACTGCAGATACTAGCTAACGAACTGATGTCTTGGTTGGAAAGGAAAATAAAGATGATGGCTGGACCGGTCTCTTGGTCGAAAAAGGACAGAAAGTGGGGGTGTTGGGTCGACAATGCAACTGAGAATGAGCACGTCGATTTCTTGTGGTCACATAGGAAAGGTCACTGACGAGAACAAAAATGCACAAATCCAGACATGCTTTGCATGTTTGCCGCCGTTAATGTAAGCCCCCGTTAATCTAGTGCCAGTGTTGATTTGATGTGATGGCACTTCTTAGTTAATGGCTCCTTTTCATAGTGTCACTGTAATGCCATTGATAACATATGAGATGTTCATATGCCACTGCAAAAAAATGACACTGCTTAAATAACCCTGTTACATATTTGTGCAAACAGGGTTGTCTATCTCCATATATACGGTGTCTATTTGTGCAAACGGAAGCACAAACCTCAATTTTAGTGGAACTTGCTGTGGGCTGACCTCACAGTGCTCTGGGTATTCCTACATTCGTAACTAGGTAGAATGACCAACGCAAGATGAAATAAGCTTATTCGTACGTTGACTTGCTATTTGTAGTGTGGAACGAGGTATGTCATGTGTGGAGGAGCAAACAAGCACTGCAGCCACACCGTCAACGCAAGATAAAAGAGACCGAGTCATTGATGGCCTGGGCGGCAAGTAGGGTTGTGCAAATAGCGGTGCATTATTTTCGTGGAACTGCACAAAAAGGATTTTGGGGTTAGTCGGACAAATTTTCTACAGCCACACAAAAGGAATTGCGCTCATCGATTGCATAGAATTTCCTCTCTGCCACCATAGGAGATCCCAAGGTGGAAATCAACTAACCACCTATAAAATTATGCATAATCTTCCTCACGCAAGTGAGTATCCCCTTCATCCAGATGATCGTGTTTTGTCATGCCGAGCTATTGATATGTGCTACTGTTTTGCGACACCATTTAAGTACAACGCTTTCCTAACTTTTCACATTCAGGACAATGAAGATGGTTTCAATGGAACTGTACAAAATGGTCTGATGCTGGGTGATCTCTATTGCCTCCTCTGTTTGCTGCAATGTGTCAGCATAAATTGCAACATGAGCCATCAAGCTAGCTGTGGAGTTGCCAACATGCTCAAAGTGCACGCAACATTGAGCTGAAAGAAGCATGCCCAAGAAATTAATGTGTGCATAGGGAGCCCTTTGCTCAGAGAAGCATGGATCATATTTTCTTTGTTTCTACACCTTATCACAACTATCTCCTGGTTATAGTCTCGTGAATCATTTAGATGCGTAAACATGCTGAACTTAAGTGCTTGTGAATGTTAGCTACTCCCTCCATTCCCTTATACAAGGCCACTTCATTTTTCTATGTCTAACTTTGACCATTAATTTCACCAACAAAAAGTGAGTCATATAACACAAAAAATGTTTCATTAGATGCACATTTCAAAAAACTTTTGATGATATTTTTTTGATGACATATAATCCACATTTTGTTGACCAAAATTACAAGTCAAAGTTTGACACAAAAACCGGAGTGGCCTTGTATAAGAGAATGGAGGGAGTAGTATGCATACCGTATCTTGTGAAGCTTAGTTTAGTGTGAATATTGACTAGCGTGTCAACCTTTACAATTTATGTATATTGTGGGCATATTATTTGACCCCTCATTTTGCCGCGCTACGATCAGTGTGAGTGTCTGCATGCAGTACACCATCCTCTAATTTGGTGGATGCCAAGCTGGCCCGAAAAGGAGCTATAACTTTATTTCAAGTTGAAAAATGTTACCGATGAGGGGCCATAATTAAGATGGAGGCGTCTCTTATTTTCTTTCAAATGGGCAATAAGTTGGAGAGCTAGAGAGTGTCTCTAATGGGCTGCCTCTAGTGTTAAGGCCCTCCAGTGTGCAACACGGGCAGCCGACTGGGTCGATACAAAAGCCTATCCATCTTAAAGCCCATTTGTTTTTGTTTTTTGCGAGGACAAGCCCATATTTCTTGAAGAAGGGGCGATCCCAGGAAAAAAACCTTCCTCCTCACTTCCACTTACACCGCAGCTCGCTGGACTCTCCTGCTTCCGTCGCCCCCCAATTCCCCCCGCTCCCCATCTTACTCACTCGTACACAAACCCCCCGCTCACCTTCTTCCTCACTCGTACAGAAAACACATGCTCCTCTTCTTCCACTCCTACAGAAAACCCCAACCCTTCTTCTTCCCCACTGCTCGTCTTTGGCTACTCTGCTCAAACCTGCGAGCTCGGCGCGACGCCCTCAAGGAAATGGGAGTCGGCAGGCCCCAGCGCCAAGAAGATGAGGCTCTTGTCAGCGGCGACGCCGGTTGTAGATCCCACACCCGGCAGCGCGGGGAGAAGCGGCGAGCCCCCACCCCCCACCCGAATCTGAGGAACCTGTAGAATCTCCAGTGGACCGCATCAGCGATCTCCCGGACGACATCCTTGGGGAGATCATCTCCCTTCTCCCCACCAAGGATGGTTGTTGCACACAAGTCCTCACATCTCAGTGGCGCCCTCTATGGCACACCGCGCCCCTCAATCTCAAATGTCGTTAGATATCTGTCCTTCCTGAATGCCTTCCTGAATTTTATCTCCTCAGAGCCACCGTCTCCTCCCACAAGGTCCCCGTTCAACGCCTCTGCATCCCAACACGCTACTTTCTATCCATACCTGACACGGTGGATGCCTGACTAACATCCACTGAATTCGAAAAACTCCAGCAGCTTGAGTTCTACCATTACTACGAAAAATATATGCCGCGAACCGAACTCTATATAATTGTGTCCATACCACTATTGTCCATCTCGTGGTTTTCCTCCTCTCCCCACACCCTCACCATAGCTCGGTGCCATCTACCTGCCAATCTGGTACTAATGATTCAACTCCCATTGCTAAAAAGACTTTCGCTTGTGGTGGTTGATCTGTCGGAGGCCTCACTACACAACATCATCCAATCCGGTTTCCCTGCCCTGGAGCGCTTGCTGCTTGTTTTCGGATTAGAAATTCGTATCCATTGTCTCCAAATAAAGTCGCATCACCTTAAAAGCACTGGAATTTATTTTGAAGGACAGCGACTCATCATCGAAGATGCCCCTTCACTTGAAAGGTTGCTCCTTGATTATTGTTATAAACCGTCGCAAATAATAGTCGTATCTACGCCTAAACTTGAGGCCTTTGGTGTAATTCGTGATCCGTTTGTACATCACAACATGGTGTTCGGCTCCGCACTTATTCAGGTACGGTATATTATCATCTACACTTTTCTAATCACAAGCTGCATTTTTCATTTGTGCGCATAAGTTTTGTATCATCTTGGAGTAAACTGTGGATACTAATATTATGTTATATGCTTAATGAAGACTTCGCCCATCTATAGCCTACCAATGGTGTTGGATTCTTTCAAGATCTTATATATCGGAATGTTTAGTATTGACATGAGCAAAATTATTAGCTTGCTGCGATGCTTTCCATGTTTGGAGAATTTATATATAAAGGTGATTATTTCATGCACATTGAAAGCCCATATATATTGTACTAGAATTACCGTTCGGCTGTCGCTCTATCGACATACTCCTTTTTTAGACCTAAAATGATTTCAATCTTCATGTCTACGTAGGCAGCAACACATGGAGAAAAACATATAACCAATCGATTGCGTAATAAGCACCAGGATTTTCTCAGTTATCATGACATTCGCTTGAGGACAATAACGATGGAAGGTTATGCATCCAATCAGGCAAACAGAAACTTCGTCACATTCTTCATGTTGAATGTGAGGTTACTATTGTCCATGAGGCTTAAGTTTTTCAACAAGAAATTTCTCACGGATGGATATGTTGAACAACAACAAAAAATTCAGGTCGACAAATGGGCTTCTGAACATGCTCGGCTTCTGTTTACAACAACTTGTCGTCATATGCCAATTAACTTTTTGGCACAGGATATCGATTTTATGGATCAGACAGACCCATTTGTTTGTGACTGCCAACAACAGTGGTTGGGTTAAATGTTATTGTGATGCATGTTCAGTCTGGGTTTTGTCTAAACCTTGTGAATAAACCCTCGTGCTCTT
Source organism: Secale cereale (assembly GCA_902687465.1). Taxonomy (NCBI): domain Eukaryota; kingdom Viridiplantae; phylum Streptophyta; class Magnoliopsida; order Poales; family Poaceae; genus Secale; species Secale cereale. The sequence goes on along the minus strand of LR738711.1, from coordinate 455,448,121 downwards.
GTACAGTTTGTAATATGGGTTTCAACTCGGCCATGACTGTCATTTTTTTTTTTGAAACAAGGCAAATGGCTTGCCATTTTTTAATTAAGAGAGAAATATTGTAACAAATCTCAACCAAGGAAAATAACATCACTCTCGCTAGCTGCTTGAGCTCACCGTGCATTACAGAACCCAAGTGATTAGCCCCCACCAGCACCCACAAAGTTATTTTGAACTAGCACACCAAATGGGCTGTAAATTTTCATAAGAAAGGCTGCGTGACCATGAATGTTTACCTTTTTTGTTGTACTTGTGTGTGAACTTGTTAGAATGTATAATGTGGGATTGTTAGAATGTACACTATAGGATTTTGATGTGCCCAAACCAGCAGCATGGCTGGACTGCCAGCTGCCGCTCAGGGGGCGGTGGCACTGCCTTGCGTCGTGCCCCATGCCCCCTGTTAAATCCAGTTTGCTCCATTCCCCAACCGCCAGCAGGGAATGGAAGTTTCATCTTCTTCCCCCTAGCGCTGTCGGGGGATTAAAGAAGGGTGGCATCCAATCCATCACCAGCGATGGTTGCCTGTCCAAGTGATTTTCAGAGAAGAAACTGTGAATTTCAGTTTTCAGATAAGAAAGTGCATGTTTCAGAGGCAGAGCATTTAAATCAGCATGCACTTTTCAAACATGGATAATATAATGTTGGAAATTTTAGTCATGGTCGAAAATGGAACTAACAACAAGTTAACATCATGCTGGTCAACATTCATGTATAGCACATCTTCATATGATGCACAGTCAAAAATATATACTATTTTCAAAATGCCAAGACAATGTTGAGTGTGCGAAAAACTGGGTAGACTAGGGACGAAATTTTGGCAAGTGGTGGAGGTGGTGTGTGTAGATGACATGGCGGGACCCGCATGTCAGTAATAGCCGAGGCAAAAAATTATATAATTTTCAACTGCACCATTTGAAACCGAATCCGGATAGTACTGCTTTTTGGTGATATGGTTGTAGCGCCCGGGCTACTGCAGGTATGATTGAAATAATGAAGGCGCTCTTTTTCACTTCACTAAGGCGTCTTCCCCAGCTCCGGTTCGTTCCCGTCCGTGTCCACGACGTCCTCATCTGGCTTTGTGCGCTCGCCGCGGCGCCGCCGTCTTCCGTTATCTACATGCTCAACAAATGAGAGGAATCTGGACAGGATTGTACGTTTAGAGGCTGATAGTTAAGACCCACCAGGTCCATGACCGTATACAAGCAAGTGACTCATTCGAAAAAAATGCTTCTTCCAAATTGTATATCGTGCTTTGGGCCCACGGGTTTGTCAACCTAGTAGTCAATATACAAAATAAATTTACAATGAAGACCGTCATCGGCGAGCTTTTTTAGGGCTACCGAGGATCTAACAGGTATATTTTTCGGAGTGCTCGGCCACGACATGCGCAGCCCACGACATACCGACACAGTGGTTTCAACTTGTTTTATGAGGCCCATCATATATGTACCGGCGTATGGGCCTCCCAGCCTTGGTTTTATTTTTTCTTAAACATCGGCAGCCCAATTTATCTTTTTTTAATAAAACGCATATCGTTGTTCTCTTTTTCTATATATAAGAATAAGAATGCGGGGCCCAATTTATGTTTTCCATTCTAAACACATTATTATTATTATTATTATTATTATTATTATTATTATTATTATTATTATTATTATTATTATTATTATTATTATTATTATTATTATTATCGTTGTTGTTGTTGTTGTTGTTGTATATTTAATACAAACTTATAAATGTTTAAGTTGGCAAGGGAAATCCTGGTTGTTTTTTACTCTAAGACAACGAAAATCCTGGTGATTGCACACAAAAGCTTGCGAAGATTTAAGGACTAATGTAATAATAACACACTCATTTTTTCTGAGAAATAACTCGCTAATTTGCTATTTTTCTATATAATATAATGTCCAGCTCCGGTTTAATTTTTGATGCTAATTGCTCTGTCTAACCTAATATTATCTTTACTACAAAGCCCAACAAATTCGTGTATTTTAAGAAAGTGCAAATGGGCTGTGATTTCTTAGAACAAGTGAAATGGACCGAAATTACGCTACGCTATTTGTTCACCCAGCCCAGCTAATTGACTGTAAATTCTCGAAAACATGGGTCAAATATGAGCCACATATTTGTAGGGTGACATGTAGGCCAATAGGTCAAAGCCTACGGCAGGCGTTGTCAACTTAGTCAACAAATCATTCTGACATTCACAGCCATTGGATATATATATATATATATATATATATCCAACGGTCGGCATGCATCTTCAATCTCGTCTTCTTCCTCCAACTAACAGCCATGACCCACCAGCAAGGAGCCTCCTGACATGTGGGCCATTAGGTCACCTAAGGAATGCTTTGTCAATTTAGTCAACAAAATGATTTTGACATCTGTAGTCGTTGGATGTACATCTAACGACCGGCATGCATCTTCAATCTCTCGTCTTCTTCCTCCAGCACCGGCGGGACTTCCTGCTCCCGGCTCCGGCGGCCAGCACCGCTGCTTTGCACGCCTCGCTGCGAAGCACTAATCCATCGCCGGCCAGGCCACCCATCCATCCCTCCTGTTATTCTCTGCCGACTACAGCCCCAGGCTGCATCGAACCAGTCAACCATCGTACGTCGTACTCCTCTCCGGCTGTGACTCAACTGCCGCATCTGCCCCGGCTCCGGGTCAATCCCTTCCTATGCCTCGCCATCGTCCACCGCCTTGGTGCTCTTGGCGCGGCGTGGTCAACATGGTCAAGGAACGACTTCCATTGAAAGAGGACGGCACGTGGAGAGGCTGACAGCTGGGTCCACGGCCGCACGCAAGGAAGTGCCTCCTTATTACGGGCAAAAAAATGATTCGCCCCTGATAGTTGGGACCCGCTGGCTATAGCTTCTCACGCAAGGAAGTGCCTCCTTGTCCTCCCTGACAGCTGGGACCCACCCGATGGAATCGTACGTAGGGTTGTCTATCTGGTCGCGAACGTGTACGTAAATAGCAGTCAATCGGTCTCTCTGCAGCGATGAACCGTGGCTGAGCAAGAAGTGGCACGTGTAGTAGTAGAGCCCTCGACGTAGCAGTTCACGTAGTCCACTCAAAAATGTGTACACGTATGTACAGCCAGATGCCAAAAAATATGGCCACGTACGTACATACGGGTGGGGTCTCGAGCTCGTACTCGCGCATATGTACGGCCATGCAGTCCCATACATATACAGACGACAGCAATGACATCGTGTTCATCGGCAGCCAACCAGCGGCGTTGGAAAGGAGAAACAGCGTCGTGTTCATCAGGAGGCAACCGGCTTGGATGGAACAGCTGAAACCTGGTGTGGTGTACCGCAAAACAGAGGGAAACGACCTTCTACAGGAGCGCGTACGGTCGAAACGGGATCCTATTCATCGAGAAGGGTCTGGCGTACCGCAAAACAAAGGAAACAGCCCTCTACTCGACCGGCTACGGTCGAAACGGGATCCTGTTCATCGGGGGGGCTTGCGTATCGCAAAACGGAGGAAACGGACTTGTGTTGGAGCGCTACGGTCGAAACGGGGGTCCTGTTCATTGGGAGGGGTGTGGAGTACCGCAAAGCGGGACTCCACGAGCTACTATTCACCCATCGTCGACTTCCTCCAGCCTCCACATGCACTGTTCATCCACCGCGTCTACCTCTGCCTTCACCGGCTATTGTTCAACCAGCCCTCCACCGGCTACTATTCGACCAGCCCTCCAAGTGGTCCTGTTCATCCAACCAGCTGATAGAGGCAAAGGTGTCCCGTCTTTCGATGAGATGGTGGCTATCGTTTTGGAGGAAGTCGGCTTTGACGATCCGACTACGAACGTACGAGGACGTCGAGCCTTAGCAATCGCTAAACAAACTCCGAGAGGTTATTGACCACGCCGGAGCATGATCAACGTGACCACGAAGGTCTGTTTCCTGCAGGCAAATGAAGAACAAGCAAGAAACTGAGATTGCAATCTGGATATTGCGAATTCAAGAGGAAAGCTTTATTGACCAAGTGGGGTTCCGTGACGTCTTTGTCTGGTCGTTGAATACAAACGAAGTACGCAAAGTTGCACCTATGGCGAACTTTAATCTAAACAAAACCCAAAGAGTAAACGATGCCCTAAGGGCTGTATATATGGAGAAAGAGAGGGGGAATTTCGTGGCCCCTTGGAGAAGGGGTCCGAAACCAACCCTAACTCTATTTTCCCCACACATACGGACTCTAAAATCAGCCTATACTTTATAATTTCGAAATTACATGGGCGTGGCCCAATAATAAGGTGACGGAGCACCAATAATAGCCTCTGGATGAAATCTATGAAGTGGCATCTTGTATATTTCGTCCAAGGCTTCTCGCACACATTATGATGGCTTCAATGTCCTGAAATCATCACTTGTAACTCCGTTCTTGCTCCCCTTGTGCATGCCATCATCTCCATACTTTATCTTGATCCAATGTTCATCCTTCTTGTCCAATCTAGGACCTTCATTTGTAAGCAAGACAAATGTATCCAATTTAGGCAACATCATATTCTCATGAACATTAGAATCATTACCAAGAAACGAAAGTACCTGGTAATTTAATTGGCGTGTGCAAGCTCTACTAATTGGTCATGTATATGTATCAATTGGGGCTGTGGGTGTAACTCTGTTAGTGATGTCCTCATCATCTTCCCCTTCTTGAATTGAAGTCGTCCTCAACGGAAGTTCATCTTCCTCACCCAAGTAAGACTTCATATCTGCAATGTTAAATGTGGGACTAACCCCAAAATTTGTAGGCAGCTCAAGTTTATATGCATTATCATTTATTTTCTATAACACCTTAAAAGGACCATCAGCACGTGGCATTAGCTTTGACTTGCGCAAATTAGGAAACCTATCCTTACGCAAATGTAACCAAACAAGATCTCCAGGTGCAAAGACAACACGTTTTCTACCCTTATCCCAACAAGTTTATATTTAGCATTCATGCGCTCAATATTTTCCTTAGTTAACTCATGCATTTTTAAGATCAATTCAGCACGTTGTTTAGCATCAAAATTAACCTTCTCTGAATATGGAAGAGGCAACAAATCAATAGGTGCACGAGGTAGGAAACCATATAAAATTTCAATAGGGCACATCTTAGTAGTAGAATGCAACGAACGATTATAATCAAATTCAATATGGGGCAAGCATTCTTCCCACTTTTTCTTATTATTCTTCAAAACAACCCTAAGCATAGTAGACAAATGTCTATTGACTACTTAAGTTTGTCCATCAGTTTAGGGGTTACAAGTAGTACTAAAAAGCAGTTTAGTCCCCAACTTAGCACATAAACATCTCCAAAAGTGGCTAAGAAATTTAGTATCACGATCTGAAACAATAGTATTTGGCACAACATGCAAGCGAATAATTTCACAAAAGAACAAATCAGCAACATTAGCAGCATCGTCGCTTTTATGACATGGTATAAAGTGTGCCATTTTCGAGAACCTATCCACGACAACAAATAAGCTATCCATCCCCTTCTTTGTTCGAGGTAAACCCAAAACAAAGTCCATAGATATATCTTCCCAATGAACATTAGGGACAGGCAATGGCGTATATGAACCAAGAGGATTGAGTCGTGACCTAGCTTTTTGACTTGTAGTGCAGCGAGCAACAAAACGCTCAACGTCACGTCTCATCTTTGGCCAAAAGAAATGTGTAGCAAGTATGTCCTCCGTCTTCTTCACGCCAAAGTGTCCCATTAATCCTCCTCCATGCGCTTCCTGCAACAACAAAAGACGAATAGAGCTAGCTGGAATGCATAGCTCGTTAGCACAAAACACAAATCCATCATTAACGACGAACTTGTTCCAGGTTCTCCCTTCTTTACAATTCTGTAATACATCTTTAAATTCAGCATCATACACATATTGATCTTTGATGGTCTCCAAACCAAATATTTCAAAGTCAAGTTGTGAAAGCATAGTATAACGACAAGACAATGCATCAGCAATAACATTTTCTTTTCCCTTCTTCTGTTTAATAACATAGGGGAAAGTCTCTATGAATTCAACCCATTTAGCATGTCTACGGTTCAATTTTGCTTGACTTTTAATGTGCTTCAAAGATTCATGATCAGAATGTATAACAAATTCTTTGGGCCATAAATAATGTTGCCATGTTTCCAAAGTCTGAACAAGAGCATATAATTCATTATCATAAGTAGAATAATTCAGACTAGGCCCACTCAAATTTTCAGAAAAATATGCAACATTTTTACCATCTTGTAATAACACACCTCCTAATCCAATTTCACTAGCATCACATTCAAGCTCAAAAGTCTTATTAAAATCAGGAAGTTGGAGTAAAGGAGCATGTGTCAACTTATCTTTCAATACCGTGAATGCTTCTTCCTGTGAAGTACCCCAAACAAAAGGCACATCCTTCTTTGTAAGCTCATTGAGAGGTGCAGCAATGGTGCTGAAATCTCTCACAAAACGCCTATAGAATCCAGCGAGGCCAAAGAAACTCCTCACGTGTGTGACCGTTTTGGGTTGCGGCCAACTCTCAATAGCTTCAATCTTGACTTTGTCAACCTCAATTCCCTATGGAGTAACAACATAGCCAAGAAAAGATACTCGGTCGGTGCAAAAGGTGCACTTTCCAAGGTTACCAAACAAACGTGCATCACGTAGAGCAATAAAAACAGCACATAAATGTTCCAAATGTTCCTCCAAAGATCTGCTATAAATCAATATATCATCAAAGTAAACTACCACAAATCGTCCAATGAAAGCACGTAAAACTTCATTCAGTAATCTCATGAAAGTACTAGGTGCATTAGTTCACCCAAAAGGCATGACTAACCACTCATATAATCCCAACTTAGTTTTAAATCCTGTTTTCCATTCATCTCCCACTTTCATACGAATTTGATGGTATCCACTACGCAAATCAACTTTGGAGAATATTGTAGAGCCACTCAATTCATCAAGCATATCATCTAGCCTAGGAATAGGATGATGATAACGAATAGTAATATTATTAATGCCTCTACAATCAACAAACATACGTGATGTACCATCCTTTTTGGGCACTAGAATTATAGGAACAACACAAGGACTAAGGGATTCACGTATATAACCTTTCTCGAGTAACTCATGTACTTGACACATAATCTCCTTCGTCTCCTCTGGATTGGTACGGTATGGTGTGTGGTTGGGTAGCGATGCACCGGGAATTAAGTCAATCTGATGCTCAATCCCTTGAATAGGTGGTAATCCCGGTGGCACGTCTTGTGGAAAGACGTCCGCGAACTCCTGCAAAATGTTAGTGACAGCAGGAGGCAAAGAGGAAGGCACGTCCTCGAATGAAAATAATTCCTCCTTACACACAAAAGCATAGCAAACAGATTTGCTGAAATCTAGATCATCAATATCAGATTTGTTGGCAAGTAAACATCCACTTTTTAATTCAATTTCAGATGCAACATGAGATGATGGTGTTTTATTAGGCTTCATTTGTTGCTCAAATTCTTTTGCCACAATCTGATTTTCACTCTTATTTTGCTCCTGTTTTGCTTTATTAGCTCTATTAATATCATCTTTCAAAATGGAATCAGGAGACATAGGAAGCAAAGTAATACGTTTATCCTTATGAACAAGAGTATAATCATTGTTTCTACCATGGTGTACAGAATTTTTATCAAATTGCCATGGTCTACCAAGTAATAAGGAACATGCTTGCATGGGTACCACATCACAATCAACATAATCAGCATATGTGGAGATACTAAACTGCACACGAACAGTACGTGTTACCTTAACCTTGCCGCTATTGTTGAACCATTGGATGTAGTAAGGATGTGTATGTGGTCTTGTGGTGAGAGATAGCTTCTCCACCATCTCCATGCTAGCCAAGTTGTTGCAGCTCCCTCCATCTATGATGACGCGAACTGAACGTTCCTTCACAACTCCCTTTGTATGGAACAAATTATGCCTCTGATTTTGCTCCGCTTGTGTGACCTGCACATTCAAAACACGTTGAGCAGCTAAACATTCATACCTGTCAGCGTCTTCAGGAGCCATGTATTGCGTCTCATTTTCAGAATCATCTCCACCGTGTTCTTCACGTGTAATAAGAGCCAAAATCTCCTCATCATAGTCACTAGCGGACTCATAGCCACCATCCTCGGTAGCAACCATGACACGCTGAGATGGGCATTTGCTCGCATAGTAACCACGGCCAGTGCAACGGCGACATATAACATCATGTGTTGGCCCTGTGGATGCCATGGATGAAGAAGAGCTCTGCGCAGGACCCGAAGGTTTACTCCTGGTTGATGGTGGTGGTGCCTGTTTGCTTTTATCACGGCTAGAAGTGACGGTTGAAGTAGGCGGTGGTGCAGCCGGACGTGTCGAAGTAGATGATGCACGTGGTGTCCATGATGAAGGTCGACCTGCAGAAAAATTAGTTCGCGCCAAGGCCTGTCGATCCTGCACTTCACGTTCAGCTTTGCAAGCAAGATGGAATAAACGAGTGATATTATTATACTCCTTATACTCTAGAATTGTCTGAATCTCTCTATTTAAGCCACCCATAAAACGTGCAAGCATAGCCTCATTATCCTCAACAATACAACATCTAATCAGGCCAGTTTGTAATTCCTGATAATATTCCTCTACAGAATTTTTTCCTTGTCTTAAACGCAGCAATTTCTGAAGTAATTCACGTTGATAATATGGTGGAACCCAACGAGTACGCATAGCAGTTTTCAAAGCAGCCCAAGTAGTTGGAATATTGTTCGGATATAATCTACAATATTCATACCACCACACACAAGCAAAACTAGTGAAAGCACAAAGAGAAACAACAACACGTCTCTCCTCGGGATATTCTAAACATGTAAAACGTTGTTCGGTTTCTAACTCCCAAGTATGATATATATCAGGAAGATATCTCCCTCAAATGGTGGAATATTCAATTTTAGTTTAGGGAGATGGTCATGATCTCGTACCTGAGGGTGTGGTGCAGCCCTACCATTGCGATATTCTAAACATGTAAAACATTGTTCGGTTTCTAACTCCCAAGTAAGATATATATCAGGAAGATATCTCCCTCAAATGGTGGAATATTCAATTTTAGTTTAGGGAGATGGTCATGATCTCGTACCTGAGGGTGTGGTGCAGCCCTACCATTGCGATTATTTGCATGTGGACGACCAGCTGGTTGTGGTGCCGGTGGTTGCACGTAGTTCTGATTTTGATCAACCTCATCCTCGGAATCTCCCGCGTAATCGTCCTTGTCCTCAGCAGCAGCAGGAGCCACAGAAGTATCAACAGCAGCGCCAACAGTTTGGCCAGGCTCAAGAGGGTCACGGCACGCTTTGCGGAGGGTTGTTTCGTGATGTGAAGGTGGTTGTTGTTGTTGTTGTTGCAATGGTGCAGCATGTGGAGGTAGACGCGCAAGCACTTCAACAAATTTGGCATCCAACTTGGTGTCAATTGATTTCTCAATGCCATCCATCATCTCTAGTGCGTCGCCAAAACTGGTCATCACATCTTCTACCTGTTGACCCATCATTTGCTGAAATTTATCATGCAACTCCTTGTTCGTCATGTTCTCCCAGTCAGTCTTGTCGACTTGTGATCCTGGCATGGTTAGCAGCAATTGAAACACACAAAAATATGATCCTACAGACTACTAGAAAATGGTGGTGGTGGGGCATCACAAATCCATCAAGCAAATCTCAAATTCTTACCCGTTCTTACCCAGTAGCAGGTGGTGATCGGCAACCGTGGTAGTCAAAACTCTCAAAGCTTGGATAAAGTGATTACCAGGGAGAGTCAGACGCACGACATAGATATATGTGGAGCTGGGAAGGCTTATAATATGGTAGCAAAAAAAAGGTCAGTAATAATCAATTCAGAGATGCAAAGTTGAATAAACACCCAACGACGGTACTGTGCTGGTCCTAGGCTAGACCGTACTAGAGACGCGAGCCTAGAACACTAACAAAATCATGACGCTGCACGTAACCAAGGGGAAAGCACACTCTGATTTTTTTTCGCCTCTTTTTTTTGCGCTCTTTTTTTTCGCTCCTTTTTTTCCGAGACCTACGCAGGCAAGGAAACACGAATCCGAAACTAGATGGATCTCGAGAACAAACCTAATATGAAAAGAACTCGGATTGGTTGTGGATATATGGTGGTAGGATATGGCAGCGGTGGTAGGTTATGGCAGCGATGGTGGTATGTGGTACCGGTGGTGGGATATGGCGGCGGTGGTGGTATGGCAGCAGCGATGAAGATGGTGCGGCGGCGGCGTGGCAAACTATGAACAAAAGTCAAAACTCTAAAGAACTAGACGCTAAGACCAGCAACTCGACAAGACGATGCAATCGCAAATTCAACTAAGCAAACACATAAAAGATTAAGCAATGGCTTAGACTGGTTCAGATTTGATGAACTAACCCTAATTTTTTTTGGCTTTTTCGTGGACTATAGGTATGAAGAACAAACTCAGTCTAATCTACAAAAAATAGTAAAATCTCACCGAGCAACCTGGAAATCTGATACCACTTGATAGAGGCAAAGGTGTCTCGTCTTTCGATGAGATGGTGGCTATCATTTTGGAGGAAGTCGACTTTGATGATCCGACTACGAACGTGCGAGGACGTCGCGCCTTAGCAATCGCTAAACCAACTCTGAGAGGTTATTGACCACGCCGGAGCACGGTCAACCTGGCCACGAAGGTCTGTTTCCTGCATGCAAATGAAGAACAAGCAAGAAACTAAGATTGCAATCTGGATATTGCGAATTCAAGAGGAAAGCTTTATTGACCAAGTGGGATTCTGTGACGTCTTTGTCTGGTCGTTGAACACAAACGATGTACGCGAAGTTGCAGCTATGGCGAACTTTAAGCTAAACAAAACCCAAAGACTAAACGATGCCCTAAGGGCTGTATATATGGAGAAAGAGAGGGGAAATTTCGTGGCCCCTTGGTGAAGGGGTCCGAAACCAACCCTAATTCTGTTTCCCCACACATACAGACTCTAAAAATAGCCTATACTTTATTATTTCGAAATTACATGGGCCTGGCCCAATAATAAGGTGACGCGGCACCAATAATAGCCTCTGGACGAAATTGATGAAGTGGCATCTTGTATATTTCATCCAAGGCTTCTCGCACTCATTTTGTGGCTTCAAAGTCCTGAAATCATCACTTGTAACTCCGTTCTTGCTCCCCTTGCGCATGCCATCATCTCCATGATTGATCTTGCTTCAACGTTCATCCTTCTTGTCCAAGCTAGGACCTTCATTTGTAAGCAAGACAAATGTATCCGATTTAGGCATCATCATATTCTCATGAACATTAGAATCATTACCAAGAAACGAAAGTACCTGGTAATTTAATTGGCATGCACGAGCTCTAGTAATTGGTCATGTATATGTAAACTTCGTTGCAGCACACGTACCAACCGATCCAACCGATCCAAGTACCGAATGTACGGCACCTTCGTGTTCAGCACACGTTCAGCACGATGAAGTCCCTCGAGCTCTTGATACAATTGAGGACGAGGGAGAGTTTCGTCAGCACGACGGCGTGGTGACGGTGATGATGAAGTTACCGGCGCAAGGCTTCGCCTAAACACTGCAACGATAGGACCGAGGTGTGTAACTGTGGAGGGGGGCACGGCACACGGCTAAGAGATTGTCTGTTGTGCCTTTCGGGTGCCCCCTGCCCACGTATATAAAGGAGGGAGGGAGAGAGGCCGGCCTCCGAGGGCGCGCCGAGATTAGGGAGTCCTACTAGGACTCCCAAGTAGGAAACCCTTTCCTATTTGAAGTAAGAGAGAAGGAAATAGGGAAAGAGAGAGGGAGTAGGAAAAGGCAAGGGGGCGCCGCCCCCTTCCCCTAGTCCAATTCGGACCCATGGGGGGCGCGCGCCACCTCCCCTTGGCATGCCTCCTCCTCTTCCCGTATGGCCCAATAACGCCCATTACTTCTCCCGGTGAATTCTCGTAACTCCCCGGTACTCCGAGAAATACCCGAATCACTCAGAACCTTTCCGATATCCGAATATAGCCTTCCAATATATTAATTTTTACCTCTCGACCATTTTGAGACTCCTCGTCATGTCTGTGATCTCATTTGAGACTCCGAAGAAACTTTGGTCATCAAATCACATAACTCATAATACAAATCGTCATCGAACATTAAGCGTGCGGACCCTACGGGCTCGAGAATTATGTTGACATGACCGAGACACATCTCCAGTCAATAACCAATAGCGGAACCTGGATGCTCATATTGAATCCTACATATTCTACGAAGATCTTTATTGGTCAAACCGCATAACAACATACGTTGTTCCCTTTGTCATCGGTATGTTACTTGCCCGAGATTCGATCGTCGGTATCTTTATACCTAGTTCAATCTCGTTATTGGAAAGTCTATTTACTCCTTCCGTAATACATCATCTCATGACTAACTCATTAGTCATTTTCTTGCAAGGCTTATTTTGATAAGTATTACCGAGAGGGCCCAGAGATACCTCTCCGACACTCGAAGTGACAAATCTTATTCTCAATCTATGGCAACACCACAAACACCTTCGGAGACACCTGTAGAGCATCTTTATAATCACCCAGTTACGTTGTGACGTTTGATAGCACAAAAGGTGTTCCTCCAGTATTCGAGAGTTGCATAATCTCACAGTCAGAGGAACATGTATAAGTCATGAAGAAAGCAATAGCAATATAACTAAACGAACATAGTGCTAAGCTAACGTATGGGTCTTGTCCATCACATCATTCTCCTAATGATGTGATCCCGTTGATCATATGACGACACATGTCTATGGTTAGGAAACACAACCATCTTTGATTAACGAGCTAGTCTAGTAGAGGCATACTAGGGACACTCTGTTTTGTCTATGTACTCACACATGTATCAAATTCTAGCATGAATAAAAGACATTTATCATGAAATAAGGAAATATAAATAACAACTTTATTATTGCCTCTAGGGCATATTTCCTTCTCCTGTGCCAGAAGGGCATATACCCGATGGTTTCTGGGTCGTGTGGGAAGGACCCCCCCTATCGTAGTCACTCACTTAGCGACGGTTCCGAACGCCATCGCGGAAAGGGGTTAAAACCCGTTTCTATAGCACCGACGCGTATGAGTGGTTGGATGTACGTGATCATGAATTATTATTGTTGACATTACCCTTGAGGTAAATAAGTTGGGAGGCGAAACCATAAGCCCCTATATTTTTATGTGTCTAACAAAGACTTTTTGTTCTATAAATAGGTCGTGAGTGTCAGCAATCATAGAAGACTAAATAATGGTTGAGTATATGAACTTGCTAAACAGAGCTCTTACATAGACTCTTTCAAAAAATATGATGGATTGTGATGGTTTCAATGACTTAGATCATAGTTTGTTAGTTTCCAATAAGGTTTATGTTTAATACTTTAGCTTGTGAATGAACTAGCATGAGAAGTTTTATGATGATATATTGTTGTTATGATAATGACCATGATGCTTCCATGTCCATATTTTATTTTTTATTGATACCTCTCTCTCTCTCTAAACATGTGGTCATGATTATCGATTTTGGCTTTCACTTGAGGACAAGCGAGGTCCAAGTTTGTGGGAGTTGATACGTCCATTTTGCATCATGTTTTCATGTTGATATTTATTGTATTATGAACTATTATTTCACTTTATATTACAATTCTTATGCCTTCTCTATCTTATTTTGCAAGTTTCACCTGAGGAGGGAGATTGCCGACAACTAGAATTCTTGACTAGAAAGGGCTATATCGGAGACACCTATTCTGCACAACTCCAAATGAGCTAAAAATGAAGGAGAATTATTTTGGAATATACTAAAATTATTGGTGAAAGAAATACTAGAGGGGGACCCACCAGGCAGTCACAAGCATGGGGGTGCGCCCTACCCCCTAGGCACGCCATCCGAGCTTCTACCGCCCCTGGCGGGCCTCCGGGGGCCATCTTCTCCAATATGGTGCCATTTGACCTAGAAAAAATCAGAAGAAAGGTTTCGGGACGAAGCGCCGTCGTCTCGACGTGGAACCTGGGTAGGAGCTCTTTTGCTCTTCGGCGGAGAGATTCTGCGGGGGGGACTTCCTTCCAGGAGGGGCAAATCGAAGCAATCGTCGTCACCAACGATCCTCTCATTGTGTCAATCTTCATAAACATATTCACCAGCACCATCTCATATGAAACCCTGGTTCATCTCTTGTAAACTGTTTTCCTCTATCTGATACGATGGTAAGCGATACTCCATGCAGACATACGATCCTGGTCGTATATATCTTTGCCAGCTTAGCACTTGTAGAGGTGGTTTTCACTGGAATGAACTGAGCAACCTTGGTCAAACGATCAACTATTACCCAAATGGAATCATAACCTGAATGGGTCATGTGTAATCCCGTGTGTAAAGTCCATGCCAAGCTTCTCCCATTTCCAATCAGGTATCAACAACGACTCAACTAAACCTACTGGTTTCGGATGCTATGCTTGTACCCTCTGACATACATCCCATATCGCTACATACTCAGCAATTTCCCTCTTCATACTGGTCCACCAAAAAATTCCTTCAGGTCCAAATACATCTTGGTGTTGCCTGGGTCATCCTCCTGATTTCCCTTTGCTCATTCTGTACTTTATCCCATCAATATCTTTTTCCAACTTATGTGCTTCTATAATTCTTCCCAATAAGGTGGACTAAACCTCGAGTGCGGCCACATGACCTCTTGGGACTATTTCCAACTGAAGGTCTCTAAGCTCATCACATAGCTCCTTAGGTAATCCTCCTACTATAAGGGTGTTAACATAACTCTTACGGCTCAAAGCATATGCTACTACATTTGATTTTCCTGGATGATATGGCACACTCATGTCATAATCCTTTATAAGTTCCATCCATCTCCTTTGCGGGAGGTTCAACTCCTTCTGCATGAAGATATACTTCAAGCCGTTGTGATCCGTGTAAACATTACAACGATTCCCAATAAGGTAGTGCCTCCAAGCTTGAGTGCATGCACTACGGGTGCTAACTCCAAATCACGCATGGCATAGTTAGTTGTCGTGAGTCAAAAGCTACAACTTTTCCCTCTTGCATAAGAACATCTCCAAGACTTTGACATGAAGCGTCACAATACATGTGAAAATCATTGTGTATGTTAGGTCAAACTAGAAGTGGACTGTAACAAAACGTTCCTTCAACTCTTGAAAGCTGGCTTCACACTCTTCGATCCAAAAAAACTTGGTTTTCTTCTTCAACAACTCTATCATGGGCTTTGCAATCTTGGAGAAATTCTCAATAAACCTCCAATAATATCCTTCAAGTCCAAAGAAATTGCGGATTTCGCCAACTGATGTGGGTGCCTTCCCTTCTATGACTGCTTCTACCTTGGAAGAGTCCACTGTAATCCCTTCACCTGACACAACATGTCCAAGAAATTCAACTTCCTTCAACAAATACTCACACTTGTTGAACTTGGCATAAAGTTGGTGATCTCTAAGCTTCTCCAAAACTAAGCGTAGTTGTTCTGCGTGTTCATCCTCATTCTTAGAGTAAACCAATATATCATTAATAACACAACAAACTTATCCAAGAACTTCGTGAATACCTTGTTCATCTTACTCATAAAATAAGCAGCGGTATTAGTCAAACCAAAGGACATGACTATATACTCATAAAGACCATACCTCATGGTAAAAGCTGTCTTAGGTATATCCTTCTCAGGGATCTTCAACTCGTGATAACCTGATCGAAGATCGATCTTGGAGAAAACACTAGATCCTTCTAGCCAGTTAAACAAATCATTGATCATCGGCAGGGGATACATGTTCTTGATGGTCACCTTGTTCAGCGAACGGCAGTCCACACACATCCTCAAGGTTCCATCCTTATTCTCCACTAAGAGTACTGAGTCTCCCCTGATGTAGGGTGGATACCCTAAGGCCGATCTTTCACAAAATGGAGGGGATCCCACGAAGAACACGAGGGGGGAAATCATGAGGGGAACCAGAGGAAACACTCAAATCAACAAGAAACAATCACACATGTGCTAGATCCATGAACACAAAGAGAGATACATGATACAAATCCAACAAAGAGGGATACACGGTAGCTAGTTCATCTTCGTGAGGAGGTCTTGATTCCGCGAGGGATCTTCTCCATGAGGAGGTCTTTAATCCGGTGTGGATCTTTTGCGTAGAGGTCGTAGTCTCTCCTGGAGTAGAACCACTATGGATGAGCAATGCTCTAGTCTAAAATGAGCTAACACAATGCTAACCCTAGAAAGAGGGAGGTGGAGGAGTATATATAGTCTAGGGGGGGAAGGGGTACATGGGCCTCGGCCCTTTAATGTGCGCAGATAGGCGGGCCTGATGTCCGGGCGTTCCCGAGACGCCAAATGTCTGGGCGCTGGGGCCGGATGTCCGGGATGGTAGGGTCCAGCTTCTGTGATGGGGCACCGGATTTCCGGGTGCTGGGCCAGATGTTTGGGCCTGGCAGGATGTCCGGGACATGGCCGGATGTCCGGCTTCTCTAGTTGCTAGCTCTTCTTCCTTCTCCTTCCTTTGCTCCTGCGCAAACTTGGCCTTCGTCCTTGGGCTCCTTGGGTGTACCTGAATATGCACAAGGTCCGCGCTTGAAGTAGCATCCATGTCTTACATGCGGAAAGGGAAGATTATGAAAGGATCGAGTTCACCTTAGGTCCAATGGCGTATGCTCGAGGTCTCATCGTATGTCCGGTTGGGGCTTGGGGAGTAGTCGTAGTGTACATGGGGATGATCGTAGGATGCTCCGCATCATCTCCCCCCTTGGGAAAGATCCAACCTTAGATTGAGAACCTCCTCACCATGGTAACAGTTGTCGTGGATGGACTTGTAGTTGGACGGAGTTGAAGACATGGTGCAATCCAAGTACTCCAAGGTATCACCAGAGTGGTATACATGCAATAATAGCAAACACAAACGACACTCGGAAATACAATGGTTAGCGCACACAAGGTGTCCATCAAGTAAGCATGAGTCCGACCAAAATGGTTGTGCATGGCAAGGCACAAGATTCTTATCCAAAATATGTAGAATGACATGTAAAGCATTCATGTGAGCAAATTCATTTGTGGTGCACACAAAGGTGTTGTGAATGTGATCAATGCAACCATTGTCCAAAATGATGTCATAATGGGACGGTGTATCAAAAGCACGAACATCGTAATTGGTTCTCAATATGACTATGTGATCATGCAATTGATTGTGGGAAATGTGATCAATACGTATGAATATGCCGTCAAGAAAGATCACAACAAATTTGTTAAGGAAGTGCACAAGCTCATATATCATGGATGACATGGAAAAAGATGCAACAAGACAAGCATAATGTGAGTCAATCCATGCATAGGGTGCAAACTTGTGGTGAGTATGATGTGTCCATCGAGCATGACATGTGAGCACACAATCAGCAAATATAGAGGTGTTGGTGCAATGTGTCAAATGAGTTTTGATATACCAATGCTCGATGTCGTGGCATGAGTGAAGGTCCGAAGGTGAATCCAATAAGTTCGAGCGCTCCTCAACTTAAAGGTCCATAGGGTCCATCTCCAATGCCGATCCTCCCTCCTATAGATGTATCATGTAGACAAGAAGAATGAGACAACAATGAAAGAATGACCCATCCAATGTGTGTAAGTGAGGATGGCTCAAATAGAAGGAGTTCACCTTTAGGAGATTCTCGCAAATGTTGGTGTTGCACATCATGTATGCCTTCGCATGACCCAGTTGTCGCATGATGTCACTGGCTTGTGAATCCTCCAAATGAAAGAACATGACAAACACTCAAAAAACAAATGAGGTTACCGGAAATGCAAAACCTATCATTCGAGTGGTGAGATGCCCAACAAGTGTTATCATCAATCTTATCATAAGAAAGGACAAGGGCATATGGCATGGTATGTAAGCATATAATGCGATAACAACCAAAGGCATTAGGCTCAAACAAGCAAGCATGCATCACAAGTAAGGTGTCCAAGTCTCGAAGATCAATAAACATAGCATTGTTGCACTCATGATAAGTGAATAGGAGAAATGCAACTAATGGAGACAAACGACAATGATCAAGATATATCATGTGAGTGGCATGAACATATATGTCATCAGCCCAAGAAAGCAACTAAGAATGGAACATGGGTGATGCAACAAAGCAAGCAATCATAGTGATCAAGTAGTGTAAGCTAGTAGTGCAAAGATGCAACATACTAGTAGGAATCATGGCAATCATGGCATGTGTGTAAATAGTAGGCATGAATAATGCACATGGCATAGCACAAGCATGAAAGCAAGATATGAGGAAAATAGGATCAATGTATTGGCAAGAGGCCATATGTAAATAGCAATGGGACATCATGACTCTCCCAACACAACAAGCATCAATAGCATGGGGCACAAAGAAATCATTGCAATAGCTACTAGTATCTCCACCACGCACGCAAATACACATAGGAGTGGCATAATGGTGAATCATTGGTATATGCAAGCAAGGGTCACAATTGCATGGCAAAGTCAAAGCAAGAGGCATAACATGCAAAGTGAACACGATAGAATGGGCATAAGGTGACAAGTAGTAAATAGCCCATAGTTGTGCGAGAGCCGAGTAAAAGAGATGCGCGTAGTGGTTGCGCGAAGAGAACGGTGGTAGGGACAATCCACGGGATCCCAAATCATCGTCGCTCTTGAGAGATCATTTTATCAACTCATGGGATTGTGAGGTTGACAAATTTTCATGAGTACCTACACAAAACAAAGACAAAGGAAAAATTGTGTGTGCGTGGTATATGTACACATTATCCATCATGATGCGCACATGCATGTGTTGATTAGCACAAAATAGCTAATGCTCAAATAAATGACATGCGTGATATAGAAACATGTCATCCATCATGAGAGGTTTGTTTTTATGTATAGCATAATGGAGACTCAAATTGTGTAATGCATCATGGGAAATATTTAGGGCATTGTTATTCAAGGAATGCATATGGTGCACGCAATTATGGGAACTATACAAAGTATGGAATGCATCAAGATCTCCTAGTATGTATGAGGCAACGATGGGAGTCTCCTCATGAGAATTAGTGGAAACATCACATGGAGAATATTGACAACATCCAAAATAATGCATATCAGGAACAATGTGTTCATGGCATGGCATAGTAGATGAATTGCGGAAATCATGTAAAGGAAGCTTAGCAATATCATCACAAGAAAAACAAAAGCCAATGACCATCATATTGTCATCTATGCCACAAGTGCAATAGGATTTACTTTATGGGGCATGCATAGTTACTGTGTTGAGATTGAAATGATGCAATATGGGAGATCTCACTCATAGCATATGACAAGTTTAAAGGTTTTTCGAACATGATGTGACCAAAAGAATTTTCTCATGATATCATATGGAGCATAGCATCACAACTAGGCAACTCAACATGCTCATCATAATATTCATCATAAATTGGTAAGTCAAGACATGAGGAAATTGCACTAGCATGAAGCATGGTAATAGGTGTGTCGACATCATGCAAGAAATCATTGTCAAGATAGTCCATTAGAGGGACAAGAGAAGCACCATCACCTATGTTACCTTTAGAGTTCCGCTCATGTGTTGTAGGTGAGGTTCCAACTTGATGGTACCATGTGGGGTGCATCTTCTTCCACCACGGCCATCGGGTTTTTTCATTGGAGGGATGGACTCGTCGAGGGTAGGCATGTCTTCATATAGGAAACCTAGCACCAAAGAAAACACACTCGGAGTAGAGGTTAAGTCGTTAGAAATCATAGTGGCCTCACATGCCCTCTCAATTACCTCACTCACTAAGTGGTGTGGCTCACTCACTCCCTCTTGGATGCTTTCACTCGTATGGTTGGTGGAGTCACTCAAATGGCTCTTAACCTCACATAGGATGTGTGGCATGCTCTCATGTGTGTGGCTAGTGATGATCACTCTCATCCTCTCAAAGGCAATGCTCTCAATGTCACATATGGTGGAGTCACTCATGTCACTCATGTGGTGGTGGCCCTCCTCACATAGAAATTGGGTCATCTCATGATATGTGGGTGTCAGAGAGATGTAGGTGTGATACGTCCAAAACGTATCTATAATTTCTGCTTGCTCCATGCCTCTTTTGGGTGATATTGCTATGATATTTATACACTTCCATACACTTTTGATCATATTTGGACTAACCTATTAACTCAGTGCACCCAGTGCTAGTTTCTGTTTTCGGCTGTTTTTGTATTTCAGGTTTTCACGTAACGAGAACTGCCAGGAAAAATCCAGAAAAATTATATAAAAAATCAGCGTTCCAGAAGCTACCTTGCGCCCGAAGTACAGCCGGGGGGGCCACCAGGGCTCCAGGCGCCCTGGCGGCACGCCCCCCCCCCCCCCGGGCCGCGTCGGGGGGGCGCCTGGGCCCCCCGAGGCTCCGCTGATGCCCCCTTTGGCAGATATTTAAAGCGTCTCCCGAAACCCTCGAGACGGGAACTCTTTTTCGCGATCTCATCTCTGTTCCGCCGCCGCCGCCGCTTCCAAGATCGGGAGCACCAGGAGAACTCTTCCCGGCACCCTGCCGGAGGGGAGGATCACCACCGGGAGCCTCTCCACCACCATGGACGCCTCCCGGATGAGTTGTGAGTAGTCTCCCTTGGACCATGAGTCCATGACCAGTAGCTATGTGATGTTCTCCTCCCGTTCTTGTGCTTCACTAATTAGTCCTCGTGAGCTGCCCTACATGATCGAGGCACATATGTAATCCTTATGCTGTTGCTATGATAAGTTTGCCGGGATCCGATGGATTATGAGATTATGTTCAGATTGTGTTTGAGTAATATATTTGATTCACCTCTTTTATATTTATGTTCGTAAGTAATTCTTGCATGTTCTCCGTTGTTATTTATTGCTTTGGCCAAGTAGTAGGTAGTGACTCCAAGAGGGAACGTTATGCTTGATTGTGGGTTCATGCCCCTCGATGACTAGCTTGAGTGACAGAAACATGAGTCTAGGGGATGTGCTGTTGCCACAAGGGGGAAAACAACGGTGCTTGTGCCCGCGGGTGCAAGGATTGTTTACTTTACGCAAAGTTCTTTTAATGCAGTTGTCTGTTGCTTTGAGTTTACACTATGGGTGGGACTCGCAACTTAATACCAGCGAGATGTTCTGGATAGATATCTCAAGGTGGGTGATTAGTAGTAGATGCAGATGGATTTCGGTCTACTTACTTTGGCGTACCGCCCATGCTTTGAATCTCAACCTTTCTTGCAATGTAGTTAGCATTGGTTTGCGTTCATGGTTCTGTCAATTGCCCAGCTGTAATTCGTTTACCTCACATAGCAGTTTTATCGTCTTTTGGGAGAGAGACATCACTAGTGAACATCATGAGACTCCGGTCCATATTACCATCATTGATCACATCCGCTATTTACTTTACGCTTTTACTTACTATTGCAGCAATATCTATCACTACTATCATTTGCGTTTGATCCTTTGTAAACTACAAGGCCGGAGGGATTGACAACCTCTCTGTACTCGTTGGGAGCAAAGTTATTTGTATCTGTGTGTAGGTCCACGTTGATTGCTAATACCCGGTGCCGTTAGCAGTTGACACCTACTTGTTGAAACTGGGAGTCTCAGGGGAATCGATCCTTGGTATTGCCAAGGGAAATCTTCTGCTACACTGCATCTCAAACCTTCCACTTGGGGTAACCAACGCGGGGTGAGAAGCCACCTAGCAAAGCAATTTCTGGCGCCGTTGTCAGGGACTCCACTCTTCAGGATAGGGGAGTTGCATGCTATCTTTTACCTTTGCTTTTTAGTCTTGTTAGTTTACCTTTCAGTTTTTGCTTTAATATCTTTTATTGAAAATCACAAAAATAGTTATCTTGCTTGCTTGCTACTATGGGTTCCACCGAGAACACCAAGTTGTGTGACTTCACTAGTCACAACAACGATGACTTTATTAGCACACCTATCACTACACCTGCCACTTCAGCACCTTCATATGAAATTAAACCTGCTTTACTGAACTTAGTCATGAAAGATCAATTCTCCGGTGCTGGAGATGATGCTGCTTTACACTTGAACAACTTTGTTGAACTCTGTGATATGCAAAAGTACCAAGAAATAGATGGTAATATTGTTAAGCTTAAGCTTTTTCCTTTCTCCTTGAGAGGAGGAGCTAAAATTTGGTTTCAGTCTTTGCCTAGAAATAGCATAGATTCTTCGGACAAGTGCAAAGATGCTTTTATTGGAAAATACTATCCACCTGCTAAAATTATCCAACTAAGAAGTAACATAATTAATTTTAAACAATTGGATAATGAACACGTTGACCAAGCTTGGGAACGTATGAAATCTCTTATCAAGAACTGCCCTACTCATGGTTTTGACTACTTGGATGGTTATCGAAACTTTTTATGCAGGCTTGAACTTTACCTCGCGGAACTTGTTAGATTCGGCCGCGGGAGGAACTTTTATGTCAACTACACTTGGTGTTGCCATGAAGCTTCTCGATGAGATGATGACCAACTATTCCCAATGGCACACCGAACGCGCTCCAACAGGTAGGAAGGTAAACTCTGTCGAGGAGATTTCCTCCCTTAATGAAAAAGTTGACTTGATCATGTCTCTACTTTCGAAGCAATCCTCTGTTGATCCTCGTGATGTTCCTTTAAATTCTTTGATTGCTCAAGAACAAGTAGATGTGAACTTTATCTCTAGAAACAATTTCAACAACAATGCTTATAGGAGTGACTTTGGTAGCAATCCTAGACCGTTCCCCTCTAATTCTAATGGGAACAACAATGCTTATCCTAGCACCAGGAACTCCACAACTGAACTAGAGATTATGCTTAAAGATTTCATCACTACCCAAAAAGCTTTTAATAATAGTGTAGAAGAAAAACTAAACAAACTAGGTGATCTTTCTTTGAAGGTAGACAATTTAGCCAATGAGGTAGCATTGCTTAAAATTAAAACTTCTCCTCTTGAGGAGAGGAAGGTCACTCCTATTAATGCTATTCAATTGCAAATTAATGAAAATATTAGGATGATGGCTAAACTTAAAGAGAGATGGGCTAGATAAAGGGAGGAAGAAGATAGAATTAAGAGCCTTCCTACCCACCACACTATTGCTACTATCCAAGTTGTTGAGGATATCCAAACTCTTAGCACCCAATGCACTCCTGGTCCCGATGGACCTATTAATGGTGATGCTATGACTATAGAAACTACCAAACAAGTGAACCTAAAGGACACCACTACCACTTTACTTGATGCTCGTGACCTTGATTTTGATAATTGCACTCTTACCGAAGTTATTGATTTCCTTTACAAGATGTCTAGAGACCCCCACACTAGCACGATTAATCTTGCCTTCACAGAGCATATCACTAATGCTCTTATCAAAGCTAGGGAGGAGAAACTTAGAGTAGAAGCCTCCATACCTATAAATCTAGAAGATGGTTGGGATCCTATGATAAAAATTAAGTTGAATGACTTCTCTTGCTATGCATTATGTGATGTTGGAGCTAGTACCTCTGTTATGCCCAAAGGAATATATGATATGCTTAAATTGAAACCTTTTGATTCTTGTTCTTTTGGTGTTCGTCTCATTGATTCTTCCATAAAGAAACCTTTGGGGAGGATCGACAATGTTCTTATTGTTGTCAATGATAATTATGTTCCCGTTGATTTCACTATTATGGATATTGAATGTGATCCTTCTTGTCCAATTATTTTGGGACGTCCCTTTTTGCGCACCGTTGGTGCTATCATTGACATGAAAGAGGGTAATATAAAATATCAGTTTCCTCTCAAGAAAGGGATGGAACACTTCCCTCGAAAGAAGATCAAGTTACCTTTTGAGTCCGTTGTACGGGCTAGCTATTCTTTTACTCTTGATAAAACTTGATCTCTATGCATTATGCCTAGCTTAAAGGCATAAAAGAAAGCGCTTTTGGGAGGCAGCCCAATGAATAAATTTATTTTGCTTTTGTTGTGTCTTGATGTTGTTTACTACAGTAGCATCATCATTGCATCTTTGCTTTTCAATTTTGTGCCAAGTATAGCCTCTGATTGCTAGAAAGTTCAAAAGTTGTGAGGTGTTGTCCAGGAAACAGATTTTGTCCTTGGATAGAAAAATTCGTATAAAATCACCAGATCATCTTTTTGGTCTGAATTATTTTGACAGCGTGCTCTATATAATTGTCTTTCGTGCGTCTGTTTTGAGTTTTTTTATTAGAGTTGCAGAAGTGCCCCGAACAAATCAATTACTACTTGCTGTTCTGTTTTTCACAGATTCTGTCCTGTTTTGCCTTTCCTTCATTTTGCGAACCTAGAGCTTGCTTTTTCTTTGCAAAAACCTTTTGGCAATCTTGAGAAACAGTAGAACTTCAAGAATATCCTTATTTCCAGCAAGGTACAATTATTTTATTATGGGTACTAACCTCGCTAATCAGATTATGATGAGTTATGTATGAAGGGAGTTTTCAAGTGTGCGAGGGAAGATGATAAAAAGATTCAGGAGTGTCAAGCGCTCAAGCTTGGGGATGCCCCCGTGCACCCCCAAGAAATATTCAAGGAGACTCAAGCGTCTAAGCTTGGGGATGCCCCCGTGCATCCCCTTCTCCATCAACATTATCAGTTCGTCTTTCGTTCCACTATATTTTTATCACTTCATGTGTTATGTGCTATGCTTGGAGCGTCTTGTTTTTAATTTTCTTTAGCTTTTCATAACGAGTCGGAACTCAGCTTTCTTTATGTGGGAGAGAAACACGCTCCACTTCTACCTAGAACATAACATAGAATTTTCATGTCTATCTTTGCTGTGTGTGTTCTTTGTCTTTTAATAGCTACTATCATGCTTAGCTCTTTACTTTCATGCTTATCTTTCTAAAAGAGCTTTGTTTAGTTGGTTGCTTGAACTCTCTTTATCTATCATGCTTATCTTATTAAGAGAGTTTGCTTCCGTTGCATTGGTTGATATGTCTATGATAAAGATGCTACGTGCATAATGGCGCTAGTAGTTCATGTTTTCTTATGGTTAGTCTCAAATAGCTGGGGGGTTCCCAATGTGTTATTGGAGTACCAACATGATTTGTTTGCCTATGATGTGGTATGGTTTAGTAATATCTTCCTTCAAGAATTTATTTTGATTGACTTGGCGTATGCTCACGCATATTTAAGACTGTAAAGAAAGTCTATCAAGCCTTGATGATCTTTTGTTTCTGAGTAGCGATATAACTTCCATGCCTGATTCAATGTTGCTTTGTCGCTCTGCATGATTATGACCGTCATTGCTCTCTTAGTTGGTCGCTCCCAGTCTTTTGCTAACCTTCGCCCGCACTAAGCGGGCTGACTGCTTGTGCATCCACATTCCTTTAATCCAGTTATGCCATATGAGTCCACCATACCTTCCTACATGGTATTTACCTGCCATTCCTAACGGAGACTTGCATGTACCATCTCGAAATTATTCAAAAAGAAAATGCATTCCTATTTTGTGCCTCTGTTGTAAGTTCATGAGGAAGTAGTAGTTAATTCATGACCTTTTTAAGTTGGACAAGCTTCACCCCGGGATTGCATGTATAATGTGCAAACCCATAATACGAGAAGGAACTGGCATTGAGTGCGCCCGGCTCAAAAACATAATATAACAAACAAACCCTCCTTCACGCTTTGTTCATGAGAAATCAGAAAACTTTGGCAGTGATAAACAAAGGAGATTAAGAGGATGTGATCGTCCTCATTCGGGAGCCGTTCCTCGAAACTTGTCCATCTCAAGAAGTAATTGAGTTATCTGCTAGCATTCGTTGACAAAACATGCATGATCTAAAAAAATTATTATTACCTCTGTTTTAAAGCCAAGAGCTCTGGTACATGTTTTGTCTTTGTTTCCGGTTACGGGTTTTCAACCTTGCCAACAAAAGCCACGGTTCGAGAGTCTCCACCTTCTTTTAAAGCACCAACTACTGAGAGCATGATTGTCATTCTGAGTGTAATGTGCATTGTCCCAAAGTAGCATTGTCTTTTACATGATTGTGATATCGTTAATTTTGAAATCATTGTATCTAGTCATCACTTAAACCTTGGAGGTGCCCCTGCATTTATGTTTTGCTTCACTAAAGGGGGCAAGCTAGATATCACTTTATCATATTTTCACATCATGTTCATTACAAATCTATTTGATGTTTCAGTGTCATATTGTAAAACTTTCAGTCCTTTGTGATTTTCTCATGAGGCAACTTAATTACTATAGATTCATTATCTCAGTAAGCTTTTGTCATATGACTATGAAAAAGTCCTATATGGTTAATAGCATGTCACCACATAAATTATTCTTGTTATCATTTACCTACTCGAGGACGAGCAGGAATTTAGCTTGGGGTTGTTGATACGTCCAAAACGTATCTATAATTTCTGCTTGCTCCATGCCTCTTTTGGGTGATATTGCTATGATATTTATACACTTCCATACACTTTTGATCATATTTGGACTAACCTATTAACTCAGTGCACCCCAGTGCCAGTTTCTGTTTTCGGCTGTTTTTGTATTTCAGGTTTTCACGTTATGAGAACTGCCAGGAAAAATCCAGAAAAATTATATAAAAAATCAGCGTTCCAGAAGCTACCTTGCGCCCGAAGTACAGCCGGGGGGGCCACCAGGGCTCCAGGCGCCCTGGCGGCGCCCCCCCCCCCTTGGGCCGCGCCGGGGGGCGTCTGGGCCCCCCGAGGCTCCGCTGATGCCCCCCTTTGGCAGATATTTAAAGCGTCTCCCGAAACCCTCGAGACGGGAACTCTTTTTCGCGATCTCATCTCTGTTCCGCCGCCGCCGCCGCTTCCAAGATCGGGAGCACCAGGAGAACTCTTCCCGGCACCCTGCCGGAGGGGGGGATCACCACCGGGAGCCTCTCCACCACCATGGACGCCTCCCGGATGAGTTGTGAGTAGTCTCCCTTGGACCATGAGTCCATGACCAGTAGCTATGTGATGTTCTCCTCCCGTTCTTGTGCTTCACTAATTAGTCCTCGTGAGCTGCCCTACATGATCGAGGCACATATTTAATCCTTATGCTGTTGCTATGATGAGTTTGCCGGGATCCGATGGATTATGAGATTATGTTCAGATTGTGTTTGAGTAATATATTTGATTCACCTCTTTTATATTTATGTTCGTAAGTAATTCTTGCATGTTCTCCGTTGTTATTTATTGCTTTGGCCAAGTAGTAGGTAGTGACTCCAAGAGGGAACGTTATGCTTGATTGTGGGTCCATGCCCCTCGATGACTAGCTTGAGTGACAGAAACATGAGTCTAGGGGATGTGCTGTTGCCACAAGGGGGAAAACAACGGTGCTTGTGCCCGCGGGTGCAAGGATTGTTTACTTTACGCAAAGTTCTTTTAATGCAGTTGTCTGTTGCTTTGAGTTTACACTATGGGTGGGACTCGCAACTTAATACCAGCGAGATGTTCTGGATAGATATCTCAAGGTGGATGATTAGTAGTAGATGCAGATGGATTTCGGTCTACTTACTTTGGCGTACCTCCCATGCTTTGAACCTCAACCTTTCTTGCAATGTAGTTAGCATTGGTTTGCGTTCATGGTTCTGTCAATTGCCCAGCTGTAATTCGTTTACCTCACATAGCAGTTTTATCGTCTTTTGGGAGAGAGACATCACTAGTGAACATCATGAGACTCCGGTCCATATTACCATCATTGATCACATCCGCTATTTACTTTACGCTTTTACTTATTATTGCAGCAATATCTATCACTACTATCATTTGCGTTTGATCCTTTGTAAACTACAAGGCCGGAGGGATTGACAACCTCTCTGTACTCGTTGGGAGCAAAGTTATTTGTATCTGTGTGCAGGTCCACGTTGATTGCTAATACCCGGCGCCGTTAGCAGTTGACACCTACTTGTTGAAACTAGGAGTCTCAAGGGAATCGATCCTTGGTATTGCCAAGGGAAATCTTCTGCTACACTGCATCTCAAACCTTCCACTTGGGGTAACCAACAAGGGATGAGAAGCCACTTAGCAAGGTGCAAATGTCTCCATGCTCAACTCCAATCGCCGCCTCATCGATAGTTCCTCCAAAGATGAATGCCATAGGATGTGGCAAATCATCACTCTCCTCCGAGATCATAGAGAAGGTATCATGTGCACTCGCGTAGCTTGACTCGGAGTAGTAGTCATCTTTGGGAACCGTCTTTATGTTGTTGAAGAGGTTCGTGCTCGCTTTCGTGGTCGAAGGGGATGGCCGTTGCTCGACCATCTTGTTGTCATATTGTAAGAGGCCCATATGATGTGGCACCTTGTACTTCGTCTCCATGACTGAAGGGAAATTCCCATGCTCGGCCATCTTCCTTGAGGGGCTTCTGAAGATGGAAGTGTCGCCCTCGCTTGTAGGTGGTCGCCTTGTAGTTGAAGATGTCGATGTAGGCGAACTCACGGGAAGTAGGCGAAGATGCCGTACGTCCAAAGGTGAAGATGCCTTGATAGTACTTGGCGAAGATGCCAAAGTGGTGGTTGTAGCCATAGCTCCGTCGTGGGGGTGCTCATCTCATGGTCTTCTCTTTAGCTCTTGAAGCTTGGCCTTGGCATGAAGTAGAGCTTCTTCGGACTTGTAGGTTTACACTTGGTGAACATCTTCATGATGATGGTGTCATTGTCTTGCTTGAGCTTGTAGAAGATGTCGTTCGTCGTCGTGGTGCACTTGATACTTGGAGGTGACTTGCCCTTCATGATGATGTTGATGGTCGCCATGGTGGTGTGGACGTGGACGACTTGCGCTTGCATTGTGTTTGCGCTCTGAAGACTTGTGACTTGAACGGTGTCATCGTGAAGATGATGAAGGGGAAGAAGTTCGAGCGATGATCAAGGCACATAGCTCTTCCACTTTATTTTTCAAGTTGGCCTTGCAAGCTTCGAAGGCATATTCCATGGATGTGTCGAAGTAGGTGTTAATGTCGTTGTTGTTGAAGACCAGAGATGAAATGCTTTGCCTATCCATCACAAGACTCGAGTAGTGGTGAGTGGGAGAAAGAGAAGAACTAGACCAATGTACCTTACCCGATGTTGAAAATGGATCAATGATCACTCAATAATGTATCAAGGAAATAGGACAATTGGTACCGATTCTTTTATTTCTGCACAAAAATAGCACCATTGCAATTCTGCTGAAAATAGTGTCGTTCCGGGTTAGTTCCATTCAAATCATGCAAGTTAGAGTCCAAAACAAGGGCAAAAGTGTTTGGAAAAGTAGATACGTTGAAGACGTATCAGTAGTTGAAGCATCATCTTAGTAATAGGCTGACATTATGGCATCAATGCCCCACTTTGTAATATAGGAGGTGAGGGGGTGGCGCACTCTATATAAGCCACCCCACTACTAGACTAGGGGGTTCTCATTCTTCTCTCTCAACTCTCTCGCCATTAGTCTCAGGACTTAGCTCTGCCATGGGGATCCGTCTCTATCTCTCTCTTTGTAATCTCTGGATACATACTCAGATAAAACAAAGCCTCTACGGAGAACGAGACGTAGAGCTGTTATCTCCACCACTAGAGGCCCGAACTCGCTAAAACAACTGTGTCACCCACGTGCATCTCGATAGATCATGCTCCTTTACCCTATACCTTATTGTTGTCGGAATCGTTTTCACGTCAGTTTGCGCCCACCGTGGGGCATGGCGTTTATCGAGCCATGATGCATATGGTTCTTTCTTCAACCGCGGTCCCGACCATCACACAAAATACTCCTCATCATACAAAAGGATGAGGGAGTTCCTCATCTCAACTTGTTCTCTTTACAATCAAACATTGCAATGATCTAGCTATGGTTTGTTCTTTTTCTATATGCACACGAGATCATACAAAAGGACGCCTCCCTTTGTTCCAATTGGTGGCTCGGCTCCCGGACGATGAAGCGTCGTCGTCCTCCCGTCATCATCTCGCGTACTCATCGGCGATGTCGTCGCTGAGCGCCCACACACGCGCAGCCGCTAATGCTCGGCCTGGTTCCCCGGCCGGTTGAACACGTCGACTGGTGGTCCGGTCGGCCCGCCTCCTCGGGCTACAAGTCCCGGTTGACGGTGCTCGACCCAGCTCTACAAGCGTCGAAGCACAACTCCGACATGTGCACAGCTCTGGCTCCCCGAGCAGTGAAACGCAACCACCAGTGCTCGTGCCGGCCTCGCCCTTGGCTGCGTCGGCCCATGATTGGACTGCGGATAACTGCTCGTCCTCCTCATTGCCACCTCTCGGTGGTCGTCTGGTTCCGGCCAGGCCGGCCGTTTCTATCGCAGCGAAGCTCTCCTCCGACGTCCGCACCAGGTCATAATCTCTCTCTTCCTCTAATTAATACTAATCCACACGCATCCATGCACATAAAATCTTTTATTCCATCCTCACGGCTGCATGCACAGTGGATCGGTTAGGCTCCCGAGCCTTTAACTGCGTACATAGCGCAGCAACCGATACACGCCGTAATTACAGCAACTGGATCGGTTAGGCTGGTTGTAATGGGGAGTATCATATACTATTATCATGCATATGATACTAGTGTATGATACTACCTCCTTAATGCATAGTATCATATGTTAGTATCATGTAGTACTCTATTTATTGCCATGCATGACACAAAGTAGCATAGCATTTAATATGATACGGTATCATGATATGATACTACACTCTCTCTTTCTTCATTTAATGCTATGACACCTCATCAAAATTGCCTAATTGACATGCATGATACTAGCTATGATACTACCACTACGACCAGCCTTAGGCTCCCATGCCATTAACTGCGTATATAACACATCAGCCCATGCATGTCGTAACTGTTGCCGGCACTGAATGGGACTTGATTGGTAGCATGCAAAACCGAAGCGTGCAGCCATCATTGCATGCTAATACCATTTGTTGTTGCCACATTTTCAAAACTCACGTAATTAGCATTAATGCTTTGCCATGACCTCCGAGTTTCACCGAGCCAGTTGAACTAAGTATTTGCAGGTCTCCTGCGTATTTTTCACTCGGACGGGTTGAGGCACATCACTCGGACATGCATGACGTACAGGTCCTGCTCTATGCACTCGGACGAGCGTTGGATCACTTCGACGCCCTGCGCGTTGTCACTTCGCGGGATGCGTCCACTTCACCCGAACGCACCGCGCTTCGTCACTCCGCGGGACGCGTCTACTTCACTCAGACGCATCGCGCGTCATCACTTCACGGGACGCGTCTACTTCATTCGGATACCCCACGCGTCGCAATTTCATGGAACACGTCTACTTCACAGTCGACGCCCCACACTTTGTCACTCCGCGGGACACGTCTACTTCACTCGAACGCCCCGCGCGTCGTCACTTCGCGGGACGCGTCCACTTCACTCGGATGCCCCGCGTGTCGTAACTCCGTAGAACGCGTCTACTTCACTCCGATGCCCCGCGCATCGCAACTCTGTGGAGCAGGTCTACTTCAGTCGGACGCCCCGCGTGTCGTCATCGGTTGGTCACCGCATCACCACTCGGCTGCCCCGCGTGTCTCCATTCGGTTGGTCACCTCATCACCACTCGGCCGCCCGGCGCGTCGCCATCGGTTGGTCACCTCATCACCACTTGGCCGTCTCGTGCATCGCCATCAGATGGTCACCTCATCACCACTCGGCCGCTCCGCGCGTCGCCATCGGTTGGTCACTTCATCACCACTCGACCGATCCGTGCGTCGCCATCAGATGGTCACC
>LR738711.1:455289149-455402105 GCA_902687465.1 Secale cereale | reverse complement strand
CGCAGTCGCACATGTATGAACACAGAGTCGCACAATCTCGTTCGCATAGTCACACATGAATTGTCGTGGGAGGTGCTCACGCATGGTCGCGGAGTTGCACACTCTCGTCGGCGCAGTCGCACATGTATGGACACAGAGTTGCATAATCTCGTTCGAATAGTCACACATGAATTGTCGTGGGAGGTGCTCACGCATGGTCGTGGAGTTGCATACTCTCGTTGGCGTAGTCGCACATGTATGGACACAGAGTTGCACAATCTCGTCCTCATAGTCTCACGTGAATTGTCATGGGTGGTGCTCACTAATGGCCGTAGAGTTGCACACTCTTGTCGGCACAGTCGCACATACATGACCATGGAGTTGCATAACCTCGTCCGCATAGTCCCACATGAGTTTTTGTGGGAGGTGCTCATGCCCAGCAACGGAGTTGCACACTCTCGTCGGCATAGTCGCACATGCATGACCACACAATTGCACAATCTCGTCTGCATAGTCGCACATGAATTCTTGTGGGAGGTGCCCATGTCCGACCACGGAGTTGCACACTCTTGTGTGCATAGTCGCACATGCGTGCCCGTGGAGTTGGGACATTCTTATAGGATAGTCCCTCAAACGCGGTTGTGGGGGCTGCACACGCGCGGCGACTACCAGACAGTTGGCCAGGGCACCGAGGCAGCAGACGAAATTGCAAATTTCACTGTTAGATAGTAGTATGATGTGGTGCCACTAGTGAAAACTGCATGGCTTGGACAACAAACGAAGTTGCAAATCTCATTGGAAGGAGGCACCGTTTGGGGGTGGAAACACCATAGAGGAAAACTGCACGTCTACGGTGAACGAGAAAATTTGCACATCGACGGCTAGTCAGTTGCACAAAACGGGGACAAAATTACACAATTTTTTTTTCATCGAAACATACTCATGTGTGATCTAGTTTCAAAGGGCATGCTGCGAACGTTCCAACAGTGAAAATGGCTCTTAATTTAGATACGCGGTTTGAAATTAATGGTGTTTTTAAAAATTGAAACCACAAATTATAGAGGCCGGCTGGTCCGAAACGCCAGGGAGCAGTAGGCCGCTGTGTAGATACATACGTGAAAAAAATCCCCTCCGTTGCCGCACCCACTCGTCTCCTCTCTTTTCCATCTCCCTCGTCCTTCCCAGCTCTCCACCCACACTCTCCACCCCACACCGGTAGTAAGAGCATCTCCAGCTCTGCCCCCAGAAAGGCCTCCCCATGCAATTTTTTTGCGCCGTCACCGAAAAACGGCCCAGTCGCGCCCCCAGGATCACGATTTTCGCCGGCTCGGCCCGTTTTTGCGCCCAGCGCTCGCAGGCCGAACCCTGCGCACTGTGGGGCGCTCGGGGGCTCCGACGCAAGGGAAAAGCGATCCTAGGGCCACATTGACAGGCAAAAAGTCAAGCCACCTGCCCAGATTCGCCTCCTACCCCCCGTGCTCGGCTGCCACCTTGCGCCACCCTGCCGATCCCGGCGCCGACCACCGCCCGCTGCTGCTAGGTAGACCATCCCCCGCTGGGAAAAAGAAGGGTTTTCGCCGAGGCAGCATCTTCGCCGCCGTCCAGGCACCTTTTCCGCCGCTCCGGGTGTGTACACCAACGGGCTTGCGCCCACCTCGCCCACAAGGTGTTCGGTGAATTGCCTAGCCCGGCGATGGACTCTGAAGATGAGGAGGCGCTCGCGGCGTTGCTGGATGAGGAAGCCGAAGTCGACGTCCAGGAGCAGGAGCATCTCATGGTTCTCGCCACCCTCGCCGGCCTGCTCGCGAGCAGCGAGAAGCTGATACGTCTCCAACGTATCTATAATTTTTTATTGTTCCATGCTATTATTTATGATGTTTTGGATGTTTAATGGGCTTTGTCATACACTTTTATATTATTTTGGGGACTAACCTACTAACCCAAAGGCCCAGTCCAGATTGTTGTTTTTTGCCTGTTTTAGGATTTTACAAAAAAGGGATATCAAACGGAGTCCAAACGGAATGAAACCTGCAGGAGAGATATTTTTGGAGAAAATCACGCACGGGAGACTTGAGAACCACGGAGTAGGGGCCACGAGGTGCCCACGAGGGTGGGGGGCGCGCCCCCCGGCCTCGTGGGTCCCTCGTGAGGTCCCCGGTGTCCTCCTTCCTCCTATATAAGCCTATGTATCCCGAAACCATCAAAGGAATAGAGAAAACCCTAGTTCCACCGCCGTAACCTTCTGTTCCCATGAGATCCCATCTTGGAGCCTGTTCCGGAGCTCCGCCGAAGGGGGGATCCATCATGGAGTGCTTCTACATCATCATCATCGCCCTCACCATGAGTTGTGAGTAGTATACCACAGACCTTCGGGTCCATAGCTAGTATCTGGATGGCTTATTCTCTCTCTTTGGATCTCAATACAAAGTTCTCCTCGGTCTTCGAGGAGATCTATTCGATGTAATCTCTTTTTGCGGTGTGTTTGTCGAGATCCGATGAATTGTGGGTTTATGATCAAGATTATCTATGAGAAATATTTGGTTCTTTTCTGAACTCTTTATGTGTGATCATAATATCCTTGCAAGTCTCTTCGAATTATTGGTTTGGTTTGGCCTACTAGATCTATAGTTCTTGCAATGGGAGAAGTGCTTGGCTTTGGGTTCAATCTTGCGGTGTCCTTTCCTAGTGACAGTAGGGGCATCAAGGTACGTATTGTATTGTTGCCATCGAGGATACAAATATGGGGTTTATATCATATTGCTTGAGTTTATCCCTCTACACCATGTCATCTTCCTTAAGGCGTTACTCTGTTCTTATGAACTCAATACACTAAATGCATGCTGGATAGCGGTCGATGTCTTGAGTAATAGTAGTAGATGCAGGCAGGAGACGGTCTACTTATCTCGCATGTGATGCCTATATACAATGATCATGCCTAGATAGTCTCATAATTATTTGCTTTTCTATCAATTGCTCGACAGTAATTTGTTTACCCGCCGTAGAATATCGCTTTCATGAGAGAAGCCACTAGAGAACACTATGGCCCCCGGGTCTATTTTCAACATATCAATCTACATATACTTTACTTTTTCCGCTTTTACTTTCTATTCTTATAAACAAAAATATCAAAAATATAAACTATCATCTCTATCAGGTCTCACTTTCTTAAGTGACCGTAAAGGGATTGACAACCCCTTATCGCGTTGGCTGCGAAGTTCTTATTTGTTTGTGCAGGTGCGAGGGACTCGCGCGTGGTCTCCTACTGGATTGATACCTCGGTTCTCAAAAACTGAGGGAAATACTTACGCTACTGTGCTGCATCTCCCTTTCCTCTTCGAGGGAATACAACACAAGCTCGAG
This sequence comes from Secale cereale, assembly GCA_902687465.1. Classification (NCBI taxonomy): domain Eukaryota; kingdom Viridiplantae; phylum Streptophyta; class Magnoliopsida; order Poales; family Poaceae; genus Secale; species Secale cereale. Next base: position 455,398,766 of record LR738711.1, on the reverse strand, counting down.
AACTAGCAAGAAGAATTTCTGGCGCCGTTGCCGGGGAGGCTTACGCAAAAGTCATATAGCAAGTACTTATCACAAACCCTTATCCTTTGCATTACATTTTTGCCTCTCGTTTTCCTCTTCCCCACTTCACCCTTGCCGTTTTATTTGCCCTTCTTCTGTCGTGTGTTTATCGTTCGCTTGCTTCTTGTTTGCTTGTGTGTGTTGCTTGCTTACTCGCCCTCATGGAGGACGATTCTATCGAGAAGGGTAGTAATGTCGAGGGCAACGTCTATGTTGACCCCCCGGATGAAGCTGCCACTTTACATATTAAGAAGTTCCGGGTTGGTAGTGGTAATATTATTGGAAAAGGAGTTTCTCAAGACTTCTTTACTTGTGCCAGTGCTTTGGCCACTATGGGTGGCTCTATTCTTCACAGAACTAGTAGCCTTGCAGATGATGTATCTATGCTCATAGTAGAAATTGAAAGGCAATTTATCCATATGCATCCCTGTATTCAGAGAATCTTTTTGGAGTTTTCCAATATTGAGCATTCTTCAGTTAAGCGTCCAGCTACTATCTTTTTGGCTCATGAATTTAGATTTATCATGAAAGAGGCCAAAGAAATCTTTGCTCATTATGGAGTAGATGCCGGTCGACATCCCATAGAGGCTATCTTGTTCAATCAAGAAGACATAATGCGGTTGCGATCTCCTGATCATGTTGCTTTTAATGAAAACCTTAGAAAAAAGGTTCCTACTGAGGTCTTGATTGATAGAATTTCTGAGATGAACGATGATTTTGCTGTTCAAAACAATGGGTTAGGCTTCTCCCTTGAGCGAAGGCTTATAACCTTCTGCCAAAAGAATGCATATAATGATGAATTGGTTGTCCACTACAAAGGGCCAAAAGAGGAACCTATTCCTCCTGAGATTGATGTAGGGGACTTTTGTCCCATAAAATTTAGCCCATTTGATTACTTTTGCTTGCCACAAAGGAAGCTTGATTCTGAACGTAGGGAATATGAGATGAGATTTTGTGACATATCGTATCATTATGGCATTCCCTAGATTTATCCTTGTATCGTGCCTAGCTAGGGGCGTAAAACAATAGCGCTTGTTGGGAGGCAACCCAATTTTATATTATTTTTTGCTATTGTTAGGGAATAAATATTGCATCTAGCTTCTGTTTAGATGTGGTTTCATGTTTTGTTTAGTGTTTGTGCCAAGTAGAACCTTTGGGAAGACTTGTGTGAAGTTTATATGATCTAGCTGTGAAAAACAGAATCGTTAGCGCTCGCTAGAATGGTCATTAGATTTTACTGGAGCGTGCTATTTAGTTGATTCTTTTTGCAGATGATTAATAGACAAATTCCTCACGTTTACCAATTTAGTTTGAATTTTTTGGAGTTACAGAAGTATGCGAAACCTGCAGATTACTACAGACTGTTCTATTTTTGACAGATTCGGTTTTTCGTGTGTTGTTTGCCTATTTCAATGCATCTATGAGTAATATTGGCAAGTATGAATCATAGACAAGTTGGAATACAGTGGGTTTAACACCAATATAAACAAAGAATGCATTAATTGCAGTACCTTTGAGTAGTGGTTTGCTTTCTTATACTAACGAAGCTCACGAGATTTTTGCCTAAGTTTTGTGTTGTGAAGTTTTCAAGTTTTGAGTATTGCTTTTATGGACTATGGAACAAAGAGTAGCAAGGGCCTAAGCTTGGGGATGCCCATGGCATCCCAAGTAAAATTCAAGGACAATCAAAAGCCTAAGCTTGGGGATGCCTCGGGAAGGCATCCCCTCTTTCGTCTTCATCCATCGGTAACTATACTTGGAGTTATATTTTTATTCATCACATGATATGTGTTTTGCTTGGAGTGTTTTGTATAATTTGAGTCTTTTCTTGTTAGTTTGCCACAATTATCCTTACTGGACACACCTATTTTATAGAACACTTTATGTGCTTCACTTATATATTTTGAGTTGAATGGTTTTTGCTATAGCGCTTCACTTATATCTTTTAGATCACGGTGGTGATTATATTTTGAAGAAATTGTTGAACTCTCACGCTTCACTCATATCCATTTGAGAGTCTATTAAAACAGCATGGTAATGTGTTTAAGCTATAAAACTAGTCTTCACATGATAGACATCCAATATCAATGTAGTAAAAACTTTCACACTAAGTGCATTGAATATGATGAGAAGTTGGATGCTTGATAATAGTTTGGAGATATGAGGGTAGTGATATTAGAGTCATGCTAGTGGAGTTATTATGAAATTGAGAAATACTTGTGTTAAGGTTAGTGATTCCCGTAGCATGCACGTATGGTGAACCGCTATGTGATGAAGTTAGAGCATGAGGTATTTGTTAAGTGCCAACCTTTGTGTGGAGGTCGGGGCGCGCGATGGTTAACTCCTACCAACCTCCTCCCTAGGAGCATGCGTTGATTGCTTTGTTTTGATGACTCGTAGATTTTTGCAATAAGTATATAAGTTCTTATGACTAATGTTGAGTCCATGGATTATACGCACTCTCACCCTTCCACCATTGCTAGCCTCTCTTGTACCGCGCAACTTTCGCCGGTACCATACACCCACTATATATCCTTCCTCAAAACAACCGCCATATTATTCCTCAAAACAGTCATCATACCTACCTATCATGGCATTTCCATAGCCATTCCGAGATATATTGCCATGCAACTTTCCACCATTCCGTTCATATGACACGCTTCATATTGTCATATTGCCATGCATGATTATGTAGTAGACATCGTATTTGTGGCAAGACCACCATGCATAATTTTTCATACATGTCACTCTTGTTTCATTGCACATCACGGTACACCGCCGGAGGCATTCATATAGAGTCATACTTTATTGTAGTATCGAGTTGTAATATCGAGTTGTAATGAAAGTGTGATGATCATCATTATTAGAGCATTGTCCCATGGGAGGAAAGACTAAATCAATAAAGCCCCTCTACAAATAAAAAAGAAAAAAAATAAAGGCCAAAGAAAAAATAAAGGCCCGAAAAAAAAGAAAAAAAGAAAAAAAAAGAAAAGAAAAAAGGGACAATTTCTACTATCCTTTTTTCCACACTTGTGCTTCAAAGTAGCACCATGTTCTTCATTGTAGAGAGTCTCATGCTTAGTCACTTTATATACTGGTGGGAATTTTCATTAGAGAACTTGGCTTGTATATTCCAACAATGGACTTCCTCAAATGCTCTAGGTCTTCGTGAGCAAGCAAGTTGGATGCGCACCCACTAGTTTCTTTTGTTGAGCTTTCATACATTTTTAGCTCTAGTGCATCCGTTGCATGGCAATCCCTACTCACTCACATTGATATCTATCGATGGGCATCTTCATAGCCCATTGATATGCCCAGTTGATGTGAGACTATCTCCCTTTTTTCGTCTTCTCCACAACCACCTCTCTATTCCACCCATAGTGCTATGTCCATGGCTCACGCTCATTTATTGCGTGAAAGTTGAAAGGTTTGAAAGAATAGAGTATGAAAACAAGTGCTTGGCTGAAATCGGGTTGTGCATGATATGAATATTTTGTGTGATAAAGAGGGAGCATAGCCAGACTATATGATTTTGTAGGGATAACTTTCTTTAGCCATAGTATTTTGAGAAGACATGATTGCATTGTTAGTATGCTTGAAGTATTATTATTTCTTATGTCAATATAGACTTTTATCTTGAATCTTTCAGATCTAAACATTCATGTCATAATTAAGAGAATTACATTGAAAAACTATGTTGGTTAGCATTCCACATCAAAAATTCTGTTTTTATCATTTACCTACTCGAGGACGAGCAGGAATTAAGCTTGGGGATGCTTGATACGTCTTCAACGTATCTACAATTTTTTATTGTTCCAGGCTATTATTTATGATGTTTTGGATGTTCAATGGGCTTTGTCATACACTTTTATATTATTTTTGGGACTAACCTACTAACCCAAAGGCCGAGTCCAGATTGCTGTTTTTTGCCTGTTTTAGGGTTTTACAGAAAAGGGATATCAAACGGAGTCCAAACAGAATGAAACCTCTGCGAGAGATATTTTTGGAGAAAATCACGCGCGGGAGACTTGAGAACCACGGAGTAGGGGCCACGAGGTGCCCACGAGGGTGGGGGGCGCGCCCCCTGCCCAGGGCGCGCCCCCTACCTCGTGGGTCCCTCGTGAGGCCCCAGGTGTCCTTCTTCCTCCTATATAAGCCTACGTACCCCGAAACCATCAAAGGAATAGAGAAAACCCTAGTTCCACCACCGTAACCTTCTGTTCCCGTTGAAAGAACATGCGGTGCCCCCATGTTTGGTTTTGGTAATTGATGACAATCTCTATGGACTAATGGTTTCCTTGAGTTATATTTGAAGGGTTTGTCCATAGGCTTTTCTTGGAGTTCATTTGTTGGTTTCAAGGAGAGTTTGTGATGACCAAGGTGCTATTAAGGAATTATCCAAAGATTGGTCTTGTGAGTGTTGAGCTTATTGCAAGCATGTCTTGAAGAAGAAGAGTGTGTTATCATTCATGTTTACCTTCAAGACATCATCCAAATGAAGAGTTGGAAAGATTCAAGGTTGATCAAGACTAAGTGAAGGAGTGAATCAAGTTGATCAACACACAAAGCGTAGAAGATGTACCGAGAGGGATCACACAATCCTATGGTATGGTAAGCATTGTCAATCACGCTTTGTGTACTAACCCATGGTCTTCGTGAGAGTTCTTTGTGGGGTTAGGTTGCGGTGTGCAAGTTCAAGTGGAGCATCACGAAGAGATCAAGTGCTTGAAGCTTGCCGTCCATTGTGGTGACAATGGACTTGTGAAGATATGCCGAAGAGTGGCTCACCCATAGTGGAGTATGGGGGAGCAATCTACTTGTCTTCACCGAGACAACGCAATCAAGAAAGGTGGTCCAACTTGAGGAAGTCAAGATCGTCTACATCTAGCTCAAGTGGACTTTGTGCAAAGCAAAGGTTTGCCCATGATAGGTTTTCTATTTTACCGGTCTCGTGGTGGTAGTTGGGAGACCGGGTTATAGGATCGTTTGCCGTACTATCAAGGGGGGCTCTCAAGTTGGTAGCTTGATCGTATCGTTAGTAGAGAGCTCAAACCATTGCATCCTTGCATCATGTTTCTTGGTTCTTGTTTGGTTCTCTTTGTGAGTCTTAGAGCTTATGGTCATCTTGATGACAAGCTTGAGTTCATCGAAAACGGAGTTCACATGTGTCTTCTATGATGTTTTCGGTGTTGGGTGTTTTATCGGTCTTATACGAGGAAGGGTTCTCACCATTTTCTTATGGGACTTTTCTAATTTGCTTCTTATTGGTTTTTCTATCAAGATTGTGTTAGCCCTTGTCGCTAGCTTTCCAACAAACTTGGTTTCATCGAATTCGGAGTCCGTATGCAAAAGTTATTGTCGTTTTGGTGTACTGAAAAGGCTGCAGCGGTACTACCGCGGGTAGGAGCGGAAGTAATTTTTTACTACCGCTTTCGGGAGCGGTACTACCGCTTTCGGGAGCGGTACTACCGCTTGGAGCAGTACTACCGCGGCTACTTCTGTGGCTACTTCCGCTCGGGACCAAAAACTCGTCACAAGTCCAGCGGTGGTAGGCACGGATGTAATTTTTTAGTACCGCTCGCAAGCAGTAGTACCGCTACCCTTAGCAGTACTACCGCTACCCGTAGCGGTAGTACCGTGAGGTCAAGCGGTACTACCGCTCCGACGGTTTTTCTGGCCTTTTTGCCTCCTCGCTGTTGTTTTTCTAAGGGGTACTAATGCCCTAGCGGTAGTACCGCTCCTAGAGCGGTAGTACCGCTCCTAGAGCGGTAGTACCACTCTGTGCGGGCTGTGAGCATAACGGTTGGATTTTTCCCCACCTATAAAAGGGGATCTTCTTCCCCAATGAACCTTATCCTTTGAGCTCGTGTTCTTCCCCCATTGTTGACCTTCTTCGAGCTTGCTATCTCTCAATCCCTCCATGGATTCTTGCTAGTTTTTGGGGGAAAAGAGAGAGGAGATCTAGATCCACATTTCCACCAATCACTTTCTCCTCTAGGTGAGGAGAACCCCTTGGATCTTGATCTTGGAGTTCTTGGTGTTCTCCTTCTTGTTCTTCCTCTCATTTCCCTCCCTAGCATTAGTTGCTTCGGTGGGATTTGGGAGAGAAGGACTTGGGCACTCCGTGTGCCCTTGCCATTGCATTTGGTGCATCGGTTTGAGTTCTCCACGGTGATACGTGGAAGTTACAAGTTGAGAAGCTTATTACTCTTGGGTGCTTGGTACCCTTGAGCTTGTTCCTCTTGGGTGCTTGGGCGCCCTAGACGGTTGTGGTCACCTCGGAGCCATATTCCATTGTGGTGAAGCTTCGTGGTGTCGTTGGGGAGATAGCCCCAACCTTGGTGTTCGGAGCTCAATCATTGTGGTGTAAAGCTCCGGGCAAGCGTCGGGGTCTTCAATTAGGTTGTGGAGATCGCCCCGAGCAATTTGACGGGTTCCGGTGACCGCCCCCAAGGGTTGCCAAAGTGTACGGGTTCGGTGACCGCCCCCAAGGGTTGCCATTTGTATGGGTTCGGTGACCGCCCTCAAAGGTCCCTTAGTGGAATCACGGCATCTTGCATTGTGCGAGGGCGTGAGGAGATTACGGTGGCCCTAGTGGCTTCTTGGGGAGCATTGTGCCTCCACATCGCTCCAAACGGAGATTAGCATCCGAAAGGGTGTGAACTTCGGGATACATCGTCGTCTCCGCGTGCCTCGGTTATCTCTTACCCGAGCCCTTTACTTATGCACTTTACTTTGTGATAGCCATATTGTTTCTTGTCATATATCTTGCTATCACCTAGTTGTTTATCTTGCTTAGCATAAGTTGTTGGTGCACATAGGTGAGCCTAGTTGTTGTAGGTTTTGTGCTTGACAAATTAACCTCTAGGTTTATTCCGCATTTGTTCAAGCCTAAACCGTAATTATTTTAAAGCGCCTATTCACCCCCCCTCTAGGCGACATCCACGATCTTTCAATTGGTATCAGAGCCTCGTCTCTCTTTATAGGGCTTAACCGCCTAGAGAGTAAGGATGTCGACTAGGGGTTTAGGTTTCTCTGACACTCTTAGTTTCGATGGCACAAATTTTGATGTTTGGGTAATTCGCATGCTTAATCTCTTTAGGGTCATGGACCCAAATTTAGAGCGAATTGTAGATATGGGTTTTTCTCCTCCAAAGGATCCACAAAGATTATCTTTAGAGGATGAGAAAAACTCTTATCTCAATGCTCAAGCTTCTAATGTGCTTTTTGATGCTTTGAGCAATGTAGTTATATTTCAACTCATGCCGTTCCGGGATGCTCATGAGCTGTGGACAAAGCTTCAAGATAAATATGGTGTGTCCAAGAATTGTAGGAATGATTGTTCTCCCTCCACCTCCGGCCGTGTTGTCTTCTCAACTTATTCTACTTCACCTACATGTGGTTTGCCACAAGGTAATGATATGGTGAGTAGTGTTGGTCATTGCAATGATGATAGTATGCTTTTTGTGGATGATCCTTCATCACTATCTTACTGCAATGCATCTTCTTCGGGCTTTAACACTTCGAGCACCCTACATGTTTCACCTGCTTGTGTTGATAGTCCTTGCATATCATGTAGAAATTGCTTGACTAAAACTCATGATGATATGCTTGCTATGTCTTGTTGCCATGATAAAAATGCATCTATTTCCTCGAATTTTTGTACTAACAATGTAGAGGAAACCCAACACCCCATGGAACAAGATGTAGTCTTGAATGGTGCTTCAAGGGATCCTACATCATCATCTACTGCGTTTTGCCTTATGGCTAAGGCTTCAAAGGTATCTCCCACTTTGAACCCCAATATATCTTGTCATGATAGTGATGATGACAATGATGATGATGTAGAAAATGATGAAGAAAATGATAATGTTGCCTCCTTAAAAATTAAGGGGGAAATGATTTTTAAAGCTCTTCATAAGAATAAAATTGCTTGTTCCAACTTCATGGAAATCATGTCTATTGCCGTTGAGGGCAAGAAATATATAGAGGAGTTGGAATCTCATCTAGAGGAGCATGAGGTCACCATTGAGAAAATGGAAGGTCATGAGCGTGATTACGCTAATGAGATCGCCGACCTCTCACAAGCTCTTGAACTTGAACAAACCACCAAGGAATCTCTTGAGGAGACTTTTGCTCTAGAACTATCTAGAATAAAGGAATCCCGTGATAGAGCTCTTGAGGTGGTTAATGATTTTGAAACAAAAAATGAGAAGCTTGAAGTTGCACATGCTAAACTCCTTGAGGATTTTGAGCACCTCAAAAATGGCTCAAGGGTCATTAAGGGTGAGCTCATAAAACTTACCGAGTCTCATGCTCAACTTAAAGCTTCATATTCTAAGGAGCTTGCCAAGTTGCCTTCTCCTCTTGCTATTATTGATGATGCTTGTGCTACTAACTCTATTTCTAGTGAAGCATCCATTTTGAAGGAGAATGTTGAGCTAAGGGCTCAACTTGAGTTGCTATCTAGCAATTATGGGAGATTGGAAGAAAGTCATGTAAAGCTCACAAGCTCTCATGATGATCTTCTAGTATCCCATAATGTGCTAAAGATAGCTCATGAGGCTATGATCATCAAGAAAGACTTGGAAAAGTGTCATGAAGGGAAGTCCACACTCAACAATATCTTGAGTGTGCAAAAATCCCCCAATGACAAAGGTGGACTTGGATTCAACTCCAACAAGAAGAAGAAGTCCAAGAGCAACAAGAAGAAGGGCCAAGAACAACTCAAGAATTCGGCCAAGATTATTTGCTTCAAGTGCAAAATTGAAGGGCATCATGTTAGATCTTGCCCATTGAAGAAGAAGGTCATTAGTGACAAGCAACAAGGGAAGAGGCCACAAGTTCAATCTCGTACTCAACCGCAAGTTGGAGAAAGGCCGCTTCCCAAGAAGACTCATGCTAATGCTTCTCATTTTGAGAAATCAAATGAGAAGAAAGTGAAGAGTAGATGTTGCTACCTATGCCGTGAGAAGGGTCACCTTGCTTCTTCATGCACTAGTGGTAACTTATCCAACCCAATTATTATTGATGATGTCTATTTTCTTGGGAAGGATAATGTTGGCTATGTGTTTGCCAAGTTTTTTGGTACTCAAAGTGGTGTCAAGAAAAGAACCATTTGGGTGGCCAAGCCTATTGTGACTAACCTCTTAGGACCCAACTTGGTTGGGGACCAACAAGCTAAAACTTGATCAATAGGCGTTGTTGGAGGGCATTGGAGACTTGGCTACATTATGAAGAATTAAGGGGGTCCTCATCATTCATATTGTCTCAAGCCAAGTCATTCGGATGATCAAGTTTCTACCTTATATCCAATGTTCCTCCTTGCGGTAACTTGTGCTTAAATTGTTTACATTGAAAGTTACTTGCCCCTTTGCATGTTTTGGTTTTGTTCCTTGCATGTGTTTGTATATGTTGTGCGTCCAATTTGTATATCTTGAGAAATCAAGTATGTGTATATTGGTTTGCACATCATGTATGTGTGTGTCGTGCGTTGAGCCTTTGTGCTTCTTGCTTTTATCTTAGTTGGCTCTTGTGAGAGATTAATGGAACATCCCATTTTGGGGGAGTGATGTGCTTTGTGCACCTCACAATCCTATAAATGTGTGTACATGAGGAATACCATCTAGTATTGATATTACAAGATTATCTAGTCTCTATGTGGTATGTCTTCTCATGAGAAAGTCAAATTCTAAATGTTCAATTAATTATCTCTTGTTGGTTCTCTTTTGCATCTTGGTAAGTTTTTCATTGGTATCACATTATGGGGGAGTAATATTCTATGTGCATATTACAAGCCTAGAAAATGTGTAAATTTGAGATATTGTCACCTAGAGTTGATAGTATAAATTATGTTGTTCCTAGGTGGCATGTTAGCTCTACAAGTTGCATTTTGCTTGTGTTTTGGTGTGAAGATGATGTTGGATATCATTGCTATCTATCACCGGGAATTATTTCCAAATACCTCTTGTCTTTGACAATTGGTAATCATTTATGTGGTGGAAATTATTGATCATCTTTACATTGTCTTTTGGTTTTATTTGTCTTATCTCTTGCCAAGCTTGTGTCAACTCCCATTTCCTTCCATGCCACTTGTGGATCTCGTGTTTTATTGTTTTTGTCTAGTGTTTTCTAGACATAGTGAAAGTGGTGATCCTACCTTGTGCATTTTGTATTCAAATGCAAATTCTCTTTCATGCACAATTCTTGGGGGAGCTATCCTATCTTCTATAGAACACTCATCTTGTGATCCATATCAAGTGTGTGTTGATGGAAGGCAATCCGTTTCTTTTTGGTACTTTGTGCCATCATGAAACTTTGTAGATGGGTTGGTTTGTTTGGAACCATCCTCTCTTTTGGGAGTGTGATATCTTTCCTTTTGCGTGTATCAATGGATATCTCATTCCTTGATGTATCTTCTAAATAGATATCTTCCAAGTGATGATTTCTCCATTCGGTATCCTATTTTCACTTGGTATTTCTTTTTTCGTTTCGTTTCGTTTCTTGAAAGTCTTGAGCATGCATATTTACTACATATATTTTCTTTGGCATGCCTTCTTCCTTTAACGCAATATATAGGGGAAACTCCACCTAGTCTCATTTTGGATGAGATGTGCATGAAATTCATTTTCGTATATAAATGCACTTAAGTTTGTGGAGTTTGTCCTATGTATTGGTGTTTCTAACTCTTTGGTCCCAATGAGTTTGGGTACCATTTTGTTTGTGTTGTTCTAGGAACTATTGGAGATGCATTGGATGCTCGGCTCATTCAAAAGGAAGGTGGTGTCACCATGTGCTTATTGGACTCAAGCTAGGATGATCAATGAACTACTATCTACCTTCAATTGGTATCTAATACATCCCTCCAATGGTATCACGGTAACAAGTATCATCATCTACTTCATGCACAAATTTCTTGCATCAACCTTGTGTAGGTTGTATCATGGCATGTAATTCATTCTTTCTTGTGATACTTGTTTCCTTTCTCAAAGCATCCCAATAATGATCTCTTGTTGCTAGTTGTGATGTCTTTGATGTTTGCTTGGTTGGAATTCATGTTTATTCAATAAGACCTTATCTAGCCATGTGCTATGCGTTCACGCAAAATATCTTATTGGTATAATTATGACTTCCTTGTGGATATCTTATTACTTCTTTTTTTTGTAACTATTTCGAGTGTACATTCTTCTTTGTGGATTGATATCATCATGATTTTCATCTACCTAGAATCTTATACACTTGAGAGAAATTACATATCTAGAAGATATCCTTTCTTTCACGACCACCTTGTCGTTCTTGTATCATTTCTTTGGTGGCTCCGTGAAAGCCTTTGCCTTGAGTGCGGATCTTATCTTGTTGCATCTAAATGCACTCTTGTGTGGTGAGGATATTTTTGTCTCTTGCTTGTCTTGACAAGGCTTTTGCCAACTAATTGGTATCCCTCGTCTTGATAACGCTCTCTTTTATATCTTCACCACGGGTTGTCACAAGCATAGGTTCTTTATATGCTTATTAGTGAGCTTGTGAACCCGTATGCTTGTTGTGTGTGGGAATGATAGGCCTTGCACCGAGTATCTCTTTCATTCAAGACTATATTGATGCTTGATGTTCATCCATACATTAGTCTTCTCAAGTGCTTTGCCATGACTCACACACATCATTTTGGTTGAGCATACTCTTAAGTTGTCTCTTTTATATGTTGCTCAACCATTTGTTTGTTGCAAGTGCTAGGCTTTGTTACCTTCATGCTCACTTGCACTTGGTGTGAGTATCTATTGATCTTGGGGGAGCGACGATCCTATTTCGTGCTCGTTGTATCCAGATACAAAACTAAATTGTGCACAAATCATGGGGAGCTTCTCTAGTTTCTCTAGAACACTCCTTTGCTCTTATCATAATATCTTTTATTCATTTGGCATGTAGGATCATTGGTCTAGTTGGGTCAATTGGTATCTTTTGATAGCTTAATTCAATTGGTATACACTGATTGCTTGATTGCGTGTTTTTCTCCCTTTGTTATGCCTTTGTGGCATATCATTCTTTTGCAATCTTTGGGCCTCAATATAGTTTGTCTTCCTCCAAGTATTTACAGTTTGACATATGTATTGCATTCCACTCTCTATTTTGAGGAATACATAATTTATGGAGGAACATAATTTATATTGACCTTCTAAGTTTTTCGACCATTTTGGCAATCGATGCCAATGGGGGAGAAGTTTCAGAGAGTTTAGTTTTGTGAGGAAGTTTAGAGAGTTGTCTCTTCGCTCTTCTTGCTTTGGTTTTGTTCCTAAGCTTTTTCATCTCATGCTCATACATTATTGTTGCATGGTATGGTGATGCATAATTCCTTATAGAAACTCTCTTGAAAGTGATTGTCATCAATTACCAAAATGGGGGAGATTGAAAGAACATGCGGTGCCCCCATGTTTGGTTTTGGTAATTGATGACAATCTCTATGGACTAATGGTTTCCTTGAGTTATATTTGAAGGGTTTGTCCATAGGCTTTTCTTGGAGTTCATTTGTTGGTTTCAAGGAGAGTTTGTGATGACCAAGGTGCTATTAAGGAATTATCCAAAGATTGGTCTTGTGAGTGTTGAGCTTATTGCAAGCATGTCTTGAAGAAGAAGAGTGTGTTATCATTCATGTTTACCTTCAAGACATCATCCAAATGAAGAGTTGGAAAGATTCAAGGTTGATCAAGACTAAGTGAAGGAGTGAATCAAGTTGATCAACACACAAAGCGTAGAAGATGTACCGAGAGGGATCACGCAATCCTATGGTATGGTAAGCATTGTCAATCACGCTTTGTGTACTAACCCATGGTCTTCGTGAGAGTTCTTTGTGGGGTTAGGTTGCGGTGTGCAAGTTCAAGTGGAGCATCACGAAGAGATCAAGTGCTTGAAGCTTGCCGTCCATTGTGGTGACAATGGACTTGTGAAGATATGCCGAAGAGTGGCTCACCCATAGTGGAGTATGGGGGAGCAATCTACTTGTCTTCACCGAGACAACGCAATCAAGAAAGGTGGTCCAACTTGAGGAAGTCAAGATCGTCTACATCTAGCTCAAGTGGACTTTGTGCAAAGCAAAGGTTTGCCCATGATAGGTTTTCTATTTTACCGGTCTCGTGGTGGTAGTTGGGAGACCGGGTTATAGGATCGTTTGCCGTACTATCAAGGGGGGCTCTCAAGTTGGTAGCTTGATCGTATCGTTAGTAGAGAGCTCAAACCATTGCATCCTTGCATCATGTTTCTTGGTTCTTGTTTGGTTCTCTTTGTGAGTCTTAGAGCTTATGGTCATCTTGATGACAAGCTTGAGTTCATCGAAAACGGAGTTCACATGTGTCTTCTATGATGTTTTCGGTGTTGGGTGTTTTATCGGTCTTATACGAGGAAGGGTTCTCACCATTTTCTTATGGGACTTTTCTAATTTGCTTCTTATTGGTTTTTCTATCAAGATTGTGTTAGCCCTTGTCGCTAGCTTTCCAACAAACTTGGTTTCATCGAATTCGGAGTCCGTATGCAAAAGTTATTGTCGTTTTGGTGTACTGAAAAGGCTGCAGCGGTACTACCGCGGGTAGGAGCGGAAGTAATTTTTTACTACCGCTTTCGGGAGCGGTACTACCGCTTTCGGGAGCGGTACTACCGCTTGGAGCAGTACTACCGCGGCTACTTCCGTGGCTACTTCCGCTCGGGACCAAAAACTTGTCACAAGTCCAGCGGTGGTAGGCACGGATGTAATTTTTTAGTACCGCTCGCAAGCAGTAGTACCGCTACCCTTAGCAGTACTACCGCTACCCGTAGCGGTAGTACCGTGAGGTCAAGCGGTACTACCGCTCCGACGGTTTTTCTGGCCTTTTTGCCTCCTCGCTGTTGTTTTTCTAAGGGGTACTAATGCCCTAGCGGTAGTACCGCTCCTAGAGCGGTAGTACCGCTCTGTGCGGGCTGTGAGCATAACGGTTGGATTTTTCCCCACCTATAAAAGGGGCTCTTCTTCCCCAATGAACCTTATCCTTTGAGCTCGTGTTCTTCCCCCATTGTTGACCTTCTTCGAGCTTGCTATCTCTCAATCCCTCCATGGATTCTTGCTAGTTTTTGGGGGAAAAGAGAGAGGAGATCTAGATCCACATTTCCACCAATCACTTTCTCCTCTAGGTGAGGAGAACCCCTTGGATCTTGATCTTGGAGTTCTTGGTGTTCTCCTTCTTGTTCTTCCTCTCATTTCCCTCCCTAGCATTAGTTGCTTCGGTGGGATTTGGGAGAGAAGGACTTGGCCACTCCGTGTGCCCTTGCCATTGCATTTGGTGCATCGGTTTGAGTTCTCCACGGTGATACGTGGAAGTTACAAGTTGAGAAGCTTATTACTCTTGGGTGCTTGGTACCCTTGAGCTTGTTCCTCTTGGGTGCTTGGGCGCCCTAGACGGTTGTGGTCACCTCGGAGCCATATTCCATTGTGGTGAAGCTTCGTGGTGTCGTTGGGGAGATAGCCCCAACCTTGGTGTTCGGAGCTCAATCATTGTGGTGTAAAGCTCCGGGCAAGCGTCGGGGTCTCCAATTAGGTTGTGGAGATCGCCCCGAGCAATTTGACGGGTTCCGGTGACCGCCCCCAAGGGTTGCCAAAGTGTACGGGTTCGATGACCGCCCCCAAGGGTTGCCATTTGTATGGGTTCGGTGACCGCCCTCAAAGGTCCCTTAGTGGAATCACGGCATCTTGCATTGTGCGAGGGCGTGAGGAGATTACGGTGGCCCTAGTGGCTTCTTGGGGAGCATTGTGCCTCCACATTGCTCCAAACGGAGATTAGCATCCGAAAGGGTGTGAACTTCGGGATACATCGTCGTCTCCGCGTGCCTCGGTTATCTCTTACCCGAGCCCTTTACTTATGCACTTTACTTTGTGATAGCCATATTGTTTCTTGTCATATATCTTGCTATCACCTAGTTGTTTATCTTGCTTAGCATAAGTTGTTGGTGCACATAGGTGAGCCTAGTTGTTGTAGGTTTTGTGCTTGACAAATTAACCTCTAGGTTTATTCCGCATTTGTTCAAGCCTAAACCGTAATTATTTTAAAGCGCCTATTCACCCCCCCCCCCTCTAGGCGACATCCACGATCTTTCACCCCTGAGATCCCATCTTGGAGCCTGTTCCGGAGCTCCGCCGAAGGGGGGATCCATCACGGAGTGCTTCTACATCATCATCATCACCCTCACCATGAGTTGTGAGTAGTTTACCACAGACCTTCGGGTCCATAGCTAGTATCTGGATGGCTTCTTCTCTCTCTTTGGATCTCAATACAAAGTTCTCCTCGGTCTTCGAGGAGATCTATTCGATGTAATCTCTTTTTGCGGTGTGTTTGTCGAGATCCGATGAATTGTGGGTTTATGATCAAGATTATCTATGAGAAATATTTGGTTCTTTTCTGAACTCTTTATCTGTGCTCATAATATCCTTCCAAGTCTCTTCGAATTATTGGTTTGGTTCGACCTACTAGATCTATAGTTCTTGCAATGGGAGAAGTGCTTGGCTTTGGGTTCAATCGTGCGGTGTCCTTTCCTAGTGACAGTAGGGGCAGCAAGGCACGTATTGTATTGTTGCCAACGAGGATAAAAAGATGAGGTTTATATCATATTGCTTGAGTTTATCCCTCTACATCATGTCATCTTGCTTAAGGCGTTACTATGTTCTTATGAACTCAATACACTAAATGCATGCTGGATAGCGGTCGATGTGTGGAGTAATAGTAGTAGATGCAAGTAGGAGTCGGTCTACTTATCTCGGACGTGATGCCTATATGCAATGATCATGCCTAGATAGTCTCATAATTATTTGCTTTTCTATTAATTGCTCGACAGTAATTTGTTTACCCGCCGTAGAATATCGCTTTCATGAGAGAAGCCACTAGAGAACACTATGGCCCTCGGGTCTATTCTCAACATATCAATCTATATCTACTTTACTTTTTCCGCTTTTACTTTCTGTTCTTATAAACAAAAATACCAAAAATATAAACTATCATCTCTATGAGATCTCACTTTCGTAAGTGACCGTAAAGGGATTGACAACCCCTTATCGCGTTGGCTGCGAAGTTCTTATTTGTTTGTGCAGGTGCGAGGGACTCGCGCGTGGTCTCCTACTGGATTGATACATTGGTTCTCAAAAACTGAGGGAAATACTTACGCTACTGTGATGCATCTCCCTTTCCTCTTCGAGGGAATACAACGCAAGCTCGAGAAGTAGCAGAAGCCGCGGCGAGGTGGCTCGGCGCTTGGGCGGGTGAAAGCAAAGAACCGGCATCGTTTGGAAGGCTACTGCATGCTCTACCCGGACTACTTCGCCGACACTCCATTGCACGATGACAAAACATTTCGGCGCCGTTATCGGATGAGCCGAACGCTTTTCCTCCGGATTGTGAATTTCATCCGGGAGTTCGACAGCTACTTCAAGTGCAAGAAGGATTGCACCGGCACACTTGGATTCACCTCCATCCAGAAGTGCACGACAGCTATAAGGATGCTTGCATACGGAGCTCTCAGTGATTCACTTGACGACTATGGGCGCATGGACGAGTCCACCAGCATAGAGTGTTTCTACAAGTTCTGTCGGGCAGTGGTGGCAGTGTTTGGACCGCAATACTTGAGAACACCCAATGCGGAAGACACTGCTCGTATCCTAGCACAGAATGCAGCAAGATGATTTCCTGGGATGCTTGGAAGCATCGACTGCATGCATTGGAAATGGAAGAATTGCCGATTTGCTTGGCAGGGGTTGTACAAAGGCGCCAAAGGCGGTAGCAGTGTGGTGCTTGAGGCAGTGGCCACACATGACCTCTGAATTTGGCACTCTTTATTTGGGATGCGAGGAACTCATAATGACATCAACGTCCTGCAGTGTTCCCCAGTCTTTGCCAAACTTGTTGAAGGTCATTCTCCTTCGGTGAATTTCGAGGTCAATGGATGACAGTATAACAAGGGGTACTATCTAGCTGATGGCATCTACCCGAGATGGTCGACATTTGTGAAGACCATCTCAAACCCCGTGGCAGGAGACAAGAAGGCCTGGCTTGCGAATGTTCAGGAGGCTTGCTGGAAGGATGTCGAGCGGGCATTTGGTGTGCTCCAATCTCGATTTGCTGTTGTCCGGTATCCCGCTCAGACCTGGTCGAAAGATCAAATGTGGGAGATCATGACTTGCTGTGTCATCTCGCACAACATGATCATTGAGAGCGAGCAGGAAGAGCCAGTGTTTGACACTGAACCATACTACAGGCAGGGTCCTCTAGCCAAAGTTGATCACCAGCTACCGACAACCTGGACTGCCTACCTCAGTATGCATCAGGAGATCCGAGACCCACATGTGCATCATCAGCTGCAGCAGGATCTGGTGAAGCACCTATGGAGGCTCAAGGGCAAGGCCGGGAATGACGTGCGATGAAACTTGTTGTTAAACTATATAATTTGTAGTGAATTATTTATTGAACACGTCGAACTAATTGATTTATATTTGTATGCGAAAATTAACGCCGAAACACGCCGAGCTATGTGACGAATTTCTATTTATATGCGAAAATTAACGTCGAAACACATCGAACCGCACCGAATATGGGTCTATTCACGCAGATATCGAGCTATTTTTGGGCCAAAAGCTAGGCCGAATTCTGCGACTGGGACCTGGGACGACGGCCGGGTGCCGAACCGCCCAGCGCCGAGTTTACCGTCGACGCACCGGGCTGCTCTTTTTCCACGCCCTGGCGGCCGAACGGCTCGAGATGCTCCAAGATGGCGGCAGCGGGGACTGAGGTGGTCCACGGTGAGGAACGACTGCGCTGGACACTGTCCTCCAGCCCAAATCGGCCATGGTAAGGTGGGCCAAGATCTAAGACGGTGCGCCTCGACCTCACCTTCCTCTTGCACTTCCTCGCCGACTGCCACCAAGCACGGAGAGAGAGAGAGATAGCGGCGGTGGAGGGAGGAGCCGGGGCGGGATTTTTTGTCCAAAAGGACCCCCTCACCAACAGAATTGCCAAAAAAGACCCCTTGCGAACCAATTTGTCAAAAAAGACCCCCTGCCAGTGGCGGCAGGCGCGGCAGGCGACACGTGGCCACCTGCCGCCACCGCAGGAGGCGGCGGGCCCTGTCGCCACCCGGGGAGGCGGCCGCCTGCCCAGAACGGATTTGCCTCGTTTCTCCTCGCCGGAACGGAACGGAGCAAGGCAGTGGGACCTGCCGCCACCAAGGGAGGCGGCCTCCTCTGCCGCTGTCGCCCCCAGGCCGACAGGCTAGTCTGTGCGGTCGACGGGACGGCGGGCCCGGCCGCCATAGGGAGTGGCGACAGCGTGGAATCTTCAGCACGGCGCAAACTTCCATGGCTGACAGCGCGTAAAATCAGAGCGCTGATTTCGACAGCAGACTCCGCTGAATTCGACAGCAGACTGCGCGTAATTCCCGGCTCGCTGATTTCAGAATCGCACGCGGGAAACTGTTCTACCGACACTACAGGATCCTTCTCTTCTCCCGGCTCCTTTTATATACCTGCTCGCTGCCTTCTCTTCTCCTCCCGTTCTCTCTTCTCCTCCCCTTCTCTCTTCTCCTCCCCTTCTCTCTTCTGAGTGTGTAAGAACACTGAGAAAGAAACCTTCGTAGGCACTTTGACTCGTGATTTAGGGCGATTTGGAGTTGGATTTCGAATATGTTGAAGTTGAAGAAAAGATAGACGAAGGTTAGATCTATCCATTTTTGTTGTTTTCGTTAGCATGCATGATGTTTGTACTCGTTTTGTTTAGTTCTTAACTATGTGTTCTTTGTTGTGTTAGACATTATTTCATAACTTTTTGGAGTCATTTAGAGCTTCGGGAGTAGGATTTGCCAAGCGAAGTGAACTACGGAGTTGAAGATTAAGGTATGAGCTTTGCAATACATTGATTTTTTCGCGCATGCAGGGTGGTAATTAGTTAGTCTTTTAGCTCGTCATAGCTATGCGATGTTAGTGCTTAGAGGTTAGAAAAAATTTGAAATGATAGATGTTGCATTTATACTATATTTTGTAGAAGAGTAGGTTCATTGGTGCTTAGATATGTTGTATCAATGTTAGCTGCGTCCATTAGTATTGACATGCGAGAAAATATTTATTTGGTTATGATGAAAAAAAATGGTATTGTAATTGTTCATTTGCATGTGGTATGTTATTTCATGTGGTATATTTATTAATAAGTCTATATTTAGGAAACCGTAGGTGAACTTTGTTATATAATCTAAATGTTCTGTGTTAAAATAACGTGCTAATGTACTTCTTGTTGTATGTAATTAGGTTAAATAATTCATCTTAGTAGCAATCAAGGAGGAGATGACGTGATTGAAGAAATTGTGTTTCCATTTTCGCTGTCCCTTTTGAGGTAAGAAGCACATACATGCTAAACCTATTTTCATGCTTTTAATAAGATAAAGAAAAATCCGTGTATAATATTGATGTTCATGTGATAATAGGTTGACTTCGTTCATATAATACTGGTGACGGACATATATTCAAACTCGTTTGACACCTCATTGCATTCGCAAGCACATCCATATTGAAGCTGAGGTATAAATGACGATGTAATTATGTTAATATTTTTTATATTGATGTACTGTTGTGAAAAATGTGCATGCCGTTGGAAATGATATTACCTGTAAAAAAATGAATTTTATAGTATGATATGAAAACATTATTAAAAACCGGAAGATATTAAATGGTTTACCCATACTACTTGTTACGAGAAACATATTAGGATTTTTCTAGGGTAGTTAGAGAAAAGCAAAAAGAGTTTTAGTTTATTACGCTGCTAGAGTAGTTTCGGAAAAAATAATAGATATGTAAATACTCGTATGATATGTAAATGTTGTCAGCGTACTATGTGCATGCCGTTGGGAATATTATTATTTGTAAAAAAATGAATTTTATATTATGATATGAAAACCGGAAGATATTAAATGTTTTACCCATATGATAATAAAATGTTATTATCGTAGTATAATGTTTAGTGGTTGTTTGGATATCTTAGTTTTGACTAATAGTCGTATTTCGAAAACCTCACCTTTTACATGTTACGAGAAACATATTAGGATTTTTCTAGGGTAGTTAGAGAAAAGAAAAAAGAGTTTTAGTTTATTACGCTGCTAGAGTAGTTTTGGAAAAAAACAATAGATATGTAAATACTCGTATGATCTGTAAATGTTGTCAGCGTATTGTTGTGAAAAATGTGCATGCCGTTGGAAATATTTTTAATTGTGAAAAAAATAAATTTTATAGTATGATATGAAAACCGGAAGATATTAAATGTTTTACCCATATGATATTAAAAAGTTACGAGAAACATATTAGGATTTTTTTAGGGTAGTTAGAGAAAAGCAAACAGAGTTTTAGTATATTACGCTGCTAGAGGAGTTTCGGAAAAAACAATAGATATGTAAATACTCGCATGATCTGTAAAAATTGTCAACGTACTACTACTAAATGTTCAGTTACTAATTACCTGAAATGTAAATATGGATGTTGGTTAGGTACTATGGAAAATTTGTTAGTGTACTATGTGGACGTCTTACGCGACGGCCCTTTCGGGGTGGATGTGTCCTTGTGCGAGTCGACTACAGTTGTAGTGAGAGACATGGTGAACGTGGGTTACGCATCAGTTAGAAGGTGCATCCGAGCGGTGTTTGGCCCAGGAATGCAGGGGAAAAAATGACAATGGAGGCATTTGTCGTTGATAGAGGAAATGATGGGACTGATGCCCGTTGGGGTTTGCGGCCTATCACAAGTGACCAGTCATGGGGCTCATACATGAGGTTTGCAAGCAATCCCAATAACTCAATGTTTAGTCAGCCGATGGTGTATGTGGAGTTCCTTTCAGTCACTGATGCTGCCGAATGCAGTAGCAGGGGTGTTGAGGTCGAGTTGGCCATCACATCAGCCCCTAGCGCCGGCCCATCGGAATTGACCGGCGGCCAGCCTGTGTATGACACAGGATATTGGTCAGCGGCCATTGACCTGAGCGAACACGTTGAGGGATTGCCGGAGGCGCTAGATGATGACGATCATTCTTCCGCGTCTTCGGACTCAAGCGAAGAAGAAGATGTTCCTCCTCAAAGGGCGACCGCGGCGGCACTGCAACCTGGGTTTTTACAGGATATGAGCATCACCAATGAATTTCACTATGTTTCTGGCCTAGAAGCGGGCAACCTGGAGGTTGGGCAGGTTTTCCCAGACAAGAAGTCTGCTTACCAGGCAATAGATAGCTATGCAATCGCCCTCCACCGTCAGCATAGAGTGAAGCAGTCTGATAAAAAAGAGTTGAAGGTCATATGCATCCACTCCACGAATGGTTGCCGCGGAAGAGTTCTCGCTAGACTGAAGCCTGGGGTATGTCAGTCATGGCATATCACAAAAATAGCGGAGCATAGTTGTGAGCAAACTGGCACTCTTGCAAATCACTGCAATGTGACTGCAAGATATGTGGCACAGAAGATGGAAACGATCGTGCAGGAAAGTCTCAACATTAGTATTAGGGCTTTGCAAAAAGCTGCAGAAGATCAAATTGGCTTCCCTGTCAGCTACAGCAAGGCTAGGCGTGCGAAGGAAAAGATATTTCAGAACTTGTATGGAACCTATGAGGAGGCCTATTCTTATGCCCCCAGGATGCTTCATCAGATAGCATGTGCTAATAGGGGGACTCAAGTTTGGCGGAGAGATCGTCCAAACCCAATGAACCCGGGTGAGCTAATCCTGGATCGCTTATTCTGGGCATTCGCCCAGACTATACAAGCCTTCAGTCATTGTCGCCCGGTTTTATCAGTTGATGGTACCTTTCTCACTGGAAAGTACAAGGGCACACTATTGGTGGCGATTGCAGCAGATGCAAATAATCAGCTTCTTCCTATTGCATATGCACTGGTCGAGAGCGAGAACAAAGATAGCTGGTTGTGGTTCCTGTGCTGCCTGAAGGTGGGTGTCGTGAAAGATCGTGAAGGTGTTTGCATCATCTCTGATCGCAACACTGGATTATTAAGCGCTCTCGACATAATGAAGGTGTCGGAAGAAGAGTGGAGGTGGCCGGATCTAGAAGGAAGGTGGTGCATGAGGCATTTGGCAGCTAATTTTTACTCCAAATTCAAAAACAAGGATTGGTTCAAGTTATTCAAGAGGATGTGCATGCAGAAAGCCGAAGCCAAAATGAATGCGATCTGGGCAGGTATCAATGGTGAGATCGAGCGCGCGGCCTTGCCGCAGAGAGAAGACTGGAGGGGTCGTAGGACGGCCATAAATTTGAGCCAGTGGATCGACGAGAATTGCCCTCATTTGTACAAGTAGGCGCAATCTCGCGACACCGGGCACGATATGGAATAATGACCAGCAACATGTCAGAGGTGTACAATGGTGTTCTTAAAGGGGTGCGATCACTTCCTATCACATCCCTAATTGAAGAAACTTGGAACCGGACCCTGTCATACTTTGCAGACAGGGTCACCGTCGCCAATGAACAAGTTGAATTGAACAAGCCATGGTCAGAGAAAATGCAAAGACATCTTGACGAGAAAGCACAAAAGTCCCAAAGTCATGGCTGCAGGAAAGTGGACGCACTTAGGAATAAGTGGGAGGTCAACGTGCGAGCCAAGTACGTTAAGGGTCACCACAGAGGATCAAAAAAGCAAGCTGTCACCCTCGGCCCAACGTCCTGTGAGTGTACCTGTAACAAACCCAAGCTTGAGGGCTACCCTTGCAGTCATGTGCTTCGGGCGGCTGCTGATCAAAAAATCAGTGTCAAGCCATACATATCGCCATACTTCAACATGTACAATCTGTACAACACTTGGAACGGTGAGTTCTGGGCATGGGGCATTGATATGAACTACAAAATGATGTGGCCAGATGGGCCGAAATGGGTTCCGAATGTCGCCTTGATGAGAACCGCCAAGGGACGACGTCAGTCTAGGCGTCATCGCAATGACATGGACCATAGCCAGATGGGAGAAGCAAGACGATGCCGCGTTTGCAGGTGTCCTGGACATTCACGTAGGGAATGCCCGTATCGAGCCAACAACACCGCCTGATGTTGATATATTTGTACTCGTTATGTGTACTTATATTTGTACTCGCTATGTGTATTTATATTTGTTTTAATTTGCATCTCTTTGTATTATTGTACTCGTGATGTTAACTTCAGATAATTAATGTAAATTGCATCTCTTTGTATTATTGTACTCGTGATGTTAACTTCGGATAATTAATGTAAACTGATTCTCTTTTGTATTATTGTACTCGTGATGTTAACTACGGATAATTAATGTAAACTGATTATCTTTTGAATATGTGTGTAGGTTATGGCCGAAGTCCCAGAGCTTTTGAAAGGGCCCCATGACGCCGGCCACCGTTGCCATCTATTTCTGAACTCAAATACTACTCATAATTATCGGACTTTTAGACTTCGAACCGTAAAAAAATCATGGCCAATACACAATAATTTCGTTGCTCACCTTCAGGCCTATGGACTAGATGCTTTTGCTAACCTCACATCAAGCGATGACCACTTACGTTCAGACCCAGCCCTTTTGACATCCCTAGTTGACCGGTGGAGACCTGAAACCCACACCTTTCACTTTCGTTTTGGGGAGCTTGCACCTACACTCAAAGATATTTCTATGATCACTGCTCTACCAATTAGAGGTGAGCCGTTAGTCTCTCCACGAGTGTCTCCATCCTGGGCATTAGATATATTAGCCCGTCTTGGGATGACAATGCCATATTCACATCGTACCGGTGGACCTCGGGGCATCCCGCACTTATGGCTTCGTGATAACTTTGATACTATATCTTACTATGCGGATTATGAGACGAAAAAAAGACATCTGTTTGCGTATTTGTTGTGGCTCCTCGGGACTATGTTCCCAAATTCACACGGGGACGTAGTTCTCCCTGGTCTGATCTACATTGTAGAGAAGATGGTAGATGAACCTTTACCGGAGCAGCCAAAATACAGCTTCGGTTCTGCCATGCTATGTCATACATATAGAGGCTTGTGTGATGCGACACAAAAAACTTCATTCGCAAAAAAAGCTCCGTTACTTTGTGTCGCCTATGAGTTTCTACAGTTGTGGTCCTGGGAATACCTCCCTGTAGGACGACCTCGTATAGTAAATCCCATACACCCATACAACTGTGGCGAGGGCGACAGTGTAACTATGGCCAGCAGGTGGACAAAGCCGAGGAAAAAATGGGCTCCAGATATTGCAAAAAATTGTTACCCTATATGCCACCAGCAGTTTGAGATACTTGATGAGTCAGTAGTCACATGGAACCCGTGGACTGAGCAGCAGATAGATATGGTGTTCGATGCACGACCCATCACAGAAGGCATGTTGACCGATAATGCATTTTGGCTGACTCGCTGCAACTTATTGTTCTTGTGGTGTGTTGAGCCTTACAACCCAGAGCGTGTCATGAGACAGTTCGGTCTCTATCAAGAGATTCCACCACCTTTTCCAAGATGTCTCGACGTGGAAACCCACAAGTATGATGTGACCTTCCTAAATAGTTAGTGGTTTTTTTATTTACTAAACTCACACTTTGTTACATAATTTGCAGGCAATCAAATATGGGCAGGGGTTGGAGTTCTTACGATTGGAGGGAACAGAACATTCAATTTGTACAGAAATGGGAAAATGAAGCGCTACTGGATATAGTGCATCAACTTAGGTACATTATATTTACGTTATTTATTGCGATGACCATACGATGCATGAAAATGTTTTGCTTTCATCACAACTGTTGATGCAATTATTAATTTTTGCAGACCATACGATCGGGGTACATATCAACCGTACATGCAGTGGTACAACATCAACACACGTACTAGCCTGGCCATTCAACCCGCTATGATACCAATAAATCTCACACAGGAGCAGCAGATGCAGAGAAATACTGAGCTCCATACAGCTTACTATCGTGACCAACTGTTAATCACTAGAAACTTTTTCAGGTCCATCATTTCATAATCATTTGAACCAAATAACAACCAAATATTTTTCAGATTGAAACTTGCAACGAAGTAGGGCAGATGGCGGCGGAAACCATGTCGGCACGGGGCCCGGCTCGCAAGGCATTCCACAAACGTCTTCAAGACTACGTGGCAACAAAGTTGAGATGTGGTAGAGGCGACGACGTTGTCACCGGAGCGTACAACATGCCGGTAGCGAGTTCAGCCAGACCAAGTGTGGCGCCGTCGTCCAGACCAAGCGAGGCGCGTAGGAGCCATGGGCAGTGGGGGGAGGGTCCGAGTGGTACAACGACATTGCCACGACATGACTCGTCTCTGCAACTGCATCGCTCTTCTTCGGTGCACCTTCGTCAGGGGCAGACATCTCAGGACCATGGCATGGGCTTGGATTCGATGCCCGAGCATACGCTTTCCCCTAACCCATATGCGTTCACAGAATACGGCGCATACACACAAGGTGAGGGATCTCAGCCGTATCTCTCCACGCGAGGGATCTCCATGCCTGAGGAGTCTCGTGTCCCAGACATAAATCAGTACCACGTACAATGCCCAGACAATACAGGCGAGGAATCTGATCAGGTATTCATGTTTACATTTTAATGCATGGGACAATGATATCACATTTTATCCTCTCACAATTTGTTTAAAATATTTCTATGTGCAGGACATACCTGATCGTACATGGGACGACGACAACAACCAAACTGGCCTAAACACACAAATCCGAGGAGCATTACCTTATCACGCCGACCCGGTTACAGCTGCAGTTACAGATTTCTTCGGAGGAGACGTTATTGGCCCATCTTTTATCCCCGGGGAGTCACAAGCATACGCCTACAATTTCGCATCAGGTTCGCAACAAGGTTTACAGACTACACCACCTGCGCAGGAGTCGCAGACACAGGAAGCCGAAGTGCAGTACGGTCGCGGTTTTCGTGTTCCTCAAGCACCTAATCGCTTGTCGCTTTCCGGTCGTAAGGAAAGACCAGGTGGCCGTCGTCGACTAGGGTGATTAATCTATCTACGCGTGTGACCCATTATATGTCAGTATCAGACTTTATGTTTTATGTAAGAAACATCTATGTACGCTGAAATAAAAATGCACCAGTCTGCAACAATGTCTCCCCCCATACTTTCCCGCTTCTTAGTTCCCGCGTATACCTCGCACTGTCGTTTCCCGCCTATATATCCCGCCTTACTTTCCCGCTCCTGAGTTCCCGCCTATTCCTCGCACCGTCGTTTCCCGCCCCTATCTTCCGCCATACTTTCCCGCTTCTGAGTTCCCGCCTATTCCTCTCTTCTGAACATATAAAAACCCCTCCACACTATGGTGGATACACACTTCAGTGTAGTCTCCTCAAGATGTCCGGTTTTCCTTTTGATCGTAGTTTTCACCCTACTATGTCCCAATGTCTTCTTCGTTTAGCCGCCAATTTCAAGATAGAAAATAAAGACGTTCCATGGGATGAACTCATCAGTAGTGACACTGTCATGAATGAGCTGAGTCTCGCATTATCTAGTAGTGGGTGACCTTCCAGGACCTTTCAGGAGATAAGAAAAGAACTTTTAAGGTTGAATGGAAGATGGAACAAGATACAACATAAGAGTGAGTCACACTTGAAGTTTGCAGCCAAACATCCTTTTTTATGGATTGACGACAGTGAGGACGAAGATGATATCTTCATGTCCAGCACCAAGGCCACGACTACCGCATCGTCGAAGGGCAAGAGTTCTGCATCATCCAAGAGCAAGAGTTCTGCATCCACGAAGACCAAGAGTTCTGAATCGTCCAAGGGTAAGAGTTCTGCATTCTCGAAGGGTAAGAGTTCTGCATCGACGGAGGATGACGATGATGACTTCATGTAGTTTTTAAGCAAGTCCAGTTCTACCGTTTTATTCAGATGTACTTGCATTATTAGTTTGTACTTTCTTATTGTACCGCATTATGTTCTATCTTAATTTCATGTTGTATTGTTGCACGACGGTCGATAATTATTTGAGAGAAATAAAATGCCACATTTTTTTCCTAAAACTACATTTTTTTATTACGCCACGCTACAACATTAATAAGGTACATCGTGCAATTGAAATAAAGCTACGTTTAAGTATTGAAAAAAACATACATTAAACTATAAAATTAAGATACCAACGATTGTGAAATTTAAAATACTACCCCGGATATCTACTGAGTCCAGCGTGGATATTTTCCTTTTCCATCACCAGCTTCTTCTGCTGCCTTTGCCTCACGAGCCCTTTCTTTCTTTCTCTGTCTCTCCGCCTCACGAGCCTTCTTTCGCTGTCGTTCCTGCTCCTCCATGCGACGAGCCTCTTCCCTATTTTTCTTCCCTATTTCCTGAAAAATACGGCGTTGCTCCGCGTAGTATTCTCTTAACTCCCTTTCTTGCTCTGCTTTCTCTTCAGCTTCCGCCTTCTCACGTCGTTCTTCCGCAAATAAACTACCCCATGCACGGCGACTCCTTTCACGAATCTCAGTCACTGCCCAAGCTGGCTTCTCCGTGTCGATCCAATGATAGTACATGCACAGAGGTGGGGGAGATTACAAACAAAACAAGAATGTTAATAAAGAAACAACCAAAAAAACAACAATATACTTATTCGTGATGGTTAAATCATACCGGAGGCTTGTCATACTCTGAAGAAGGTACGGGTGGATCCTCCTCATAATTGGCGCACATGAAAAACTTCATGCCCAACCAATCTGAGAAATCCGTCACCTCCTTCACCTTGCAAAGATCGCCACACCAACATCGCAAGACTGCCACACCCGGAGGCAAACTTGCATTCTTCATTTTCCTAGGCCTAATGCTTTGATCCGAGCAAGGCAAACTCATACCGACTGAAAATAATATGTTACACACTTTGCGCAGTGGATATTTCGAGGATGGGTGGATGAGGATGACGAGATACTCGGTGTCTCCTTTTATAGGCTCAGACGACAACTGATGGGGACAAAATAGGCATTAACAAAATTTTCGCCAGGAAACACGCG
This sequence comes from Secale cereale, assembly GCA_902687465.1. Classification (NCBI taxonomy): domain Eukaryota; kingdom Viridiplantae; phylum Streptophyta; class Magnoliopsida; order Poales; family Poaceae; genus Secale; species Secale cereale. The sequence continues at coordinate 455,370,683 of LR738711.1, read as the reverse complement.
TGATACTAAACAATGCTGATTGATTGATGCCGTCCCTGTCGTCTGCTAAAGCAAAAGCATAACTGAGTGACTGATGCGGTCGCGTTCGCTAAAGCAAAAGCATAACTGAGTGACTGATGCGGTCGCGTCCGCTAAAGCAAAAGCATAACTGAGGGACTGATGCGGTCGCGTCTGCGTCCGGTAAAGCAAAATCATAACTGAGTGACTGATGCGGTCACGTCCGGTAAAACAAAAGCATAACTGAGTGACTGATGCGGTCGCGTCCGCGTCCGGTAAAGCAAAATGCGTGATTCCCGCTCGAGCAGCAGTCACCGCTGAGTGTCGGCAGAAGGCGTCCAAATTTAGGCGGGCGGGAATCAACGATATTGAAATCAGCGCCGCGTGGAAAGAAGTGAAATCAACCGCGTGGAAAGAAGCGCGCACTTGATTCAGCGCGGCCGCCTGGCCCGCAGTCACGTCACACGCGGTCGGGCAGCCGGAGACAGCAACAGTGGCGGCCGCCTCGCTCGGTGGCGGCAGGGCCCGCCTGCCCTGCCCCGTTCCGTCCCGGCGGCCGAAACCCGTTCTGGGCAAGAGGCCGCCTCCCCGGGTGGCGGCAGGGCCCGCCGTCTCCTGCCGTGGCGGCAGGTGGCCACGTGTCGCCTGCCGCGCCTGCCGCCATTGGTTAGGGGTCTTTTTTGCCAAATTGATTCGGAAGGGGTCTCTTTTAGCAATTCAGTTCGGGAGGGGGTCCTTTTGGGAAAAAAAATCCCGGGGCGGAGGTCGATGCAGCATCGAGGAACGCCATGACAAAGGTCATCCCGCACGGAGGCACGATGGGGTGGCCGGGGAAGGCGGCGCATTAGGCCAGACAAGGAGGCTCCCAGGCACAGGATGCAGTGGCGCTTTGTTCTCCTCTCCCAGCTCTGCCGCTGCCTTGCGTCATAGTTGCCGCCACGTCCTTGCTCGCCATTGACCTCCCGAGCGCATCTGCACAAATGGTGCCGCCACTACCAAATTGATTCAAGCGGCAGGTCAAGATACCTTCCTGATTTGATTTTGTTTAGGATTTGTGTGGAGCTTGAATTAGATCAGCGTAAATTCGAGATTCTTCTTTGCTGCACAGACGCTTTCAGATATATGGAGCAAGATTAGTTAGCAATCCCAAGTTCTATTCGGCTAATGCAGCGCCATGTCTATCTAGGTAAGAAAATTATACTCCCTCCGTTCCTAAATATAAGTCTTTTTAGAGGTTTCACTAGGGAACTAAATACGGATGTATATAGACATACTTTAGAGTTTAGATTCACTCATTTTGCTCGGTATGTCTAAATATAAGTCTTTTTAGAGGTTTCACTAGGGAACTAAATACGGATGTATATAGACATACTTTAGAGTTTAGATTCACTCATTTTGCTCGGTATGTAGTCACCTAGTGAAATGTCTAAAAAGACTTATATTTAGGAACGGAGGGAGTATTTTATATGAAGTTTGCATGTCCAATTCATAGACGTCCTTTGTAGAAAGGCTGTGTAATCGCAATGTATTGATCTGTGCACGTATATATAAGTACAGAGAGGGGCCCTATACATAATATATACGTACTTAATATACTCAACACCCCTCCCCCCCGCGCAGTCGAAGCGGCGCTAGTGACGCAGAGACTGGAACGTAACTCCTCGAAGGTGGAAGTCGGTAGTCCCTTCGTCATCACATCGGCGAACTGTTGTGCAGTCGGAACATGGAGAACCCGTATACGTCCAAGGGCCACTTGTTCGCGCACAAAGTGAATGTCTAGCTCAATGTGCTTAGTCCGGCGATGATGAACGTGGTTGGCGGAGAGGTACACCGAAGAGACGTTGTCGCAGTAGACAACCGTAGCCTGGGAGACATCGTGATGCAGCTCCTGAAGTAACCGGCGTAGCCAGGTGCACTCGGCAACAACGTTAGCCACCGCTCGGTACTCAGCCTCCGCGCTGGAGCGCGAAACCGTGGGTTGTCGCTTGGACGACCACGAGATGAGAGAAGGATTGAGGTAAACGCAGTAGTCAGAGGTGGACCGACGAGTGTCGGGGCAGCCAGCCCAGTCCGCGTCGGAGTATGCCATCATCTCCAGAGAAGTGGACGCCGTAAGGGTGAGCCCAAGAGTCATCGTGCCGCGAATGTAACGGAGGATCCGCTTCACGAGAGTCCATTGGGAGTCACGAGGGGCGTGCATGTGGAGACACACCTGCTGAACAACATACTGGAGATCCGGTCTGGTGAGAGTCAGATACTGAAGAGCACCAACGATAGACCGGTAGAAAGGAGCATCCGACGCTGGCGAGCCCTCAAGAGTAGAAACCTTGGCCTTCGTGTCAACAGGAATAGCAACAGGGTGACAGTTGAGCATGCCAGCACGCTCAAGTAGCTCGTGTGCATACTTCTGCTGATGAAGAAAGAAGCTGTCCGGTCGCCGAACAACCTCAATGCCAAGGAAATAATGTAGAGCGCCCAAGTCCTTGATGACAAACTCGTCACGCAGCCGAAGAGTAATCTGCTGAAGAAGAGCTGCGGAGGAGGCCGTTAGGAGAATATCGTCGACGTAGAGGAGCAAATATGTAGTCGTGTCGCCGTGGCGATAGACAAACAGCGAGGCATCCGAGCGAGTGACGCTGAAGCCCAGTGTGTGAAGAAACCTGGCGATCCGCTGGTACCAGGCGCGAGGTGCTTGCTTGAGCCCGTAGAGAGACCGGGGCAGCAAACACACATGGCCAGGAAGAGATACGTCGACGAAATCGGTGGTCTGCTCAAAATAGACCTGCTCCTCAAGATGGCCGTGGAGGAAGGCGTTGGAGACATCCATCTGATGAACTGGCCAGCCTCGGGACACCACAAGCTGGAGGACGGTGCGGATCGTGCCCGGTTTGACAACCGGGGCAAACGTCTCAGTGAAGTCAACTCCATCGCGCTGTCGAAAACCACGGACCACCCAGCGAGCCTTGTAGCGCTCAAGTGTGCCATCCGAGTGGGTCTTGTGGCGAAAGACCCACTTGCCGGTGATGACATTGGCACGAGGAGGCCGGGGTACCAGTGTCCAGGTGCGGTTCCGCTGGAGGGCGTCGAACTCTTCCCGCATCGCTGCAAGCCAGTGAGGATCACAGAGGGCTGCGCGAGCGGACGTGGGAAGAGGAGACGGCTCCGCGGTGGAGGCGACGAGGAGGTACTCGTCACGCGAGTACCGCAGGCTCGGACGGTGAACGCTGGTCCTAGCCCGTGTGACAGGGCCAGATGGCAGCACCGGAGCGGTCGGCGAGGCAGCCGGCGACGAGGCGGCCGATGACTGTGCCGGCGAGGCGGCCGACGACGGTGCCGGCGAGGCGGCGGTCGAGGGGGCCGGCGAGGCGGCCGAGCCCGCGGCGCCCGAGTCGGGGGCGGCGGGTGAAGGGGGGGCGCCGGCCGAGGCGTCGTGATCGGCCGAGGAGGCCGTGGGGGTGCGAGTCGCAGCTCGTCCCACAGCGCGAGGACTGCCAAAGCCCGGAGGCGGTCCGAGAATCGAGCGGGGCCGTCCACCTGACGGAATCGCCGAGGGGCCGCCGGTGGCCGGCGGCGATGGGACGACGAGGGGTACTTGTTGATGAAACGAAAATACCTTCTCATCAAAGTAAACGTGTCGTGAGGTGAAAACACGATGGGAGACAGGATCATAGCAGCGGTAGCCTTTGGTGTTAGGCGGGTAGCCGAGAAAGATGCAGGCGATGAAGCGAGGTGCAAGCTTATGAGGCGCAGTGGCGGCGATGCTAGGGTAGCAGAGACAACCGAAGATGCGAAGCTCATCATAAGAGGGCGGTGCACCGATGAGGAGGTGATGAGGTGCAAAGTTCCCGCGAGTGCGGCACAGACGGATGTTGATGAGGAGTGTGGCGGTGGCGAGAGCGTCAGGCCAAAAGCGCGGAGGCACATTGGCGTGAAAGAGGAGAGTCCGAACGCAGTCATTAAGAGTGCGAAGGATACGCTCAGCGCGACCGTTCTGCTGCGAGGTGTACGGGCAAGTGAGACGAAAAATCGTGCCATGTGTGATGAGGAGAGAACGAACAGCGAGGTTGTCGAACTCCTTCCCGTTATCTGTCTGGAACGCAAGAATGGGACGACCAAACTGCGTGAGAACATGAGAGTAGAAGGCGGCGAGAGTGGATATAACATCCGACTTGCGACGCAACGGGAAGGTCCACACATAGTGCGAAAAATCATCAAGAATGACAAGATAATAAAGATAGCCCGTATTGCTTGCAACAGGAGAGGTCCACACATCACTATGAATTAACTCAAATGGGTACGATGCAACATGAGAAGATGCCCTAAACGGAAGACGAGCATGTTTGCTGAGGCGACATGCATGACACGAGTGATCCTCGTTCTTATTACACGTGAAAGAAAAACTCCGAAGTATGTGACGAAGGGTGGCGGGGTTTGAATGACCCAAGCGAGCATGCCAGAGGTCCACTCCGGTGGCGAGAGCGACGGGGTTGGCAGAGGTGGCGGAGGCGGTGGAGTGAACCGGGTAGAGCTCATCGGGGCTGTCACATCGGTGCAGCACCATCCAGGTACGGGCGTCCTTAACAAAAAAACCACAATCGTCAAACTCAACGGTAACAGGATTTTCACGTGTAAAAGAACGAACAGAAACAAGATTTTTAATAAGATCAGGAGAAACTAAGATGTTAGATAATGACAATGGAGTAGAATTAGAAGGAAATGAAGCATGTCCTATGTGAGTGATGGGAAGGGAGGAACCGTCACCAACGGTGATGCGAGTGGAAGTGTGGACGGGATAAGAGGTGTGGAGGTTACCGGGATGCGCGACCATGTGCGCGGTAGCTCCAGTGTCCATGTACCAGTCGCCGCCGCCGGTGTAGGTGGACGGTGAGGGGGCGGAGTGCAGCGCCGCCAAGAGAGCCGGGTCCCACGGCACCGGTGGGAGGGCGGGCTGCGGAGGCGGAGCCATCAGGGGCAGCGGCCCGTAGGGCGCCGCATAGGGCTGCGGCGCAGCGTAAAGCGCCTGGTGGGACGGAGGTCGCGCGCCGAAGTTACCTGGAGTAGGGGCGCGAGGAACCGGCATGGTGTAGGCGTGCACAACGCCGGTCCAGGGGTTCTAGCCGGCGTACCACGGAGCCGGCTGGTGGTGCTGCTACAGAGGGCGGGCTGCTCCTCCCTGAGCGCCCGCGCCCTGCTGCTGCTTGCGCCCTCCGCGGCAACCGTCGCGCCGGCCCCCATTGGCGGCCGGCTGGGGCGGCAGCGGGAAGTGGGCGGCCGGCGCTGGCGGGAAGGGCGGCGTCGGCAGTAGAGCCGGCGCGGGACGCGGTGGCGGCGGTGCCCGCCACGGGTGCCGGCAACGAGGGCGGTGTGGCTTGCCCGGGTCCGGGCCATCCTCATCCGGCGCTCCTCCAGCTTAAGGTACGCCACCACCTTGGCGAAGGTAGGATCCTGGATGAGGGTGAGGTTGGAGGCGGCGTTCCCGAAGTCCTCGTTGAGACCGGCGGTGAGGGTGCTGATGAGGAGCTCATCGCCGACCGTCTCGCCGAGGTCGCGAAGCTCGTCGGCAAGCTTTTTGAGGCGCATGCAGAAATCTTTGATGGACGAGTCAAGCTGCTGGCACCCGTAAAACTCGCCGTGGGGGAGAACCTTGCGCTGCAGCTTGTTGTCGGTGAAGAGGTCATTGAGCTTGGTCCAGACGGCGCAGGCGTCGTCGTCATCAGCCACCACGGTGTGGAAGAGGTCGTCAGAGATGGTGAGATGGTGAGGTAGAACCAGCGGATGATGGTAGCGTCGACGATCATCCACTCCTCGTCATGAACCATGAGGCTCGAGTCCACGGTGCCGTCGACGTGGCCGTGGAGAAGGTACTCCGAAACACCAGGGAGAAGTACCGCTTCCAAGCGGAGTAGGTGGCGGTAGACTGGTCGAGCTTCACCGGGACGCGCTCATGGATACCGAGGTCGCGGATGAGGCTGACATCGAGACCGGCGAACGGATTGCTACCGGAAGAGACAGAGGAACTCATGGCGTGATGGAGGAAGAGAGGCGGCTCGGGATTTTAGTGCGGGCTGGGAGAAGCGTGGCCGCGCGAGCAGTGGCGAGCGCAGCGGCGGCGGCGCTAGCAGGAAGCGGCGGGCGAAGGAAACGAGGGTGCGGCAGGCGAAGGAAGCGAGTAGGCCAGCGGAGCGAGGGGCGGGTCTAGCGATCGGAAGCGGCGGGCGTGGCCGGGTCTAGCGATTGGGAAGTGGCGGGCGTACGTAGCTAGCTGGGTGCGGGCGTGGCTAGCGGAGGATGGAGCGCGCGACTGTAGCTACCGGCTGCTGGAGAGATTGCGGCGGCGGCGGCGAGGAGCGGAAGACTAGGGTTAGGAACGGAAGATGGAAACTGATACCATGTAGAAAGGCTGTGTAATCGCAATGTATTGATCGGTGCACAAGGCACGTATATATAAGTACAAAGAGGGGCCACGACCTCAACTATACAGAGGAAACATGAGGTGGGCCCTATACACAACATATACGTACATAATATACTCAACATCCTTGAATTGCATTACAATGACGACATATTTGTTGATGTTCATATTTGATACAGCACGCACACTTAACTTGTTTGAGAAAATTGAAGTATTTTTACTAATTGGTGTAGCTGGACTTTTTGATGGCGTTGTTCATAGATGTATTTTTTCTGATAAGTAGTATATTACAGATAATATTAGTTGGATATAGTAATTTTTTTTTGTTGGAGACATAATGAGTTTGTTCAGCCTACTAATTAGCTAGAATAAGCTGAGCCAAGAGGTTGATGTTATTTGTTCTTTCTTTATCTTTCTTTTGTTCATATACAGTCATAACCTCACAAAGCTGCGCTACACCTTCACTTATAATGAGCCAAGAGAGAGTTCATTAGTTTTCTTTGGTTTTAGTACACATAAATAATGGGTTCAGTTTGGTTTTATATTTACCATCTGTGGTTTCCGAGCACTGAACAATGGCAGCCTGTTTTTTCCCTTGACAAATTACACTAGCAATGTGTAAAAGTTTTTCAAATCTCTCATTCCTTATCATGCTGTAAACTGAAGGCCAAGATAGATTACTCACTTTAGTGTTTCTTTGCACTTTCTGAGCACTGCTATCTATATATTTTAGATGAACTAGCGTTTTCAAGTAGAAGTCATAGTTGGATCAACATATTTTTTCCACTGAACATTAGCATATTTAGAGCTTTCTATATAATTTGGGTTTTCTTCCAGCGAGGTAAAATTGTCTTCTTTTTTGCCCAGGTTCAGTTTCTAACAAAGCAAAGCAGCGAATACAATTGTAATGATCTTGATGTGGTCAAATAAGACTGTTTGTACTTTTCTCTTGGCGAGGTAAAATTATCCAATTTGTATTTGTATATATTGTTTTGAATGAGTAGTGAGCTACATGTTAGGTTTCTCCTTTTGGTAGAGTACTCTGACGAACACATCGTTTCATGCTATGTTCTTAAAACCTTACTTTCAGTGGTCTTGAGAAAATATTGTTATGTTCTAGATGGTACATATCTAAACCAAATTTACCCTCATAGTTGCTCGATGGCCTCATCTTTTTTCTTCAAGTTGGTTGTTTGTCGTGCAAGGTGAGCTTATCCCATTTTTTTCATTCTACGGTCAGGATCCATCTCCGTTTCACCATCATTTGCTTTTGATGCAATTAATCCATTGATCCATGACATTGGCATGCTCTGTTTGAACATTTAGCTTGCTTTTCCTGCTAATTACAATCGATTGCATGTGAACGCACCGACCCATTTCACGGAGGAGATTCCCCTGCCCTGCTTAATTAAAACTTCTATTAGTTGCATTTCAGAAAACAACTAATTACAACTTACCCATTGTGTTTATGTCATACCAAGGCATATATTTTTAATTAGTTAAACCCTGCAACAGTATCTATGTCATATCGTGCGCCCCTCCAACTTCCAATGCCTCGCCCTCTGCTTGAAGGAGGTGGAGATCAATGGCCAGGTGCTTGCGGTGCCTCCTGCGAGTGCCGCCTCACCCGACCAGCTTCTAGCATTGTGGATCCGCTGGGGATGGAGGGCAGCAAGTGGAGAAAGATGAAGGCCGCACAACACCCAGGTAGGCTCCACCCCCTTTCTCCCCTCCCCCTCCCTCTTAGTTGGTTACTCATGCATTGCGTTAGCCATATTGAGTCCTATCTTGACCAAACATGTATAATACAATACATCTTGTTACAGTATTGTTGAAACTTAAGCGCTGATTATAGTGCGATCACCCTGTGTATAAGCTTGCTGGTTGCGCCAGTAGAAAATTGTATCAGCTCTGTCAGACTGTAGGTGATGATGAGCGCAGAGCTGCAGATCTTTCCTCTAGGATGTGTATGTCTTTCCATTCCTATGTTCTACTTATTTATTTGATTAGTCGAACATAATATCAGATCATCTACAATCATTATTCTTGATTACGTTTTCATGTGAAATAAGATTGGTTAATTGTAGCAATTCATACATAATTTTTCAGTATACTTCATATTCAGTTTGAAGAGAAATAAATTAGAAAGGCATATAATTGTATAAGCTGTATTACGTAAGCACTAGTAGAGGAGAAAACTTTATTTGGAATTTGACGTGACCTGCTGTTATGACCGGCATAGGGGCTTAGCCCAGTGGGTTATGGCCCAGGTATCTTAATTAGGGGCTTAGCCCAATTATCTTATCGTATTAGGATCGTTTGCTTAGGAGTCAAGTAACCTCTCTATATAAGGAGAGGAGATGTATCAATCTAATCAAGCAAGAAGCAGTCATAATTTGCTCGGCTTCCCTTAGGGAGCCGGGAGACCTAAACCCTAGTCGCCTCCTCCCACGCGCACGCCGGCGCCCAGCCGCCGGCGACCGCGTGCCCAGCCGCGCCCAACTCCCTCCGATCTAGACCTGGTAGAACCCTAGTTTCTACCACTTTGGTATCCAGAGACTCGGGCTCGATCATGTCTTCGTCAACGCCAACGCCGCCGTTGCCAATCATCACCACCGCACCACTGACCACCGCCGGTTCCCCACCGCCGCCGGCCCCGGTCACCGTCACCACCGCCGGTTCCCCCACGCCGCCGGCCTCGGTCACCTCTGGTGCGCCGACAACCGCCGTTTTCACGCCGGAAGAAGTCACCAGCATCTTGCGGGATCTCGTGACGGCCGTCCAGGGCATCCATCTGTACCTGGCCGGGCCGCCCGCACCTCCGCCGGCTGCGACTACCGCCGCCTACGGCCACCACGCGCTGCCGTGGCCATCCCATGGCGCCCCTGCAATGGGCGGGCCACCGCTGCCGTTGTTCCAGGCGGGGCACCCCAGCGGGCCGCCTCCTCCGCCGCTGCACCTCCCCTGGTATTCGGTACCCACGACGATGGCAGGGGCCCATCCGTCGTTCCAGCCGCCGCCCGCCCCAGTGCCGTCCTGGCTGCAGTGGCCCGCGCCGGTTCTCGCGGCGCCATCCGCGCCCGCCCCAGCGCCGCAGTGGCCCGCGCCGGCCCTAGCCGCGCCAACCCCGCCGCCCGCGCCAGTCCAGCTCCCACCGCCGCCGCCCAGCTCGGGACTGGGCCAGTCCACACCGGGAGGCCTCTCGATCCAGCAGGTCCGGTTTCCGCCGTCACTGTCCCAGATCTCGGCCTGGCTAACCGGGACGTCGCCACCGCCAGTTTACACGGAGGCCGGGGACCCACCGGTACCCACGCTGCAGTCTGGGGCCTTGTCCGGCTCCGCGGCGGCCTATGACGGTCTCCCCACCGTTGACCGGGCGCCGTCATCATCACTGCTCCGCACCGCCGAGCCGGTCGGCCATGGTGCGCCGATCCAGACGCCGCCACGGTTCGCCAAGATCGACTTCGTCACTTATGACGACACGGAGGACCCGCTTAACTGGCTCAACCAGTGTGAACAGTTTTTCCGTGGACAGCGCATGCTCGCGTCGGAGCGCACTTGGCTGGCATCCCAGACCTGGTACTACGCCCTCGAGCAGGACGAGGGTAGCATGCCCCCTTGGGAATGCTTCTGCGAGCTCTGCCTCCTTCGTTTTGGGCCCCCGATCCGCGGGAGCCGCCTGGCGGAGCTAGGCCGCCTTCCCTTCACCTCCACGGTTCAGGACTTCGCCGACCGTTTCCAGGCCCTGGCATGCCACGCGTCGGGTGTGATGGGGCAGCAGCGGGCCGATCTCTTTGTCGGTGGACTTCCGGATCACATCCATGTGGACGTGGAGCTTCAGGGACCCCAGGATATCCAGACGGCCATGTACTACGCCCGCGCGTTTGAGCGCCGCACGGTGGCCGTCCAGCAGGAGTCATCGTCCCGGGCCACTGGGTCGCTACCCTGGCCAGATCCCGCTCCGCGTCGGCCTATCCAGGCTTCCGCGGCACCCCTCGCCGCGACCGCGGCGCGCCCGTTCTGCCGGCTCACCTCGGCCGAACTACTCGAGTGTCGCCGCCAAAGGTTGTGCTTCAACTGCGACGAGCCCTACACGCCCGGCCACGCTTGCCCGCGACTCTTCTACCTGGAGGTTGCCGACTACATTCCGGAGGACGCCGTCGCCGCCGACCTTGCCGCCCCAGCTGTCGCGAAGGTGTTTGACGCTGGTTGATCACCTCGAGGAGTTCAGCAAGCGCTTCCCCACCTTATAGCTCGAGGACGAGCTGTTTGTGCAGGCGGGGAGAAGTGTTATGACCGGCATAGGGGCTTAGCCCAGTGGGTTATGGCCCAGGTATCTTAATTAGGGGCTTAGCCCAATTATCTTATCGTATTAGGATTGTTTGCTTAGGAGTCAAGTAAACCTCTCTATATAAGGAGAGGAGATGTATCAATCTAATCAAGCAAGAAGCAATCATAATTTGCTCGGCTTCCCTTAGGGAGCCGGGAGACCTAAAACCTAGTCGCCTCCTCCCACGCGCACGACGGTGCCCAGCCGCCGGCGACCGCGTGCCCAGCCGCGCCCAACTCCCTCCGATCTTGACCCGGTAGAACCCTAGTTTCTACCACCTGCACTTATAGGCCAATCAAGTAGCCATTTTGTCCATTTCTATTGAAGGCGACTAGCCAAATTTTGTGCTTTCTATAGCACTCAAAGTTCCTTGTTGTAAGCAATACTGAACTTTATTATTCTTCACACATAGTGTACTAGCGTAGGAGGATATAAGCATGATATTTTCTACAAAGGGTTTAGAATTGTCACTGTACGTGATTGGACACACCTGAATTGAGTGTCCCGGTGGTGCCTTGACTGATGCATGGCGACGGCTAGCGCTGGTGAGTGCCACGCATGGTGCAGCAGGCTCGGCAGGTAGTGGGCACGGCAGTCAAGGCCAAGGGTGCATATTGGGGAGGTGCGCACACGAGGAGCGACGACGACTGCGTCCGCAGCCAACGCCGAGGTGAGCTTCACCCAATCTCTCTCTTACTCTCTCCATGTGTCCTACCTTTGGCCCCTGATTCATCCATGAGGTATGCCATGGTGGTGTGTTCACAAACCCTTCCCTTTTTAATTCTTCTTAGGCAACGAGGCATGAGGAGATGATGCCCCATCCATCTTCTGCAGCCTCATCGTTTTTCTATGACCTGATCATGTGATTATTTTTGGGATTTTAGCTCCATGCAGCCACTTTACTTGATTAAGTTAAGAATATGACGGCGATAGTTTGTTGAGTGGTTGAAGTTGGTTCATATGCTTTGAATACAATTGTTTTCTAACATCATGTTATGCACCTAGGATGCATCCAATCATTTTTTTATTTCACAAAATGACGCTGCGAGCATAAATTTAGATCGGAAAATAACATTTGTTTTCTAGATTCAGTTTTGGTTCTTGTTGTAAAAATAGTCAGATAGTGATCTTTTTGAAATATTTGATTTTTTTCACACAAGTCGATGGTACAATTTGCACCTGATAAATAAATTTGAATCACTATCTATTTTATCAGGTAAAAACAGCATCATGTTGTTTGAGGTGCATGTTCTGGTTCCAGCCGCCACAATGATTTTTTTTCTCTTTATTATACTTCTTTGCTGCTTAAGCTCCTTTCCCTACTCCCTACTCCATGATACTGCAGCAGAAGTGCTTTGTAATGAGTGGTCCATGTTCTTTTTGTCTGATAGGACCGCCTCTGCTTTTGAGGATTTTTGACTTGTGTCAAATGCATCAAATAAATAAATGCTTGTGAATGTCTATTGCTGCTGTGTATGGTAGGATTTTAAGCATGCTATTGTTTTCTACTCCCTCCATTCCATAGTTCCCGTCGTGGTTTTAGTTGCTATCATTTCCTCGGAATCAATCTTATTTATGCTACTATTTTGGTTTCCTCACGCAGCCAGGTGCTCGTGTGAGATGCCCAACATCATCAGCGGCTCTCTAGCCACCGGCCAAGTAGCTCTGCCTGCCTGCTACGGTTGGCCACGAGGCGCTAGCGAGAAGAACCCTAGCCACATAGACGTGATGCTGCTGGCAACGGCCAACGAGTTTGGCCAACAGAAGCACCCCTGCCTGCTACGGCGCGGCACGATGCCTCTGTTCTTCCATTGGTTCCGCCATATGAGGTAAGCCACACTTCCTCTACTCTCTCTGCCTACGGCCATCGAGCTGTCCCAGTTTTAGTGTTTTAGTTTGCGCCGATGCCAAAACTGATCCACAAAAGTTGGAGCTGCTGTCAGGATACAAGAGGAGGATATAAGTATTGTGTGACAGTAGGGCTAGTTAATTAGTTAGTTTATCTGTAGATGCAACTCTGAATTCATTGCGTTAGGCAGCACTCTTAGTCTGCTTCATTCAACACATGTACATGTACACTGCTCTATTCTACTCTACAATTATTGTGCGTGACATGTAAAACCGGGATATATACATGAACATTGACTGACTCAGCTATTTATACACCGATGACTTGAAACGGGGACTTGTAAAATACTCCCTCCGTCCCAAAATTCTTGTCTTAGATTTGTCTAGATAGGAAAGTATCTAAACACTAAAACGTGACTAGATACACCGTATTTAGACAAATTGAAGACAAGAATTTTGGGACGGAGGGAGTATAACATTACCAAGGCTTCAGTTATGTTGCCAAATGCTCTATCAATAGCTCCACAGTGCTCTGCTCTCTCCGCCCACGGCCATCGAGCCGTGAAAATGTTAGTGCTTTATGTGTGGTGATGCCAAACTTGTTACACAAGAGTTGGAGCTGCTGTCAGGATGGAGTGGATACACGTACTCTACTGCTGACACAAGGGCTTATTTAATTTGTTACCTACTCTGTAGATGCAACTCTGCATTTGTTTGCATCAGCCACCCAATATTCTTAGTCTGCTTCATCCAAATTCAACACATGTACATACAGTGGCCTCCTCTACTCTGTTGTACAGTTATCGTGTGGGTCGGAAATGTTACAAAATGAAGCTCTGCTTGTTTGACAGGAAATCTTTCATTTTCTGTCAACACTTATTTTTCTATAACATATTGCATACATAAAACATTGTCCGTTTCACCCAGCCGTAGCCTCTTTTGGTCGTGACGCTACAAAATCTTTCCTTTCTGTATGTTTCCCTTCTTTCTTTCTACTACAGCTAGTCCTTCTTACTTATGCAAGGAACAAAAATACCATCCAGACCATAATAGACAGTCCTAGGGGGTAAACAAGCTTACATCTTTTCAAACGAATAAGTATACATCAACATTTATTGTGTTATTACGCTGCCCATCCAGCCCTGCCATGGGCTGTGCCGGCCATTGACCCCATGGTGATGTACTAGTGTTTGAACTTTGAACCTGTGATGGTGCTCTTCTGGTTCCAGCCGCCACAATTTTTTTCTCTTATTATACTTTTTTGCTGCTTAAGCCCCCTTTCCTACTGCATGATACTGCAGCTGAAGTGCTTTGTAATGAGTGGTTCATGTTCTTTTTGTCTGATAGGACTGCCTCTGCTTGTGAGGATTTTTGACTTGTGTTAAATAAAAGAATGCTTCTGTAATGCCTATTGCTGCTGTGTATAGTAGGATTGTAAGCATGCTATTGTTTTCAACTCCCTCCATTCCATGGTTCTCGTAATTATGGAACGGTGGGATGTAACATCCCAATTATCAATTTGGATGTTATCATAGATCATTCTTATGCATTCATCATTTGAGCCTTTTTCTTTTGAGCATGAGTTTATTTGAAAATTGATCCAAAGCTTTAATCAACTCAAGGACCCAAGTGAGAGAGTTGAAAGTTTTCCAAAGAGGAGCCCACTATTTTATTTATTTTTTCCCAGTGGGATTGGATCAAAAGTATTTTTTGCTAAATTTCATTTTTCCAGTATTTAAAATAAGTGATAGAAGATAATATGACTTCTTTAAAAATATAATAAAAATGTTGGAATTTGATTTTTGAGTAAAAATAATTTTATTGGATTTTTATTTGCAGTTTATTATTTTAAAATTGCATTAAAAAGTTATTTTATTTTTAGGCATTTTTTATATCAGAAAAATGTTCACTTTGTTCTAAATATTAGGTTTAGATGGTGAAAATTGTTTCTGGTATTTTTAGATTTTTTTAGATATTTTATTTGTATTTTTGTTTTTCGTTTGGGTGACTTAAAAAAAAAGTTTTTTGTCCGACTGGGCCAAAGGCCCCGCCGAGCCGAGTCGGCCCGCGCCGCGCCACCGCCTCTGTAAGGGCATTTTTTTCCCTAATAGGTTTTGGTGATTGATGACAATACTCTTGCGGACTAATCGTGTGCTGTAAGCTTATACAGGTATATCTCCCTTATGGCACAAGACGATTGATTGCCCCTCGGATTCCATGAAGGACGGTGCTTTTCTTTTTGCTCCCTGTAGGTGGCATTGAGTAATAGGAAAGCCGTACTATTAAGAGGGGATCCGCGTCGGAAAGGTTTGGGTAGAATCAACACGTACACATCTTTCTCCCACACTTCCTTTCCTTGCTTCTCTGGAGGTCCAACCGGTTTTTTTTTCTTTCGTTGAGGCAATTCTGTGGCTTCTCTACTGATCTTCTGCCAAGCATGCGGTAGTACCGCTCTGCCAAGCGGTAGTACCGCACAGGTACACGGTAGTACCGCTTGCCGACACGGTAGTACCGCTCCAGCGGTAGTACCGCGTCCCCATGCGGTAGTACCGTGTATCTGGGCCAGGCGCAGAAGTCTAAGTATATGAAGTGGATGCGGAAGTAATTTTTTACTTCCGCATACCATGCGGTAGTACCGCTTAGCATAAGCGGTAGTACCGCTTAGCTGATGCGGTAGTACCGTGTCGCATTTTGTCTCTTCCGTTTCCCCCTGCGGATGTAGCCACGGATGTAATTTATTTCATCCGTGGCTGTATCTGGCCTCAAGTTTTTGCCTTGGCGGTAGTACCGCTTCCCAAGCGGTAGTACCGCTCAGCCAGCGGTAGTACCGCTCATGAGGTGCGGTACTACCGCTCTCTGCGGGCTGAAACCTCTAATAACGGTTGGATTTGTCCCCCCACTATATATAGGGGGTCTTCTTCTCTAAGGAGACCCACCTCTTCCCCCACTACTCCATTGTTGCTCCAAAAGCTCCATTTCCGCCCGATCTCTCTCCCTAGCCAATCAAACTTGTTGATTTGCTCGGGATTGCTTGAGGAGGCATCGATCTACACTTCCACCAAGAGATATTTGATTCTCCCCACTAATCCCTTGCGGATCTTGTTACTCTTGGGTGTTTGAGCACCCTAGACGGTTGAGGTCACCTCGAAGCCATATTCCATTGTGGTGAAGCTTCGTGGTTTGTTGGGAGCCTCCGAGTTGTGGAGATTGCCCCAACCTTGTTTGTAAAGGTTCGGTCGCCGCCTTCAAGGGCACCACTAGTGGAATCACGGCACCTTGCATCGTGTGAGGGCGTGAGGAGATTACGGTGGCCCTAGTGGCTTCTTGGGGAGCATTGTGCCTCCACACCGCTCCAACGGAGACGTACTTCCCCTCAAAGGGAAGGAACTTCGGAAACACATCCTCGTCTCCTTCGGTTCTACTTGTGGTTATTTCTTACCTTTACTCTTGCATGCTTTACTTGCTTAATTCCTATAGCATGCTTGTGTAGTTGTTGGGCTTATTTTCATTAGTTGTCTTCTTAGTAGTGTATCTAGACAACTTATTTTGTCGCCTAATTTTAATTGGTTAAGAATAGCTAAAAATTGTTAGTTGCCTATTCACCCCCCCTCTAGTCAACCATATCGATCCTTTCAATTGGTATCAGAGCCTCGTCTCTTTTTAAGGACTTTACCGTCCAAAGAGTATGGTTGACAACGTAGTCGAGACGGAGGACCATTCCGATGGAAATCCGTCCTTGCCTACGGTAGATGGGGGAGCCTCCGTCACTCGTGAGGAGTTCAATGCGGCCTTGACCACATTGAAAGAATCACTAGCGAGCGAGGTCAAGGGCATGTTTAAAGAAATGTTTGAGGGGCTTAAATTATCCACCTCACCGTTGGAAGTGGGTCGTCCCGCTACCAACGTGTCAGAGGCTAATCCCGACAAGGGAGAAGCTAGTAGTGAGCAAGCCCCGGTCACTAAGCATGGTAGTGGGAAATTTGCCCAATCTCCTCCGCCCACTCACTATGGAGGACCCGTCCCCACACCGCATTTAAATTCCGTCGGGCCCCCACCAAAGTTTGTTAAAAATACTGATTTTGCTACTTGGGTGTTTCGTTTCAAACGTCATATTAATCATTGTTCCACTAACCTCTGGAGAATCATTGAGCAAGGTTTTTATCCGTATGATCCTGACAACATGACTCCAAGAGAAACTGCCGATCATCAGTTCAACGAGTCCGCACTTTGCATTCTTCAAGACTCAATCCCTCCTGAAGACATTGCTCATCTTCGTCCATTCACTGTGGCCAAGGAAGCATGGGAACATGTTGGCACAATGTACAAGGGAAGCACAAGCATTCAACGCTCCAACTATGAAGTAGTGCAAGATGAAGCTGATGAGTTTGCAATGATCGAGGACGAAGATCCTCGTGAACTCTATCGAAGATTAACTATTCTTGCAGTATCTCTTCGAGACCATGGCAGTAAGGACACGGATGACAATTGGATCAAGCGCAAGTTCCTCAAGGCCATGATGCCCTATCACAAGGCCATGTCCTCTGTGATTCGTCAGAGACCGGACTTCCACACTTTATCCTCAAACGAAGTGTTGGATGAATTTGTTGCCATGAGGATCCTTGACGTTACCGCCGACAATGCGGTCCTAAGAGCTCAACGATCCAAGAAGCCTAATCTTGCCCTGAAGGCCAAGGCTTGTGTGGAAGAGGAGGAAGTTGAAGATGATGATGAGTGCTGCCCCGAGGACACCAAATATGCTTATCACGAGCACATGGCTCTTGCTTCTAGGCAATTCTGGGGCAAGAAGAATTCAAGGTCCAACTTCAACAGGAACAACTCCAGTGGGAACAAAGGGAAGCAACGAGTAAGGACATGCTTCAACTGTGGAAATGTAAGCCACTTCGTTGCGGATTGCCCATATGAGAAGAGAGAAGACTTTGGAGGCAAGCTTATTCGGAAGGACAAGTCAAAGTCCTATCCCAACAAGAACAACTTCATCAAAAAGACTCCTCCGAAAGTGTTGGTGGCTCAAGAAGAATATGTGGAGGATGATGACAATGATGAAGAGGATGAGGTGACCACTATGGCCACAATTGCAATTGCTACCACTCCGCACTCATCTCTATTCAACTCACCAAACGAAAACATCACCGCCAAGTGTCTTATGGCCAAGGCCACCAACAAGGTAACTCCGATCATCAACTCTACTATCTCTTCTAACCCCTCATTAACTAATGAGGGTGAGGGTAGTAAGGAGGGAGAAAATGAATTTGATGTGTTCATAAAGAATCTCAAGGGCAAATCCAAGAAGCATGTGGTTGCTCTCTTGGAACAACTCGGTGAGGCAAATGACATTATTGAGGCTCATGAGGAAACCATCACTAAAATGGAAGGGCATAGTCGAGACTATGCCGATGAGATATCGGATCTCTCTAACGCTCTAGAGGAGGAGCGTGGTCTTCGTTTGACTCTTGAGGAGTCACACAACGTTGATCATGCTAACTTAAAGAAAGATCTTGATCATGCTCTAGTTGTCTCTCGTGTTCTTAACTCTGAGAAGGCAAAACTTGCGGTTGATCATGCTAAACTCAAAGAGGAGTTTGACATACTTGACAAGGCTCACAAGGCCTTGAAAGGAATGCATGCTTCTCTCAAGGAGTCTCATGATCAACTCCAAGTTTCGCTAACCAAGGAAAAGGCTATCTTTCCTCGCATGGTTTTAATTGATAATGCAAATGCTACTAACCCATGTTGTGAGCATGTGCATCTTGTTGAAGAGAATGCCGAGTTGAAGAAGCAACTTGAGAAAGGCCTTGTGACTTGCATACAAGGTGAGAAGAACCTCAACGCCCTTTTGAGCAATCAAAAGGAAGTTGTGGCAAAGGAAGGGATTGGGTTTGCTCCTAAGCCCAAGAAGAAGAAGAATGACAAGACAAAGCAACCACCCCCTCTCCAACAATCCTTTGTGAAAGAAGGAGAGGGCACCTCTACCAAGAAGAAAAGTGGTGGGGTCAAGAAAAACTCCACCACACCCTCAAACATGGCCGGCGATTTTAATCCGTCATATGTTTTATGCCGTGCTAGTGATGGCCATGTGTTTGCTAAATTTGTTGGTTCTTCTTATGAGTACATTGAATGGTCCATTTGGGTTCCTAAGACCCTTGTCACTAACCTCAAAGGACCCATTACCAAATGGGTACCTAAATCCAAGCATTGATCTATTGTAGGGGTTTGCTTCCGGTGGGGGATCATGGTTGCTCGATAGCAGAGCCACAAATCATATGACCGGAAGCAAAGACTTGGTGGTGGACGTACATCTCGGCTCATCTATGGCCACCAACGTCGAATGGGGTGATGCTTCATCTTCTAAGGTATTGGGACTTGGCAAGGTGGTTGTCTCTCATGATCTCACGATCGAGAAAGTCATGCTTGTTGAGTCCCTTGCATACAATTTACTTTCTGTCCGCCAACTTGCACTCATGGGCTTTGCTACATTCTTTGATATTGATTCTGTGGCCCTCTTGTGGAGCAAGACTCTTAAAGTAGCCTACGTTGGGCATGTCGAGAACGGCCTCTATGTGGTTAACTTCTCGGAGCAACCCACTAAGGTTGCGACATGCCTAATGGCTAAAGTTGATGTGGGATGGCTTTGGCATCGCCGTTTGGCCCACGTCAATATGAGATCTTTGCAAAGTCTTCTCAAGGGGGACCATGTCCGAGGACTAACAAATGTTAGCTTTGCCAAAGATCGTGCTTGCAGGGCGTGCATTGAAGGAAAATTACATGAGAAGGCTCACCCTCCCACGACTATCATCTATTCAAAAAGACCTCTAGAGCTCCTCCACATGGATCTCTTTGGGCCTCCCACTTTTGATAGTCTTGGGGGTAGAAAATATTGCTTGGTGATTGTGGATGATTACTCAAGATATACCTGGGTATACTTCTTCAAGAAGAAGAGTGAGACCCAACAAACCGTCATCAACTTTGCAAATGAAGCTCAACGACAACATGAAGCAAAGATTTTGATGATTAGAAGTGACAATGGCACCGAGTTTAAGAACTACACCTTGGATGAGTTTCTTGGTGATGAGGGGATCAAACATCAATATGCCGCCCCATATACCCCTCAGCAAAATGGTGTTGCGGAGAGAAAGAACCGAACTTTAATAGATGCTGCAAGAACCATGATGGCTGAATTCAACTCTCCATACAACTTTTGGGCTGAAGCCATCAACACCGCTTGCCATGCATCAAATCGTCTCTATCTTCGCAAAGGCTTGAACAAAACTCCGTATGAGATTCTTACCGGTAACAAGCCCAATCTCAAGTACTTCCGGGTGTTCGGGTGTAAGTGTTTCATTCTTAAGAAAGGTGTTCGTTTGTCTAAATTTGAATCTAGAGCTCATGAGGGCATATTTGTTGGTTATGCTACAAACTCTCATGCTTACCGTGTCCTCAACAAGTCCACCGGACTCATAGAGGAGACGAGTAACGTAGAGTTTGATGAAAATAACGGCTCCCAAGTGGAGCAAAGTGGTACTTGTGATACAGGTGATGAAATTCCTCCTCAAGCCATAAGAAGAATGGGTGTTGGATATATCCTACCCGTTGAGGAACCCCTTGTGGCCGAAGGAGAAGGACAATGTTCCACTCAAGTGGAACCATCACCAACCCAAGACCCACACGCTTCCGAAGAACAAAGTGAAGGCCCTCAGCCTGATGAACAAGGCCAAGTGCAAGTTCAACCTCAAGTTGGTGAAGAACCACCAATTGATGCACAAGGCCAAGTTCAAATTCCCGAGCAAGATCAAGGTCAAGAGGAAGCTCAAGATCAAGATCTTGCTCATGATGACGCTCCAGATGATCAACTCAATGCTCCTCAGTTATCACTTGAAGAGCAATTAGAGCGTCGTGCTGCAAAAGTTGCCTCCAGGCTTGCTTCCAACGAGCATCACATCGAGAACATTTTAGGAAGCATCAAAAGGGGGGTAAGCACTCGTAGACAATTAGCAAACTATTGTGCTCATCAAGCTTTTGTCTCCTTTGTTGAACCTAAGAAGGTCTATGAGGCGCTCGAAGACCCTGACTGGCTCAATGCCATGCATGAAGAACTCAATAACTTCGAGCGCAACAAAGTGTGGCGTCTGGTGCCAAGACCAAAGGAGAACCATAATGTCATTGGAACCAAATGGATCTTTAAGAACAAGCAAGATGCCCATGGCATTGTCATCCGCAACAAGGCACGTCTGGTGGCTCAAGGCTACTCCCAAGTCGAGGGTATCGACTACGGTGAAACCTTTGCCCCCGTTGCTCGTCTTGAATCCATTCGTTTGTTGCTTGCCTATGCTTCCCATCATAACTTTAAATTACAACAAATGGATGTGAAAAGTGCATTTCTTAATGGTCCCATTAATGAGTTGGTGTATGTTAAACAACCCCCGGGGTTCGAGGATCCTAAGTTCCCCAATCATGTGTATCAACTTGATAAGGCACTCTATGGCCTTAAACAAGCCCCACGAGCGTGGTATGAGCACCTTACCGAGTTGTTACAAGATCGTGGGTTTGAAATTGGGAAAATCGACCCCACTCTTTTTACTAAGAAGGTCAAAGGGGAGTTGTTTGTATGCCAACTATATGTAGATGATATTATCTTTGGTTCTCCTAACAAAGCTTTCAATGATGAGTTCGCCGCACTCATGACCACACATTTTGAGATGTCCATGATGGGAGAGTTAAAGTACTTCCTTGGATTTGAGATCAAACAACGAAGAGAAGGCATCTTCATCAAACAATCCAAGTATACTCAAGACATGCTCAAGAGGTTCAACCTTAGTGATGTCAAGCCGGCTACTACTCCAATGCCAACCAAATGCCAACTTGACATTGATCCCAATGGTAAAGCGGTGGATCAAAAGGTATATCGCTCTATGATCGGATCCTTGCTTTACCTTTGTGCATCTAGACCGGATATTATGTTGAGTGTGGGAATTTTTGCACGGTTTCAAGCCTCACCTAAGGAAAGTCACTTTGTGGCTGTCAAGCGAATCTTTCGATATTTGGCTCATACCCCAAACTTTGGCTTATGGTACCCAAGAGGAGCAAATTTCAACCTTGTTGGTTTCTCTGATTCTGACTGGGCGGGAGACAAAGTGGATAGGAAGTCCACCTCGGGAGGGTGCCAATTCCTTGGTTGCTCTCTTGTTAGTTGGTCTTCCAAAAAGCAAAGTTGTGTATCTCTCTCGTCCACTGAAGCAGAATATGTGGCCGCTGGCAGTTGCTGTGCTCAACTCTTATGGATGAGGCAAACTTTGAAGGATTACGGTGTCATTTGTGACAAAGTGCCTCTTTGGTGTGACAATGAAAGTGCCATCAAGATTTCTCTCAACCCGGTGCTTCACTTCAAGACGAAGCATATTGAGATTCGGTATCACTTCATCCGGGATCATATAAGGCAAGGAGAGATCGAGCTTCACTACGTCAACACTCATGATAACCTGTCTAGATGTAGGCATGGACATAGGGGGAGTATTGTTCTCTCAATGAACTGTTCCTCCCCCCATTATGCATAAACTAACCAAGTCTTTATCATTTGCCATACATTGTTGGTTTAAATGTTTCAAGTCGAGTTTTGGATCATGGGCCCAAGGATAATTCTTCGCGGTGCCATATCTATATACTCAAACATAGGTGGCCTCGGCCACCGCCCTCCTCTGAGGAGTTGTGTCGTTTCACTTTGCGTGTGCGTGCATTTGTTTTTCTCTCTTTCTTTGCTAAAAGCCTCTTGCCAGCCGTGTTTGTTCTTGGAGGAGCGGTACTACCGTGCATACTTACGGTACTACCGCAGATGGGGTTACGGTACTACCGCTTGACCAGCCGCTGGTAGAGCGGTACTACCGCTTGGCGTGCGGTACTACCGCGCAAGCGGTACTACCGCGATGACCGCGGTACTACCGCACGTATCAAAACGCGTGGGGGGTTATAAGCAGGCAGGGGGAGTTCCATCTCCCCCATACCCATTCACTCCTAACCCCCACGTCGCCCCTGTCTCTCTCTCTCTCAAGAACGCCGCCGGAGGACCTCGCCGGATCTCCTCCCTCGCTCACTCGTTTCTCTTTCCGACCGGTGGGATCGTTCCCCACCACGTCCTCTTGCCATGGATGCAGGTTTTTCCCCGTTTCCCTTCTTCTTTTTGCCTACCTAAGTTTTTAGGGTTAGGGGAGATGCTTAGTGCTTTCTTGTTTTCTTCATGATATCATCCATGGGTGCTTAGATTGTGGAAGAGTGTTTGTGATCCGGATTTATGCTTTGAGTTGTTGCCACGGAGTTACTGATCAGCCGTAGTACCGTATGAAGATCGTGTTGGTAGTTTTTAATTGTTTATCTTCCCAGATCTGTTCCGTGCGGTACTACCGCTGGAGAACCGCGGTACTACCGCACGGTGTAAACCAGATCCGATCTGACATAAGCGGTACTACCGCTGTCCCTAGCGGTACTACCGCTCGAGCGGAAGTAAAATCTTAGTACTGCATGCCGAGCGGTACTACCGCGCCCGTGTGCGGTACTACCGCTCCGCATGCAGCCCTAATATTTTAGTTCCGCCCCCTCGGGCGGAAGTAAAATTTTAGTACTGCATGCCAAGCGGTACTACCGCGCCCATGTGCGGTACTACCGCTCCGCATGCAGCACTAATTTTTTAGTTCCGCCCCCATGAGCGGAAGTAAAATCCTACTACCGTAAGGCTTGCGGTACTACCGCATGTGCCGCGCGGTACTACCGCTTGCCCTCCGGTACTATTTTTTTACTTCCGTTGGGTCAACTGTACTACCGCTTGGCTCACACTAGCTTCGTGGCATGTTCTCTTTTCTATTTCCCTTGGTCTTTTGTGTCTTTCGAGGCTCTGGCATTGATTCTTCTCGCGTTTGTTTTGCTGTGGTTTTGTGTTTGTATTTTTAGGTGGTGGCTCAGGCTTTGCGGGTCGTCGTACCAACCCCGTTCGTGACACCGGTTCCAAGCGCATGCGTACCCCGAGCGATGTGCCCGAGGGCTCCAACCCCAATCCTCAGCGCCGGTACAAGACCTCAGCCAACAAGCGCAAGGAATCATCCATGTCTATGGAAGAATTGCCTGCTGGAGAGTTCATGGCTAGACGGAAGATCAACCCATATGGGGAACCTCGTGAGCACTTTCCTGGTGATGATGTCTTCTGGACCAAGCAACAGTATCGCATCTATCATGAGGTGCTCAAGACCAAGGCCAATCTGTATGTGGATGCTCACTGGATCGATGTGGAGCACATGAGGAAGGATCAGAACAGGGCATATTTTGCAGAAGCCCTTGACTTGATCGAGCAGCTGGGTCTGGAACATATCATGACTTTTCAGAACGATTTTGATCCTGAGCTCATTGCGCAGTTTTATGCCTCTGTCAACTTTCAGGCCAAGGAAGATCGTCCCATGACTTGGATGACTCATGGTCACAAGATGACCGCCACTTGGAAGGAGTTCATGAATCTTCTTCAGCTTCCCGATGAGGGTCTCCATAACCCTATTGGTTTTCGGCCTCACGCCAATGCTGAAGCAGCTAACAAGGACAAACTCCTTCCATTCTATGAGGCAAAGACCCTTCCTAGTGGCAAAACAACCTATGTGCTGAATCCCTTCCTGGACATTATGTATCGGATTTTTCGCAACACGCTGTTTCCTCGTGTTGGCGACAAGGACAAGGTTCACGCCTATCTGGTGGATATGCTTCTGATGTGTCAAGAGGCTCGCTCCGCTCAGGCTGCTCCTCTGGACATTTCCCACATCATGTGGAATGAGCTCCGGTTTGCTATCTACACTCGCAAGGTACCTATCTATGGTCCTTTCTTACATCTGCTCATCTCCAAGACTTGGGCGAAATTGTATCCAGAGGAGGAGTTTGTGGCCGACTGCTACCGCCATGATCCTATCAAGCTTCGCGTCAAGACTCGCTGGGCCAACACCACTACTCGCGCTCAGGCTGCTGCTGCCCAGATGGGCACCGAGGATGAGCCTATGGAGGAGCCTGCCGATGTCCGCTCAGGCAGATTTGCCCCATCTTCTTCCTCTACCGTAGAGAAGCCGTCTTGGGCCAAGAAGCTCCAGCAGAAGATGAAGGCTCTCTTCTGCATGCAGGCTCAGGGGCAATACCGTGCCCATGTGACTGACAAGAAGACTCGTCAGCGGGACAAGAAGATTCTGTCCTTGTATGGTGAAGCAGTCTCAGATGGATCAGAGGACAACATCACTCCAGAGGCTACCTGGATGGCTCGTCAGGGATACCAGTGGACCGACTCTGATGATGGGTTTCAGCCAGAGCAGCAGGGATCTGATGAGGACTATCAGGACGAGGAGCAGCAGGGATTTGATGACGAGTATGACGACTGAGCGTCTCCCGGGCTGCCACCCATCTTCGTTACCCCTCTTTCCCTTTGTGGTGTCTCGATGACAAAGGGGGAGAGTAATTTGCATTTGCTGTCTTATGCCGTCTTGTGTGTGTGTGTTTCTTTTCGTTGAACTTGGTTTTATTATGTGTGTTTGTGTGAGACAATCATATGGTGTAAGACATATGCCCTCGTATCGTTAAACTTTTTATGTCCTTATGCTTATCCTATGCAGTTAAATGTTTTATAGAGTATCGCATGAGTAGATTATAGGGGAACGCCATACCTTGTATGTGTGCAGTGCAGTCCAAAGCACAATCATTTGTAGGCACACATACAGGGGGAGCTCACCTATACTCTAGGGCTTATATTGCTATCTCTATTATTTCTTCTCTGTGCAAATCTCGTGTTGTCATCAATACACCAAAAAGGGGGAGATTGTAAGGGCATTTTTTTCCCTAATAGGTTTTGGTGATTGATGACAATACTCTTGCGGACTAATCGTGTGCTGTAAGCTTATACAGGTATATCTCCCTTATGGCACAAGACGATTGATTGCCCCTCGGATTCCATGAAGGACGGTGCTTTTCTTTTTGCTCCCTGTAGGTGGCATTGAGTAATAGGAAAGCCGTACTATTAAGAGGGGATCCGCGTCGGAAAGGTTTGGGTAGAATCAACACGTACACATCTTTCTCCCACACTTCCTTTCCTTGCTTCTCTGGAGGTCCAACCGGTTTTTTCTTTCGTTGAGGCAATTCTGTGGCTTCTCTACTGATCTTCTGCCAAGCATGCGGTAGTACCGCTCTGCCAAGCGGTAGTACCGCACAGGTACACGGTAGTACCGCTTGCCGACACGGTAGTACCGCTCCAGCGGTAGTACCGCGTCCCCATGCGGTAGTACCGTGTATCTGGGCCAGGCGCAGAAGTCTAAGTATATGAAGTGGATGCGGAAGTAATTTTTTACTTCCGCATACCATGCGGTAGTACCGCTTAGCATAAGCGGTAGTACCGCTTAGCTGCTGCGGTAGTACCGTGTCGCATTTTGCCTCTTCCGTTTCCCCCTGCGGATGTAGCCACGGATGTAATTTATTTCATCCGTGGCTGTATCTGGCCTCAAGTTTTTGCCTTGGCGGTAGTACCGCTTCCCAAGCGGTAGTACCGCTCAGCCAGCGGTAGTACCGCTCATGAGGTGCGGTACTACCGCTCTCTGCGGGCTGAAACCTCTAATAACGGTTGGATTTGTCCCCCCACTATATATAGGGGGTCTTCTTCTCAAAGGAGACTCACCTCTTCCCCCACTACTCCATTGTTGCTCCAAAAGCTCCATTTCCGCCCGATCTCTCTCCCTAGCCAATCAAACTTGTTGATTTGCTCGGGATTGCTTGAGGAGGCATCGATCTACACTTCCACCAAGAGATATTTGATTCTCCCCACTAATCCCTTGCGGATCTTGTTACTCTTGGGTGTTTGAGCACCCTAGACGGTTGAGGTCACCTCGAAGCCATATTCCATTGTGGTGAAGCTTCGTGGTTTGTTGGGAGCCTCCAAGTTGTGGAGATTGCCCCAACCTTGTTTGTAAAGGTTCGGTTGCCGCCTTCAAGGGCACCACTAGTGGAATCACGGCACCTTGCATCGTGTGAGGGCGTGAGGAGATTACGGTGGCCCTAGTGGCTTCTTGGGGAGCATTGTGCCTCCACACCGCTCCAACGGAGACGTACTTCCCCTCAAAGGGAAGGAACTTCGGAAACACATCCTCGTCTCCTTCGGTTCTACTTGTGGTTATTTCTTACCTTTACTCTTGCATGCTTTACTTGTTTAATTCCTATAGCATGCTTGTGTAGTTGTTGTGCTTATTGTCATTAGTTGTCTTCATAGTAGTTTATCTAGACAACTTATTTTGTCGCCTAATTTTAATTGGTTAAGAAAAGCTAAAAATTGTTAGTTGCCTATTCACCCCCCCCCTCTAGTCAACCATATCGATCCTTTCAGCCTCCTTCGTCGTGAAGCCGCCGGACTCCGACGGGAGTCCGACTTCGCCACGCCCCGCGCCGCCTTGGCCCCTCCTCCAAGCCGCCCGGCCCCCCTCGGCCTTTATAAACCGCCACCGCCGCCCTTCTCCCCACCTCAACCCCGCCGCCGAGCTGCCTCGTCTTCGCCGTCGTTTGCCGTCGCCGCCGCACCACCAGAAGAGGAGTGCTGGAAGATCAAAATTAGTGTACCTGGGAGGACTATTGCACCATTCACAAAGCCAGTTGAGCTAGAATTCGATGCACCGATATGGAGCTTCGGAAAGAGTATGGCAGCTCACATCATATTTGGACGCATATGTGAAGTCTACAACAAGGACCTTGAAGACACCATCTACCAAATTTTTGGACGTCGAGACTAGCAATGGGAGATGCTTCGCACCAGGAAGGATGAATCCATTGCAGCATACATCCAGGAGATGAACCAACACATTCGACGCTACGAGAATCAGATGTGCGCACTTATGCAGAAGACCAACATGGTGATAACCCAGAATGTGAAGCTAGAAGAAGAACTCAAGATAGTACGAGATGGTTATGAAGAGGAAATGGCCGTACTATTGGAGCAGAATGAAGCACTGAAGAAGAAGGTTGGAACTACCACAGTGAAGCTGGAACCGGAGATAGGAATTACTATGAAGAACTACATTCTGATAGACGACACCGACAATGATGAAAGTGATTATGAAGACGAAGCTGGAGCAGATATCATGGAGTCTTCAGATGACAGTGATTAGATGACCACCCTGTAATCATTAGTATTATTCCGAGTAGTTAGAATCGTTCGCTAGCTTTGTAATAGGATCTTTTGTTTGCTCTTGTTTGAAATTGAGTGATATGATATGAAATTGTTTGTCTCATGTGCATATGGGTAGTGATTTCCCCCTAGACCTCATTCTATTCTAATCTCTCCCCTCTAAACCCCTCAGATGCCTCCGAGACGTGAGCCCGGATTTGAGTTTCCCCCTGAGCTCACCCAGTTGATCCAGCAGCAGTATACTTTGATGCAACTGCTTGTCCAGAACCAAAACAATAACAACAACAACAACAACAACCCACCACCGCCTCCCCATGACAACTTGACCCGGTTCTTAAGGTTGCAACCGTCGGTGTTCTCTAGTAACACCGAGCCCATAGTTGCAGATGACTGGCTCCGTAAGATGGACAGAGAGCTAGCAACTGTAGGATGCACAGATGCAGAGAGAGTGCGTTTTGCCGCACATCAGCTTGAGGGACCAGCAGCCGCTTGGTGGTAGAACAACACTGCCACCTACCTAGTTGCTGCAATTACTTGGGATCAGTTTCAGCAAGTTTTTTGCACATCACATGTCTCAACAGGAGCCATGAGCCTGAAGAAGCGTGAGTTTCGCAACTTGCGCCAAGGAAACCATACTGTGGGGCAGTACGTGGATGACTTTAGGCAGTTAGCTCGCTATGCGCCAGATGATGTGTCCACTAACGCCGCGAAGCAGGAGAAGTTTCTAGAAGGACTCAATGATGAGATGAGTATGCAGCTGATGCTAGCAACCTATAACAATAATCAAGAGCTAGTGGACGAAGCTATCATGTTAGAAGGAAAGCAGCAACAGATTGACAATCGCAAGAGGAAGTATGGAGCTGGGAAGTGAAATTCTGGAGCCCAGCAGAAGCCTCGTTATACCCCCTACTCAGGAGGACACAACCGTCCCACCCATAACCATGGATGCCATTCTAATAATGGAGGGAATGCACACAAACACAGTGGTGCTAGGAATGTCAATGGGAATGGAGGAAGTAACAATCAGAATCGTTCCACTTCATCCACACCCGCCAAGAAGGATCTGAGTCACATTATTTGTTTCAAGTGCGGGAAGACCGGACACTACACTACTGAGTGCCTCGAGTCAAAGAATGCGAATGGCAATGGAAGCTCAGGAAAGAAGCCCAACCCGTTCACCAGAGGACAAGTGAACCACGTCAATGTGGAGGAGATTGACGAGCAGCCCGACACAGTTGTCGGTAAGATTTTGATTAATGCATTTACTGCCCTTGTTCTTTTTGACACTGGTGCATCACATTCATACATATCAAGGGGTTTTGTGGAAAAGTATAGTTTGCCCACCGTAGCCCTTAGGACACCTATGTTAGTGAGTTCCCCTGGAGCAGAGTATATGGCTAGCCATAGATGCTATCAAGTGCCATTGACGATTGGAAGACATGTATTTCCCACGGACCTTATTCTTTTGGAATCCCAGAGTTTGGATGTAATCATAGGTATGGATTGGCTATCCAAGTTTGGAGGAAACATCGATTGCGCAAGTAGATCAATTCTTCTCACCACCCCTGAAGGAAAGAGGATCAAGTATGTATCGCGACACACACCCAGGAAAGCGCATGTGAATGCACTCACGGGAGTTGTTCAGGAAGAAGTGCCAGTCATAAAGGATTATCCTGATGTATTCTCGGAGGAGTTACCTGACATGCCACCGGATAGAGACATAGAGTTCTTAATTGAGCTATTACCCGGCACCGAACAAATATCGAAGAGACCATATCGGATGCCCGCTAATGATCTGGAGGAGATCAAGAAGCAAATCAAGGAGTTAATGGATAAGAGTTACATACGACCAAGTTCATCACCGTGGGGAGCCCCAGTGCTCATAGTCGAGAAGAAAGATGGAACATTGAGAATGGTTGTTGACTATCATGCACTGAACGAAGTGACAATCAAGAATAAATACCCAGTGCCAATGATCGACGATCTGTTTGACCACCTGCAAGGAACCAAGGTATTCTCTAAGATCGATTTGCGATCAGGATATCATCAGCTGAAGATCCGAGAACAAGATATACCCAAGACAACTTTTACCACAAGGTGCTGGCTTTATGAGTATACAATTATGTCATTTGGTTTGACTAACACTCCTGCCTATTTCATGAGTATGATGAACAAGGTTTTTATGGAGTTCTTGTATAAATTTGTGGTAGTATTCATTGATGACATATTGATATACTCCAAGAATGAAGAGGAGCACAAGGAACATTTGCGTTTAGTTCTCGAGAAGCTCCGAGAACATCAGTTGTACGCCAAGTTCAGTAAGTGTGAGTTTTGGTTGAAGGAAGTTGGATTTCTTGGACATGTCATATCAGGAGACGGTATATCCATAGACCCCGCCAAGGTTGAGACAGTTACAGAATGGAAGGCACCCACCTCAGTTGGTGAAATTCGCAGTTTTCTTGGACTCGCAGGATATTACTGGAGATTTATTGAGAATTTCTCAAAGATTGCGAAGGCCATGACGAAGTTATTGAAGACGGAGACTAAGTATAAGTGGACCGAAGAGTGTGAAGCCAGTTTTCAGGAGTTGAAGAAACGTTTGGTTACAGCCCCGGTGCTGATTCTTCCAGATATACGCATGGATTTCCAAGTGTATTGTGACGCTGCTTGTCAAGGACTTGAAGGTGTTCTCATGCAAGACGAAAGAGTTGTGTCGTACGCTTCACGTCAGCTTCGACCACATGAGTTGAATTATGCCACGCATGATTTGGAGTTAGCAGCCGTGGTGCACGCACTCAAAACCTGGAGACATTTTCTTATTGGAGACCGTTGCGATATATACACGGATCATACGAGTTTGAAGTATATCTTCACACAGAAGGAGTTGAATCTCAGGCAAAGGAGATGGCTTGAGCTCATAAAGGATCACGACATGAGGTTGCATTATCATCCATGAAAAGCCAATGTCGTGGCAGATGCTCTAAGTCGCAAGAGTTATGTTAACACAATCATTTCCGGAGGTTTACCCCAGGAGTTAGTCGATGATCTTAGGGATTTGCAGATGGAGATAGTCCCTAGAGGTTATGTTGCCACCTTGGAAATTCAGTCCACTTGTTGGGAAAGATTCGGGAAGCCTAGAAGATGGACAAAGAGATTGCAGAAATAAAGGAAAGAATGGCCAAAGGAAAGACATAAGGATTTCGTGAGGATGAATATGAAACACTTTGGTTTGAAAAGCGTATCTATGTGCCCAATGACCCCGAGATTAGGAAGTTGATTCTCCAGGAGGCTCATGATTCACCGTATTCGATTCACCCAGGCAACACCAAGATGTATTTGGATTTGAAGCAGAATTTCGGTGGATCGGAATGAAGAAGGACATTGCGGAGTATGTAGCAGTATGTGATGTTTGTCAGAGAGTCAAGGCTGAACATCAGAAACCAACAGGGTTATTGCAGCCGTTACCTATACTCGAATGGAAGTGGGATAAACTTGGAATGGATTTTATCACAGGACTACCCAGGACACGCTCAGGGTACGATTCTATTTGGGTGATAGTTGATCGTTTGACTAAGGTAGCTCACTTTATCCTTGTGAAGACCACTTACACGAGTGCTAAGTTAGCCAAGATATACGTGACCATGATCGTATGTCTGCATGGAGTTCCGAGGACCATTGTATCAGATAAAGGAACACAGTTTAGCTCAAAGTTTTGGAAGCAGGTGCACGAGACTTTAGGTACTAGGCTAGAGTTCAGTACAACCTTTCATCCACAGACCGATGGACAGACCGAGAGAGTCAATCAGATCCTGGAGGACATGTTGAGAGCTTGTGCGCTAGATTATAGATCTAGTTGGGATGATAACTTGGTATACGCAGAGTTTTCTTACAACAACAATTATCAAACCAGTCTGCAAATGTCCCCTTTTGAGGCCCCTTTTGAGGCTTTGCACGGAAGGAGGTGCAAAACACCGTTGATGTGGGATGAAGTTGAGACCGTCAGTTATTTGGACCTGATTTGATCAAAGAGTTAGAAGAGAAGGTCAAAATGATCCGCGACAGACTTAAGGTAGCCCAGTCCAGGCAGAAGAGTTATGCAGACAAAACGCAAGGAGGTAACCTACGAAGTTGGAGATAGAGTGTATCTTTGTGTGTCTCCGCTTCGAGGAGTTAAGCGTTTCGGAGTTAATGGTAAATTGACACCAAGATTTGTGGGACCGTACAAAGTTTTGGAGCACCGAGGAGAAGTAGCTTATCAGCTAGAGTTGGCCGAGACTTTGTCCGGAGTTCACGATGTGTTTCACGTATCACAGTTGAAGAAGTGTCACACAGAGATGGCCGACATTCCGTTACGTGATACAGTGCCCTTGGAAGCAATTCAGTTAGAGAGCGACCTGACCTACAAGGAGAAGCCCGTTAAGATTCTCGAGTTTGCGACAGAGTTACCCGCAGCCAAGTCATCAAGTTCTGCAAAGTACAGTGGAGTCACCATACAGAGGACGAAGCCACCTCGGAACGAGAGGATGATCTACGCCAGGACCACCCACACCTATTTTCTAGTCAACCCGAATCTCGAGTGCGAGATTCATATTAAGGGGGGGGGGTAGGTTTGTAACATCCCAATTTTCAATTTGGATGTTATCATAGATCATTCTTATGCATCCATCATTTGAGCATTTTTTTTAGCATGAGTATTGAAAATTGATCCAAAGCTTTAAGCAACTCAAGGACCCAAGTGAGAGAGTTGGAAGTTTTCCAAAGAGGAGCCCACTATTTTTTTCTAGCGGGATTGGATCAAAAGTATTTTTTGCCAAATTTCATTTTTCCAATATTTAAAATAAGTGAGAGAAGATAATATGACTTCAAAAATATAATAAAAATGTTGGAATTTGATTTTTGAGTAAAAATAATTTTGTTGGATTTTTATTTGTAGTTTATTATTTTAAAATTGCATTAAAAAGTTATTTTATTTTTAGGCATTTTGTATATCAGAAAATGTTCACTTTGTTCTAAATATTAAGTTTAGACGGTGCAAATTGTTTCTGGTATTTTCAGAATTTTGTATAGATATTTTATTTTTATTTTTGCTTTTCGTTCGAGCGATTTTTTTAAATGTTTTTCGCCGACTGGGCCAAAGGCCCAGCCGAGTCGAGCCGGCCCGCGCCACGCCATCGCCTCCCTCGTCGTGCAGCCGCCGGATTCCGGCGGGAGTCCGACTCCGCCACGCCCCGCGCCGCCTTGGCCCTTCCTCCAAGCCGCTCGGCCCCTCCTTGGCCTTTATAAGCCGCCACCGCCGCCCCTATCCCCACCTCAACCCTGTTGGGGAACGTAGTATTTTAAAATTTTCCTACGATCACGCAAGATCTATCTATCAGATGCATAGCAACGAGAGGGGAGAGTGTGTCTACGTACCCTCGTAGACCGGGAGCGGAATCGTCAAGTGACGCGGTTGATGTAGTCGAACTTCTTCGCGATCCAACCGATCAAGCACCGAACGTACGACACCTTCGCGTTCAGCACACGTTCAGCTTGATGACGTCCAACGAGCTCTTGATCCAGTTGAGCTTCACGGGAGAGTTTCGTCAGCACGACGGCGCGGTGACGGATATGATGTATCTATCGGTGCAGGGCTTCGCCTAAGCACTGCAACGGTATGACTGAGGTGTGTTTCTGTGGAGGGGGGCACCACACACGCCTAAACCAATTCAACTTGTGTGTCTTTGGGTGCCCCCTGCCCCCGTATATAAAGGAGCAAGGGGGGAGGCCGGCCGGCCCTCTATGGTGCGCCTAGAGAGGCAATCCTACTAGGAATAGGATTGCAATCCTATTCCTAGTAGGAGTCCACCAAGAAGGAGAGGGGAAAGGAAGGAGAGGGAGAGGGAAAGAGGGGCCGCGCCCCTTCCCCTAGTCCTATTCGGATTGCCCCTTAGGGAGGGGGCGCGCCACCTCCTGGCTGCTGCCCTCTCTCTCCCCTATGGCCCACTAGGGCCCATCATTCCCCCGGGGGGTTCCGGTAACCCCCCCGGCACTCCGGTAAATTCCGAAACTTTCCAGAACACTTCTGGTGTCCGAATATAGTTGTCCAATATATCAATCTTTACGTCTCGGACATTCCGAGACTCCTCGTCATGTCCGTGATCTCATCCGGGATTCCGAACTACCTTCGGTACATCAAAACTCATAAACTCATAATACTGATCGTCATCAAACGTTAAGCGTGCGGACCCTACGGGTTCGAGAACTATGTAGACATGACCGAGACTCATCTCATGCCAATAACCAATAGCGGAACCTGGATGCTCATATTGGCTCCTACATATTTTACGAAGATCTTTATCGGTCAAACCGCATAACAACATACGTTGTTCCTTTTGTCATCGGTATGTTACTTGCCCGAGATTTGATCGTCGGTATCTCTATACCTAGTTCAATCTCGTTATCGGCAAGTCTCTTTACTCGTTCCGTAATACATCATCTCGTGACTAACTCATTAGTCTTTTACTTGCAAGGCTTATTGTGATGTGCATTACCGAGAGGGCCCAGAGATACCTCTCCGACACTCGGAGTGACAAATCCTAGTCTTGATCTATGCCAACACCACGAATACTTTCGGAGACACCTGTAGAGCATCTTTATAATCACCCAGTTACGTTGTGACGTTTGGTAGCACACAAGGTGTTCCTACGGTATTCGGGAGTTGCATAATCTCATAGTCATAGGAACATGTATAAGTCATGAAGAAAGCAATAGCAGTAAAACTAAACGATCATAGTGCTATGCTAACGGATGGGTCTAGTCCATCACATCATTCTTCTAATGATGTGATCCCGTTGATCAAATGACAACTCATGTCTATGCTTAGGAAACATAACCATCTTTGATCAATGAGCTAGTCTAGTAAAGGCATACTAGGGACACTCTGTTTTGTCTATGTAATCACACATGTACTAAGTTTCCGGTTAATACAAGTCTAGCATGAATAATAAACATTTATCATGATATAAGGAAATATAAATAACAACTTTATTATTGCCTCTAGGGCATATTTCCTTCAGTCTCCCACTTGCACTAGAGTCAATAATCTAGCTCACATCGCGATGTGATTTAATACCGATAGTTCACATCGTTATGTGAATAACACCCATAGTTCACATCGCCATGTGACCAACACCCAAAGGGTTTACTAGAGTCAATAATCTAGTTCACATCGCTATGTGATTAATACCCAAGAGTAATAAGGTGTGATCATGTTTTGCTTGTGAGAGAAGTTTAGTCAACGGGTCTGTCACATTCAGATCCGTATGTATTTCACAAATTTCTATGTCTACAATGCTCTGCATGGAGCTACTCTAGCTAATTGCTCCCACTTTCAATACGCATCCAGATTGATACTTAGAGTCATCTGGATTTAGTGTCAAAGCTTGCATCGGCGTAACCCTTTACGACGAACTCTTTATCACCTTCATAATCGAGAAACATTTCCTTAGTCATTCAGTTACTAAGGATAATTTTGACCACTGTACAGTGATCTACTCCTGGATCACTATTGTACCTCCTTGTCAAACTCATGGCAAGGTACACAACATGTTTGGTACACAGCATGGCATACTTTATAGAACCTATGGCTGAGGCATAGGGAATGACTTTCATTCTCTCTATATTTTTTCTGCCGTGGTCTGACTTTGAGTCTTACTCAACTTCACACCTTACAAGTCAGGCAAGAACTCCTTCTTTGACTGATCCATTTTGAACTACTTCAAAATCTTATCAAGGTATGTACTCATCGAAAGTCTTATCAGGCGTCTTGATCTATCTCTATAGATCTTGATGCCCAATATGTAAGCAGCTTCACCAAGGTCTTTCTTTGAAAAACTCCTTTCAAACACTCCTTTATGCTTTCCAGAAAATTCTACATCATTTCCGATCGACAATATGTCATTCACATATACTTATCAGAAAGGTTGTAGTGCTCCCACTCACTTTCTTGTAAATACAGGCTTCACCGCAAGTCTGTATAAATCTATATGCTTTGATCAACTTATCAAAGCGTATATTCCAACTTCGAGATGCTTGCACCAGTCCATAGATGGATCGCTGCAGCTTGCACATTTTGTTAGCTCCTTTTGGATCGACAAAACCTTCTGGTTGCATCATATACAACTCTTCTTTGAGATATCCATTCAGGAATGCAGTTTTGACATCCATTTGCCAGATTTCATAATCATAAAATGCGGCAATTGCTAACATGATTCGGACAGACTTAAGCATCGCTACAGGTGAGAAAGTCTCATCGTAGTCAACTCCTTGAACTTGTCGAAACCCTTTCGCAACAAGTCGAGCTTTGTAAACAGTAACATTACCGTCTGCGTCGGTCTTCCTCTTGAAGATCCATTTATTTTCGATGGCTTGTCGATCATCGGGCAAGTCATCCAAAGTCCATACTTTGTTCTCATACATGGATCCCATCTCAGATTTCATGGCCTCAAGCCATTTTGCGGAATCTGGGCTCATCATCGCTTCCTCATAGTTCGTAGGTTCATCATGGTCTAGTAACATGACTTCCAGAACCGGGTTGCCGTACCACTCTGGTGCGGAACGAACTCTGGTTGATCTACGAAGTTCAGCAGAAACTTGATCTGAAGTTTCATGATCATCATCATTAGCTTCCTCACTAATTGGTGTAGGAATCACAGGAACTAGTTTCTGTGATGTTCCACTTTCTAATTCGGGAGAAGGTACAATTACCTCATCAAGTTCTACTTTCCTCCCACTCACTTCTTTCGAGAGAAACTCCTTCTCTAGAAAGGATCCACTCTTAGCAACAAAGACCTTGCCTTCGGATCTGTGATAGAAGGTGTACCCAACAGTTTCTTTTGGGTATCCTATGAAGATTTACTTCTCCGATTTGGGTTCGAGCTTATCATGTTGAAACTTTTTCACATAAGCATCGCAGTCCCAAACTTAAAGAAATGACAGCTTAGGTTTCTCGACAAACCACAGTTCATACGGTGTCATCTCCACAGATTTAGATGATGCCCTATTTAACGTGAATGTAGCTGTCTCTAATGCATAACCCCAAAAGCGACAGTGGTAGATCGCTAAGAGACATCATCGATCGCACCATATCTAATAAAGTACGGTTATAACGTTCGGACACACCATTACACTGTTGTGTTCCAGGTGGTGTGAGTAGTGAAACTATTTCACATTGTTTTTACTAAAGGCCAAACTCGCTAACTCAAATATTTTACCTCTACGATCATATCGTAGAAACTCTTATTTTCTTGTTACGATGATTCTCCACTTCACTCTGAAATTCTTTGAACATTTCAAATGTTTCAGACTTGTGCTTCATT
Organism: Secale cereale; assembly: GCA_902687465.1. Lineage (NCBI taxonomy): Eukaryota > Viridiplantae > Streptophyta > Magnoliopsida > Poales > Poaceae > Secale > Secale cereale. The sequence continues at coordinate 455,333,553 of LR738711.1, read as the reverse complement.
AAGTAGATATACCCATATCTGCTCAAATCATCAGTGAAGGTCAGAAAATAACGATACCTGCCGCGAGCTTCAACACTCATTGGTTCGCATACATCAGTATGTATGATTTCCAAAAACTCTGTTGCTCGCTTCACAGTTCCGGAGAACGGAGTTTTAGTCATCTTGCCCATGAGGCATGGTTCGCAAGCACCAAGTGATTCATAATCAAGTGATTCCAAAAGTCCATCACTATGGAGTTTCTTCATGCGCTTTACACCAATATGACCTAAACGGCGGTGCCACAAATAAGTTGCACTATCATTATTAACCTTGCATCTTTTGGCTTTAATATTATGAATATGTGTATCACACGGTCGAGATCCAACAAACCATTTTCATTGGGTGTATGACCATAGAAGGTTTTATTCATGTAAACAGAACAACAATTATTCTCTAACTTACATGAATAACCGTATTGCAATAAACATGATCAAATCATATTCATGCTCAACACAAACACCAAATAACACTTATTTAGGTTCAACACTAATCCCGAAAGTATAGGGAGTGTGCGATGATGATCATATCAATCTTGGAACCACTTCCAACACACATCGTCACTTCACCTTTAACTAGTCTCTGTTCATTCTGCAATTCTCGTTTCGAGCTACTAATTTTAGCAACTGAACCTGTATCAAATACCCAGGGGTTGCTATGAACACTAGTAAAGTACACATCAATAATCTGTATATCAAAATATACCTTTGTTCACTTTGCCATCCTTCTTATCCACCCAGTATCTAGGGTAGTTCCACTTCTAGTGACCATTTCCTTTGCAGTAGAAGCACTTAGTTTCAGGCTTGAGTTTAGCTATGGGTTTCTTCACGGGAGTGACAACTTGCTTGTCATTCTTCTTGAAGTTCCCCTTCTATCCCTTTGCCCTTTACTTGAAACAAGTGGTCTGGTTAACCATCAACACTTGATGCTCTTTCCTGATTTCTACCTTCGCCGATTTCAGCATCGCGAAGAGCTCGGGAATTACTTTCGCCATCCCTTGCATATTATAGTTCATCACGAAGTTCTACTAACTTGGTGATAGTGTCTAGAGAACTTTGTCAATTACTATCTTATCTGGAAGATTAACTCCCACTTGATTGATGCAATTGTAGTACCCAGACAATCTGAGCACATGCTCACTGGTTGAGCTATTCTCCTCCATCTTGTAGGCAAAGTATTGTCAGAGGTCTTATACCTCTCGACACGGGCATGAGTATGAAATACTAATTTCAACTCTTGGAACATCTTATATGCTCCGTGGCGTTCAAAACGTTTTTGAAGTCCCGGTTCTAAGCCGTAAAGCATGGTGCACTTAAACTATCAAGTAGTCATCATACCGAGCTTTTGTCAAAACGTTCATAACGTTTGCATCTGCTCCTGCAATAGGTCTGTCACCTAGCGGTGCATCAAGGACATAATACTTCTGTGCAGCAATGAGGACAATCCTCATATCACGGACCTAGTCCGCATCATTGTTACTAACATCTTTCAACTTAGTTTTCTCTAGGAACATATAAAAAATAAACGTGGAGCAATATCGCGAGCTATTGATCTACAACATAGATATGCTAATACTACCAGGACTAAGTTCATGATAAATTAAAGTTCAATTTAACCATATTACATAAGAACTCCCACTTAGATAGACATCCCTCTAGTCATCTAAATGATCACGTGATCCAAATCAACTAAACCATGTCCAATCATTACGTGAGATGGAGTAGTTTTCAATGGTGAACATCTTATGTTGATCATATCTACTATATGATTCACGCTCGACCTTTCGGTCTCTAGTGTTCCGAGGCCATATCTGCATATGCTAGGCTCGTCAAGTTTAACCCGAGTATTCTGCGTGTGCAAAACTGGCTTACACCCGTTGTATTTGAACGTAGAGCTTATCACACCCGATCATCACGTGGTGTCTCGGCACAACGAACTTTCGCAACGGTGCATACTCAGGGAGAACACTTATACCTTGAAATTTAGTAAGGGATCATCTTATAATGCTACCGTCGTTCTAAGCAAAATAAGAAGCATAATAAGATAAACATCATATGCAATCAAAATATGTGACATGATATGGCCATCATCATCTTGTGCTTTTGATCTCCATCTCCAAAGCACCGTCATGATCACCTTCGTCACTGGCGCGACACCTTGATCTCCATCGTAGCATCATTGTCGTCTTGCCAACTATTGCTTCTACGACTATCGCTACCGCTTAGTGATAAAGTAAAGCAATTACATGGCGATTGCATTTCATACAATAAAACGACAACCATATGGCTCCTGCCAGTTGCCGATAACTTTACAAAACATGATCATCTCATACAAAACCGTATATCTCATCATGTCTTGACCATATCACATCACAACATGCCCTGCAAAAACAAGTTAGACGTCCTCTACTTTGTTGTTGCAAGTTTTACGTGGCTGCTACGGGCTTAGCAAGAATCGTTCTTACCTACGCATACAAAACCACAACGATGTTTCGTCAAGTATGTGCTGTTTTAACCTTCACAAGGACCGGGTGTAGCCACACTTGATTCAGCTAAAGTGAGAGACAGACACCCGCCAGTCACCTTTAAGCAACGAGTGCTCATAACGGTGAGACCAGTCTCGCTTAAGCGTACGCGTAATGTCGGTCCGGGCTGCTTCATCTCACAATACCGCCGAAGCAAAGTATGACATGCTGGTAAGCAGTATGACTAGTATCGTCCACAACTCGTTGTGTTCTACTCGTGCATATCATCTACGCATAGACCTGGCTCTGATACCACTGTTAGGGAACGTAGTATTTTAAAATTTTCCTACGATCACGCAAGATCTATCTATCAGATGCATAGCAACGAGAGGGGAGAGTGTGTCTACGTACCCTCGTAGACCGGGAGCGGAAGCGTCAAGTGACGCGGTTGATGTAGTCGAACTTCTTCGTGATCGAACCGATCAAGCACCGAACGTACGGCACCTCCGCGTTCAGCACACGTTCAGCTTGATGACGTCCCACGAGCTCTTGATCCAGTTGAGTTTCACGGAAGAGTTTCGTTAGCACGACGGCGTGGTGACGGATATGATGTATCTACCGGCGCAGGGCTTCGCCTAAGCACTTCAACGGTATGACCGAGGTGTGTTTCTGTGGAGGGGGCACCGCACACGGCTAAAACAATTCAACTTATGTGTCTTTGGGTGCCCCCTAAAGGAGCAAGGGGGGAGGATGGCCGGCCCTCTATGGTGCGCCTAGAGAGGCAATCCTACTAGGAATAGGACTGCAATCCTATTCCTAGTAGGAGTCCACCAAGAAGGAGAGGGGGAAAGGAAGGAGAGGGAGAGGGAGAGGGAAAGAGGGGCCGCGCCCACTTCCCCTAGTCCTATTCGGACTGCCCCTTAGGGAGGGGGCGCGCCACCTCCTGGCTGCTGCCCTCTCTCTCCCCTATGGCCCACTAGGGCCCATCATTCCCCCAGGGGGTTCCGGTAACCCCCCCGGCACTCCGGTAAATTCCGAAACTTTCCAGAACACTTCCGGTGTCTGAATATAGTCGTCCAATATATCAATCTTTACGTCTCGGACATTCCGAGACTCCTCGCCATGTCCGTGATCTCATCCGGGACTCCGAACTACCTTCGGTACATCAAAACTCATAAACTCATAATACTGATCGTCATCAAACGTTAAGCGTGCGGACCCTACGGGTTCGAGAACTATGTAGACATGACCGAGACTCATCTCATGCCAATAACCAATAGCGGAACCTGGATGCTCATATTAGCTCCTACATATTCTACGAAGATCTTTATCGGTCAAACTGCATAACAACATACGTTGTTCCTTTTGTCATCGGTATGTTACTTGCCCGAGATTCGATCGTCGGTATCTCTATACCTAGTTCAATCTCGTTACCAGCAAGTCTCTTTACTCGTTCCGTAATACATCATCTCGTGACTAACTCATTAGTCTTTTGCTTGCAAGGCTTATTGTGATGTGCATTACCGAGAGGGCCCAGAGATACCTCTCCGACACTCGGAGTGACAAATCCTAGTCTTGATCTATGCCAACACCACGAATACTTTCAGAGACACCTGTAGAGCATCTTTATAATCACCCAGTTACGTTGTGACGTTTGATAGCACACAAGGTGTTCCTACGGTATTCGGGAGTTGCATAATCTCATAGTCATAGGAACATGTATAAGTCATGAAGAAAACAATAGCAGTAAAACTAAACGATCATAGTGCTATGCTAACGGATGGGTCTAGTCCATCACATCATTCTCCTAATGATGTCACCCCGTTGATCAAATGACAACTCATGTCTATGGTTAGGAAACATAACCATCTTTGATCAATGAGCTAGTCTAGTAGAGGCATACTAGGGACACTCTGTTTTGTCTATGTATTCACACATGTACTAAGTTTCCAGTTAATACAATTCTAGCATGAATAATAAACATTTATCATGATATAAGGAAATATAAATAACAACTTTATTATTGCCTCTAGGGCATATTTTCTTCAAACCCCGCCGCCGAGCCGCCTCGTCTCCCCCGCCGCTTGTCGCCGCCGCTGAGCCGCATCGCGCCGCCGCCGCACCATCCCGCCGCCCCGCGCGCCTCGCCCCGCTCCACGCGCCGACCGCCGCCCGCACCGCCGTTGCTGCAGCCGCCGTCCGCCGCCGCGCCCGACCCTTGGACTGACCCGATCCGCTAGGTATAAACCGCCGTTTTATTTTATTTTATTTTTTCTAGTTCGGTTTTTTAGAAAACCCTAGATCGTTTTTTAGGAAAACCTTAGTTCGTTTTTTTTCTGGTTTTATTATTTAACGAACGTCCGCTGTTTAGTTACAGAAAACGAACGCTCAAAAATTAGTCTTTTCTTTTTTTGTTAATTTTCGTCGAGGACCTATCCGTGATGATTTTTTTACAGATCAGTCCCCGTTCTTCAAACCCTCGTAACTTTTTACTCGTTAGTCAGAATTAGGTGAAACCAACGCCAGTTTCTTCGTTTCGATCTTATATTTCAAGTAGCGTAGCTCAAAGTTTATTTTGAAAGTTTTAAAATTTGAATTCAAACAATTTTATGTTTGAACTTCGTTTGATCATATCTTGAGTTTCGTAACTCCGTTTGAGTTGATTCTTTTTGCAAATCGAAGCTCTTGACCTAAACTTTCTGATAAAGCCAAATTCTTTTATTTTTGGTACTGTTAGAAATTGTTTTCTGTTGCAAGAGTGATTCGTTTGTTTTCGAAGTCTTTCGAGATCTCTTCTTCGATTCTGTTGCATGATTGCTTATGTTTCCTATTGTTTAATTGCGATAGAATTTCCGGAGTGCGAAGCGTGCTACTACGAGTCTTTAGGTTTCAGCGATCGTTAGCAAGGCAAGTTCATACTTTGATCATATTTTCCAATACCCAGTTTTTACTGCATTAGTTATATCCTCAAACACTTGCATGAGTAGGACTGGTTACTTAATATGATGCTTTGTAGTTCATGAGGTAGGAACCCAATGACTTGAGATCAACCAAGGGAATATATGCTTTGTTACTTATTGCTTAGCCATGCTTGTAGACGTGGATTGGTATGAGTGATTTCATGAAAGTTGTGAGAGTAATAACAACTAAGGCTTTCTTTAAGGTGTGATTTAATACACAACTGGGTGGATTGGTTGCAGGGCACCTGGAGAATCCAGTGTTGTCCTAGGAAATCCAGGAGGACCTGTGTGATTATCCTATGGAATGCCACCCAGGCTCAAAGGGATCATATATCATTCATGCCTAGAAACTTCTGTGTGCAGCCACAATGCCATTATGGGCTCTCGCATAGTTGAGTATGTTGTGTGACCTCTTTCCGTGGTAGATTAGCAGATGTAGCGAATGTAGGTGGTACGGTCTACCCAGGGTTAAGAGTTAATGCTTCCGAAAGACTGTGCCTCGGTCATCCGTTTCTCAAACACCATGAAGTGCGAGAAATCAAACGGAGAAGATCGAGTCTTGGGGAAAAGTGAACAAACCTCTGCAGAGTGTACAAACTATTCATGAGTAGTCGTGTCCCCGGTTATGGACTTTCTTGAGTATCCTGGTATTTGAATTATGGACTGATCTCATCACTTTATTTAATTTGTTGGGTTAATAATGACTTTGGTTTGGGATTGAGATGGAGGAACCATTTCTCAACTGTTCATGCTTAAACTTAACTAGGTAGTTAAATAAATACATTCCTTTGTTGTAGGGAAAAATTAGCTTTATGCAAAAATAAACCTTACAACCTCCACCAGCCAAATATGCATGTAGTTGTAGACATTGCTCATTATCATTACAGTGTGTTCTTGCCAACATATTCAATGTGCTGACCTACATGGCTGCAACGTATCATGTTGCAGAGTTCTTAGACGAAGATTAAGGTGCGATAGGTCGTTGTCATGCCCTCAATGTTTGCCGTGGAGTTGGATGGACTCAACTACTCTTCATAGCTTCCGCAGTTTATTTTATTAGATGGCCTTCAGCCATTCTCGTGTAATGGATATTGCCTCTTCGAGGACTTTTCGATGTAATAAAGTGTGATTGAATCTCTGTTATAAATCCTCGAATACTGTGTGTGTCAGCATACCGATCCAGGGATGACACTGAGCACAAAGACTTCGGTTCATTGGAACCATGGTCGCTACAAGGGAGTAGCACTTTGGTAGAATAGGTGCTATCATTTCCTTGGAATCAATCTTATTTATACTATATTTTGGTTTCCTCACGCAGGCAGGTGCTCGTGTGAGATGCCCAACATCACCATCGACTCCCTAGCTACTGGCCAAGCAGCTCTGCCTGCCTGCTCCGGCACGGTTGGCCATGAGGCGCTAGCAAGAAGAACCCTAGCCAGAGAGACGTGATGCTGCTGGCAACGAGTTTGGCCAACAGAAGCACCCTTGCCTGCTACGGCGCGGCAAAGACGCCTCTGTTCTTCCATCGGTTCCGCCATATGAGGTAAGCCACACTTCCTCTACTCTCTATGCCTACGGCGATCGAGCCATCCCAGTTTTAGTGTTTTAGTTTGTGCCGATGCCAAAGCTGATCCACAAAAGTTGGAGCTGTTGTCAGGATACAAGAGGAGGATATAAGTATTGTGTGACACCAGGGCTAGTTAATTAGTTAGTTTTTTCTGTAGAGGCAACTCTGAATTTATTTCCGTCAGCCAGCAATCTTAGTCTGCTTCATTCAACACATGTACATGTACACTGCTCTCTTCTACTCTACAATTGTTGTGTGCGACCTGTAAAACTGGGATATATACATGAATGGGTAGCACTTGAAGCTCTGTTTGTCTGCTTGTTACATCGACTGACTCTGCTAGTAGGCAACATTAGCTGCAGTCTTTTGTTTCTTTTGTCACACATACTGTTCCAATTATGTTTCCTCACAATAGCAACCAAAACCATTGCTATTGATCGAAAAATATATAGTTGGTTTCACCTCCCTGATGCGACTATTGCAGATTTTGGAAACACACAACCAAGTCGATCCTGACAATGCTGCTATTATGCGATATCCCAAGGTTGATGACCATGAAGCACTACAAGGCTTCAGGATATGTACCGCAACTTAGAAACTTCAACACATTGCCTCTTGCTCCTACCACCATGCAAGTGATCGATGCTTTAGTGCTAAACTACTGATTAATCCTTTTTTCTTTAATTTGTGTGATGGCGTCTCTTATCATAAACTTGTTATGTGGATTCGATACAAATGATGATTTAGGCATGTTTGATATTTATAAAACAAAATTAGATCATAGCTATTGCTATTATGGAGACGTTTTGAACTATTGTTCATCTGCTATTCAATGTCTGATGCTCCTTCATTATGTTTATACACAAGGGCTAAAGCTCCAATCATACATGTTTGCTCAAACCTAAAGCTCCTAACTAATGAAAATATTTTGAAAGCACTCATGCTTTATAAGGTACATATATTTTTAAACAAAAGCCTATATATATTTTTCTGAAACACAAGGTCACTGAAAAATGCAAATGTTTTCAGTGCGAACATGATTTCAAATGGTCTTTGCGGACATGGTGGCAAGTATTTCGTGCTATCAAGTTAGAATATGTATATACATCTCATTGTAGACAACAATTCATCATGTTTCCTATTCAAGGGAATTAAATCATGGATTAGTTTTTCATCGTGCTCATGGATTTAGCGGGCCTTATATGAGGGAGAGGCCTGAGCTAACGTACTTTCCATACTTGGATCATATGCACTTGTGACTGGAACTCTAGCAAGCATCCACAACTACTAAATATCATTAAGATAAAGTCCAACCATATAATTAAGTATCAAGTCCTCTTTACTCCCATACACAACAATCCTCTTATTCGGGTGTAAGCTTCTATGACTCTAGGAACCCACCATAAAAGAATCATGAATGTATTACAACACCCTACAACGGGGATCTGTCATGCTTGCGCGACACGGAGGGCACTGTACGACAGCACCAAAATAAAACATACAACTCAAACCAATCACGATCATCAATCATCCCATATATCAAAACAGATTAACTCAAGCATCATAGGATGGCCATACATCATTGGGAAATAATATATAGCATTAATACCATGTTTAAATAGAGATTACAGTGGGGATAAGAGGTGTTACACCGCTGCATAGAGGGGGTGAAAGTTAGTGTTGATGGTAGCTAGATTGTTGATGTAGATCGCCGTCATGATCCTTGCCCCGGCGGCACTCGGGCGCCGTCGGGAGAGAGGGGGAGAGCCCCCTCTTTATTCTTCCTTGCCCCCTCCCTATATGGGAGGAGAATTCCCCCGATGGTCCATGGCCGCTATGGCAGCGAAGGGGTGGGAGCCCCTCCTAGATTGGATCTCTCTCTCTCTCTCTCTCTCTCTCTCTCTCTCTCTCTCTCTGTATGTGTTTCTCCTGTGTTTCGTGAACCTCTTTTCTATCCTTTCACCGTTTCTTAAATATCCTGAGATCCATAACTCCGATTGGGATGAAATTTTCAAGAAATTTTTATCCATAAATTATCTTTCTTGCGGTGAAAGAAGGGCAGCAACCTCATTACGAAGTGCCCACTAACCACTAGGGCGCGCTTGGCACCTCGGCGTGCCCTGGTGCCTAGTCGGCCCCTCGAGCACCGTCTTGCATTGATTCTTCTCTCATAAATTCACATAAATTACAAAATAAATCTATGTAAATTTTTATCGTGTTTGGACTATGTTTGATATGGATATGCTTCAAAACAAAGAACATGCAACAAACAAGAACTGGCACTGGGCATTGGATTAATATGTTAGTCCCAAAAATAATATAAAATGTTGCCAAAAGTGTATGAAAGTTATATAATATTGGCATGGAAAAATAACAAATTATAGATACGACAGAGTGTATCAGCATCCCCAAGCTTAATTTATGCTCGTCCTTGAGTAGGTAAATGATAAAAAAGATAACTTCTGATGTGGAATGCTACCTAGCATAATCTTGATCATATAATCTAATAATGGCATGAATATTAAGACACGAGTGATTCTAAGCAATAGTCTATAATTTGACATAAAGACATCCATACTCAGGCATCGCAACAAACAATCATGTCATCCGAAATATCAATGTTAAAGAACGATATCCCTACAACATCACATAGTCTTGTCATGCTCCATCTTCTTAACATAGAGTATAAATCATGCACTACCCCGGTGTCAGCCGGTTCTTACTTTTTAACACGCTTCAATATTTTCAACTCTCACACAATACATGAGCGCAAGCCATGGACATAGCACTATGGGTGGAATATAATGCGGTGGTAGAGATTAATATGGATAAGACAAAGGAAGATAGTCTCACATCGACACGGCTAATCAACAGGCTATGGAGATGCCCATCAACTGATGTCAATGCGAGCAGTAGGGATTGCCATACAATGGATGCACTAAGAGCTATAAGTGTATGAAAGCTCAAGCCGAAAACTAAATGGGTGTGCATAATGAAAAAATTCCACTAGTATATGAAAGTGACAACATAGGAGACTCTCTATATGAAAACATGGTGCTACTTTGAAGCCCAAATGTGGTAGCATTGCGCATTCTCTCTTTTTCTCTCATTTTTTGTTTTATCTTTTTTGTTTTCTTTCTTTCTTTCTTTTCTTTCTTTGTTTGTTGGGCTCTTTTTGGCCTATTTTCCCTTTTTATTTCCTCGCATGGGACATGCTCTAATAATGAATAATGATGAACATCATACTACTATTTATTTACAACTCAAAATTACAACTCGATAGCTTGAACAATATGACTCTATATGAATGCCTCTGGCGGTGTAACAGGATGTGCAATAATCCAGCGTAGCAAAGATATCAAAAAAATGGACAAGCCATGAAAATATCATGCTAGCTATCTTACGATCATGCAAAACAATATGACAATGAATGCTCAAGTCATGTATATGATGATGACGGAAGTTGCATGGCAATATATCTCCGAATGGCTATGGAAATGGCATAATAGGTAGCTATGGTGGCTATTTCGAGGAAGATATTATGAGGCTTATGTGTGATAGAGCATATCACATTATGGGGTTTGGATGCACCGACAAACTTTGCACCACATCTCGAGGTGAGAAAGGGCGATGCGCAGTACCAAAGAGGCTAGCAATCGTAGAAACGTGAGTGTGTGTATATTCCATGGACTCACATTAGTCATAAAGAACTTGCGTACTTATTGCAAATATTTATTAGCCCTCGAAGCAAGGTACTACTATGGATGCTCCTAAGGGGGTGGTCAGTAGGAGTTAACCATCGCACGCCCTCAACCTTCACGCAAAGATAGACAATCAAGGATAAATTGTGCTCCAACTTACTGACATAGTGGAAGACTACACGTGCATGCTTTCGGAATCACAAACATTAACACCAATATTCTTACTAAACCACAATCATTTACTAGTACCTCCCACATATTACCATATCTATATCGCAAAACTATTGCAAGGAATCAAACTTATCATATCCCGTGATCAACAAGTTTTATGTAGGATTTTATGACTAACCATGTGGATGACCAATTCATGTTGACTCTCTAAATAGATATAAGTGAAGCAAGAGAGTTTAATTATTTCTACAAAAGACTTTCCCATGCTCTAACAAATGTAAGTGAAGCAAAACAACATTCTACAAATAACGGTTTTGCTACATAGAGAAACAAGCATCCAAACTTCAAATGATATAAGTGAAGCACATGCTGCATCTATAATGCATAATCAAAAGATATAAGTGAAGTGCAAATAATATTCCATAAATCAACCAAGGACTATGTCACACCAACATGGTGCATAAAATAAAAGTAAAAAATAAACACAAAAGACACTCCAAGAATTTATGCATATCATGTGAACAAAACAAAAACCGAGACATACCGATACTTGTTGAATGAAGATGGGATGCCTTCCGGGGCTTCCCCAAGGTTAGACGCTTGAGTCTCCTTGAATATTTACTTGGTGTGCCTTGGGCATCGCTAAGATTGATGTCTTGCCTCTCCTTCTTCTCCTCACATCGATACCTTCTCGATCATTGTCGGCGTCCTGGGAACCGGGGTACCCAGACTTGCCTGCCCGCGACCCATGGCGTGGCTCCCTCACTGGCCTGGTACGGCCCATCTTCGGCATCAACACACAAGACCCTCACGAGGGGCCAAGCCTCGCGAGGCGGATGACACCAAGGCCTCCGGAAGGAGCAGTCTCTATAGGCTGTCTCTTGAGGAGCGGAGATCTCTATGCAAGCCCCCACCTCGTGAGGTTTAGATGAAGCAAGACATGACGACCAAGGCCAGGCGGGCGCCAGCGGGCGTAGTACTGCATGTTTCCTCTTTGGTCCTGAAGAAGCAAGCGCAGGCGCGGAGTCCCGAGGAATCAGCCAAAGGTTTCCATTTCCATGCAACAAGACCAAGATCACGAGGACAATAGGACGAAGGTCATCACCGATCCTACCATGGCGTCACGATCAGAAGCTTTGCAGACAAAGACCACCTTTCGCCAGGATAAGATGTACTAGTTGTCTCCCTTTGAATTTGGCCATTGTGGGATCCCTTCCCGCCTTCGTTTTGAGAACAGGACCAAGGCCACTATAAATATAGCCTCGCCACCACCGTAGCAGGGGACGGATCATTCGGATCACCCTCACCACCACACCAGCAAGAACACACCTCCTGAGGTTGTTCCACCCATGTACTAGTTCATCCTCAGCCCACCTCGAGGCAATCCAGCACAAAGCAGGAGTAGGGTATTACACCGCGAGGTGGCCCGAACCTGGGTAAGCTGCCTTGCCCCATTTCCTTCCTGTTCATTGAGCTAGGCTGTGGGAACGACAAGTAGGCAGACAGGGGAAGTTGAGTTCTTCGCACGCACCCGAGTGTTCAAATCCAACAAGGGTCTGCGGAGCCCCGAATCCAACATTTGACGCGCCAGGTAGGGGTGCGTCGGAGTCTCTCTTCTTCCAGTCGGTTCGCTATCGCCTCGCCGTCCCCATGGTGGATGCTCGTCGAGTTCGTGCTGAGCGCCGGGCTGCCCTCGCCGCCCAGGTGGCCCAGACAGCACCTCCCAGCGACGGCACTCCCCGCTGTTCCCCGTCATCGGCGGCAGGCGCCGCCATCAGCCCTGCGGCCCGTGAGCAACTAGATTCATTGCTGCCGCTTTCCGCGCGGCGCGACGGCCGCTCTGCTACCCCGTCGCTGACTCCCGCAGCTGATTCGTCCTCCCACACCCGTCGTGGACCGGCGAACTCGCAGGCCGTGCTGCTCATGGCGCGTGAGCTCCTGCGCTACCGCCCGGCTGATGACCTCTACGAGGACTGGCTGTACCGCATCGCCGAGCTCGTTAGCGTCGTGGGAGAAGCTTCAGCATCGTCCCACTCGTTGCCTCCCCTACCACCTCAAGCGGGCGATGTGGCCCACGGTGCACCTCCTCCTCCTCTCCGACGTGACGTCGTCCTTGAGCCAAGGCGCGAGGCTCCCCAGCGCGACCCATCCCGCAGGGCGTCTCCGTGCGATAAAGAAATCTGTTAGGTGGTGCAGCAGCCCCAAGGAGAGGCGCGTGCACTCCCAGCGCCGCCTCGTCAAGGTCGCGTGCCACCTCACGCCGCGGCACGCGAACACCCTGACCAGGCTCCACCTCCATGGCGGGCACCAGTGAGCGCGACAGGCTGCCGAGCGTTTACCCCGGATATGCATCGCGTTATTTGGCCCGGCAAGTTCAAGCCAGACCTGCCTCCATGCTAGGACCCCGCTGAGTTCCTGTAGCTCTACGAGCTGAGCATCGAGGCGGCAGCAGTGACGAGAAGGTTTTGGCCAATTGGTTCCCCATGGCTCTCAAGGACGGTGCGCGTTGTGGCTCTTGAACCTCCCAGCGGAGTCGATTTCCTCCTGGGAGGAGCTGCGTGAACGTTTCATCTCCAACTTCGAAGGGACTCGCAACCGCGCCCCTGCGGTAGGCGACTTGCGGTGTATCAAGCAGTAGCCGGGGGAGACCCTGCGCAAATACATCTAGCGTTTTACCAACGTCCGCATGAATATTCCGAAGGTGTCAGACGAGGCCATCATCTCTGCGTTCACCGATGGTGTCCGGGACGTCGGGATGAAGGAAGAGCTCGCCATCCCTAAGGACCCGTTCTCGGCTCTGGAGATGTTCAACATGGAAACCAAGTGCACAAGGGCAGAAGAGGGCCGCCTCTCGCTCGTGGAGCTACCCGAGGCCAATCCAGAAGACAAGAAGGCCTAGACCAAGGATGTGAAGCGCAAGGGACCAGTTTTGCTCGCAGCTGAGCCTGAGATGAAGCGTGGTTGCGACCACCCCGAATCCTCCAAGGGCAGCCGCCCGTTCTTTGTCTTCCACAACGTGCACGGCTACAACACTAATGACTGCCATGAGCTCAGTTGTGACGCCACAAGACCGACACTCCAAAAGACTTCCATATATTTTGTGATCACCTTGTGTTTCATTTTGCTTGCTCTATTCATTTTTGAATTGCATCGTGTCATCATGCCATCATGACATTTAATTTTTGCAACACAACTAAATAAATTGCATAGCTCTTTTGATCTATTTAAATTGAGGGATGACATATGATGATTTCTCTTTATAACATATCCTCCCGATAATTAGGGAGCTACTATAAATATTCCATTGTTTGGAATTCACCTTAACACACTTGCAAAATAAATTCCCATGCCTATTCCATTTCAAGTTTGTTCCCCATACTTTTCCAATAATTCTTTCTCCATTTATCGAGGCTCCTCTAAAATTCTCAACATTTTTTGGACCTTCCTTTTACCAAGTCTTAGTTCAAACCCATTTGACTAAAAATTCAAATGAGTTTGAATTTAAATCTTTCAATCTTGCCCACTACCATTTTTCTTGGATAACTAAATTTTACTCCTTATCCCCTTCATCACTCTGGTGAGGACTCCTGACGTAGAAGTTTTGACATCCCTATCCTCTTTTCACTAATTTTTGTTAGGATCACGCAGGTATTGTTGGGATCGTTCCAATATATTTGTGATGAGAATTATGTCTTGGTGCCTCCCGTATGTTTTGATTGGACCCGAGGAGTTGAGCTCTGAGGTCTTGTCGTCACAATAGTAGCATTGCAGTTCCGGAATACCAGAGGTGGCCGACATCGAAAACTCTTCTATGCGTGTCTGGTGGTGAGATAACCCCGACGTCACCCAGTACTGGGGGATAATTCGGGAGTATTGCCATAGCTAGTATAGCGGATGCTTTACGAAGGTCTGAGGTACACGGTTTCCGAAGGTGCCTGGTTATGTGTTGACGGATGGATACAACTGGATGTAGGGCTTGTTAGTTGTGTGAGATATTGTTCTTCCCCTGTATCCCCAACACCATATTGCATAACCAGAAAGTTTCAGGAATTAGTAGGTGGGAATTCAAGTAGCTCTAGGTAATCTTCCAATGAATACATGATATGAGGTTGGAGTTCAACGTCTAGTGATTCGCTTGTCACGGTCAATTTTACACTGGTTACGTTGCGTCTTAATGAATCCTTGGCTATGCTGATTCGGGGATGCAATGTCCTTTGTAACGTCGTGCCCGGGGGGCCTCATCACGAAAACTTTGGATGGAATCTCTATCATATGTTTGTTCCGGCTTATTCTGCAAGCCAAATCCTTTGTTTTGTTTTCAGTTGTGGTATTCGAGTTGCTTCGATGTCAAGTGTTGATTCCATACCATTCCTAAGCGATGTTCTCATATTTCTATGGGAGTGCTAATCCTTCTTGATCATCAAGTTTGTCATGTTAAATTCTTTTTCAACCGGTGCGTTTCTCTTCAAGTTAACCTTATCCTTTCAATATGTGCAAGAACAATTCATGGTTTTTCTCAATGGTGCCTGTCTCATTCATCCCAAGTTGTCTTTGTTTTCCCCACTCTCCCACCCTTCTTCTTCTCGGAGCCAGAAATTCTCAAATGAAATATACATTTTATTCACATGATGTTTCTTCATTCTTTTCCTTCAATGTCCTTATCCGGTGATTTCTCAGGAAGATGCTCAGAAATTTCAAGTTTATCATTCTCCGTTCTCGTTTCTTCTTCGGTGGACTAAATTTAAGCTTCGGTGTTGATCATATCTCTTCCTATTGTTTCACATATTTTTCTATGTTGGGATTTCTTATCCAAGGCTCTCTTATGCATTCACCTCTCTCTATTCATATCCGAAGTGTATAAGATATCCTAGAAGATTTGTGTTTCCATTCTTAATCCGTTCAAGCTATCTTGAGGTTGTTATCTCATTCAAGCCATTTAATTCAACCAGTGCAATCTCTCTTTCAAGAATCATTTCCATCTGTGTTCTTTTTGAGTGGTCCCTAACCCACAGGTCTTTTCCTAGGATCTTACCTGATTCTTCTAATTTTTCTGGAGTTATTCTCATATTCTTTTCAAGTTTGACGTAAGAATGAATGTTCATCGGTCATATGCCTTCTCTAAGACCGCTTTCAAATTCTATTCATCGTTGGTTCAACCTTTTAATTCTTCATTCCGGAGTGCCTCAATAATCCATGGTGGTGTATCTCATCGTGATTCTCAGATGTTGAGGACCGAAGAAGAGTTTCTCTTAAATCTTTGTCCGTTCTCTTGAAGATTCATGGTTCTAGCTTCGTGCCATCCTCATTATTGTTTCCAATCGTGCAAATCTTTTTTTTCCCATCCAAAGTATTTCATGAATTCTCCATTTTGATCCTTCAAAGGCCATCATTACAGAAGATTTATTGGTTCTTAGTTTTCAACTTGTCCTCCAACTATTCTTAATTGATGTCTCTTCGTTCGTCTCCAAATCATTCCGATGCATCGTTAAAGTATTCATTAGTCAGCTTGTGATCTCGTCGTTCTCTTGTATTTAAATTCCCTCGAGTATCTTCATAGTTTTCTAATTCTTCCTGGCGATTCATTCTCTTTTCTTCATTCGTTTCAATTCTTTCGCTGGTTCGTTCAACATTCATTTTCCTTTGTCATCATATCAATTCATTTGTTCTTTCTGAAATTCTACCGATGGTTCATTGAAGATTTCCCAAGTTGTGCTATATCTCTCATCAATCTTTACATAAGAATAAGTAGTACGCCGATTCCATTGGTGGTCATCAATTTATATTGGTGAAGGATACGAATAACATAATTCTTATTCTTGTTTCATCCAAGTGATTAATCCCTTCCTTCAGAGTTTGTTCAGGAGGAATAAGTTCTTGGTTTCAAGTTGTTCGTCTTGTCTCCCGATGTTCTAAGCTGTCTCTATTATCTCGTCACGAAGATCCATCTAAATCATTGCAAGGCTTCAATCTTATTATTTTCATCCTTTACTTCTCATCCTTTCGTTACCGGAGTTCTTCTTGGTGGTTCATCATGATTTAATTCATCCTCAAAGTGTTCTTCAAGATTCTTGTTGGAGGAGCTCAAGTATTCTTCATCGTGCATTCCGAAGTGCGATTCTTTCTACCTTATCGTTTGAGGTGGTGGTATGTCATTTTTTGACAATTTCCCTTCATGCTTCATCGTTCAGAAGATATTTTCAACCCTTCAATTTATTTGTTGGAGTAATCTTGGGTTGTATCTCACCTAAAAGCTTTCCCTAAGGATTGTTGCTTATAAATGACCCAAGTTCTTCATTTATCCTCCCGGTGATATAAATTTTTCATCTCCTTGTTGATCTCAATCCAAACAATTGTTTCTCATTAGTGGAAGAATTTCATCTCTAGTTTTGAGATGTTTTCATAAGTCCACGAGGAGTATATCATTTGATTGTTGATTCTTCAACAACTCCGTTCAACCCTTCTTCGTAAGGTTACTCTTCCAAGTTTATCGTTGTGGTGAACAATATCATGTTCTTCTCCATTCATTTTATTCCATTCTTTCATTCCAGAGGCTTGTGATGTTGCTCTCGTCGTCCCGTCATCTCGTTTATCAAGATCATGTTCTTTTCCTTTCTAGTACATTTAACAGGAGTGTCGTATCCTCCATTCAAGTTCTCTTATCCTATCAAGTTTTGCCTCTCTTTTAACCGGAGTGTTGTTTGAAGTCTTTCTTACCTCTTGTGTCATACTTTCAATTGTTTCGAAGGCAGTGTGTTGTTGATTTCATCAAAGATCATCCAACTTTCTCAAGTTCATGTTCAATTCCTTCCATTTACAGTCGGAGTGTTGTCCAAATTCTTTCGTTCTTATTCCTTATCTATCTTGTTTTAACCGGAGTGGTTTCATTGTCTATCTTGTCACCTACGATCTTCATTCTCGTCGTATTCCTTGTTCCTATTGTCCAATGGAGTGTTTTAAATTCCGTTCATCTCTGTCGTGTCATTCTTCAAGTTTTCAACCTCTCAAAGTTTGTTGGTTTCACTCGTTTGTCGGAGAAGCAACTTTGTTTTACCTCTTCCTCTTCCGCTTCTATCCAGTGCCATCCCTAGGATCTCGGGTTGAGATCCTCTGTTAGTGTGGTAGAGTTGTGACGCCCCAAGATCGACGCTCCAGAAGACTTCCATATATTTCGTGATCACCTTGTGTTACATTTTGCTTGCTCTGTTTATTTTTGCATTGCATCATGTCATCATGCCATCATGACATCATAATTTGTTTGCAACTCAACTAAATAAATTGCATAGATCTTTTGATCTATTTAAATTGAGGGATGACATATGATGATTTCTCTTTATAACATATCCTCCCGATAATTAGGGAGCTACTATAAATATTCCATTGTTTGGAATTCACCTTAACACACTTGCAAAATAAATTCCCATGCCTATTCTATTTCAAGTTTGTTCCCCAAACTTTTCCAATAATTCTTTCTCCATTTATCGACGCTCCTCTAAAATTCTCAACATTTTTTGGACCTTCCTGCTACCAAGTCTTAGTTCAAACCCATTTGAATAAAAAATTCAAATGAGTTTGAATTTAAATCTTTCAATCTTTTCCACTACCATTTTCTTGGATCAAGCTCATTTTTGTGGGTGTGAGAAAATTAACCTCATGCCCAAATTCTATCTCTACTTTCCTTTCTTCCCCTTTTTCTACTTTGGTATTTTCTGTTTTGGAAATTAGAAGAAGAAGAAGAGAGAGGGAGAGAGAAGCCCAGCAGCCAGACTGCCCTGCTTCCCCGCAGGCCCATTCCTGCTCCAAGCCCAAGCCCACCCAACACAGCCAATCCTAACCCTAGCCCAACCTCGATCGACCCCCTCTGCTCCCCAACTCCCATTCCTCCTAGCGCACTTCACCAGGAACGCACGCACCCGCAGTCGTCTTCCCTCGACCCCTTCCTCTCGATCCAGCCATCTCCCTCTTCCGCTCGTCCTCCTCCCGTTTTCCCGAAGCTCGACCCCCACCTCACTCCTCGACGCCGGCCCCGCCGCCATCGCCCCATTCCGGCACTGCCTAGAGCCTTGTCGGCTTCCCACCCCTCCCATCGGCAACGGCACCGCGACCGCCGCTGGCTAATCTGGCCCCGTCGCCTCACCTCCTCCGCGCCGGCGTCCTCCATCTCCTTCCCGCCGGACCTCCTTCCTCCCTCATCCTTCCGCCATCCGCGCTGCTCCTAGCCGACGCCTGCCTCATCGTCGTTGCACCAAGGCCGACGCCCCTCCTGCTCGGCATGCAACCACGCCGGCAACCTCCAACGCAAGTTCCACGCCGCCTCGGGTCTCCAGCGCCACCGCTTGTTGTCGTTCCGCTGCGGGAACGAGCGAGCATCTCGCTCCCGATCCAGACGCCCGTCGGCCTGCTGCTTCGCCCGCTCGACCCCTTCGCCTTGGATCTCACCTGGCACGCTGTCCAGCGCCCGGATCCGCACCTCCCTCCGTCACCTTAGTGCCCCGCCGTCGCCGGAGTCCCTGCCTGCCCGAGCCTGGCAGTCTTCGGTTACTTCCTGACCCTTGTTGGTGTTGAAGCACCAGCATCGCAAGTTCGTCTACAGCCACCAAGACCGGTCTCAATGAAGTGTCAAGTACCTCTACGGCCAAAGACGTTGGATGCACCAAGTTCGTGTCCGATACGTGTACGACTACCATCGCTATGGATCCGTTAAGTACCTCTACGATGACCTGAACATCTACAAAAACGAGTACCACCATCGTTGACTCCGTGGATGTCAGGTTCCTCGCTGTGACCGTGTATGACTATGAAACGTGAATGACTACTTCACACGACGCCCCGTGAACGACTACTTCCACTAACCTTGCGAGAACAACTACTTCCCTCGATGAACTCGATCCGCTCAGAAAAGACACACTTCAAAGGTATAACCGCCGAGATGACCTTTCGAGAACAAATGCATGTTGTATGAGATGCACCCTATATTTGCCTCGAGTCCGAATTGTTGGTGCACGTTGCCCCTCGTTTGCCTTGCACCAACACGTGGGAACTTGGTTACCGGGAGCACCCCCACCATCCTTGTATTACACGCTCACGTCGACCCTTTCTTTTGCACCGACATCTCAACGAGTTACCGGAACCGATATGTTGCCGTGGCATCATTTTCGGATTCGCCGTCGTGGCACCCCTTTCCTTTCCACCACGGTGACAAATACTCCATATCATCTTCATGGAAACTGTTAACAAAAAAATGCATAAAACTTGCATTTGTCATCCGCATCTTGATAACAACGTTTAAAATGTTTAAAATTGTTGTCTGCTTAAAATTTGCTAAATATGCACATGGGGATTTATTGGGATTGTTGTTTGTTGTCTCTGGCCCCATTTAAATTGCTTAGCTAGTGTAGTTTATTTTGTGCTTCACCCTTTACCATGTTAAACAACATTTAAACTTGTTGGGTTCATAACGAGAGTCAACAAGATAAATAGAATGTGGAGTTTCATCAATATGCAACTCGTTGCATATTGAGCTCTACATAACTTGTATTATTGTTTGTGCACTTTGCCATGCCATGCGTATTTTACACCGGACATGCATCATACTTGTTTGTGCATCATATTCCATGTTATGCGTGTTTACCATGTTGTTTGCTTCTTTCCGGTTTGCTTCTCTCGTTAGCTTCGGTTCCGTTCCGGAGTTGTGAGGATCTGTTCGACTACGTCCGTTTGTCTTCTTCATGGACTCGTTCTTCTTCCTTGTGGGATCCCATGCAAGATGACCATTCCTTGATATCACCTCTATCGTTGCTTTGTTAGTTGTCTCGCTCTATTGCTTTGTCGCGCTACCTATCTATTTGCTTGTCAGCCCCTACCTTGCCATCAAACCTTTAACTACCTTCCTAGCAAACCGTTGTTTGGCTAAGTTACGCTTTTGCTCAAGCCCCTCTTATAGCGTTGATAGTTGCAGGTGAATATGAAGTTTGCTCCATGTTGGATTGGATATTTTGGGAATAACACAATATCTCTATTTAAATTAATGCACCTATATACTTGGCAATGGGTGGAAGGCTTGGCCTTTTGCTCGATGTTTTGTTCCACTCATGCCGCCTTAAGAACCAATAAATTGGTGTTATGTTCCTTGATTTTGTGTTCCTAACACAGTTGGGGTTTGTGGGCCCCCCTTGATAGTTCGCTTTGAATAAAACTCCTCCAACATGGACCAACTTTGGTTTTAGCATTTGCCTAACAACTAAAATTTGCATAGGGGGTAGCTACCCCGAGGATTTTTCATTAACAACCCGGGCCAGTGATCCTCATGAGTGTTGGTCCAAACTAGAGCCACTTGCGGTGCCACCCAATTTACTGGGGTCTTTGGTTGCTGTACGTGGTGCTCATCTGATCGTGGCCTAAGACGAGATACATGCGGCTCCTATCGGGGTGTCGGCACGTCGAGACGTCTTGCTAGACTTGTTTCACCATCATCGAAATATCTTGTGCACTGGGATTCCGAGCCTGATCGGGTTGTCCCTAAGATAAGAGGTTTTACCTCTGATGATCGTGAGAGCTTGTGATGGGCTAAGTTGGGACACCCCTGCAAGTTATGATCTATCAAAAGCCGTGCTCGCGGCTATGTGGCGGATTGGAGTTTGTTAATATCCGGTTGTAGATAACTCGGCACAAAAACTCAAACAAAATACACTACCGTGTGAGTAGTCGTGATGGTCTCTTTTTGAGCGAGTTTGGGAAGAGAACACGACTGGGTTATGAATGACTCGTAGGTAGACAGGATCACCTAGTTATCATGACTAGTTCACGATCGTTGGCTTTGACTTCTCTTCTCGCTCTGAAAGTTCGTAAGCTAGCCACCTCATCTATGCTTAGTGCTTGCTCCAGCTGATAGAGGCAAAGGTGTCCCGTCTTTCGATGCAATGGTGGCTATCATTTTCGGTGGAGTAGACTTTGACGATCCGACTACAAACGTGCGAGGACATCACGCCTTAGCAATCGCTAAACCAACTCTGAGAGGTTATTGACCACGCCGGAGCACGATCAACCTGACCATGAGGGTCTATTTCCTGCAAGCAAACGAAGAACAAGCAAGAAACTAAGATTGCAATCTGGATATTGTGAATATAAGGGGAAAGCTTTATTGATCAAGGTGGGCTTCTGTGACGTCTTTGTCTGGTCGTTGAACACAAACGAAGTACGCGAAGTTGCAGCTATGGCGTACTTTAATCTAAACAAAACCCAAAGTCTAAGCGACGCCCTAAGGGCTGTATATATGGGGGGAAGAGGGGGGAATTTCGTGGCCCTTGGCGGAGGGGTCCGAAACCAACCCTAACTCTTGTTTCCCCACACACACGGACTCTAAAAACAGCCTATACTCAAGTATTTCGAAATTACATGGGCCTGGCCTAATAATAAGGTGATGCAGCACCTATAATAGCTTCTGGACGAAATTTATGAAGTGCCATCTTGTATATTTCGTCCAAGGCTTCACGCACTCATTATGGTGGCTTCAAAATCATGAAATCATCACTTGTAACTCCGTTCTTGTTCCCCTTGCACATGCCATCATCTCCATGCCTGATCTTGCTCCAATGTTCATCCTTCTTGTCCAAGCTAGGCCCTTCATTTGTAAGCAAGACAAATGTATCCAATTTAGGCAGCATCATATTCTCATGAACATTAGAATCATTACCAAGAAACAAAAGTACATGGTAATTTAATTGGCATGCGCGAGCTCTAGTAATTGGTCCTGTATATGTGCCAGTTGGGATTGTGGGTGTAACTTTGTTAGTGATGTCCTCATCATCCTCCCCTTCTTGAATTGAAGTCGTCCTCGACAGAAGCTCATCTTCCTCACCCAAGTAAGGCTTCAAATCTGCAATGTTAAATGTGGGACTAACCCCAAAATCTGCAGGCAACTCAAGTTTATATGCATTATCATTTATTTTCTCTAACACCTTGAAAGGACCATCAGCACGTGGCATTAGCTTTGACTTGCGCAAATTAGGAAACCTATCCTTACGCAAATGTAACCAAACAAGATCTCCAGGTGCAAAGACAACACGTTTTCTACCCTTATCTCCAACAAGTTTATATTTAGCATTTATGCGCTCAATTTGTTCCTTAGTTAACTCATGCATTTTTAAGATCAATTCAACACGTTGTTTAGCATCAAAATTAACCTTCTCCGAAGATGGAAGAGGCAACAAATCAATAGGTGCATGAGGTAGGAAACCATAGACAATTTCAAAAGGGCACATCTTAGTAGTAGAATGCAACGAACGATTATAAGCAAATTCAATATGAGGCAAGCATTCTTCCCACATTTTCTTGTTATTCTTCAAAACAGCCCTAAGCATAGTAGACAAAGTTCCGTTGACTACTTTAGTTTGTCCATCAGTTTGGGGGTGACAAGTAGTACTAAAAAGCAGTTTAGTCCCCAACTTAGCCCATAAACATCTCCAAAAGTGGCTAAGAAATTTAGTATCACGATCTGAAACAATAGTATTTGGCACACCATGCAAGCGAAAAATTTCACGAAAGAACAAATCAACAACATTAGCAGCATCATTGCTTTTATGACATGGTATAAAGTGTGCCATCTTTGAGAACCTATCCACGACAACAAATATGCTATCCCTCCCCTTCTTTGTTCGAGGTAAACCCAAAACAAAGTCCATAGATATATCTTACCAAGGAACACTAGGGACAGGCAAAGGCATATATAAACCATGAGGATTGAGTCGTGACTTAGGTTTTTGACATGTAGTGCAGCGACCAACAAAACGCTCAACATCCCGTCTCATCTTTGGCCAAAAGAAATGTGTAGCAAGTACGTCCTCCGTCTTCTTCACGCCAAAGTGTCCCATTAATCCTCCTCCATGCGCCTCCTGCAACAACAAAAGACGAACAAAGCTAGCTGGAATGCATAGCTTGTTAGCACGAAACACAAATTCATCATTAACGACGAACTTGTTCCATGTTCTCCCTTCTTTACAATTCTGCAATACATCTTTAAATTCAGCATCATGCACATATTGATCTTTGATGGTCTCCAAACCAAATATTTTAAAGTCAAGTTGTGAAAGCATAGTATAACGACGAGACAATGCATCAGCAATAACATTTTCTTTTCCCTTCTTGTGTTTAATAACATAAGGGATAATCTCTATGAATTCAACCCATTTAGCATGTCTACGGTTCAGTTTTGCTTGACTTTTAATGTGCTTCAAAGATTCATGATCAGAATGTATAACAAATTCTTTGGGCCATAAATAATGTTGCCATGTTTCCAAAGTCCGAACAAGAGCATATAATTCCTTATCATAAGTAGAATAATTCAGACTAGGCCCACTCAATTTTTCAGAAAAGTATGCAACATGTTTACCATCTTTTAATAACACACCTCCTAACCCTATTCCACTAGCATCACATTCAAGCTCAAAAGTCTTATTAAAATCAGGAAGTTGGAGTAAAGGAGCATGTGTCAACTTATCTTTCAATACCATGAATGCTTCTTCCTGTGCAGTACCCCAAACAAAAGGCACATCCTTCTTTGTAAGCTCATTGAGAGGTGCAGCAATGGTGCTGAAATCTCTCACAAAACGCCGATAGAATCCAGCGAGGCCAAGGAAACTCCTCACGTGTATGACCGTTTTGGGCTGCGGCCAACTCTCAATAGCTTCAATCTTGGCTTTATCAACCTCAATTCCCTGTGGAGTAACAACATAGCCAAGAAAAGATACTCGGTCGGTGCAAAAGGTGCACTTTCCAAGGTTACCAAACAAACGTGCATCACGTAGAGCAATAAAAACAACACGTAAATGTTCCAAATGTTCCTCCAAAGATCTGCTATAAATCAATATATCATCAAAGTATACTACCACAAATCGTCCAATGAAAGCACGTAAAACTTCATTCATTAATCTCATGAAAGTACTAGGTGCATTAGTTAACCCAAAAGGCATGACTAACCACTCATATAATCCAAACTTAGTTTTAAATGGTGTTTTCCATTCATCTCCCAATTTCATACGAATTTGATGGTATCCACTATGCAAATCAACTTTGGAGAATATTGTAGAGCCACTCAATTCATCAAGCATATCATCTGGCATAGGAATAGGATGACGATAACGAATAGTAATATTATTAATGCCTCTACAATCAGCACACATACGCGATGTGCCATCCTTTTTCGGCACTAGAATAATAGGAACATCACAAGGACTAAGGGATTCACGTATATAACCTTTGTCGAGTAGCTCCTATACTTGACGCATAATCTCCTTCGTCTCCTCTGGATTGGTATGGTATGGTGCGCGGTTGGGTAGCGATGCACCGGGAATTTAGTCAATCTGATGCTCAATCCCTCGAATAGGTGGTAATCTCGGTGGCACGTCATGTGGAAAGACGTCGACGAACTCCTGCAAAATGTTAGTGACAGCAGGAGGCAAAGAGGAAGGCACGTCCTCGAATGAAAATAATGCCTCTTTGCACACAAAAGCATTGCAAACAGATTTGCTTAAATCTAGATTGTCAATATCAGATTTGGGGGCAAGTGATACGTCCAAAACGTATCTATAATTTCTGCCTGCTCCATGCCACTTTTGGGTGATATTGCTATGATATTCATACACTTCCATACACTTTTGATCATATTTGGACTAACTTACTAATCCAGTGCACCCCAGTGCCAGTTTTTGTTTTCGGCTGTTTTTGTATTTCAGGTTTTCACGTTCCGAGAACTGCCCAGAAAAATCCAGAAAAATTATATAAAAAATCAGCGATACGGAAACAACACTGCGTCCGAAGGGCAGCCTGGGGGGGGGGGGCATAGGGGCTCCAGGCGCCCTGTGGGCGCGCCCCCCCTGGGCCGCGCCGGGGGGGCGCCTGGGCCCCCCGAAGCTCCCCCGGTGCCCTACTTTGGGATATATTTAAAGGGTTCCCCGTAACCCTCAGAAGAGGACTTCTTTTCGCGATCCCATCTCTGTTCCGCCGCCGCCGCCGCTTCCAAGATCGGGAGCACCAGGAGAACTCTTCCCGGCACCCTGCCGGAGGGGAGGATCACCACCGAGAGCTTCTCCACCACCATGGACGCCTCCCGGATGACTCGTGAGTAGTCTCCCTTGGACCATGAGTCCATGACCAGTAGCTATGTGATGTTCTCCTCCCGTTCTTGTGCTTCACTAATTAGTCCTCGTGAGCTGCCCTACATGATCGAGGCACCTATGTAATCCTTATGCTGTTGCTATGTTGAGTTTGCTGGGATCCGATGGATTATGAGATTATGTTCAGATTGATCTTGAGTAATATATTTGATTTTAGTTCATAAGTAATTCTTGCATGTTCTCCGTTGTTATTTATTGCTTTGGCCGAGTAATAGGTAGTGACTCCAAGAGGGAACGTTATGCTCGATTGTGGGTTCATGCCCCTCGATGACTAGCTTGAGTGACAGAAACATGAGTCTAGGGGATGTGCTGTTGCCACAAGGGGGAAAACAACGGTGCTTGTGCCCGCGGGTGCAAGGATTGTTTACTTTACGCAAAGTTCTTTTAATGCAGTTGTCTGTTGCATTGAGTTTACACTATGGGTGGGACTCGCAACTTAATACCAGCGAGATGTTCTGGATAGATATCTCAAGGTGGATGATTAGCAGTAGATATTGATGGATTTCGGTCTACTTACTTTGGCGTACCGCCCATGCTTTGAACCTCAACCTTTCTTGCAATGTAGTCAGCATTGGTTTGCGTTCGTGGTCCTGTCAATTGCCCAGCTGTAATTTGTTACCTCACATAGTTGTTTTATCGTCTTTTGGGAGAGAGACATCACTAGTGAACATCATGAGACTCCGGTCCATATTACCATCATTGATCACATCCACTATTTACTTTTCGCTATTTTACTTACTATTGCAAAACACTATCTATCACTACTATCATATTGCTTTTAACCCTTTGTGAACTACAAGGCCGGAGAGATTGACAACCTCTCTGTACTCGTTGGGAGCAATGTTATTTGTATCTGTGTGCAGGTCCACGTTGATTGCTAATTGCGCCGTTAGCAATTGACACCTACCTGTTGAACCTAGGAGTCTCTGGGGATTCGATCCTTGGCATCTTTGCTAGGGGAAAACACTTCTACTTACTGCATCTTACACCTTCCACTTGGGGTAACCAACGAGGGGTTCGAGGCCCATCAAGGATTATTTTCTGGCGCCGTTGCCGGGGACTCCACTCTTCAGGATAGGGGAGTTGCATGCTATCTTTTACCTTTGCTTTTTAGTCTTTTTAGTTTACTTTTCATTTTTGCTTTAGTACCTTTTTATCGAAAATCAAAAAAATAGTTATCTTGCTTGCTACTATGGGTTCCACCGAGAACACCAAGTTGTGTGACTTCACTAGTCACAACAACGATGACTTTATCAGCACACCTATCACTACACCTGCCACTTCAGCACCTTCATATGAAATTAAACCTGCTTTACTTAACTTAGTCATGAGAGAACAATTCTCCGGTGCTGGAGATGCTGCTGCTTTACACTTGAACAATTTTGTTGAACTTTGTGATATGCAAAAGTACCAAGAAATAGATGGTAATATTGTTAAGCTTAAGTTTTTTCCTTTCTCTTTGAGAGGAGGAGCTAAAATTTGGTTTCAGTCTTTGCCTAGAAATAGCATAGATTCATGGGACAAGTGCAAAGATGCTTTTATCGGAAAATACTATCCACCTGCTAAAATTATCCAACTTAGAAGTAACATAATGAATTTTAAACAATTGGATAATGAACACGTTGCCCAAGCTTGGGAACGTATGAAGTCTCTTATCAAGAACTGCCCTACTCACGGTTTGACTACTTGGATGGTTATCCAAACTTTTTATGCAGGCTTGAACTTTACCTCGCGGAACTTGTTAGATTCGGCCGCGGGAGGAACTTTTATGTCAACTACACTTGGTGCTGCCACGAAGCTTCTCGATGAGATGATGACCAACTATTCCCAATGGCACACCGAACACGCTCCAACGGGTAGGAAGGTAAACTCTGTCGAGGAGATTTCCTCCCTAAATGAAAAAGCTAACTTGATCATGTCTCTACTTTCGAAGCAATCTTCTGTTGATCCTCGTTATGATCCTTTGGATTCTGTGATTGCCGATGCTTATAGGAGTAACTTTGGTAGTAATTCTAGAACGTTCCCCTCCAATTCCTATGGGAACAACAATGCTTATCCTAACATCAAGAACTCCTTCCAAAAAGATAGAGACTTGTCTGGCTATGAGAAACTGGTAGAAATAGAGGAGGCCACTAAGAACTACATGCACACCCAATATGAACAAAACAAAACCTTCTCGAGGCAATTAAATGAGCATACTCTATCTTGCAAGACATTAGTAGACGATTAGAGAACATAAATATTGAGATCTCTAACCTCCAGACTAGACTCACTATCACTGAGACCCAAGTTTCCAATATGTCCCACACACAGGCCACTTTGATAAACCAAATGGCAGCTAAACCCGAAGTGGTTGCATCCCTAAGGGAGGAAGAGGAAAGAATTAAGAGCCTTCCTACCCACCACACTGTTGCTACTATCCAAGTTGTTGAGGATGTTCACACTCTTAGCACCCAATGTACTCCTGGTCCCATTGGACCTATTAATGGTGATGCTATAGAAACTACCAAACAGGTGAGCCTTAAGGACACCACTACCGCTTTACTTGATGCTCGTGACCTTGATTTTGATAATTGCACTCTTACCGAAGTTATTGATTTCCTTCACAAAATGTCTAGAGATCCCCGCACTAGCACGCTTAACCTTGCCTTCACAGAGCATATCACTAATGCTCTCATCAAAGCTAGGGAGGAGAAACTTAGAGTAGAAGCCTCCATACCTAGAAAGCTATAAGATGGTTGGGATCCTATGATAAAAATTAATTTGAATGACTTCTCTTGTTATGCATTATGTGATGTTGGTGCTAGTACCTCTGTTATGCCCAAAAGGATATATGATATGCTTAAATTAAAACCTTATGATTCTTGTTCTTTTGGTGTTCGTCTCGTTGATTCTTCCATAAAGAAACCTTTGGGGAGGATTGACGATGTTCTTATTGTTGTCAATGATAATTATGTGCCCGTTGATTTTACTATTATGGATATTGAATGTGATCCTTCATGTCCAATTATTTTGGGACGTCCCTTCTTGCGCACCGTTGGTGCTGTCATTGACATGAAAGAGGGTAATATAAAATTTCAGTTACCTCTCAAGAAAGGGATGGAACACTTCCCTCGTAAGAAGGTCAAGTTACCTTTTGAGTCCGTTGTACGGGCTAGCTATTCTTTTACTCTTGATAAAACTTGATCTATGCATTATGCCTAGCTTAAAGGCATAAAAGAAAGCGCTTTTGGGAGGCAGCCCACATGAATAAATTTTTTTCTTTTGTTGTGTCTTGATGTTGTTTACTGCTGTAGCATCATCATTGTATCTTTACTTTTCATATTTGTGCCAAGTATAGCCTCTGATTGCTAGAAAGTTCAAAAGTTGTGAGGTGCTGTCCAGGAAACAGATTCTGTCCTTGGATAGAAAAATTCGTATAAAATCACCAGATCATATTTTTGGTCTGAATTTTTTCGACAGCGTTCTCTATATAATTGTCTTTCGTGCGTCAGTTCTGAGTTTTTTTATTTGAGTTGCAGAAGTATCCCGAACAGGTCAATTACTGCCTGCTGTTCTGTTTTTCACAGATTCTGTCCTGTTTTGCCTTGCCTTCACTTTGCAAATTAAGAACTTGCTTTTTCTTTACAAAAACCTTTTGGCAATCTTGAGAAACAGTAGAACTTCAAGAATATCCTTATTTCCAGCAAGGTATAATTATTTTATTAAGGGTACTAACCTCGCTAATCAGATTATGATGAGTTGTGTATGAAGGGAGTTTTCAAGTGTGCGAGGGAAGATGATAAAAAGATTCAGGAGTGTCAAGCGCGCAAGCTTGGGGATGCCCCCGTGCACCCCCAAGAAATATTCAAGGAGACTCAAGCGTCTAAGCTTGGGGATGCCCCCCATGCATCCCCTTCTCCATCAACATTATCAGTTCGTCTTTCGTTCCGCTATATTTTTATCACTTCATGTGTTATGTGCTATGCTTGGAGCGTCTTGCTTTTAGTTTTCTTTTTAGTTTTTCATAACGAGTCGGAACCCAGCATTCCTTTATGTGGGAGAGAAACACGCTCCACCTCTACCTAGGACATTACATAGAATTTTCATGTCTATCTATGCTGTGTGTGTTCTTTGTCTTTTAATAGCTACTATCGTGCTCTGCTCTTAGTATTCATGCCTATCTTTTCAAAGAGCTTTTATTTAGTTGGTTGCTTGAACTCTCTTTAATTACCATGCTCACCTTATTAAGAGAGTTTGCTTCCGTTGCATGGGTTAATGTGTCTATGATAAAGATGCTACTTTCATGATGGTGCTTAGTAGTTCAGGTTTTCTTTTGGTTAATCTCAAATAGCTGGGGGGTTCCCAATGTGTTATTGGAGTACCAACTTGGTTTGTTTGCCTATGATGTGGTATGGTTTAGTAATATCTTCCTTCGAGAATTTATTTTGATTGACTTGGCGTATGCTCACGCATATTCAAGACTGTAAAGAAAGTCTGTCAAGCCTTGATGATCTTTTATTTCTGAGTAGCGATATAACTACCATGCCTGATTCAATATTGCTTTGTCGCTCTGCATGATTATGACCGTCATTGCTCTCTTAGTTGGTCGCTCCCAGTCTTTTGCTAACCTCCACCTGCACTAAGCAAATTAACCATGAAATACATAGCTCATGGGAAAGTAGCCTAAAAACTATTGTGGTAAAGAATATGTTGCCTATGTATCTTATCTCTTATGAGTTGCTTGCTGAGCGGTGACCATGTTTCTGGGGACGCCATCAACTGTCACACTTTTGTTGAATATCATGTGAGTTGCTATGCATGTTCGTCTTGTCTGAAGTAAGGGTGATTTGCCATGGGTTGAATTAATATGCATATTGTTAGAGAAGAACATTGGGCCGCCAACCAAAGCCATGCATCATGGTGGAAGTTTTAGCTTGGACCTTAATCCTCAATCTCTAATGAGAATATGCTTATGCATTAAAGAGGAGTCCATCATCTATTTTCTATGTTGTCCCGGTATGGATGTCCTCAAGTTGAGATCTATCAAAAATGAGAAATCAAATGCGATCTATCTCCTTGGACCTTTGTACAGGTGGCATAGAGGTACCCCTTTGTGACACTTGGTTAAAACATATGCAATGCAATGATAACCCATGGGGATCAGAGCTAATTAGGACAAGGAGCGAGCACTATTGGTATTCGATGCATGAGGCTTGCAACTTATAGGATGTTTTATACATGACACATATGAAGTACTACTACCATTGACACAATTGCTTCCATGTTTCCAAAATAAAAAGCTCTAGCACTTCAAGCACCAACTACTGAGAGCATGATTGTCATTCTGAGTGTAATGTGCATTGTCCCAAAGTAGCATTGTCTTTTGCATGATTGTGATATCGTTTATTCTGAAATGATTGTATCTAGTCATCACTTAAACCTTGAAGGTGCCCCTGCATTTATGTTTTGCATCACTAAAGGGGGCAAGCTAGATATCACTTGATCATATTTGCACATCATGTTCATTGCAAATCTTTTTGATGTTTCAGTTTCATGTTGTAAAACTTTCAGTCATTTGTGATTTTCTCTTGAGGCAACTTAACTACTTTAGAATCATTGTCTCAGTAAGCTTTTGTCATATGACTATGAGAAAGTCCTATATGGTTAATAGCATGTCACCACAGAAATTATTCTTGTTATCATTTACCTACTCGAGGACGAGCAGGAATTAAGCTTGGGGATGTTGATACGTCCAAAACGTATCTATAATTTCTGCTTGCTCCATGCCACTTTTGGGTGATATTCCTATGATATTCATACACTTCCATACACTTTTGATCATATTTGGACTAACTTACTAATCCAGTGCACCCCAGTGCCAGTTTCTGTTTTCGGCTGTTTTTGTATTTCAGGTTTTCACGTTTCGAGAACTGCCCAGAAAAATCCAGAAAAATTATATAAAAAATCAGCGATCCGGAAACAACACTGCGTCCGAAGGGCAGCCTGGGGGGGGCACAGGGGCTCCAGGCGCCCTGTGGGCGCGCCCCCCCTGGGCCGCGCCGGGGGGGCGCCTGGGCCCCCCGAGACTCCCCCGGTGCCCTACTTTGGCATATATTTAAAGGACCCTCCGAAACCCTCAGAACAGGAACTCTTTTCGCGATCCCATCTCTGTTCCGCCGCCGCCGCCGCTTCCAAGATCGGGAGCACCAGGAGAACTCTTCCCGGCACCCTGCCGGAGGGGAGGATCACCACCGGGAGCTTCTCCACCACCATGGACGCCTCCCGGGTGACTCGTGAGTAGTCTCCCTTGGACCATGAGTCCATGACCAGTAGCTATGTGATGTTCTCCTCCCGTTCTTGTGCTTCACTAATTAGTCCTCGTGAGCTGCCCTACATGATCGAGGCACCTATGTAATCCTTATGCTGTTGCTATGTTGAGTTTGCTGGGATCCGATGGATTATGAGATTATGTTCAGATTGATCTTGAGTAATATATTTGATTCACCTCTTTTATATTTTAGTTCATAAGTAATTCTTGCATGTTCTCCGTTGTTATTTATTGCTTTGGCCGAGTAATAGGTAGTGACTCCAAGAGGGAACGTTATGCTCGATTGTGGGTTCATGCCCCTCGATGACTAGCTTGAGTGACAGAAACATGAGTCTAGGGGATGTGCTGTTGCCACAAGGGGGAAAACAACGGTGCTTGTGCCCGCGGGTGCAAGGATTGTTTACTTTACGCAAAGTTCTTTTAATACAATTGTCTGTTGCATTGAGTTTACACTATGGGTGGGACTCGCAACTTAATACCAGCGAGATGTTCTGGATAGATATCTCAAGGTGGATGATTAGTAGTAGATATTGATGGATTTCGGTCTACTTACTTTGGCGTACCGCCCATGCTTTGAACCTCAACCTTTCTTGCAATGTAGTCAGCATTGGTTTGCGTTCGTGGTCCTGTCAATTGCCCAGCTGTAATTTGTTACCTCACATAGTTGTTTTATCGTCTTTTGGGAGAGAGACATCACTAGTGAACATCATGAGACTCCGGTCCATATTACCATCATTGATCACATCCACTATTTACTTTTCGCTATTTTACTTACTATTGCAAAACACTATCTATCACTGCTATCATATTGCTTTTAACCCTTTGTGAACTACAATGCCGGAGAGATCGACAACCTCTCTATACTCATTGGGAGCGAAGTTATTTGTATCTGTGTGCAGGTCCACGTTGATTGCTAATTGCGCCGTTAGCAGTTGACACCTACCTGTTGAACCTAGGAGTCTCTGGGGATTCGATCCTTGGCATCTTTGCTAGGGGAAAACACTTCTACTTACTGCATCTTACACCTTCCACTTGGGGTAACCAACGAGGGGTTCGAGGCCCATCAGCAAGTAAACATCCACTTTTTAATTTAATTTCAGATGCAACATGAGATGATGGTGTGTTATTAGGCTTCATTTGTTGCTCAAATTCTTTTGCCACAATCTGATTTTCACTCTTATTTTGCTCCTGTTTTGCTTTATTAGCTCTATTAATATCATCTTTCAAAATGGAATCAGGAGACATAGGAAGCAAAGTAATACGTTTATCCTTATGAACAAGAGTATACTGATTGTTTCTACCATGGTGTACAGATTTTTTTTATCAAATTGCCATGGTCTACCAAGTAATGAGGAGCATGCTTGCATGGGTACCACATCACAATCAACATAATCAGCATATGTGGAGATACTAAAATGCACACGAACAATACGTGTTACCTTAACCTTGCCGCTGTCGTTGAACCATTGGATGTAGTAAGGATGTGGATGTGGTCTTGTGGTGAGAGATAGCTTCTCCACCATCTCCATGCTAGCCAAGTTGTTGCAGCTCCCTCCATTTATGATGACGCGAACAGAACGTTCCTTCACAACTCCCTTTGTTGGAACAAATTATGCCTCTGATTTTGCTCCGCTTGTGTGACCTGCACACTCAAAACACGTTGAGCAACTAAACATTCATACCTGTCAGCGTCTTCAGGAGCCATGTACTGTGTCTCATTTTCAGAATCATCTCCACCGTGTTCTTCACGTGTAATAAGAGCCAAAATCTCCTCATCATAGTCACTAGCGGACTCATAACCACCATCCTCAGTAGCAACCATGACACGCTGCGATGGGCATTCGCTCGCATAGTGACCACGACCAGTGCAACGACGACATATAACATCATGTGTTGGCCCATTGGATGCCATGGATGAAGAAGAGCTCTGCGCAGGACCGGAAGGTGTACTCCTGGTTGATGGTGCTGGTGCCTGTTTGCTTTTATCACGGCTAGAAGTGACGGATGAAGTAGGCGGTGGTGCAGCCGGACGTGTCGAAGTAGATGATGCACTCGGTGTCCATGATGAAGGTCGACCTGCAGAAAAATTAGTTCGTGCCAAGGCCTGTCGATCCTGCACTTCACGTTCAGCTTTGGAAGCAAGATGGAATAAACGAGTGATATTATTATACTCCTTATACTCTAGAATTGTCCGAATCTCTCTATTTAAACCACCCATAAAACGTGCAAGCATAGCCTCATTGTCCTCAACAATACCACATCTAATCAGGCCAGTTTGTAATTCCTGATAATATTCCTCTACAAAAATTTTTCCTTGTCTTAAACGCTGCAATTTCTGAAGTAATTCGCGTCGATAATATGGTGGAACCCAATGAGTACACATAGCAGTTTTCAAAGCAGCCCAAGTAGTTGGAATATTATCCGGATGTAATCTACAATATTCAGACCACCACACACAAGCAAAACTAGTGAAAGCACAAAGAGCAGCAGCAACACGTCTCTCGGGATATTTTAAACATGTAAAACGTTGTTCGGTTTCTAACTCCCAAGTAAGATATATATCAAGAACATATCTACCCTCAAATGGTGGAATATTCAATTTTAGTTTAGGGAGATGGTCATGATCGCGTACCTGAGGGTATGGTGCAGCCCTACCATTACAATTATATGCATGTGGACGACATGGTGGTTGTGGTGCTAGTTGTTGCACGTAGTTCTGATTTTGATCAACCTCATCCTTGTAATCCACCGCGTAACCGTCCTCCTCCTCAGCAGCAGCAGGAGCCACAGAATTATCAACAGCAGCACCAATAGCTTGGTCAGGCTGAAGAGCGACACGGCTCGCTTTGCGGAGGGCGGTTTCACGACGTGAAGGTAGTAGTTGTTGTTGTTGCAATGGTGCAGTAGGGAGAGGTAGACGCGTAAGCACTTCAGCGAATTTGGCATCCAACTTGGTGTCAATTGACTTCTCAATGCCATCCATCCTCGCTAGTGCGTTGTCACAACTGGTCATCACATCTTCTACCTATTGACCCATCATTTGCTAAAATTTATCATGCAACTCCTTGTTCGTCATGTTCTCCCAGTCAGTCTCGTCGACTTGTGATCCTGGCATGGTTTGCAGCAATAGAAACACACAAAAATATGATCCTACAGACTACTAGAAAATGGTGGTGGTGGGGCGTCACAAATCCGTCAAGCAAATCTCAAATTCTTACCAGTTCTTGCCCAGCAGCAGGTGGTGATCGGCAACCGTGGTAGTCAAAACTCTCAAAGCTTGGATAAAGCGATTACCAGGGAGAGTCAAACGCAGGACGTAGATGTATGTGGAGCTGGGAAGGCTTATAATATGGTAGCAAAAATGGTCAGCAATAATCAATTCAGAGATGCAAAGTTGAATAAACGCTCAACGACGATACTGTGCTGGTCCTAGGCTAGACCATACTAGATACGCGAGCCTAGAACACTAACAAAATCACGGCGCTGCACGTAAACAAGGGGAAAGCACACTCTGAATTTTTTTTTCACCTCTATTTTTTTTGCGTGCCTCTTTTTTTTGCCGAAAATCACTATAAAGGCGAGTGTCTCAAAACTCTTCCCAAGTCAAACTAAGATGATAGGCACGAAATGTTTTTTACAATTTTTTTTTCGGAATCAGGGTAGCAACGGCGAAAAAGTGCGGTAAAAAACAGTATGATGGCACGTGTCTCAAAAGACTAAAAAAGCATAAAAATAGGATAGGGAAAAAATATTTTCACCTGCCGAAATTTTGGCCTAAAAACTGCCCGGGGGTCTCCAGACTCTTTTTTTTTTCCGAGACCTACGCAGGCAAGGAAACACAAATCCAAAACCTAGATGGATCTCGAGAACAAACCTAATATGAAAATAACTCGGATTGGTGGTGGATATATGGTGGTAGGATATGGCAGCGGTTGTAGGTTATGGCAGCGGTGGTGGTATGTGGCAGCGGTGGTGGTATGTGGCAGCGGTGGTGGTATGTGGTCGCGGTGGTGGGATATGGCAGTGGTGATGAATATGGTGCGGCGGCGTGACAAACAGTGAACATAACTCGAAACTCTAAAGAACTAGACGCTAAGACCAGCAACTTGACACGACGATGCAACCGCAAATTCAACTAAGCAAACACGAAAAAGATTGTGCAGTGGCTCAGACGGGTTCGGATATGATGAACTAACCCTAATTTTTTTTGGCTTTTTCGTGGACTGTAGGTGTGAAGAACAGACTCGATCTAAACTACGAAAAACTGTAAAATCTCACCGAGCAACCTGGAAATCTGATACCACTTGATAGAGGCAAAGGTGTCCCGTCTTTCGATGAGATGGTGGCTATCGTTTTTGGTGGAGTAGACTTTGACGATCCGACTACGAACGTGCGAGGACGTCGCGCCTTAGCAATCGCTAAACCAACTCCGAGAGGTTATTAACTAGGCCGGAGCTCGATCAACCTGACCACGAGGGTCTATTTCCTGCAAGCAAACGAAGAACAAGCAAGAAACTAAGATTGCAATCTGGATATTGCGAATATAAGAGGAAAGCTTTATTGATCAAGGTGGGGTTCTGTGACGTCTTTGTCTGGTCGTTGAACACAAACGAAGTACGCGAAGTTGCAGCTACGACGAACTTTAATCTAAACAAAACCCAAAGTCTAAACGGCACCCTAAGGGTTGCATATATGGGGGAAGAGGGGGGGAATTTTGTGGCCCTTGGCGGAGGGGTCCGAAACCAACCCTAACTCTTGTTTCCCCCCACATACGGACTCTAAAAACAACCTATACTCAAGTATTTCGAAATTACATGGGTCTGGCCCAATAATAAGGTGACGCATCACCTATAATAGCCTCTGGACGAAATTTATGAAGTGGCATCTTGTATATTTCGTCCAAGGCTTCACGCACTCATTATGGTGGCTTCAAAGTCCTGAAATCATCACTTGTAACTCCGTTCTTGTTCCCCTTGCGCATGCCATCATCTCCATGCCTAATCTTGCTCCAATGTTCATCCTTCTTGTCCAAGCTAGGCCCTTCATTTGTAAGCAAGACAAATGTATCCAATTTAGGCAGCATCATATTCTCATGAACATTAGAATCATTACCAAGAAACGAAAGTACCTAGTAATTTAATTGGCGTGCGTGAGCTCTAGTAATTGGTCCTGTATATGTGTCAGTTGGGGCTGTGGGTGTAACCTTGTTAGTGATGGCCTCATCACCAGCCCACTTTATACCTTCTCCTCACCCACATGCTTTGATATTTTTGATACCCGGGAATGGGACCGCTGAGTCCTCGTGACTCACGGTTTACTACAAACAGAGGTGCATGTACAACTGAGTATGATTCAAGCGATGGCCAGGAGCTCCAGTGGGAGTTTGATACGTCTCGAACATATCTATAATTTTTGATTGTTCCATGCTATTATTTATGATGTTTGGGATGTTTAATGGGCTTTGTTATACACTCTTACATTATTTTTGGGACTAACCTACTAACCCAAAGGCCCAGTCCAGATTGCTGTTTTTTTTGCCTGTTTCAGGGTTTTACAGAAAAGGGATATCAAACGGAGTCCAAATGGAATGAAACCTTCGCGAGAGATATTTTTGGAGAAAATCACGCACGGGAGACTTGAGAACCACGGAGTAGGGGCCACGTGGTGCCCACGAGGGTGGGGGCGCGCCCCTGCCTCGTGGGTCCCACGTAAGGCCCGCGGTGCCCTCCTTCCTCCTATATAAGCCTACATACCCCGAAACCATCAGATGAACAGAGAAAACCATAGTTCCACTGCCGTAACCTTCTGTTCCTGTGAGATCCCATCTTGGGGCCTGTTCCGGAGCTCCGTCGGAGGGGGGATCTTCCACGGAATGCTTCTACATCATCATCATCGCCTCACCATGAGTTGTGAGTAGTTTACCACAGACCTTTGGGTCTCACAGAATGCTTCTAGATGGATTCTTTTCTCTCTTTGGATCTCAATACAAAGTTCTCCTCGGTCTTCGAGGAGATCTATTCGATGTAATCTCTTTTTGCGGTGTGTTTGTCGAGATTCGATGAATTGTGGGTTAATGATCAAGATTATCTATGAGAAATAGTTGGTTCTTCTCTGAACTCTTTATGTATGATTATAATATCCTTGCAAGTCTCTTCGAATTATTGGTTTGGTTTGGCCTACTAGATCTATAGTTCTTGCAATGGGAGAAGTGCTTGGCTTTGGGTTCAATCTTGCGATGTCCTTTCCCAGTGACAGTAGGGGCAGCAAGGCACGTATTGTATTGTTGCCATCGAGGATAAAATGATGGGGTTTATATCATATTGCTTGAGTTTATCCCTCTACATCATGTGATCTTGCTTAAGGCGTTACTCTGTTCTTATGAACTCAATACACTAGATGCATGCTGGATAGGGGTCGTCGTGTGGAGTAATAGTAGTAGATGCAGAATCGTTTCGGTCTACTTGTCTCGGACGTGATGCCTATATATAATGATCATGCCTAGATTGTAATGCCCAGGATGGGACTATACCTCCTACGTGTCGAGGCACGACTTAAAGGTATAAGCCCATTCTGGAATGATCTCAAGTTTGGTATCTTTGCACGACTCATGTAAAAATAGGGATGAAATTGCAAAAGGAGATAGTTGGCTTACACTCGCCACTTCACACAATACATTACATAAGCAAATCATCATTCAAAACATCACAACCCGACTACGGGTGAAGACACAAAAGAAAGATACCAAAAACAACATAAAGCCACAGGTCTGAATCGCCCCTAGTAGAAACCACTACTGATCGTCGAAACATCACAAGCATACGGCCACTCTCTTCATCGAGCTCCCTGTGAAGTACTTGAACCAGCTCCTGCATCATTCTCGGCTGAACCTGCATCTGGTGTTGTAGTATCTGTGAGCCACGAGGACTCAGCAATCCCATAACCATGGGTATCAAGACTAGCAAAGCTTTATGGGTAGGAAGAGGTAAAGTGCTGAGGTTGCAGCAGCGGCTAAGCATAATATGGTGGCTAACTTACGAGTACAAGAATAAGATAAGCATCTACGCAAGCGGTCGCAAAAGAAGTGATCGCTAAAGATCCTGAACTACATACGAGTCAAACATAACCCCACCGTGTTCTCTTCTCAAGGTGAAAAGAGACAGTCACGGTTACTCACACAGTTGTGTGTTTTACTTCGGATCCTCTGTCAAGTTTTCTACAACCGGACATTAACAAATTCCAATCTGCCACATAACTGCGGGCACGGCTTTCGAAAGATCAAAACCCTGCAGGGGTGTCCCAACTTAGCCCATCACAAGCTCTCACAATTAGCTGAAGTGATAAATATAATATCATCACTCCTTATCTTAGGGAAAATCCGATCAGGCTCGGCATCCCGGTGCACAAGACATTTCGACAATGGTAAAACAAGTCCAGCAAGACCTCCCGGCGTGCCGACACCCTGATAGTAGCCGCGCGTATCTCGTCTCAGGCCACAACCGGATGGGCGATGCTACAGGTAAAACCAATCCTCGAGTTTCCCCGTGGTTGCCCCGCAGGACCCCCGTTTGGGACCAACACCATCAGCACTGGCCCCCCTGCTATGTAGAAAAGAATCCCCGAGGGTGCGACCCCCTATGCAATTTTAATTAATTTAATTAAGTTGTTATTAGCAAATTAAAACCAATGTTGGGCCTTGCTGGAGGAGTTTTATTCAAAGACGAACTGTCAAGGGGTCCCCATCCACCCATCGTGTAAGGAACGCAAAATCAAGGAACATAATGCCGGTTTATCGACGCCTAAGGTGGCATGAGTGGAACAAAACACCGAGCAAAAGGCCAAGCCTTCCACCCATGCCCAGTATATAGGTGTGTTAATAATAATTATAGATATTGTGATATTCCAACAACAAGTTCCCTCCTGGAACGATCTTCATCTTCACCTGCAACTAACAACGCTATAAGAGGGGCTGAGCAAGCGGGTAACATAGCCAAACAGTGGTTTTGCTAGGAAGGTGTCAAAGGTTAGAGGTTCCATGGCAACAAGGAGAGGGCTGACAATAAAAGATGGGTAGCGCGACATGTAACAATAGCATCGAGACAACTAAGCATGGCAATGGTAGCAAAGGTATCCAAGGGTATGATCATCTTGCCTGGGATTCCACAAAGGAGAAGAACGGGTCCATGAAGTAGACGGAATAACATAGTCGAGTGAATCCTCACAACACCGGAACGAACCCGAAGCTAACAAGAGAAGCAACCGGAAAGAAGCAAACAACACGGTAAACACACATATCATAACCATGGCATGATGCACAAACAAGTATGATGCATGTCCAGTTTAATTATGCATGGCATGGCAAAGTGCACAAACAAGTACTACAAGTTAAGTGGAGCTTAATATGCAACGAGTTGCATATTGACGAAACACCACATTTTAGTTATTTAATTGACTCTCGTTTATTTACAAGACAAGATTAAATGTTTGTTAACCTGGCAAGAGGTGAAGCAAAACAAACTACCTATCTAGGCAATTTAAATGAGGCCGGAAATAACAACAACAATTCCGGGAAAATCCCCATGTGCATGTTTAGCAATTTTTTAAGCAAACAACAATTCACACATTTTAATGTTGTTAACATGATGCAGATGACATGATCAAGTTTATGCAATTGTTTTATTTAAAGTTGACATGAAGAGATATGAAGTATTTTCACCGTGGTGGAAGGAAAAAGGTGCCACAGCAACGATCCGAAAATGATGCAACGGCAACATCTCGGTTCCGGTAACTCGTTGAGAGACCGGTGCAAAAGCAAAGGTGGAGTGAGCGTGGTATGCAAGAAGAAAAGTGGGGTGATCCCGTCACCGGGTTCCCACGAGTCGGCGACGAGGCAACCGAGGAGCACGACAAAAGATGATACGAACACGAAGCACACAAGTGGAGCATCTCATACAACACAACAAGCATTCATCCACGGGCATCGTCTCGGGGTTATACCTTCGAAGCGTTCATTCTCGGAGCGGTTCGAGTCGTCAAGGGAAGTAGTCGTTCACGTTCCATTTCGGAGAGGGAAGTAGTGGTACACGTTCGTAGAGGGAAGTAGTCGTTCCATTTCCGAAGAGGTACTTGTCGTGGCATCGGACGTCTTCGGGGCGACGGTAGTCGAACTTGACGCTTGCATTACACGGGTCGTAGAGGAAGTAGTCGTTCTCGCGATTTGTAGAGGAAGTAGGCATTCACGTGGTCGTCGAGGGAAGTAGTTGTACACGAGGCAATGAGGTCGTCGTGGTACACATTCATGTAGAGGTACTTGCGGTCTCGGCGACGGTAGTTGTTCACGTTCGTAGATGTACTTGACGGTTTCGAGTGCTCCGAGCGTCGCGGTACTTGGCGCTTCAAAACGTTCGTCGTGGTACTTGCCGTAGGGGTACTTTTCGCGTCGTAGTACTTGTCAAAAACCCCATCGGATGTAGTCGTACAGGCGTCGAGGTACTTGGGGTCTCCGTGCACTTGGCGTCTCTGGAAGAGGAACATGGCAGATCCGATGCACACAAAAGAAAGACCACGCTCGAGCTTCACGGAGGCAGTAGCAAGGAGGCGAGTAGAGGAGGAGCACAACCATGGCAGCAGCAGAGCTTGGAGCTCGGCTCCATGGCGGTAGCTGCAGGCGGTGGTGAATGAGGGGATGTCGGCAGCAGCGGTCGCCGGCACAGCACGGTGGCGGCGCTGGCCCGTGGCTGAAGGGACCCGATGGCCTTGCCGAGGCCGAGGCGGCGAGGTAGGGAAGGAGAAGCGGGAGGCGGAGGTTGCAGGGAAGGCCTGGGCGTGGGCTCGCGCAGCGATGGGTGTCGAGGCCACTGGAGGGAGGAGGCGCGACGGTGGTGGCGAGGACGGGCGGGGCCGACGCGAGGCGCGGAGGGAGCTTCAGCGGCGGTCGAGGGAATCGGGGCAAGGGGGACGAGGTGGCGCGGGGCCATGGCGGCCAAGGAGCTGCTCGTGGCCGCGCTGGACGGCGGAGACGAGGGGAATGGTGCGGGGCGCGGGGATCGAAGGGAGGAGGGCTCGGGCGAGGAGATGCATATTGACGAAACACCACATTTATTTATTTAGTTGACTCTCGTTTATTTACAAGACAAGGTTAAATGTTGGTTAACATGACAAGAGGTGAAACAAAATAAAACTACACTAACTAGGCAATTTAAATGAGGCCGGAGAATAACAACAATTCCGGAAAATCCCCATGAGCATGTTTAATAATTATTAAAGCAACAACAAAAGCACACATTTTAATGTTGTTAGCATGATGCGGATGATATGATCAAGTTTATGCAATTTATTAAAGGTTGACAAGAGGGATATGAAGTATCGTCACCGTGGTGGAAGGAAAAGGGTGCCACGGCAACATATCGGTTCCGGTAACTCATTGAGAGTCCGGTGCAAAAGATGAAGGGCGGCGTGAACGAGTCAAACGAGATGAAAGGTGGGGCGATCCCGTTTCCGGGTTCCCACGGGTCGGCGACGAGGCAACCGAGGAACATGAAAAATGGACGAAACGGCACGGAGCACACACGGGAAACATTTCATACAACACACAAGCATCACACGGGTCATCGTCTCGGGTTATACCTTTGAAGCGTGCGTTTCGGGGCGGTTCGAGACGTAGTGGAAGTAGTGGTACTCACGGTCGTAGAGGAAGAAGTCGTTCACATTCGGAGAGGAAGTAGCCGTTCACGAGGTCGCCAACGAGTAGTCGTTCCATAGAGGGAAGTAGTGGTACACGGGGCGACGGTAGTGGTACACGCCGTAGAGGGAAGTAGTTGTTCTCGTTCCGTTTCGGAGAGGGAAGTAGTCGAACACGTTTCTTCACCGAAGGTAGTCGTACACGTTCGTTCCGTAGAGGTACTTGACGCATCGTCTTGTGTCGGCGTTCTCGTATCGTAGATGTACACGGGGCGACGGTAGTCGAGCTTGAAGGTCGTCGACACGGTGTCGAGGGAGGTAGTGGTACACGTTTGTTGTTCCCGAACTTGGCCATCATTGTTCTTTCGGGTTGTAGTTGTACTCGAAGTTCGGAGTCCGGATCTTGCCGGTGGTGTACTTGACGAGCCTGCACGTGGAGGTACTTGGCGAAAAACATGAAGACGCAGCAACTTGGTGGAGGAAACTTGACAGTCT
The DNA here is from genome assembly GCA_902687465.1 of Secale cereale. Taxonomy (NCBI): domain Eukaryota; kingdom Viridiplantae; phylum Streptophyta; class Magnoliopsida; order Poales; family Poaceae; genus Secale; species Secale cereale. The sequence continues at coordinate 455,290,005 of LR738711.1, read as the reverse complement.
TGGGGGCGCCGATGGCGCTGTCGAGGTGCTGGAGCTGCGGCGGCCGCGGGGCTCGTGATGGTCTTGCAGCAGCAGCAAGGGCATCGGGGAGGAAGGAGGCCGCGGGCGACCTTGGACGGGGAGGACGGCGGACGAGGAGGCAGCAGGCCTCATCGCTGGAGTTGTGTGCATCTGGACGAGGAGGACGGGGCCGAGGCCCTGGGGCGGCAGGGAGCTGCTCGAGCTGGCAGCGGCGTCCACGGCCAAGGCGGACGGCGGGGCGGCTCCTGGCCAGAGGGAAGGCCGGCGGAGGCAAGGCAAAGCCTGGCGACTGAGGCCGCTGGAGTTGGCCGCCTGGAGGAAGGAATGGCCGGGGCGCACCGTGCTCCTGGCGCAGCGGGGCAGGGCGCTGCGGCATGGTCCGAGCCGGCTCGCGGGGCGAGCGCCCCAGGCGCGCGGGACTGGCGCGGGAAGGAGCGGCCTCCTGGCTGCTCGCGGGTGAGGCTGGAGAGGCGGCCCATGGCGCGCGCAGAGGAGAAGGCCTGAGGCCGCTGGCGAGGGAGATCGGCGCTGGAGGAGAGGCGCTCCTGGCGAGGCGACCTGGCGGGCAGAAGGGAGCTCGAGGAGGGGCGCGGTGCCATGGCGCGGTAGGAGGAGGAGTCGGGGGCGCTTGGAGCAGAAGGGATCGGGACGAAGGGAGATGGGAATCGGGCTGGAGGAGCGAGACTGGGTTCTGTCGCGAGGGAGAGCGGGTCGAGTGTGGCGGCGGCGCACAGGGAGGTCGAGGGGGAGATGGAGGCTGCGGGAGATCGCTAGGGTTGGCGCTGCTGGGCCAAAAGGGGGGGAAGTATGGGCCGAAGGGATGGGCCTAGAGCAG
>LR738711.1:455265361-455289139 GCA_902687465.1 Secale cereale | reverse complement strand
AGGAGTCGGGGGCGCTTGGAGCAGAAGGGATCGGGACGAAGGGAGATGGGAATCGGGCTGGAGGAGCGAGACTGGGTTCTGTCGCGAGGGAGAGCGGGTCGAGTGTGGCGGCGGCGCACAGGGAGGTCGAGGGGGAGATGGAGGCTGCGGGAGATCGCTAGGGTTGGCGCTGCTGGGCCAGAAGGGGGGGGGGGAAGTATGGGCCGAAGGGATGGGCCTAGAGCAGCAGGGCGGCCTGGCTGGCCTAAGAGGCCGACGGCGCGGGCTCTCTCTCTCCCTTCTCAGGATTTTCTTTTTAAAACAGAAAAAGAAAGAAGAAAGAAAAGGGAAGACAAAAAAAGGTTAGAGAAGGGGTTTGGGCAAAAGTTAGCACATGGGAGTATTTTTCTCGGGCATCATAAAAAGAGCACAGTCCGAGAAAAATAGAAAAGGCGTGATCGGAAAATAATTCAAACATATTTGAATTTAATTCAAATAGTTTTGAACTAAGACTTGATTATTGAAGTGTCCAAAAATGTTCGAATTTTCGGAGGAACCTCGATAAATAGGAAGAATTATAGGGAGGGTTTGACGGTGAAACTTGAATCAAAAGATGTCTGGAGAATAAATGCAAGTGTGTTGGGTTATTCCGAAGCAAATGGAATATTTTAATATAGCTCCCTAAAATATTGAGAGACTTTTATATGTTATAAAGAGAAGTCACTTCCCTCGATTTAAATGGACCGAAGGTCCACACAATTTATTTAGGTTGCGATGCAAAATAAAAATGACATGATGGCATGATGACATGATGCAATGCAAAATAAATAACACAAGCACAAATGAAACACACGGGCAACCCGGAACATCTGGAATCTTCTGGAATCTTCTGGGACATCGGTATTCGGGCGTCACAACTCTCCCACACTAACAGAGGATCTCGACCCGAGATCCTAGAGATAGCACCGGGTAAAAACGAAAAAGAAGAGGTAAAACAAAGTTGCTTCTTTGACAGACGAGTGAAACCACGAACCTTGAGAGGTTGAACAAAATGAAAGAAGAATGCAACGGAGATGAACGAAGTTAAGAACACTCCGTTAGAAAAAGAGGCACAAGGAACATCGAGAACCTTGTAGGTTGAAAGACATGAAACAAGAGCTCACGGATGACAAAAGAATTCCAAAACCACTCCGGTTACCCAAGATTGAGAAGGAATAAGAACGAAATAATTTGGACAGCACTCCGTCTGAAAATGGAAGGAAAATGAGCAAGAACTTGCCAAGATGGGAAGATACTTGATGAAATCAACAACATATTGCCTCCGAAACAATTAAAGAATGGCACAAGGGGTAAGAAAGATTCAGACAGCACTCCGGAATGAAAGAATAGAATATAGTTCAATGAAAGAAATGAACGGAGAAGAAAAAGACAACTTCTCTCAAAATTGAATTTGAAAGAGCATCCTTACAAAGAAGGGTTGAACGGAGTTGTTGGAAAAATCAACAACGACAAGAATAAACTCGTAGTGGGCTTATGGAAAACATCTCAAAATTATGAGGTGACAACCGGCCACTAACGAAAACGATTGATTGGATTGAGATCAACAAGGAGATGAAAAACTTATCTCCTCGGAAGGATTAATGAAGAACTTGGGTCATTTATAAGCACCACAATACAACAATCCTTAGGGAAAGCTTTTAGGTGAATTATAACCCAAGATGACTCCAACAAATAAATTAAAGGGTTGAAAAGATCTCCTGAACAAGGAAAATGACGGTTTTAAATATCTCATTCTTGATAACTCGTGAATCATGAAACATGAAGGGAAAATTGTCAAGAATGACATAACACCACCTCAAAAGATAAGGGAGCAAGAATTGCACTTCGAAAGCATGATGAAGAATGCTTGAGCTTCAACAAGAATCCTGATGAAGACTTCGAGGATGAATTAAATCATGATGAACCACCATGAGACTCCGGTATTAAAGCATGAGAAGTGGAAATGAAAAGAATAAGATTTAAGGCCTGCGATGAATTAGATGGAGCTTGAAATGATATAATTGGAATAACTTGGAGCTCCGGAAAACAAGATGAACAACTTAGAACCGAGAATATGATATGATGAACAAGCTCCGGAAAAAGAGATTAAATCACCTTGAAGGAATAAGAATAAGAATTATGTCATGCATCTCCTTCGCCAATTTAAATTGATGACAACCAACGGATTTGGCATACTACTTATTCTCGTTGCAAAGAATTAAAGAGAGATCTAGTACAAACTTGGATAAATCTTCAACAAAACACCGGTAGGATTATGAAAAGAACAAAAGAATTAAAACGATAACAACGGAAGGATAAACTTGAATGAACCACCGTAAGAATATGGAGACGAACGAAGAGACATCAATGACGAATATTTGGAGGACGAAGTTGAAAACTGAGAACGAAGAATCATCTGAAATGATGGCCTTCGGAGGAACACAAAGAAAAGAATTCATGAAATGCTTCGGATGGCATAAAAGAATTCCTCACAATTGTAAAAATAATGAGGATGGCATGAAGCTAGAACCACGAATCTTCAAGAAGACGGGCCAAGATTTAAGAGAAACACTTCTCCGGTCTCCAAATGTTGAGAAGACGATGAGATACACCACCATGAATTGTTGAGGCACTCCGGAATGAAGAATTAAAAGGTTGAAACAATGATGGACAAGAATTGAACGCGATCTTGGAGAAGGTATGTGACTGATGGAAATCATACTTACGTCACACTTTGAAAAGAATTCTCCGGAAAAAGAAGAGTCAGGTAAGATCCTGGAAAAGACCTGTGGGTTAGGGCCCACTCAAAGAAATCACCGTTGAAAAGATTGCTTAAGAGATATTGCACCGATTGAATTAAATGGCTTGAATAAGATAGCAATCCTCAAAATAATTGAACGGATTAAGAATGGAATTATGAATCTTCAGCACTCCGGATATGAATAGCAAGAGGAGAATGATTAAATGGTGCACCGGAATAAGAAAGCATTGTGAAATGAGGAAAAAGGATAAGATCAACACCGAAATCTTGAATTACATCCACCGGCAGAATTTGAGAACAAAAGAATGATGAACTTGAAACTCTTGAGCATCTTCACGATAAATCACCGGATAAGAACATTGAAGGAAAAGAATGAAGAAATATCACATGAATAAAATGGATATTTCATTTGAGAATTCTGGCTCCAAGAAGAAGAAGGGTGGGAGGGCGGGTAAAACAAAGACAACTAGGGATGAATGAAACAGACAAATCGTCAGATTTCTCAACGGCGTCCGTATGGAATAACTTGAAGAGAAGGCACACCGGTTGAAAAGGATTAACATGACTATCTTGATGATCAAGAAGGACTAGCACTCCCATAGAAATATGAGAACACCGATTAGGAAAGGTATGGAATCAACATTTGACATCGAAGCAACTCGAATACCATTATCAAAACGAAACAAAGGATAGATATGCAACATGATCTTCGCAATATCATCCAAACAGAGAATTGAACGAATGAATTCCACAGGTACATCAACTTGATGAGAAGCCACTTGGAGAACAAAAGGTAAATAAAAAGGAACAAGGAACAGATAGAACAAATACAAGATAGAAGCTTCGTTCGACATCTTCGTGCTGAAAGCTCATGGAACATGTTACAAAAGGGTTTTGCAATCCCCGGATCAGCATAGCCAAGGACCCTTTAAGATGCAACTCCCGATCGGAACAAGCCCATAAAACCACTTCACTCAATGTAGAACCCCGAACTTCATATCGAGCATCCGTTGGAAGAATGCCTAGAACTACTAGATGAACCCACCTATAGATTTCCGAAAGTTTCCAGTTATGCAATCAGGTGTTGGGGATACACGGGAAGCACCGCGCAATCAACTCTAAACCTACATCCAGGTGTATCCATCCTTCAACACATAACCAGTCTTTCTCGGAAACTGTTTACCTCGGACCTTCGAAAAGCATCCACTATAACAAGCTATGGCAATACTCTAGAACTACCTCCCCAGTACTGGGTGATGTCGGGGTTATCTTGCCACTAACCGTATAGGAGAGATTTTCGATGTCGGCCGTCTTAAGTATTCTAGTACTGCCGCGATGGATTTGTGACGACAACACCTCGGAGCTCAACTCCCCGGGACACTGCCACAACCCCTAATGACAGGAGGCATCGAGAACAATGTTCTTGTCACAAAGACATCGAAACAATCCAAACAATACTCGCGTGATCCTAAAAAAAATTTGGTGCAATTTTTGAAAGTAGAAGAGATAAGAGTAATCGCCAGGAGTCCTCACCAGAATGAAAAGAGAAGAGGAGCAAAGAATTCCTACTCTCCGATATAATATAGGACTCAAAATGTTTTTCAGTGTGTGCCTAGACTCAACCGTCAACGATTCGATCAATCAGTGGGGGCTTCTAGGTCGGAGAAGGCTCTGAATACCAACTTGTAATGCCCAGGATGGGACTATACCTCCTACGTGTCGAGGCACGACTTAAAGGTATAAGCCCATCCTAGAATGATCTCAAGTTTGGTATCTTTGCACGACTCATGTAAAAGAGGGATTAAATTGCAAAAGAAGATAGTTGGCTTACACTCGCCACTTCACACAATACATTACATAAGCATCATTCAAAACATCACAACCCGACTACGGGTGAAGATCCAAAAGAAAGATACCAAAACAACATAAAGCCACAGGTCAGGAACAAATCCTAGTAGAAACCACTACTGATCGTCGAAACGTCACAAGCATACGGCCAAACTCTTCTTCGAGCGCCTGGAGAAGAACTGATCCAACTCCTGCATCAAACTCGGCTGAACCTGCATCTGGTGTGGTGAAGTAACTGTGAGCCACAGAGGACTCAGCAATCCCGTTCCCGGGTAACAAGACTATTTAAGCCTTGGGTGAGGACAAGGCTGAAGAAAGAACGAGAGGTGAAGGAACAACAAGAGTCTGCAGCAGCAACTAGCACTAGCTTACGTAATAGAGAGCGAGAAGAGAAGTGCCTCGGTCGAAAGATGATCACGAAGTGATCCTAACTAAAGCCGGTCAAACATAACCCCACCGTGTTCAACTCCCGAATCCCTATTCGGAAATTGACAGTCACGGAACACACGCTGGTAGTGTATTGGAACATTGTGTCAAGTTATCTACAACCGGATATTAACAAGCTCCCATCTGCCACATAACCGCGGGCACGGCTTTCGAAAGTTCAAACCCTGCAGGGGTGTTCCAACTTGACCCATTACAAGCCCACGATCCGCGGAGTCGCAACTCCAAAGTGGGAAGACCCGAGTATTCTCGGAATCCCGTGCTCAAGTTAAACCGAACTAAGGTAAGGCTAATCCAGCAAATCCTCCCGGCGTGTTGACACCCTGATAGTAGCCGCGCGTATCTAAGTCTCAGGACATGACCGGATGAGTCATCCTACAGGTTTTTACCAAACCTCAAGTTTCCTTGAGGTGGCCCCGCAGTCTGCTCGTTTCGGACCAACACTCATGTGGAGCACTGGCCCGGGGGGTTGAATTAAAAATAAAAGGGATAGCTAGTCCAAATGCAAGTTTTATTAGTTATTAGGCAAATAGTACCAATGTTGGGACTTGCTGGAAAAGACTTAGCACTTAGCGGTTTATCGAGGGGGTCCCATACACCCCAACCATGTTAGGAACGCATAATCAAGGAACATAACACCGGTTTATACGGTTCCTAACGGCATGAGTGGAACAAATCATCAAGCAAAAGGCTTAGCCTTCCACCCTTGCCAATATATAGATGATTTCATTTAAGCATTTATATAGTGTGATATAACCCAACCAAACTTCAACATGAAGCAAGCATCTTCAATCTTCACCTGCAACTAGCAACGCTATAAGAGGGGGCTGAGCGAAGCCTACGTATAGCCAATCAATGGTTTGCATAGGTAGGGTAGTTAGACAGGATCATGGTTACAATAGGAGGCTGACAGGAAAACATGGGCATCGAGGCAATATACTAAAGAGCGATACTCCAGCAATAGGCAAAGATAGTAATGGTATCCGGGTTCGGTCATCTTGCCTGGGATTCTACAAGGGAGAAGAACGGATCCATGAAGTAGACGGAGCAACACAGAAGAGAGAAACCTCACAACTCCGGAACGAAACCGAAGCTAACCAGAGAAGCAACCGGAAAGAAAGAAACAACACGGTAAACACACAAGCATAGACATGGCATACGATGCACAAACAAGTATGATGCATGTCCGGTTTAAATATGCATGGCATGGCAAAGTGCACAACAAAACTACAAGTTAAGTGGAGCTCAATATGCAACGAGTTGCATATTGACGAAACACCACATTTATTTATTTAGTTGACTCTCGTTTATTTACAAGACAAGGTTAAATGTTGGTTAACATGACAAGAGGTGAAACAAAATAAAACTACACTAACTAGGCAATTTAAATGAGGCCGGAGAATAACAACAATTCCGGAAAATCCCCATGAGCATGTTTAATAATTATTAAAGCAACAACAAAAGCACACATTTTAATGTTGTTAGCATGATGCGGATGATATGATGAAGTTTATGCAATTTATTAAAGGTTGACAAGAGGGATATGAAGTATCGTCACCGTGGTGGAAGGAAAAGGGTGCCACGGCAACATATCGGTTCCGGTAACTCGTTGAGAGTCCGGTGCAAAAGATGAAGGGCGGCGTGAACGAGTCAAACGAGATGAAAGGTGGGGCGATCCCGTTGCCGGGTTCCCACGGGTCGGCGACGAGGCAACCGAGGAACATGACAAACGGACAAAACGGCACGGAGCACACACGGGAAACATTTCATACAACACACAAGTATCACACGGGTCATCGTCTCGGGTTATACCTTTGAAGCGTGCGTTTCGGGGTGGTTCGAGACGTAGTGGAAGTAGTGGTACTCGCGGTCGTAGAGGAAGAAGTCGTTCACGTTCGGAGAGGAAGTAGCCGTTCACGAGGTCGCCAACGAGTAGTCGTTCCGTAGAGGGAAGTAGTGGTACACGGGGCGACGGTAGTGGTACACGCCGTAGAGGGAAGTAGTTGTTCTCGTTCCGTTTCGGAGAGGGAAGTAGTCGAACACGTTTCTTCACCGAAGGTAGTCGTACACGTTCGTTCCGTAGAGGTACTTGATGCATCGTCTTGTGTCGGCGTTCTCATATCGTAGATGTACACGGGGCGACGGTAGTCGAGCTTGAAGGTCGTCGACACGGTGTCGAGGGAGGTAGTGGTACACGTTTGTTGTTCCCGGACTTGGCCATCATTGTTCTTTCGGGTTGTAGTTGTACTCGAAGTTCGGAGTCCTGATCTTGCCGGTGGTGTACTTGACGAGCCTGCACATGGAGGTACTTGGCGAAAAACATGAAGACGCAGCAACTTGGTGGAGGAAACTTGACAGTCTTGGGGGCGCCGATGGCGCTGTCAAGGTGCTGGAGCTGCGGCGGCCGCGGGGCTCGTGATGGTCTTGCTGCAGCAGCAAGGGCATCGAGGAGGAAGGAGGCCGAGGGCGACCTTGGACGGGGAGGACGGCGGACGAGGAGGCAGCAGGCCTCATCGCTGGAGCTGTGTGCGTCTGGACGAGGAGGACGGGGCCGAGGCCCTGGGGCGGCAGGGAGCTGCTCGAGCTGGCAGCGGCGTCCACGGCCAAGGCGGACGGCGGGGCGGCTCCTGGCCAGAGGGAAGGCCGGCGGAGGCAAGGCAAAGCCTGGCGACTAGGCCGCTGGAGTTGGCCGCCTGGAGGAAGGAATGGCCGGGGCGCACCGGGCTCCTGGCGCAGCGGGGCAGGGCGCTGCGGCGTGGTCCGAGCCGGCTCGTGGGGCGAGCGCCCCAGGCGCGCGGGACTGGCGCGGGAAGGAGCGGCCTCCTGGCTGCTCGCGGGCAAGGCTGGGGAGGCGGCCCATGGCGCGCGCAGAGGAGAAGGCCTGAGGCCGCTGGCGAGGGAGATCGGCGCTGGAGGAGAGGCGCTCCTGGCGAGGCGACCTGGCGGGCAGAAGGGAGCTCGAGGAGGGGCGCGGTGCCATGGCGCGGTAGGAGGAGGAGTCGGGGGCGCTTGGAGCAGAAGGGATCGGGACGAAGGGAGATGGGAATCGGGCTGGAGGAGCGAGACTGGGTTCTGTCGCGAGGGAGAGCGGGTCGAGTGTGGCGGCGGCGCACAGGGAGGTCGAGGGGGAGATGGAGGCTGCGGGAGATCGCTAGGGTTGGCGCTGCTGGGCCAAAAGGGGGGGAAGTATGGGCCGAAGGGATGGGCCTAGAGCAGCAGGGCGGCCTGGCTGGCCTAAGAGGCCGACGGCGCGGGCTCTCTCTCTCCCTTCTCAGGATTTTCTTTTTAAAACAGAAAAAGAAAGAAGAAAGAAAAGGGAAGACAAAAAAAAAAGGTTAGAGAAGGGGTTTGGGAAAAAGTTAGCACATGGGAGTATTTTTCTCGGGCATCATAAAAAGAGCACAGTCCGAGAAAAATAGAAAAGGCGTGATCGGAAAATAATTCAAACATATTTGAATTTAATTCAAATAGTTTTGAACTAAGACTTGATTATTGAAGTGTCCAAAAATGTTCGAATTTTCGGAGGAACCTCGATAAATAGGAAAAGAATTATAGGGAGGGTTTGACGGTGAAACTTGAATCAAAAGATGTCTGGAGAATAAATGCAAGTGTGTTGGGTTATTCCGAAGCAAATGGAATATTTTAATATAGCTCCCTAAAATATTGAGAGACTTTTATATGTTATAAAGAGAAGTCACTTCCCTCGATTTAAATGGACCGAAGGTCCACACAATTTATTTAGGTTGCGATGCAAAATAAAAATGACATGATGGCATGATGACATGATGCAATGCAAAATAAATAACACAAGCACAAATAAAACACACGGGCGACCCGGAACATCTGGAATCTTCTGGAATCTTCTGGGACGTCGGTCTTCGGGCGTCACAGAGATGCTGGCTCGGGCTAGGTTAGGCCTGGTGTTGGGCCAGGAGGGAACTGGGCCTGCTAGGGAGGGAAGCTAAGGCCCAGATGGCCTATCTCTCTCCTCCTCTGAAAAGTAAAACAAAACCGAGAAGAAAAAGAAAAAGGAGAGAAGAAAAAGAAAGGGGTAGAGTTTGGGCAAGAGGTTATTTTTCCTGGACTCGCAAAAATGTCCACGGTCCACGAAAAATAGGAGAGGCAAGAAAAGAGAAAGAGAAGGCATGGGGAAAATAAGCAAGTGTGTGTTGGTGAATATCCAAACAATTGGAATAATTTTTATAATATAGCTCCCTAAATATTGGGAGGACATATGTTATAAAGAGAAGTCATCCTTCCCTCGATTTAAATGGACCGAAGGTCCACACCATTTATTCAAGTTGAGATGCAAAAGGTTAAAGACATGATGGCATGATGACATGATGCAAAGCAAAATAAATAACGCAAGCACAAAAGAAACACACGGAAGAACCCGGAACATCTAGAATCTTCTGGAATCTTCTGGGACGTCGGTCTTCGGGCGTCACAACTCTCCCACACTAACAGAGGATCTCGACCCGAGATCCTAGAGATAGCACCGGGTAGAAACGAAAAAGAAGAGGTAAACAAAGTTGCTTCTTTGACAGACGAGTGAAACCAAAGAACCTTGAGAGGTTGAACAATCCTGAAAGAAAGAATACAATGGAGATGAATGAAGATAAGAGCACTCCGGTAAAAGGAGGAACAAGGAACACAAAGAGAACCTTGTAGGTTGAAAGACATGAAACAAGAGCTTACGAACCAAAAGAATAAGAAACCGCAATGGTATAGCCAAGGAATAAGAAAGACAGAATTTGGACAGCACTCCGTCTGAAAATGGAAGGAATTAACAAGAACTTGAGGAGATGGGAAGATACTTGATGAAATCAACAGCACACAGCCTCCGGAACATTGAAAAAATGGCACAAGGGTAAGGAAGGCTTCAGACAGCACTCCGGTTGAAAAGAGAGGCAAAACTAGATAATGACGGAACTGAATGAAGAATACAACACTCTGATTAAGTGATAAGCTAGGAAAAAACAAGATCTCGATAAAACGAGATGCTGGTCAAAGAGAGCAACATCACAATGCCTCCGGAATGAAAGAATAGTATATAAATGAAAGAAAGAATTGAACGGAGAAGAAAAAGACAACTTCTCCGACAAATGAGTATGAAAATCATCCTTACGAAGAAGGGTTGAATGGAGTTGTTGGAAAAATCAACACGAAATGAATAAGCTTGATGTGGGCTTATGGAAAACATCTCAAAATTATGAGGTGACAACCAGCCACTAACGGAAACAATTGATTGGCTTGAGATCAGCAAGGAGACGAAAAACTTATTTCACCGGAATGATAAATGAAGAACTTGGGTCATTTATAAGCACCATAATAGCAACAATCCTTAGGGAAAGCTTTTAGGTGAATTATAACCCAAGATGACTACAACGAATAGATTGAAGGGTTGGAAAGATCTCCTAAACAAAGAAAATGATGGGTTTAAATATCTCATTCTTGATAACTCGTGAATCATAATTCATGAAGGAATTGTCAAGAATGACATAACACCATCTGAAAAGATAAGGTGGAAAGGATTGCCATTGGAAAGCATGATGAAGAATGCTTGAGCTCCAACAAGAATCTTGATGAAGACTTCGAGGATGAATTAAATCATAATGAACCATGATGAAAAACTCCGGTAATGAAATCCTGAGATGCGAAAGATGAAAAGAATAAGATTCAAGGCCTGCGATGAATTAGGTGGAGCTTTGGAATGATATAATTGAAATACTTGGAACTCCGGAAAAACAAGATGAACAACTTAGAACCGAGAATATGATATGATGAGCAAGCTCCGGAAAACAGAGATTAGTCACTTCGAGGAAAAATAAGAATAAGATTTACTGTATGCTTATCCTTCATCAAATTAAATTGATGACAAGCAACAGAATTGGCCTACTACTTATTCTCATTGGAAAGAATTAAGAGAGATCTCGGACAAACTTGAGAAAGTAATCAACGAATCACCGGTAGGATTATGAAAAGAACAAATGAATTAATACGATAACAAGGAAGAGTAAACTTGAAAGAACCACCGTAAGAATATGGAGACGAACGAAGAGGAATCAATGAAGAATAGTTGGAGGGCGAAGTTGAAAACTGAGAACGAAGAAATCTTCTGAAATGATGGCCTTCGGAGGATCACAATGGAAAGAATTCATGAAATGCTTCGGATGGGATAAAAGAATTCCCCACAATCGGAACAATAATGAGTATGGCATGAAGCTAGAACCATGAATCTTCAAGAGAACGGGCCAAGATTTAAGAGAAACACTTCTCCGGTCTTCAATTGTTTGGAATGAAGACGAGAAATGCCATGAAGAATTTCGAGATACTCCGGACGAATGACAAGAGGAAGGTGGAGCAAAAGATGGAAATAATTGAAAACAAGCTTGGAGAAGGCATGTGACTGATAGAGATCATTCTTACGTCACACTTTGAAAAGAATTTCATAATACTCCGGAAAAAGAAGAGTCAGGTAAGATCCTGGAAAAAGACCTGTGGGTTAGGGCCCACTCAAAGAAATCACCGTTGAAAAAGATTGCTTAAGAGATATTGCACCGGTTGAATTAAATGGCTTGAATAAGATGTTAATCCTCAAAATAGCTTGAACGGATTAAGAATGGAAACACGAATCTTCTGAGATACCTTGAACACTCCGGATAAGAATTATATGGAGTTGAATAATCAAGAGAGACTTTGGATAAGAATTCCCACATTGGAAAACATGTGAAACAAGAGGCACAGATATGATCAATACGGAAGCTTGGATTACATCCACCAGAGAAGAAACGAGAACGAAGAATGATGAACTTGAAGCTCTTGAGCATCTTCCTGAGAATCACCGGATAAGAACATTGAAGGAAAAGAATGAAGAAATATCACATGAATAAAATGGATACTTCATCTGAGAATTTCTTGCTCCGAGAAGAAGAAGGGTGAGAGGGTGGGGAAAACAAGGACAACTTGGGATGAATGAAACATACACCGTTGAGAAAAGACTGAGAGTTGATCTTGCAGATGATGAAAAGATCGGATTAACTTGAAGCAAAGGCACATCGGTTGAAAAGGATTAACATGAAGATCTCGATGGTCAAGAAGAATTAGCATCTTGGTTGATATAATTTCTGAAATGAATGATGATTTTTCTACCGATAATGAAAACCTTGGAAAAAAGGTTCCTACCGATATCTTGGTTGATATAATTTCTGAAATGAATGATGATTTTTCTATTCAAAACAATGGGTTAGGCTTCTTCCTTGAGCGAAGGCTTATGACCTTCTGCCAAAAGAACGCCTATAATGATGAATTGGTTGTTCATTACAAAGGGCCAAAAGAGGAACCTATTCCTCCTGAGATTCATGTGGGGGACTTTTGTCCCATTAATTTTAGCCCTTTTGATTACTTTTGCTTGCCACAAAGGAAACTTGCTGCTGAACGTAGGGAATATGAGATGAGCTTTCGCGACATATCGTATCATTATGGCATTACCTAGATCTATCTATGTATCGTGCCTAGCTAGGGGCGTAAAACGATAGCGCTTGTTGGGAGGCAACCCAATTTTATTTTTTTGTTTTTGCTACTGTTAGGGAATAAATATTGCATCTAGCTTCTGTTTAGATGTGGTTTTGTGTTTTGTTTAGTGTTTGTGCCAAGTAGAACCTTTGGGAAGACTTGTGTGAAGTTTATGTGATCTTGTTGTGAAAAACAGAATCGTTAGCGCTCGCGAGAATGGTCATCAGATTTTACTGGAGCGTGCTATTTAGTTGATTCTTTCTGAAGATGATTAATATACAAATTCCTCACGTTTAACAATTTAGTTTGAATTTTTTGGAGTGACAAAAGTATGCGAAACCTACAGATTACTACAGACTGTTCTGTTTTTGACAGATTTAGTTTTTCATGTGTTGTTTGCTTATTTCAATGCATCTATGAGTAATATTGGGAAGTATGAACCATAGAGAAGTTGGAATACATTAGGTTTAACACCAATATAAACAAATAATGAATTCATTGTAGTACCTTTGTGTAGTGGTTTGCTTTCTTATACTAACCGAGCTCACGAGATTTTTGTCTAAGTTTTGTGTTGTGAAGTTTTCAAGTTTTGAGTATTGCTTTGATGGACTATGGAACAAAGAGTAGCAAGGTCCTAATCTTGGGGATGCCCATGGCACCCCAAGTAAAATTCAAGGACAACCAAAAGCCTAAGTTTGGGGATGGCCCGGGAAGGCATCCCCTCTTTCGTCTTCATCCATCGGTAACTATACTCGAAGCTATATTTTTATTCACCACATGATATGTGTTTTACTTGGAGCGTCTTGTATAATTTGAGTCTTTGCTTGTTAGTTTGCCACAATTATCCTTGCTGGACACACCTATTTGATAGAGTTAAATATGTCCTAGGAATTTTTAGAACACTCTATGTGCTTCACTTATATCTTTTGAGTTGAATAGTTTTTGCTCTAGTGCTTCACTTATATCGCACGGTGGTGATAATATTTTGAAGAAATTATTGAACTATCATGCTTCACTTATATCCTTTTGAGAGTCTATTAAAACAGCATGGTAATGTGTTTAGGCTATAAAACTAGTCTCCACATGATAGACATCCAATATCAATGTAGTAAAAACTTTCACACTAAGTGCATTGAATATGATGAGAAGTTGGATGCTTGATAATTGTTTTGAGATATGGGGATAGTGATATTAGAGCCATGCTAGTGGAGTTATTATGAAATTGAGAAATGCTTGTGTTAAGGTTAGTGATTCCCGTATCATGCACGTATGGTGAACCGCTATGTGACGAAGTTAGAGCATGAGGTATCTGTAAAGTGTCAACCTTTGTGTGGAGGTCGGGGGCGCGCAATGGTTAACTCATACCAACCTCCCCCCTAGGAGCATGTGTTGATTGCTTTGTTTTGATGACTCGTAGATTTTTGCAATAAGTATATGAGTTCTTATGACTAATGTTGAGTCCATGGATTATACGCACTCTCACCCTTCCACCATTGCTAGCCTCTCTTGTATCGCACAATTTTCGCCAGTACCATACACCCACTATATATCCTTCCTCAAAACAGCCACCATATTATTCCTCAAAACAGCCACCATACCTACCTATCATGGCATTTCCATAGCCATTCCGAGATATATTGCCATGCAACTTTTCACCATTCCGTTCATATGACACGCATCATATTGTCATATTGCCATGCATGATCATGTAGTTGATATCGTATTTGTTGCGAAGCCACCATGCATAATTTTTCATACATGTCACTCTTGATTCATTGCACATCCCGGTACACCGCCGGAGGCATTCATATAGAGTCATACTTTGTTCTAGTTTCGAGTTCTAATATCGAGTTGTAATGAAAGTGTGATGATCATCATTATTAGAGCATTGTCCCATGGGAGGAAAGGCTAAATCAATAAAGCCCCTCCACACAAAAAAACGAAAAAGAAAGACCAAAGAAAAAAGAAAGGCCAAAAAAAAGAATAAAAAGAAAAAGGGACAATTGCTACTATCTTTTTCCACACTTGTGCTTCAAAGTAGCACCATGTTCTTCATGATAGTGAGTCTAATGTTTAGTCACTTTCGTATACTAGTGGGAATTTTCATTATAGAACTTGGCTTGTATATTCCAACGATGGGCTTCCTCAAATGCCCTAGGTCTTCGTGAGCAAGCAAGTTGGATGCACACCCTCTAGTTTCTTTTGTTGAGCCTTCATACATTTTTAGCTCTAGTGCATCCGTTGCATGGCAATCCCTACTCACTCACATTGATATCTATTGATGGGCATCTCCATAGCCCGTTGATACGCCTAGTCGATGTGAGACTATCTCCCTCCTTTTTGTCTTATCCACAACCACCTCTCTATTCCACCCATAGTGCTATGTCCATGGCTCACGCTCATGTATTGCGTGAAAGTTCAAAGAATAGAGTATGAAAACAAGTGCTTGGCTGAAATTGGGGTTGTGCATGATATGAATATTTTGTGTGATGAAGAGGGAGCATAGCCAGACTATATGATTTTGTAGGGATAACTTTCTTTATACATAGTATTTTGAGAAGACATGATTGCTTTGTTAGTATGCTTGAAGTATTATTATTTCTTATGTCAATATACACTTTTATCTTGAATCTTTCAGATCTGAACATTCATGCCACAATTAAGAGAATTACATTGAAAAACTATGTTGGTTAGCATTCCACATCAAAAATTCTGTTTTTATCATTTACCTACTCGAGGACGAGCAGGAATTAAGCTTGGGGATGCTTGATACGTCTCCAACGTATCTATAATTTTTGATTGTTCCATGCTATTATTTATGATGTTTTGGATGTTTCATGGGCTTTGTTATACACTTTTATATTATTTTTGGGACTAACCTACTAACCCAATGGCCTAGTCCAGATTGTTGTTTGTTGCCTGTTTCAGGGTTTTACAGAAAAGGGATATCAAACGGAGTCCAAATAGAATGAAACCTTCGGGAGAGATATTTTTGGATAAAATCACGCACGGGAGACTTGAGAACCATGGAGTAGGGGCCACGTGGAGCCCACGAGGGTGGGGCCCCCTAGGGCGCGCCCCTGCCTCGTGGGTCCCACGTAAGGCCCCCGGTGGCCTCCTTCCTCTATATAAGCCTACGTACCCCGAAACCATCAGATGAATAGAGAAAACCCTAGTTCCAGCACCGTAACCTTCTGTTCCCATGAGATCCCATCTTGGGGCCTGTTCCGGAGCTCCGCAGGAGGGGGGGGTCTTCCACGGAGTGCTTATACATCATCATCATCATCGCCTCACCATGAGTTGTGAGTAGTTTACCACAGACCTTCGGGTCCATAGCTAGTATCTAGATGGCTTCTTTTCTCTCTTTGGATCTCAATACAAAGTTCTCCTCGGTCTTCGAGGAGATCTATTCGATGTAATCTCTTTTTGCGGTGTGTTTGTCGAGATCCGATGTATTGTGGCTTTATGATCAAGATTATCTATGAGAAATATTTGGTTCTTCTCTGAACTCTTTATGTATGATTATAACATCCTTGCAAGTCTCTTCGAATTATTGGTTTGGTTTGGCCTACTAGATCTATAGTTCTTGCAATGGGAGAAGTGCTTGGCTTTGGGTTCAATCTTGCGGTGTCCTTTCCCAGTGAAAGTAGGGGCAGCAAGGCACGTATTGTATTGTTGCCATCGAGGATAGAAAGATGGGGTTTATATCATATTGCTTGAGTTTATCCCTCTACATCATGTGATCTTGCTTAAGGCGTTACTTTGTTCTTATGAACTCAATACACTAGATGCATGCTGGATAGCGGTCGATGTGTGGAGTAATAGTAGTAGATGCAAAATCGTTTCGGTCTACTTGTCTCGGACGTGATGCCTATATATAATGATCATGCCTAGATAGTCTCATAATTATTTGCTTTTCTATCAATTGCTCGACAGTAATTTGTTTACCCGCCGTAGAATATCGCTATCATGAGAGAAGCCACTAGAGAACACTATGGCCCCCGGGTCCATTCTCAACATATTAATCTACACCTACTTTACTTTTTCTGCTTTTTCTTTCTGTTCTTATAAACAAAAATACCAAAAATATAAACTATCATCTCTATCAGATCTAACTTTCGTAAGTGACCGTAAAGGGATTGACAACCCCTTATCGCGTTGGCTGCGAAGTTCTTATTTGTTTGTGCAGGTGCGAGGGACTCGCGCGTGGTCTCCTACTGGATTGATACCTTGGTTCTCAAAAACTGAGGGAAATACTTACGCTACTGTGCCGCATCTCCCTTTCCTCTTCGAGGGAATACAACGCAAGCTCGAGAAGTAGCAGAGTTCGATGAAGAGCGTGGATGTATGTACGTGACATACCACTATGATCAGTAGTGTTTCCTACTAGGGCCGATAGGGATTATCATGTGTGGTTTATTTTTCTTCGTTTGATTTTGTCCGTAGTCGGACTCTGTGTTCTCTGGATGAATGTATGTTTATTGTATTAATTGTGTGATGTGGCAAGTGTAAGCCAACTATTAAACTCTCTCTCATCCTATTCCACATGGGTTGTGTAAAGATACCATGCTTGAGACCATTCCAGAATGCGGTTATGACTCTAAGTCATGCCTCGACACGTAGGAGCTATAGCCGCATCCTGGGTGTTACATCAGGGACATCCGCGACGGGCGCCTCGGTCATCGCCCTGAGCGTGGCGACCGAGGCTACAACTGCGGAGGTCGCCGTGGTGGAGGACACTGGGAGAACCGCGACTCTCGCCAAGGCTGGCGCGATCAGCCTCGTGAGGACCACTGGGAGGGCCAACCTCGTGAGGGCCCTTGGAGGCATCAGCCTCTCAAGGGCCCTTGGAGGGATCAGCCTCATGAGGACCACCCTCAGGGCAACGTTGGCCTTCCTCCACTACCACCACCACCAAGAAGGAACGACGAGCACCACCAAGATGATGGGGCTGGGGCTTTCAAGAGCCTCGTGCCATCGCTTGCATCCTGGGCGGCGCTCAGGCCCCTGCCTCCCATCATGTCTTCAAGTAGTTCGCTCGTGAAGTGAATGCGGTCCTCCCCAAGCTCGAGGCAACACGTCCACTCAAATGGTCCAAGTACGTTGTCACCTTCGACTCAGCTAACCAACTCAAGTGCGCGGCTGCGGCCGGCGCCCTCCCGCTACTCTGCCCGCCTACCATCAGCAATGTGCTCGTCACCAAGACACTCATAGATGGTGGTGCGGGACTCAATGTCCCCTCCATCGAGACCTTCGACACGCTCCAAGTGCCATATGACCAGCTTCAGCCTACTAGGCCCTTCTCAGGAGTGACTGACGGCTCCACCACCCCAATAGGGCAAATCCGCCTCCCTGTCACCTTCGGCGACGACAAGAACTACCACACCTAGCTCATCGACTTTGACGTTGCCTACATCTGTCTCCCATACAATGCCATCCTCGGGTATCCGGCCTTGGCCAAGTTCATGGCGGCAACCCACCACGGCTACAACGTCCTCAAGATGCCAGGAAGCGGCGGCATCATCATAGTCGCCTGCCATGAGAAGGATACAGTGTGCTCCCTCCAGTGCGCCTCCAAGTTGTGGCGATCGAGAACCCAGATGCCGAGGGCTTTTCCTACCCTCCTGAGGCCGTCCCAAAGAAGAAGAAGCAGCTGCTCAGCCTGGGGCCTCGGGAGGGCGGGACGCCCGATGGCCGTGCCTCAGGACCTACGCCCATGGACGGGGTGCCTTCCCCTCTCGCATAGGAAGGCGCACCCGGCACCCTTCTCAGACTGGACTCAGGGGCTCTCCGCTGAAGGGCCGCTGGCCTGGCCAACGTCACGAGGGAGGCGCTCGGGCACCATATGGAGGCGTGTCCAGTGTGCAGTTCCGCGAGAAGAGCACAAGGCGCGAGGCGCCAGGTGCTTAGGAGTTCATCACCAAGGCAATCAAGGATCTTCAGGAGGCAAGGGCGATGCGGGGCGAGTGTCGCCCCGCACCTCCAAGCGCCGCTCCCTCTACTGAAGAGGGCAGGGGGTTGCACGTCTACTTCAGCGTCCCAGGGCTCAACAGAGCCGCGTCTTAGGAGCTCTTCTGGCCATCCCATGTGGGCCGGTGCGAGGGTCCCCCTCAGAGCTACGTTCGCATGCCTTTCGGCCTGCTGAACAGCGCTGCCTTGCACCAGCGCCACATGCGGAGCATCTTGGCAGCTCACGCGGCCAGACACCAGGAGATCCTGGCGGAGGAGGCATCGATCCCTCAGAAGCCTCCTGGACCTCAGGAGCCTCGTGAGACCCCGGAGCTAGGCGACTCATGAGGAACGACCACTACATCACGCGTCTTCAGCTACCCCAACACTTCTTCCGCAGCGGTGCCAGGTGACACTTTTTGGTTTGTTCAGTTGGGGGCGCCCGTCAGGCTGCATTATCCCCAAGCCGTGTGGGTCCGTCCCTACGACATGTATCATTTTTGCTCCTATCAGGACTTGCTTTACCTTGAGCTGCTTTATGATTATCACCTGACCATCTGGTGCCCCGACACCCTTTGCGGCTCCCGCGCGTTACTTACATGCCGATTGCTCATTCCGCCCAAGGAACTACTGGCACAATGCCTATGCTCGGGTCCGTCTCTACATCGCTGATAAACCCGAGAGATCGAGCTCTTACTTGCGGCCAGCCTCGCGCACGTCACCTCACCAGGTCCTCAGTGCGTTCGCATTCTCGCGGAAAGATCAACATCAACAAGGCAAACGCTACCGCATGCTATGACCTCTTTCTCAAATTGATTCACAGGAACCTCCATGGCCGGACTAGGAGTGGCCCCGGCGACCACTCCCCTCGATGCGATCTGCTTGCACGTTAGTGGGGGGCTCCAGAGCATCGCGCCTTAGGGGATCCTACTAGCTCTCGAGCCCTCACCCCTGTCCTTGACCACGGCATCACGACCTGGCATACCAGCGGTGGCTGAGCCTCGCTCGAGGGCCGGGACCCGAGGACGTAGATCACCTATTTGAGCTAAAGGGGGAGAGACCGGCGCAAGCCCTGCCTAGGGGCGCAATCATAAGGGCACAGTTAGGCGTCACACAAGGAAATCACCGCAAGATAAGTCACCCCCCGCGCGTCGACTAGAACCTCATGACCCGGTGTTTTTACTTTTGCGATCTCGCCCAGGCAACGTCGTTTTCCTTTTCGGCCTCCAGGGAGCCCCTTGCACGCTAAAGGGGACCTCATGAGCATCGCGTCTCGGGGGCTCTTACCGGACTTTGGGCCGCTCACCTCCTGGCTTTGACCACGACATCACTACCTGACATACCAGTGATGGCTGAAGCCTGCCTGGGGACTGGGACCTGTCAGCGTAGAGCACCAAGCTACCGCGAGACCGAAAAGGAGCATAGTGCTCAAGCGAGATATGCAATCACAATACTGAATATGGAGCGATGACATTAAGAAAAAAAGTATCACAACTCCTTACATACCCCCACGGGGCTTGACATGATTCCGCGCAGGGAAACAAAAAAAACAAAGCTTGGGAGAGCCCAGGCCGGGGACGTCACCGACGACACCGGGCGGACGCTGGCGCCCTCTTCCGGGCAGGGCGAGAGCTCGGTGGCTTGTAGCTTTCATCGTTGCTGGACCCTGGCGAATTGCTGGATTCCCGGGACTTGCTGCTGCTGCTGGAGGAGCTGCTGTCAAGGCCAAGGGCAAGTTCAGCGCCCGTGGCCATGCCGCACCCTCCCGGGGCAGCATTCCAGACGCTGACCGTCCTCGCTGAAAACCTTGAAGAAAAGCGTGGAGGCTCCGTCGTATTCGAAGTGGATGGCAGAGGTCCCTTCTGGACGGCAAGCACGGGCAATCTCGCCCCATCCTCGAGTCATGAAGACATCGCCTGGAGGGATGACCTCAACCTCCGCTTCGGTAGCTTGGCTGCAGCACCCGGCGTGTTGCAGCCATAGCTCGGTGGGCCCCCTCGACGGCACCAACTCAGCGAAGAACCTCGGGAGCCGGATCCACGAGAGCGGCGGCATCGCCGTTGACACCACGAACTCGCGAGGCGTGTCTTCGACTAGGGCCCACGAGCCATCCGACCATATGGCTGTGGCCTGTCCTCTGTGATCCCGGCCTATGCGGGGACGTGCGTCGTCCTCCTGCCCAGGGCCTTGCGCGCAAGCGTACCTGGGGATCGGGAAGCCAGGCGGAGGCCGCTCAAACCAAGTCTGCGTCGCCTCTAGACCCTCGCCGACATCATGGGAGCGGCCAAGCCTCTTCTTCGGCGGGAGTGGCCCGAGCTCCTCCTGAGGAGCCTTGCCCTTCTCCGCCGCAGAGAACCTCCTTATTGGCTCCATGGATACTTCGACAAGATGGCGAGGCAAGGGGGAGGAAAAAGGAACGAGTAGCAAGGAGATGGAGATGAGCAGGGGCTCCGCCCCTCCAGCATGGTGCATAAAATAAAAGTGAAAAATAAACACAAAAGACACTCCAAGAATTTATGCATATCATGTGAACGAAACAAAAACCGAAATATACCGATACTTGTTGAATAAAGATGGGATGCCTTCCGGGGCTTCCCCAAGGTTAGACACTTGAGTCTCCTTGAATATTTACTTAGCGTGCCTTGGGCATCCCCAAGATTGATGTCTTGCATCTCCTTCTTCTCCATACATTGATACCTTCTCGATCTTTGTCGGTGTCCTGGGAACCGGGGTACCCAGACTTGCCTACCTGCGGCCCATGGTGTGGCTCCTTCACCAGCCTGGTACGGCCCATCTTCGTCGTCAACACACAAGACCCTCGCGAGGGGCCAAGCCTCGCGAGGCGGACGACACCAAGGTCTCTGGAAGGAGCAGTCTGTCTAGGCTAGCTCCTGAGGAGCGGAGATCTCTATGCAAGCCCCCACCTCGTGAGGTTCAGATGACGCAAGCCATGATGACCAAGGCCATGCGAGTGTCAGTGGGCGCAGTACCGCTACCGCATGTTTCCTCTTTGGTGCTAAAGAAGCAAGCGCATGCGCGAAGTCGTGAGGAATCAGCCAAAGGTTTCCATTTCCATGCAACAAGACCAAGATCGCCAGGACGACACGCCAGAGGTCATCATCGAGATCGATGTCGTAGCCGGCGGCCGAGACATGCTTGCATACTCTAGCCCCCTGCTTGAGTGCCTGCCGCCAGTAATGGTCGTCAGCTTCCTTGGCGACGTCGGGCGAAGAGACCGCGATACACCTCTTTTGGGCCAGTCGCTCCTAGAGCTCCATGGGAAGCATAGCCGGGCTTAGGCTGCGACGCTCTGGAGTGGGGGATGGGGACGGGGATGGGGATCTGTGGGAAAGTGGGCATTTGGCACGCGTCATCTAAGAAACTCAGGGCGTCCTGGGTATGAAGATCGGTGGGTAAGTTGCACGGGCAAACCGACATATGTTAACAATGGACGCCTTGTGGCGGCGGCGGCGACGACGGGGACCTTTCTAGGATTTCGAGCGAGGGAGGGTGCGTGTGTGTGCACACATGCTCGATGAGGTTTTGGGGTGTGTGTGTGTGGAGGGGGGCGGGGGGTGTTTGAGGAAATGACGCGGGTATTAGAAATTTTACTACGCGGGAGTCAAACGCGGGAGTGAAATGTTGGGGCTATTGAAAATTTTGGTGATAGTGCATCGCACACGGTCCGGAGATAACAACCATGTGTTATGAAATAGAAAAACCCTTGAGGCATGCAGATATTTTCTAGGGATGCAGGCGGGATTGGGAACAAGAAACATCGCACACGGTCCGGAGATAACAACCGTCTGTTATGAAATAGAAAAATCCTCGAGGTGGGTAGATATTTTCTAGGTATACAGGCGGGATTGGGAACAAGAAACATCGCACATGGCCCGGAGATAACAACAGTGTGTTATGAAACAGA
The DNA here is from genome assembly GCA_902687465.1 of Secale cereale. Lineage (NCBI taxonomy): Eukaryota > Viridiplantae > Streptophyta > Magnoliopsida > Poales > Poaceae > Secale > Secale cereale. The sequence continues at coordinate 455,266,679 of LR738711.1, read as the reverse complement.
AAAACCCTCGAGGCGGGCAGATATTTTTGAGAGGGGGAGCCTCGTGGAGCCCAACGTACTGTGCGGATGTGTGCGTGACAAGGGCACCGACGTGGCACACATTTAGTTTGAGTGAACCGTGTCTGTTGTGTCATCCGACTTGTCTAAAATGTTCATAAATTTGGTGAAAAATGACGCGGGAGAGGGTCAGAACACGAACACAATTGCATGTGGACCAAATTTATGTATGAAAAGGGTGGTTTGATTTTCAAATACCAAATGCAACTTCGATGTGTCACACCTATCTCGCAAAGCGCACGGTATTGCTTGCCCCCGCCCCCCTCGTGTCGGCACGAAGGGAATCCTAAGCAAAAATAATAATCCCCTCCTAAGTCAAATTAACCTCTCTTGTTGTCAGGCAAAAATTAGTGATGGACCAAGTGGGCTCACAGATGGAAAGCATCGATATCACTGATAACCTCTTAAGTGGGTGTGGGAGGACAACCACCACCGGTTTGCATGTGGGCCAAACATATATATGTTGAATACCCAAAATGCACAACTTTGATGTGCCACATGCCTAAAAACCGTAAACCATGCACCCACACAAAGCGAGGTTCATGAAGCGTACTACATATGATGGCCCCCTTCCCCCCTCTTCACCGCATACTATATGCTCCTGCCGTAATATGTACAACCCAAAAGAATCCTCATCGATGGCGAAATTAATTAACCTCTCCCGATGTAGGTCAAAGTGATGCATGCATGCATCGACGATGCCCTCGTGGGCCCACGGATGGAAGCGTCACACGTGAGTGTCCTAGCTAGCTCGGATAACCACCGCGTGCATGCATGTGGCCCAAAGAGGTGTTGTGTGATATTTGAATAGCCAATTTCACAATTTTGATGTGGCACATGCCTCAGAAACCAAAAAGTCCCTACACTGAGTGAGGTGTATTTGTTCACGGACGCGTATGTATAGTATATATGCTAGTCCCCTCCCACCTCTTCGACGCGTACTATATCCCACCATAACACAAACAAAAAAATTCTACCTTGCTGGTCAAATTAACCTCACTGCCGGCTGTTCGTCAAAGTGATGGATGATGACCTCGCGGGCCCACAGAAAGCGTCACATGCGAGTATCGAGTGTCGTGTAGGACAACCATCAACTGCATGTGGCCAAAACATGTATGTATGAAAGGGTTGTGTAATGTTTTAAATAACGATTTCACGACTCTGATGTGGCACCGGCCTGCCTAACAAAACGGCCAACCCACACGGTGGCTCACAACTCGTAGTGTACTGCGAGCCACCAGCCACCCCCAGACGCACACAC
>LR738711.1:455196849-455265226 GCA_902687465.1 Secale cereale | reverse complement strand
CACACACACACACACACACACACACACACACACACACACACACCGCGAATCCCTACCGCAACTACGATGCATGTTAAATTGATTATCCCGCGGTGAACATATGTTACCAAAGGAGGGACGTTTTAATTTAAAAAAACACAGAGATCATTAAGACATTTTAGTACATTAATTGATTGATTTTCTATGGGTATAATGTGCAAAAATCAAATTTGAGCTATATGCACACGTGACAGTGCACCTAAATGGATTGCAAAAACACATGTGTCTCACTAGGTGCATGTTTACTCCCCGTGCAACTAATTTCAAACATTGAGAATCTAGATTTTTAAATTCTAGTACATCCAAAACTTATTTGAAGTTCATGAAACTTATCGTGTTGTAATATGGACACCAATACAAAGTGGCATTGTACTCCTTTTTGTCAAATTTGAGACCAGTTTTGATGTAATCTTTATCTAATTACAAACGGGAGATTAATAATAATTGGGAATCAATATCCCAAACGGATTATTTATTCGAATTGTGAGCGTTAGACCAACAATGCATATGTGCCATGCTTCGGTCAAGCAATAAAGCGGCAACATTAATCATCCAAATAGAAAAACAATATAAGTGCCGCCGCGCGACCCGTATGCCGTGCGAGCAGACGTGAGTTGACGGGACGCATGCGAGCAGTCCGCCGCGCAGGTAGACGGGGAGGCGTGTGTGCATGTGTGTGAATTGACAGAGGCGTGCTCGCTACACAGTGTCATCAGGAGGTGCGAGTAGCTGTGTGAAACTTTGGTAGGCATGCCAGCAGTCCGGTGCGCAGGCTCACCGGGAGGCGAGCCATTGGTTTGATCGCCGCCCGCCTCTCTCCCACAACTCCATATTAATGGTGCACCCCAGCGGCCGCACCCCCATCCTCGCCACACACACACACACGCACACAATCCTCTCTCTCTGCTTGCATCCTCGACGCCGCTCTTAGTCCTCAAAGCCATCAGGGTATGAGGATGCCACCGAAGCGCCCCATCGGAGGGAGCGGCGATACCGGGGCTGCTAAGGCACCGGAGGACGGCGTGGAGATGGAGACAGAGGTTGCCATCACCACCGGCGAGTTATCGCTACACCCTGACATCGTCGACGACGTCAAGCTTCCACAGCCGGAGGGGGAGTTCCACACCGACTCTGGTGACGACTCCAACGACGACCACTCCGGCGATGACCCCGACGACGACGAACAGCTGGTTAGTCATATATAGCCATTTATTTGTCAAATAGATAATATGGTTTCTCTTGTTACTCCTGCCTCCCCCTTTTTGGAATAGATATCCTATGGTTATGTTCTCCCAATCGATGAAATTTGAGTAAGTTTCGTTAGATCCGTGTAGTGTATTGATTGTTTGAATGGTACAAGTGATAAGTGATTAGTTGTTTCATCTCTGCAAATGATTTTTGCTAGTAATCCAACTAGGGTTAGTGTTCGTGCTAATAATTCCTAGCCAGGACTTGACAATTGATTTTGAATGACCTGCATATGTTTGTGGCATTATTTTCTTCAAGGTTGGTTTGTACATAGACAAATGTGCTTAAAAATCGAACCACAATCTCTGGATATGTATAATAAATAGCCATAAATTCCTAATCCGACTTCACAACATGTAATCCTTGATTTGATGCCAATTTTTGGCAACTGCCAAATGTTCGCTAGAGATTAGTTTGTAGCCATTAATTTGACGCCACATTTTTTTACTATTTGTATAGGTGCTGTCTGATGATGTGGACAACGAGGATAAAGATGTGCAGAGGAGGTACAAGAGGCAAATCCTGAGGGAGCTTTATGCGGGAATGCATAACAGGCGTATTAGGACCTGGAACGGCGGCCATCGATGCCCATTTTGCTACCACAAGCTTCATGACGCGTATCAAAGTGTTCTGGCGCATGCAAGAGGACGAGTCGTTGGCTCCTTCAAGCAGAAGTATTCTCGCAGGGTGGAGCATGGTGCGTACGCTGATTACCTGGAGAAGCTTCAGGATCGTGCCGGCATGTGAGATGAGATGTGTGATCGAACTATGTACGCTTGAGCAATGTTTAATGACGATTGAACTATGTACTTATGGTTGAACTATGCTTGTGTACGTGTACGCTTATTATCTATGACTGAGTATGTTTAATCTATGTTTACTTATCTCTAACCGTGGGATGTGGATGCAACCAGTTCGGTTGATGCAATCTACCTCCGTCTTGGTTTATTGGTCCCCTTTGTAATTTCTGTTAAATTTTGACCAAAGGTTTAACTAAAAAAATGTTAGTGCAGGTCAGCAAAAATTATATCGTTGGATGGGTATTTGAGCATAGTGTTCAATGATAGTTTTTGGTGACATGCGTAAATATTTTTTAGTTAAATATTTGGTCAAAATTTGGTAAAAATTATAAAGGGGGGCCAATAAACCAGGACGGAGGTACTACATCAATCACACACGGTTCCCAAAATTGGAACCATGTGCAATGACTTTCATTTTGCCTGTTGCGTAAATCACACACGGTTCCCAAAAATGAAACCGTGTGCAATGACTTTCATTTTGCATGTTGCGTCAATCACACATGGTTCTCTCTAGCAAACCGTCGCCTCCAAAATTCTTTGTGGGACGGAAAACCCTCACCACCCAATTCAAAAAAGAAAAAAGAAAACCCTCACCATCCCCATGTCACAAAAACCCTCACCCCCTCCCGCCACCCCCTCCGGTCCCCATTCACACCTGCACAAGCTCCTTCGCGTCTATGCCATGGCACCGCCTATCGTGGCGGTAAACACTTAGCTCGACGCCTGCCGCCGCCACCAGGCTGCCGGCAAAGCCCTTCACATTTCGCCACTTCCGCTTGCCGCCACCTATCACCATCGACTTTCTCGACGCTGCTCGCGGTCGACCCAGCTCAGCTTGGTTGAGGAATCTGCCATACCGAGGGTTCTTTCTCATGGATGACAAGGTAACTATTTTAATGAGATATTATCTCATCTCTTATTCCAGTTCATCTACCTCCTTTAATCACCCGACGGAAATCACCGTGAATTCATTTTTATTCGAGCTGATTTGAGGGTTTTCTTTCATTCATAGAATGTACAGTGCGCCGACACATTAGGACTTTGCGACCTCCGCCAGAGATTCCATCTCACCGTACCGGATCACTTGATGATGCGCGCGGTATGTTCAATCTCACCCTAAATCGGTTGGCATGGCCTACTTTCCTGAACATATTCTAAATATTGCTACATTTGGATAAAAGGTGCCACATGCACCATATGCGTCAAAGGGAATTTCCCCCCTCTTCTTTCTATATTAGACAAATTGATGATGTATTGTTCTTTCGATTACTCTCATATTTCCATGCCATCATGTTTACCCTATCTGTTTAATTATAGAATTTTGTCCTTCTATTTGGGCCCATATTTGCATGTTACCATATTTTCTTTAACAATCCTACCATTTTCTGCAGCGCATCTGTTGGCGTCCTGGGAACAGGGTACCCAGACTTGCATGCCTGCGGCCCGTGACGTTGCTCCATCAGCGGCCAGGTGCGGCCCAACTTCAGCAACTGCAACTCAAGACCCTCGTGAGGCGGTGACAACAAGACCTCCCTAGGGTCAGTCTCTCTAGGCTCGCTCCCGAGGAGCGGAGATATCTATGCAAGGAGGACCTCGCGAGGTTCACGTGACGTGAGCCGTGACGACCAAGGCGAGGCGGGCACCAGCGAGCGTAGTGTACCAGTTTCCTCTTTGGTGCTAAGAGGGCAAGCGTAGGTTTGGAGTCCCGAGGGATGAAGCAGAAGTTTCCATATCAGTGCAACAAGACCAACGACCGTCAGGGCTGCAGAACGGAGGTCATCATGGAGCCTGGCGCATCGTCACCACCAGAGCCTTTGGCATGCGAAGACTACTTTTGTCAGGATAACTTGTACTAGTTGTTCCCCTTCAAATTTGGCCATTGTGGGATCCCTTCCCGCTGATATTTGGGAAGAGGACCAAAGCCACTATGAATAGGACCTAACCACCACCATAGAGGGGACCCCCGGGGGGAAAACATCTCATCTTGAGATGGTTTAGCATCGGATCCGTTCCACCCCACGCACACCACAAGCTCATCCGAACCGAAGAACACCTCTCCTCCGAAGGCTGTTCATCCCTTGTACTAGTTCATCCTCAGCCATACAAGGCAATCCACCACACACACTAGAGTAGGGTATTACACCTCAAGGTGGCCCGAACTAGTATAAACCTTTGTGTCCTTTGTTCTTTGAGTTCGTCGAGCTAGGCCATGGAATCATAGAGTGAGCGCGCTGGGGAGAGAGTGTTCTTCGTGCGCATCCCAGAGGTTGAACCTTTCAAGGATTTGCGGAACCCGAAATCCGACAACATCCCTTGCTATGCAACAGATTTTGTAGTGCACAATCTTTCCCTTTACATAGATCAAGGCTGCACGGATGTCATACTGCACACAAACCATGGATTTACAATCGTTGATGCTGTAGGACTTGATGAACGTGGTGACTCCTATTTTGACATTGGCTTTTGGAATGAAATTTCTAAGTTTTATGTACTGAAAGCTGGCACCAAAATTGCACTGCACATAAAAGGGCCTGGTCATGAGATATATGCTAACTTCCCCGACAAAATCATCCGTCCAGACTTTGTTCGAAGTAAGTTTTATTTTCAACTATGTGCATGGTGACTTACCCAGCAATGTTAAATGAATTGTGTAGTATTTATGCAACCAATTGTTATTCCCTTTTCTTACTATATTCCTACCTAATAACTTCGAGTTACAAATACACTTTTCTATTGCCCTGTTTTAACTAAATATTCTGTGTACTCCCATTTCTATCAGAAAGCGCAGCTGACATGGAGACTCCAGAGGTGGAGAATGGGGCTGCGAACAAGCGGAGGCGGGGCGAGCTAGAACCGCAAGCGACTCCATCAGGCCTAGACTTCATCAGCAGCCTTCCCAATGATATGTTGACAGTCATCATCTCCCTCCTCCCAATCTAATATGGGCCGCGGATAACCATCCTTTCCCAGCGGTGGCGCCCCCTATGGAACTCCATCCCTCTCGACCTCATCGACACCCATGAGTTGTGCCATGGCTATCGCAAAAGCTTGGATCCGTTCTCCAAGATCCTCGGCAGTCACCTTGGCCCAACCAGAGGCCTTAGAATGGGCAAGTTCCATTCCAACGGCAAGGACCGAGCCAAGCTTGACGACTGGTTCTGATCCCCCACCCTAGACCAGCTCGAGGAGCTCACTTTTGATGATTGGCATATGCGGTCGCTGCCAACGTCTGCACTCGGCCTCACGCCCATGCTATGCGTCGCCAAATTCAGGAACTGCCATTCCCCCCTTAATGACGCGCCCGCTCTTATTCTACCACGACTGAAGCACCTCGAGCTCGTCGCCATCTGCCTCTCAAACGTGTGCCTGCTCCGTGGTTATACTGCACTCGAGTACCTTCGTCTTCAGGCGATCAATGGGTTGAGTACCTTCCACATCACCTCCATGACTCTTCGAACTATTTATGTGTGTTGCTGGTGCGGCAAGAAGACATCACAAGATGTGTACCACGGTATGGTCACTGAGGACACACCTGCACTTGAGAGATTACTTGTAGTTGATCAAGAAGGTCCAACAAGAATCAATGTCATTTCTGCACCGAAATTGACAGTGGTGGGCTACTCGTCCGACAAATACTCCGAACTTGTTATTGGATCCACACCCGTTCAGGTACAACAGCCACCTTCTCCTCTCCTTCTACAAATTAGCATTATTTGTAATTTTGAAGATGTTTGTTCGTATGTCATTCAGAAAATGATTCTGACAAGCTTGACCCCGAAACTGCGCACAATGAAGGTCTTGGCACTAGAATCTATCGGCCCCAACCTGGAGCAAGTTGTCAGTTTCCTGAGATGCTTTCCGTGCCTGGAGAAGCTATATATTGAGGTGATGTTCCTTTCCTGTTAAATGTTAACCATAAGGGGGTTCAATTTCTGACACCTTTTCCCAAGTTTACAATGACAATGTACTACGCTTTCTGAAGGGTTCTATTGGAGGATTTCAGTACATACATGTTCCACCCCCCCATATTGGTTGTTTGATCCATATGGTTACAATCAATAAGCATTTCTCATTTGGATTCATCTGTACTAGTTTTCTTACGAAACTTTTCATCCACTCCAACCTCTTGTGAAGAAGGCTAAATTTTTCTAGAATGTAATCAAATGCCCATGTTAATCATGTCAGATCGAAAATGGCATGTTAGTGCAGTTTACAAATCCTGCAAACCAAATAGGCACTAACACGTTTTCTTATTTTGCAGATAAGATTAGGCCCAGATCGAAAATAGTCACTAACAAAGGCCCTGGCGAATATAACAATTACGTCGAATGCCTAGATCTGCATCTCTCAGAAATTACTTTGAACTCCTACCGAGGGACCTTACCGGAGATTATATTCGCCAGGGCCTTTGTTCTCAAAGCAAGGGTGCTAAAGTAAATGAGGTTTGGCCTACATTTATTTCGCAAAAATGAATGGTTTGTTGATCAGCGCCGGCGCGTGTGGCAGAATGGAATAGGATCCAAAAATGCTGAATTTCATTTTGGAACTTCAAATGACAGAGTAATCGGAAGTCATTGTGCCAACCCCATACATGACTTCTCAGTGGACGACCCCTTAGCAAAAATTGCGAGGTTTCGAAACCAGACTAAGAAGTGGTAATATTAGTTTGAACCTCTCTGATATCCATGTTTAGCGGATCAGCGCGAGCGTTTGCAGCTGATGAGCTGAATTTCATTTCTAATATCAGTTTGAACCTTGTAATCTTCGAATCTGAGCCATATAACTCTAGAATTTGAACCTTGTAATATTTCGAGCTTTTGTGGTACAATCGTTGAAATGGCATCGTATGAGACTCGTATATTGGTAGCACTATTTTGACCTTAATATGCAATGGTCTTAGATTTTATTAACCATTCTCAAATCTGTTTACCTTGTCTATCTCACAACACATGATCTGTATAGCTAACTCGACTGCGATTTTCGACATTATTGCACATAGTTGGTTTCTTCCATCGTGTGCCTTGTAGAGTGCAGAATTAATTGTCGCACTCGAGTGTCCATCATCACCTTCTGTGTAACTTTGACCTTACCACCCACGGGTAAACTTATGACCGAAGTCATTCCACACACTTCATTTTTACAAAGCTTTTTGCCAAAAAAACGCCCATGATTTGTCCCTCTTCTAGCCGACAGGTGGCCAAACTAGCCGGGCGGGAACCTTGCGCGGCAAACTATGCGGTAGCGCGGGAACAGGCGCACTGATGATATATTTGGCGCCTCTTCGAGCCCACACACACGGTGCGGTGTTGTCAAGCGTGGATTGGAATCCTTCGCTATGAACGCCGTGACAAGACATGACGATTACAGGTCGGCCGACCCACATTTATTACAGTGGCCAACCTTTCGATCGCGCCCCACCATTGCAAGAAGCACACCCACCACGAGAAAACCTTAGAGGGTATCCTGCGTGGCTCCAATGGCGCTCCGAGCGGCTGCCGACGACGAGCAGTAGTTCACCATGCGTGCCATGGTGGACACACACAGAAGGTTCATGGACCTCTCGGTGGTGTACACCAACGACGCGGTCTGGGTGTGTAATGCCCCGGATGTAATACTTTCCCTTTTGGGCATATAATATATCTCCGGCTTCATCTATTCCATTCTGGGTTCTTTGTCTTTCGGGTGTTCGTCGTTTTGTTGTGTGCGTGTGTGGCATTCATTCATATCATGTAGACATGTGCATCGCATTGCATTTGTGTTGTCGTTTGCATCCGGTTCCACGCGTTCCTTCCCGTTTTCCGTTTCGTGTTCCGGAGCTCCCTCACGTGTCCGTGACGTCCCGTAGGCCTACTTTGTTGTTTGGGCGTGTAACGTTGCCGGTGTGGCGCGAGACTTGTCGTGTGTTGTTGTTTTGTTGTGTGTAACCCGCCTCTCAAATCTCGTCGCGTTTGGACTCCGTTTGCTATTCTCAACAGTTATTCGTGTGGTCCAAAGTGCCTTCACTTTGTGGCCCAGAAACACCCCTATAGCAGCCCACTACCCTCTCCTAGGCCCATCTTAACTCCCCTCGCGATCGGATCCGTCGGATCGCGATCGGAGGGCTCCAAACACCCCCAGATCCCCCAAACCCTAGCAATCTGCTATATAGTAGACCCCTAGGTCCATTTTAGGCATCTCTAGCTTCTTCCTCCTCCTTCCCCCTATTTTTTTGGATCTGGCCAGCCCCCCCTTCTCCACTTGGCAGCTCCCCTCCCGCAAATCTCGTGGATCAAGGGAGATCCTTCGATCGAAGCAGCCAGCCGCAGCGACCAGATCGCGTCGATCTCGGCCAGGTCAACGCACATCGGGCCTCCCGCAGTCTCCAGCGCCGATCGCTACTCCCCTCCGCTGCTCGAGCCAGCCGCACCGGGCCGTCCCGTCGCTAGGGACCACTTCCCCTTCCGCCCGCACCGGCCCACTCCGTCGCCCTCCAGAGCCGCCTCGCTCCCGCGCCAGGCAGGCCCCAGCCAGCCGCCTTCCCTAGGCCGCGCCTTGCCAGCGCCTCCGATCGGGCCCCTCGCCAGGCTCCGCCGCTCCGCCAGGCCGCGGGCCGCGCCAGGCGGGCCGGCCTCCCGCATCACCGCCGCTCCTTCCCGAGCCGCCGTTCGGCCCCGCCGCGCTGGGCCTCCCGCCGCCCTGGGCCCAGTCGCCTCCCGGCCTCCGCAGCTCGCCCAGCCAGGCCGGCCCATCCGTCGCCAGCCAGCCGCCGCGGACCGAAGCAGCCGCCTGGGCCACCGCCTCTGTCAGATCTCCCCGCGGGCCGAGCCCATCTCCTTCTCTGCAGATCTGAGGTTGCCTCTTTTAGTCCTCTAAGTCCCTGTGAATTGATTTCTGATGCATTTTTCCAACTGCTCTAACTTTTTGTGTGATTGTCCGTTTCGCGCAAATAGCATGTCCAGACGTTCGTGGTGATTAGCACTACGTTTTATCTTTTTGTGTCATGCATGTTAGAGATCATCTAGGTGCTTGTTTTCCCGTTGCAAGAGTGCATCCCGATATAATTGCTGCTATGTGATGATTTTATGCCATCTTTGCCATGTGATAACTTTTAGCTCGTTTGTCCTAATGATGCAAATGACATGTCCACGTGTTCGTCTTGCCATGCTCTACATGTTGTTGGTGATAGGTTGCATGATAGATTTATTCTTGCCATGTTTATCATCGTTGCAAAGTGCCATGTGGCTGTGATGTTGTTTCACTTGTTATGAAATGCCATCTTGTTGAGCTCGTTGCTATCGTTGTGTTTATCTCCATGATGCATGCTTGTATGTTTCGGAATCACCATCATGTGTACTTCAATGAGGTGCTTACCACTTGTCATGTTTAGTTTCGAGGTGACTTAAACTTGCTCTTTTAGATGCCATGATGAAACTGCTGTTTTAACACTTAGTGGATTTTTAACACTTAGTGGATTTTCACTAAGTCTGAAATCTGTAACGTTCCGATGCCATGTTTGCTTGCTGCTCTAGGACAAACCATGATAGTTTTGGGGTGGATCTTGATTGTTCCCTGTAGTATATATTGTTGGCTTTCCATTCATGTACTCACATGCTTATTTAAGTGGCTGTAGCATGTTTAACTTTTGCTCCAAAGTTTCAATAAAATTCTGCTGCCAGAATTTTATTGTCAAGTTCAATATGTCCAAGCTTATTGCTATTGATCCGTGACTCCTTTGGGGGTGCACCTTTGGACTTATTTGCTGTAGGTTATGTCTAGTTTATGTTCATGCTCTTTGCCATGTTGTTTGAGTGCTGTAGCTTAATTATTTTGTGCTCCGAAGTTGCTATGTTGCTGTAATTTTCAGCTTTCGCTCATTTCTTGTTTCGGGCATAACTTTTAGCCCGTAGCTCCGATTTCAGCGAGTCTTATATGAAACTTGATTGATTTTTCGTGTAGAATCATAATCTCCTATTGTTATCATGTTTTGAGGTGATTTTCTTGAGTGCTATTTTTCCGTGCTCCGTGTGCTCTCTTAGTGCATCCATCATGCATCCATCATTTTTGAGTGCGAATTGCATCTTGTTGATTCGTGCCTTGTGTGATTGTATTGTTTAGAGCCGGAAGCTGTGACCGAGTACGAGTACGAGCACGAGGTTACCAACGAGGTTGAGCACGAGGACCCTTCTTACGATCCGAACGACTACACTTCAAGCAAGATGACCGAACCCCGATAACATTACTATCTTTGCCTATTGCTAGTAGTTCCGCTCTATAGTTTTGCCTCGATGCCCATGTTCTTCCTGTCAGCCTCCTACTTGTAACCATTACCATGTTTAACCACCCTACCTATGCAAACCGTTGCTTGGCTAAGTACGCTTCGCTCAGCCCTTCTTATAGCATTGCTAGTTGCAGGTGAAGATCGAAGATGCTTACTTCATGTTGAAGTTTGTTGGGTTATATCACACTATATAAATGCTTAAAATGAAATCATCTATATATTGGCAAGGGTGGAAGGCTAAGCCTTTTGCTTGGTGATTTGTTCCACTCATGCCGTTAGGAACCGTTTAAACCGGTGTTATGTTCCTTGTTTATGCGTTCCTATATGGGACCCCCTCGATAAACCGCTAAGTGCTAAGTCTTTTCCAGCAAGTCCCAACATTGGTACTATTCGCCTAAACAACTAAAACTTACCGAGGGAGTAATTAACCCGAGGCTTAATTAATTCAACCCCCCTGGGCCAGTGCTCGATTTGAGTGTTGGTCCAAACTAGAGTCACTTGCGGATACCACCCAGTTCGCTAGGATCTTCGGTATCTGTACGTAGCGCTCATCCGGTCGTGGCCTGAGACTAGATACGCGCGGCTACTATCAGGGTGTCGGCACGCCAGGAGGATTTGCTGGATTAGCCTTACCTTAGTTCGGAGTATCTTGAGCACGGGATTCCGAGAATACTCGGGTCTTCCCACTTTGGAGTTGCGACTCCGTGGATCGTGGGCTTGTAATGGGTCAAGTTGGAACACCCCTGCAGGGTTATGAACTTTCGAAAGTCGTGCCCGCGGTTATGTGGCAGATGGGAGCTTGTTAATATCCGGTTGTAGATAACTTGACACAATGTTTCGATACACTACCAGCGTGTGTTCCGTGACCGTCAATTTCCGAATAGGGATTCGGAAGTTGAACACGGAGGGGTTATGTTTGTTGAGCTTAGCTAGGATCACTTCGTGATCATCTCTCGACCGAGGCCTTCTCTTCTCGCACTCTCTCACGTAAGATAGTTGCTAGTTGTTGCTGCAGACACTTATTCTTTTCTTCAGCCTTCTCCTCTCCCAAGGCTTAAATAGTCTTGTTACCCGGCAACGGGATTGCTGAGTCCTCTATGGCTCACAGTTACTTCACCACACCAGATGCAGGTCCAGTTGTGAGCTATCCAGGTGATGGCACCGAGCTTGACTGGGAGTACGACGAGGAGCGTAGTCGATACTATGTTCGTTATCCTGATGATCAGTAGTGGAGACTTCTACTAGGATTCGATCCGACTTGTGGTTTTAACTTATGTTTGGTATCTTGTCTTTTGGATTTTACCCTTAGAGGGCAGTGATGTTTTAAATGTATGATGTTTGAGACATGTATTGTATTTGTGTGACGTGGCGAGTGTAAGCCAACTATTTTTATGTTTACAATCCCCTCTTTTACATGAGATGTGCAAAGATTACCAAACTTGAGATCATTCTAGGATGGACTTATACCTTTAAGTCGTGCCTCGACACGTAGGAGGTATAGTTCCATCCTGGGCATTACAGGGTGGAGCACTCCATCCACATCATGGAGCTGTTGCTTGCCAAGGAGAAGTACAAGGTGGTCGGGTTCGATCTCGAATACACCCACGCTCGTGCCGGGTCTCGTCTCAAGGTCGTCGTCGCCCAGATGTGCGTGCGCCACCATGCCCTCGTCTACCACTACTGCCTCGCTACAAGGCCTTATGAGCGTTTGCTAGGTTTGTCAACAGCCCCACTACATGTTTGCTACGGTGGACATCACCAACGGTGTAAAGGCGCTCGAGAATTTGGGCATCGCATGCCAGAATCTTGTCGACATCCTAGGCCAATACAAGATCTAGGGCAGCAAGGAGCATGAGAAGGACTCACTGGTTCACCTTGCCGAGGCCATCATCGACCCCTACTACTGAGACATGAAGGATTCGTGCAACAAGGACAAGCGTGCCTGGCACTCAACCCGGATGGTGAAACTCGATGAAGCTCACGTCGTGTACGCGGCCAAGGAGGCATACACGAGCTACGACATGTACATGCAGATTCTTGACATGAGGAAGTGCCCCCTTCCCCAAAACGGCCAGGGATCTAGCCGGAAGCAGAGCAATGGCAAGCGTCATCGCAACAATAGGTAGATGATTAGATCCTTGTTTCTCCTACTTTAGTATGCATGTAATTGCTTACTTTAGTGTGTGGAAATGTTATGTGTGTTGTCACTTGTGTAATTTTATGCTTAATTTGGTTATGTAATGTTGTCTTTTTAAGTATATATGTTGATGCTCTATAGACAGAGCGCAGATGTTGTGGGGACAAAGAAAATCACATCGCACACGGACTAAACAATGGAACCCGTCGGTGATGTTTTCATCAATCACTCACAATTGTATACGAGCAATCGTTTGCTCCCAACACACATGACTTGTTAGAAGTGATTGTCTGTGTTGTTATAGGTCTTCGCACACGTTTCCGATTTCAAACGTGTTTGCCGCATATCACACACATCTTGTTAAGTTGAAATGTTTCTGTTCTCATCTCTCAATGCAAATAGTTCATCCAAGTGAACCGCATGCCGTATATCGCACACACCTTGATCTGGCTGACCGTTTCTTTTGTCTTGCCTAATCACAAATAGTTCATCCGAGTGAACCGTATGTTGTATATCGCACACACCTTCATCTGGCTGCTCATTTCTTTTGTTCCTCCTCATCGCAAACAGTTAATTGAACTGAATCGTATGCCCTGCATCGCACACGCAACTAAAATCTTAACCGTGTTTGATGCATCCTCCATCGCAAACGTTTTGCACCTTTTTTGACGGTTTTTCACACCCCCGTTTACGATTATGGCATAGCAGACAGTTTCGTCGAAGGGCCTCTGATCGTAGTGTCGCGTTAGCAGCATCCTGTAGTAGTGGTTGTTACTCTCACAACCTTCATGAATCTCACATAAGAATCCATGTCTACGAGCATGGCTAAGCAATAAGTAACAAAGCGTATATTCCCGGGGTGATCACAAGTCATCAGTTCCTACCTCATGAAGTACAAAGCATAACCATATGTATCCAAGTCCTACTCATGCAAATCTTTGAGGCTATAACTAATGCAAGTAAAACTGGGTGTTGAAGAGTATGATCAAAGTGTAACTTGCCTTGCTGATGATCGTTAAACCCTAGAAACTCGTAGTAGCAAGCTTCACACTCCGGAAATTCTAGCGTAAACAAACAATAGCATACATAAGCACTCATGCACAAGATTCAAAGAAAAGATCTCATAAAACTTCAAAAACAAGCAAATAGCTCTTGCAACAGAAAACAATTTTTAACAGTACCAAAATTATGTGGATTAGATCTTAACAGAAAGTTTAAGTCAAGAGCTTCGATTTGCAAAAAGATCAACTCAAACGGAGTTACGAAACTCAAGATACGATCAAAAGAAGTTCAAATTCAAATTTGTTTGAATTCAAAATATAAAACTTTCAAAAATAAAATTGAGTTTGTTTTTTGGATGGATGAGATCACACTAAAGATTTTGACATTGGTTTCATTGAATTCAGACAAACGAGTAAAAAAGTAATGAGGGTTTAAAAATCAGGGACTAAACTATAAGAATCTCTACTCCTAATGTCTCAGCTGGTAGTCTCCGCTCACCGGTTAAATTTCGTCCCATCTTCTTTGGTTTATTTTTGTCCTCCCTCCCACCTCGCAGGTAGACATGTTGACAAAAAAAAAACCCACCGATCCCTCCACGTCTGTCGATCCAAGGACACACCTCCCATCGCACCAGAGAAAATGGGCCGAAAGAAAACCTACGATAAAACACCTACGAAAAAAACCCAGCGTTCGCTGGCACGTACGAGCGAGGCCTCCTGCCCTCGCGCGACTCGCACAGTAGGTCGTGAGACGCCGCCGTCCATCCCTTCGCCCCAGATCCACCCTTTTGCCGCCGCCAGTTCATCTATTCCCCGACGCCGTTCCATCCCTCCGCCGCCCTCCATCGGACTATCCCCGGTTAGGACCTACCGCGGATCATGTCCAGGATCCAACGGTGATCCACAACAACCCCACTACTTATCCTCGTTGAGGAGGATTCTTCGATCTCGACCTCCGGCGGCGATGGATTTCTTCGACGGGGCCAGCGGGGACGTGGCATAGCGAAGCTGTTGGAGATGTATTGGAGCACGCGGAGGCTACTGCTCTCGGCGCCGCTCGTCGAGGCGGCGGTCCTGGCAGGAGCTGATGGGTGTGGAGGGAGCTGGGGTAGATCCCGTGCGTGTGCGCGTTGATGGACCAGCTCTAGCACTCCATCCCCGCAAGGGCCAGCCTGATCTCTGGAAGAGGTGAGGATGCTCTTCGATGAGCCTGGGCAATGCCTTTGAATAATGACATGTTATTTGATCCAACAATTAGCAATCTAACCATGTCGTTTACGTATTATTTAATGGAGAATGGTTGAAGCTAGCTCCGCCCCTGATTCCTTTGCAGATTGATTTGGTGTTTGCGCGAGTGTTGACCCAACGTCATGCTTGTTTGTGGTTGTCGCAGGTTTCGTCCGGGCATAGTTGGTGATTCCCAGGGTTGCCCGTCTTGATCTGCGCTGTCCAATGTTTCTGTGATTACAGTTGAAGGCGCGTGTGATTAGGGTGCAACCCAGACCTGAGGGACGACCAACAGAACATGCTTGAGCAGACTATGGCACCCATCATGCAGTCGTTCTGTGGGATCCAGACCTGCATTGAGATTTCAGTGCTCTGCGCTTCACCATATCCCCATTGTATCAATTTGCATTAGTAACACTTTAATATGTCAAATCGTCGATTGTTCACAATGACACTGGAATGCTTAAAATATTGCTCAGCCTCACGTAATATTCCAATAGTGCACATATTTTTTGTAATTTTGTTTGTTTGTTACAGTTCTAGATACTATGCTCGAGTAGGTTTACTAAAACAGGTTGTTTAGGAACCACGGGCGCAGAAGGTCTTCTACCATTTGTGGTGTGAGGATTTTGAAGCGGATATTCAATCTATGTGACCACAACATGGATGGTATGTATCCTTTTTATAGTTGAGCGTCTTGTATTTCCAGTGCAGCTTTGGTTTCTCCTATTGAGATAGTAGACTGGATATTTATACTATGCATTCAAGCCATTCCCACACCTATTTGCGTGTATTCTCACTTTTATTTTGCAGTAGTGTGATTACTATATGAACTTATTTGTGTGTATTCTCACTTTTATTTGTGTAATCTGCATTCTGCAGAAATAGGGCAACAAGATTCAGGTCTATGATTTGAGGTTCGTAGTGGAGAAGAGCTATGAGAACCTATAGTTGCTTTGTTTTATTCGTATGGACTATGAACTGACCACATCTTTTCACTTCCCTTCCTAGCTCTTAGGATAAGCAAAATATATAGTCCCGACATGAGATGAACATTATTAGTAGTGCATCACTAGAGTTATTTTTTCTTATCAACTATTGATTTTGTAATATTTATTAGCAGTGCTTGTTTTTTCTTATTTTTACCTATTAACTAGGATGAACACGTATTTTCTTTTTATAAGAAATACATGCATTGCACGTGTACACTAACTATGGATCAAGGTGTGAGATGTGAATGGACTAGAAATAATTATGTCTATTCAGATTTGTGTATTAGTTCACTGCATCATCAGTTGTTATTAGTACCACAAACACATGTAGGAAAAACTTGTATTTAACCAGAAGTTAATGGCCATTTCGTGACACTGGTTGTTTAAGATTTACACTGCATTGATATGAATAAAACAAATTTGACCTTTTTTGTTCCAATTTTGGGGGGATGCATCACATATTTATGATGCAGTGATGGCAGAAGAAGGGAAGTGCATACATTTGACGATTATTTTTGCTGTGCAAGTGATTTACTTGATCAAAATGTAAGCTTTTAGCATGTCTTACTGTTGTTTTAAAAGCAATTTCCTGCTAGAAAATACACATCAATTGTGATTTATCCTGTAGTAACGCATGGGCAATTATCTTTTCTTTTTACCGATCACATGGAGATAAGTACTGCAGGATCAAGTCGGGATTCATGGCAACGTAACTGCATGATCATGTACATTAGCTAGCTATAGGAGATGACATCTTTCTGATTTTCTTATTCTTCCTGAACACGCATATGAATGTTTGTGCATTGAGACGGCAAGTCTTTCGGATCAAGTGCTCCCTGCTCTGGCTTCGCCTTTTAATTTGACTGAATATCTACTTACGCTCTCCAAGATTGTTCCTGTGAGTTTCTTTAAAACCTATTTGCGCACACAATTGTTAAACTATGGAGTTTTTTTATTGAATCTATTTATCTTAGGGCTTTGACGCGCCTGCTTCGTTTAGACAATTTTTAGAGCCAGCATTTACTCAAGGGAATACTCTGTATATTGTTCAATCTCAGTGTAGGTCCAATTTCTCGGAAACAGTTTCAGTCAATGCCGGGTCGAAACCCCTTAAACTCAGTAAGTAGGTTTCTTCCTTTGTTGAAATCTCATTTCATTGACGATATATTACGCTGCGTTTTGGTTAAGATGAAGCAAGGAGAAAACCATTGACGATGTATTGCCCTGCATGTTTCAGTCAAATTGTTGGACAA
This sequence comes from Secale cereale, assembly GCA_902687465.1. Classification (NCBI taxonomy): domain Eukaryota; kingdom Viridiplantae; phylum Streptophyta; class Magnoliopsida; order Poales; family Poaceae; genus Secale; species Secale cereale. The sequence continues at coordinate 455,248,272 of LR738711.1, read as the reverse complement.
CTATACACATATTTGTTTCTCAAGCCCACTGATTTCAGCCTCTCCGTCTTCTTCAAGCCCGGTGACTAATTAATTGGTTTACTGAACATACTATCTGAGAAGGGACAAGGGAAGAAACCTCAACTATTCCCCTTTATTCATGTTGTCTATACAATTTACTATTGTATATGTAGTGCTACCTTAATTAAATCCTGGCAACTAAGCTCATGTTGTGCTTAAGATTAAATGGGATATATTGGAAATGCAGGTGAGAAGTTCAGGGATATTTTGGGAGTGCCTATTATGTGGCTCCAGAGGTCCTGAAGCAGAGATATGGAGTCGATGATGGCATATGGAGTGATGGAGTTATACTCTACATTCTGCTCTCTGGCGTTCCTCGTTTCTGGGCAGCAGGGCAGGTGCGTTTTGTGGCTGGCTATGTCGATCAATTTTGGGCTAGGTTATGTCGATCAGTTTTGTGGCTAGGTAGGTCTCGGCCTCCCTCCTCCTTTCGTCCAAGGCTAGGAGTTCCTCTCCCCAATCCGACTTGATCTGACGGAGAGAGTTCCAGTCCTTGCCACTTTGATGGTCGCTGTGGCCAGATCCGGCCGGGGGAGCCGCCGTAGAGCCTACACGTCGGTGGTGCAGCAGCATCCCGACTAAAGGTGGGTGCCCGAGATCGTCCCGCTTCCCCACACTTGATCCTTCTCGGTTGCTGATGGTGTTGTGATGTGACGTAGGACGGGAGGAGGCTCCACGGCCGCAGCGGGCTAGCTCTCAGACGGGCAGCAGCGGCATGCCGTCCTCGTGCTTGCCAAAGCCAAGGTAGGCCTCCCGCGGATCTCGTCCCCACTTCTCCAAAGATACGTTCATATAAAAGCATGTATGCAGTCTAATCTTATTAATGGAACTTATTGTGCCAGGGCTGTGGCTGGGGGAAATGTTTAGGAGATGGGAAAGAAAGGAAGGAACTAGGTCAACAAGGCGTTCACCACAAGCCACAAGGTGAAGCCCATAAATTAAGTAATACTACTGCTTTAAACTCTCAAACATTTTGTCCTGCCTTGAAGCAAAAGTTTCAACTTTATTTGTGTTGAAAGAAATCTGCATGGTAGCTTTTGGATATGTCAATTTCACATTTTCTTGACCAGTTTTCTAAAGGACCAGACACCCTTTTATAGAATATCTAGCTACCAATTCGTGTGTACCACCTCCTGTGTCATTAAAGGATACTTGTGTGATTTACTAGCTGTTTTAGGTACCTCCTACATTCCTACGTACGCGTGTTATTTACTTGCCGTTCTATATAAGCATGATGCTCCTATGTTTTGATATTTAGCACTTTGTGTCATATGTGAAGGAAATAATTTGAATGATTACACCCATTGCAATTGCATACCAGGTCTCAGTTTCATCGCATCATCCGTGAGGGGTAGTATGCAAGGATCAACTGATGTGGATAAAAAATCTGGGTGCGAGCTTCCGGGAAATCTAATTGGGTCTATGCAAACAAGCATATGTGGAAGATAATCCCTGTACATGTATGACTATACGAACTCTTCTTCCCTCCAGGCAATAGAGTTTAGCTTCAGTAAGCACGTGCTAAGATAACTTGCATTCATAACTAATGTCGATTCAGAAGGTGGATTTGGCTCATTGGTCTGCTTCACTGCTCCACAAGGTATGATATTATTATACCCATGTTGCGTCCTACTGCGCACATGAATTGTGGTGATCAGAATGGAATTCTATCCATGATTCATGATCTCCACGTCGAACGAACCGAATGGAAACAATAGCATGACAAAACAAATGAATTTCTACCTATGTTTTGGCACATTGTCCAGCCCCTTGTCTAGCTTGTTGATTTTTATTAGTTTCAGTTTCTCACTAGGTTCTCTCGAGCGATGAGTCATACTGGATGTTCAAGGACACAGAAGGCCTCATGAACCGCATTCTCTTGCTGAACTTTTTTTGGCATCATAACAACGATTCCCATGATCTTTCTATGGTAAAACCTTCAGTCTTGTTAATCCCATTATCTTGAGTTATGATGGTATATGATTTTTTTCCATTGGAGCAACAATGTCATTCTTTTTTAGCCTGCAACTGTGATGTTTCCATTCAAGTTACTGATTGCTGGAATGCAATTACTTGAAGGCATCTTATGATCTGGTCATAACTAGCCAAAGCTCTGCAATATTATTTTGTAATCATATCCTCTTCCTCTCTGCTTGTGGGTAGTGCCTTATTGATGGACGGTGTTGGCGCGTTCAGGGCAGAATGACCTGAGTGGTAGATCGTACGGTGAACAGCGTCGACGGCAGCGCTAGAGCACGACGAGGCTGGTTGAGGTATTCTCTATGATTCTTTTAATGAGCACATGTAATTTTATTTGAGATCTTGTCATGGTTGCACTGCTAATTAATAATATTAGCGATGTAATGTAATTCACATAATATGCTATAATCATTTGGGAGTAGACTTTGTTGGACTATTGTAAGTCGTCAGAAACACTATGTTCTATCCAGAAGGTCATCCACAACATCTGTGCATTCCGTAGAGCTGCTTACTGCAATTTTCTAGAATCCACTTCTTGAATTATTCCGGAAGATGTTAGTATTTCACCTCAGTACCTTGCTGCTCATTCCAGAGTGAAGACGTATTCGCTAAATGGTGAGCTATGCATTGTGAAAGGGTAAGGCAATGCATCACAGTTGATCTTTGCTTGAACTTGTGGGCCTTCAATAGCGTTTTAGTTCATATAAAAGCAAATCCCGTATATTCTTAAACATAAAGAGATTATTATGGTTCAGATTATCAAGGATATCAACAATTCTATATGCGCTAAATAGGACTCCCATTTTAAAGAAAAATAAGACTCTTTTTATAAACACGGTTCAACCATGGTGCTAATATATGTTTTTTGGGACGTGTTATATATGTTTAGATTCATGCACTATGTGTATCACACCTCTCTTCCTTTTCTAAAAATATTGGCAGAGGCTCTATCTCATACAATAAATCTTTTACCGAGCCTATCATGGCCGCACCTCAAGGTTTGATAACTAATGTCGATTCAGAAGGTGGATTTGGCCCATTGAAGATACATATAAGCAATTTCTGAGCTCATAGGTTCCAAGATTTTCAGTTTTATGCAAAATTATGGAGCAGAAAAACAAGCTGGAAGCTTACTCAAGGATGCAGGCCAGCGGCAACCCCAGAGCCGAAGGCGACTAGGTTGCGTCAGACACCAAAGAGAGGTAGCGTGCTCGAGCCTGCTAGGAGCTCCGGGCTTGGTAAGTGTGGACTATGACATTACCGAGGAGTATTCTTTATTGGTAAGTAGTAATATTTTTGTAATAATTGTATGATATCTAATTAGTATGTATTCAAATTTCAGAGATCAGGTCACATAAACCTATGGTGATAGGTGATTTTATGAAGTTCAAGCTAGCAGAGTACGAAGCTATGAGGTATTTTAAATTCTCACTAAAATATCATGGTTAGTCATTCCAATTTTAGGTTCTCAAAGCGTGATGCTCTGTTGCTTTTACTAATATAATTCATATATGATTATGTTCTGTAATGTGCAAAACATTTTTCAGGACTATCTTTGTATTGTTTGCTTACCATTTTTGTAACAACAGATTTCAGCACCATTTGTAATAAATTTTTAGGTGATTTTGTGGACAATTGCATGCCCATATTTTTTAATTAATTACACCAGTGTGACACCCCGAGACCGGTGTGCCAGGTGTCAGCCAGTTATTCGTTGTCTTTGCCATGTCATCTGCTTGCGTGTTGCATCTTGCCATGTCATCGTGTGTGTTGCATCAGCATGTTTTCGAAACTTGCATCCGTCCGAGTTCCCTCGTCCTCTCCGTTTTCCGTTCTGAGCCCAGACACACTTGCACGTGCTCGCGGCGTCTCCGTATATTTATTTTATGAGTGGCCGGAAAACGTTCTCGGAGTGGGTTGAAACTTGGCATGTGGTCTTATTATAGCATAGGTAGACCGCCTGTCAAGTTTCGTCGCGTTCGGAGTTCATTTGATAGCCCAACGGTTAACCGTGTTAACCGCCGGAGGCCTTTTCTCTTTTGACCCACCACCCCTTTCACACAGCCCACCTAACCCATTCTAACACCTCCATGATCTTGGCCGTTCGATCATGATCGCGTGGCCGCGAACCGCTCCTCATTTGGACTCTCCTAGCTCCCTCTACCTATATATATGTGGCTCCTCCCGAAATTCTCGCAGATGAAACCCTAACCCTCTTCCCTCCGCGCCGCCGGACATTTCTTCCACCGTCGGACATGTCCGCCGCTCCCTTCAGCCACTCCGGAGCTGCCATGTCACCCCGCTGCCCTCCTCTCTCTCCTCCCCGCCGCCGAGGCCCGCGGGACCCGAATTGAGCCCGCCTAGGCCCGTCCGTCACCGCCGCCACCCGCGACACGGCCCGCCGCCGCCTCCGCAGGCCCGCGCCCCGCGCCGCCTAGGCCCGTCCGCACTGCCCCGCTCGTTGCCCGGCCGGCCGCCGCCTAGCTGCGCCACCACAGCCACTGCACCGCCGCCGTTGTGCGTGGCCGGAGCGCACCACCGCCGCCGCCTTCGCCTTGTAACCGCCGGTCGCCGGGCCACTTCGCCGCGGATCCGGTCGGGCCGGACCGGATCCGGCCGTCCTCGATCCCGGCGACGTCCCCGACCTCCTCCGCGTCCTCCTTGCCGGAAGGCTCGCCGGAGAGCCCGCCGGAGCTCTCGCTGGCGTCGGGTCCGGGGAGTGGGACGAGATCCACCACTCCCCAGATCCAAACATCTTCCCTGGCATGGATCTCATCGTCCCGGAACGACCTCATATCATTTTCAAAAGGGGTATAATTTCTGCTAAGTCCCTAAAGTTGCATATTATGTTGCTATGTTTGCATGGCTGTAAATTCTTGTGTGGTGATCCAAATTGAGTATATGATATGTCAAAATGATCGTGGTGATATGCTCTACACTTTGTTCCATTGTGCCATGCTTGTTTGACTTCATCTAGATGCCCTAATCTCTGTTGCAAGAGTGCTACTTGTTATTAACTGCTGTTACTGTTAATTTGATGCCATGTTTAAGACATGATAACTTGGTGTATGTTTATCCAAATGATGCATATGATATGTCAAAATGTTCATTGTGAAGTGTACTACATGATGGTTGCTGTACCATTCATGTTTGAGTTCATATTGCCATGATAATCTCTGTTGCAAAAGTGCATTTGACTGTTAAGTGCCGAAACTTGTTATGAGATGCTGATTTCACTTGTTCGTTGCTATTGGTGTGTTTGTCTTCATGCCACATGTCTAGATGTTTTAGAAGCATCATCATATGGTCTTTGCAGTGGTGCAATCCACTTTCCATGATATGCCTTGTGTTGACTTAAACAATCTTATAAACATGCCATGTTGTTGTTACTGTTTTATACTTAGTGACAAAACTGCTAAATCTGGAATCTGTTATAACCTGATGCTATGTTTGCTTGATGCCCTAGTCAAATCCATACTTGTTTTGGAGTGGCCAATGATCATGTCTTGTTGTCCATGTTATTGTCTATCCATTCATGCCCTTACTTGCTCATATGACCTGCTGTAGCTTATTTATTTCTTGCTCTCAAGTTGCTATAAATTATAACTGTCAGCCTTTTATCAGCATGTTCAATTTGGTGAAGCTTGTTGCTATTGATCCATGCCTCCTATGGAGTTGCTTCGATGGAGTTGTTTGCTATAGGATATGTCTACTACATGTCCATGCTCTTCATATACTTAGTTGAGTTGATATGCATGTTGTTTTGTGCCTCCGAAGGCAGCAACGTGATGATGTTTTTGCCTTCCCAGATTTTGACTAAGTCTGGATAATTTTATTGCAACTTGCCATGCTTGGTTAAGTGTGTTTCAGCAAGCTTTTGGGTGTGTTCTAAGTTCATGCTTGTTTAACATCATGTCTACTTCAGATCCATGCTCCTCGTTATGATGTTTGAGTGCTGTAGCTTATATTTACCTTGCTCCAAAGTTGCTATGTGGCTGTTAACTTCAGCTTTGCTTTGTAACTTGTTTTGCTCGTATCTTTTAGCCCGTTGATCTGTTTTGGGTGTGCCTTATATGAAACTTGTGTGATTTTGCATGTAGAAGCATAATATCATGTTGTTTACATGCTTGGAGTATGTTTGCTTGATGTTTGGGTGCATCTTGCACCGTTGCCTTGTTTGTCGTGTTTTGCTCATATCTTCTAGGCCGTAGCTCCGAATTAAACAAACTTGATATGAAACTTGACTAGAATTTCGTGTAGATCATCATGGTGTATGTTAACCTGCTGTTTAACAACTTTAACTTAAGGTTTGTTCAGATCTGGACTAATTTCAAATTATGCATATGAGGACTTACCGGATTCGTTATATGTTGATTTCGGCCTCATTTAAACTTGTTGTTTGGTGTTGTTCTTGTGTGCTTCATCCCTTGCCATGTATTGCATCATATATAGACTTGTCTTGCATCATACTTGGTTGAGCATATTGTCATGTTCTTGTGTTGTGTGTTTACCGTATTGCTTGCTTCTTCTCGTTAGTGCTTGTTCTGTTGCGATCGTGAGGATTCGTTCGTCTACCCGTGGTTCGTCTTCAAGGCTTCTTCTTCGTCTTCTTCATGGACTCATTCTTCTTCCTTGCGGGATCTCAGGCAAGATGACCATACCCATGGATACCTTTACTATCATTGCCATGCTTAGTTGTCTCGATGCTATCGTTATATGTCGCGCTACCCATCTTATTGTAAGCCCCTCTCCTTGTTGCCGTGAAACCTCTAACCTTTGACACCTTCTTAGCAAACCGTTGTTTGGCTATGTTACCCGCTTGCTCAGCCCCTCTTATAGCGTTGGTAGTTGCAGGTGAAGATGAAGATCGTTGCATGTTGGAACTTGTTGTTGGAATATCACAATATCTATTATTATTATTATTATTATTATTATTAACACACCTATATACTGGGCATGGGTGGAAGGCTTGGCCTTTTGCTCGGTGTTTTGTTCCACTCATGCCACCAAAGGAGCCGATAAACCGGCATTATGTTCCTTGATTTTGCGTTCCTTACACGGTTGGGTATATGGGGATCCCTTGACACTTCATCTTTGAATAAAACTCCTCCAGCAAGGCCCAACTTTGGTTTTAATTTGCTCATAATAACAACTTAATTAATTAATTAATTGCATAGGGAGTTAGCGCTACCCGAGATTCTTTCTACATAGCAGGGGGGCTAGTGCTGATGGTGTTGGTCCCAAACGGGGGTCCTGCAGGGCCACCTTGGGGAAACCCGAGGGCTGGTTTTACCTGTAGCATCGCCCATCCGGTCGTGGCCTGAGACGAGATACGTGCGGCTACTATCAGGGTGTCGACACACCGGGACGTCTTGCTGGACTTGTTTTACCATTGTCGAAATGTCTTGTGCACCGGGATACCGAGCCTGATCGGATTTCCCTAAGATAAGGGGTAATAATTATTACTTCAGCTGATCGTGAGAGCTTGTGATGGGCTAAGTTGGGACACCCCTACAGGGTTATGATCTTTCAAAAGCCGTGCCCACGGTTATGTGACAGATTGGAATTTGTTAATGTCCGGTTGTAGAAAACTTGACACAGGATCCGAAGTAAAACACACAACTGTGTGAGTAACCATGACTGTCTCTTTTCACTTAGAGAAGAGAACACGGTGGGGTTATGTTTGACTCGTAGGTAGTTCAGGATCTTTAGCGATCACTACTAGTTGCGACCGCTTGCGTAGATTCTCATCTTATTCTTGTACTCATAAGTTAGCCACCATACTTTTGCTTAGCCGTTGCTGCAACCTCACCACTTTACCTCTTCCTACCCATTAAGCTTTGCTAGTTTTGTTACCCATAGCTATGGGATTGCTGAGTCCTCGTGGCTCACAGATACTACAACAACAGTTGCAGGTGCAGGTTTCCGATGTTTTGACGTGAGAGCGATGATCGTTGTGTTGGAGTTCTTTCTTCTTCTTCTTCTTCTTCTTCAATCTTGGGTTTGGTTCTGGGTCGACAGCCTGGGATAGCAGATGGATGTCGGTGCTTTTCATGTTTGCATCCGTAGTCGGATGCCTTATTGTTGTATCCCCCATGTATGTATGTAATGGTACGATGTAATGATATCCATCTTGCTAAGCGCTTGAGATGCGGTTGTGCCCCAATCATGTAAGCGTCACGTGATCGGGATAGAATCGCATCTTGGGCCTGACAAGTTGGTATCAGAGCCTCGACCGACCATAGGAGCCCCCTTGATTGATCGTAGCTTGGCCGTTGTTGAGTCTAGTAGAAAACTTTTTCGCAGTCTAGTTATATCGGAGAGTAGGATTTTTTTTTACTCCTCAGTCCCTTCGTCGCTCTGGTGAGGAATCTTGACGTAGGTGTTTTGAATTACTCATCTTCTCCTTCAAATTTTTTTTAGGATCGCGGTTAGTTTTCGTTTGTTGTGTTGTCAGTTCTATCATCTGGTGCATCTCTCGTCAAGTGGATTCAACCCTCTTCTTCTTTGCAAGTGCAACATCAGTTCTTTCAGCCGGTGTTGTTTCCCCTTCCGAAGTTGTTTTTCTTTTCCACCCGTCCATCCTTTTTCTTCTCGGAGCCGGAGTCCTTAATCGAGTATCCATCATACTCGTGTGAATCCTTTGCATTCTTTCCTCAGTTATTTCAACTTGTGAATTCTCGTCTAGCTCGTCATCATTCTTCTCTTTTCTTCTCCGAGGAATTATCATCTCGTTTGACATTCTTCACCTCTTCTTCTTTTCCAGTGGATTCAATTCCATTTTCTCGCTGTTGTTCATATTCTTTCATCGACTCAAGTGTTTCCAATTGCTCGTTCATTTTTCGCCATGTTATTGTTCCGGAGTTCCGAAGAAATCTCAGGAAATCCATCTGTGTTCTAATTAATTCGAGGTTGTCACCTCATTCGAGTGTTTCAATCGTTCCGGTGCTTCATCTCCTTATCAATCCTTTCAACGGTGTTTTCTCTTCGGTGGGCTCATAACCCACAGGTCTTTCCCAGGATCTTACCTGACTCTTATATTTTTCCGGAGTATTCTTATATTCTTTTCAAGTGTGATGTAAGTATGGATTCCATCGGTCATATGCCTTCTCCAAGATCGCTTTTAATTCTTTTCATCGTTGGTTTCAACCTTTCTTCTTTTCATTCGTCCGGAGTATTTCATGAGTTATTTTCTTTGTGTTCCTCCGAAGGCCATCATTTCAGAAGATTTATTCGTCCTCAGTTTTCAACTTTGTCCTCCAAATATTCTTCATTGATGCCTCTTCGTTCGTCTCACATTCTTCCGGTGCTTGTTCAAGTATTCTTTAATTAGTTCATGATCTCTTCAATCTCGTCATTTTTAAATTTCCTTAAGTGCTTTATTCTTCCGGCGTCTATCCTCTGTTCTTCGTTCAATTCCAATTATTCACGGTGGTTTATTCTCTTTCAACATTCGATTTTAATTCTTCACGATGGTTCGTTCCTATTCTTCACTCGGCTTTAATTCCTTACGGTGATTCGCTCAACAGTTCTTTTCCGGTGTTATCATATCAATCCATTCATTTATTCCAATCCTACTGGCGTGTCATGAAGATGTTCTTAAGTTCGCGATATATCCCTCGTTAATCTTTTCAACGAGAATAAGTAGTATGCGAATCTATTATTTCTCATCAATTTAATTGATGGAGGATAAGCATAACATAATTCTTATTCATCTCGTCAAGTTAATTAATTCCTTCCTTCGGAGTTTATTCTTGATGAATAAATTCTAGTCCCAAGTGTCTTAATCTTTTCTTTTCCAGAGTTCAAATTTTCTCGGCCTTCTCGTCGGACTCTCGTCTAAATCATCGCAAGGCTTTATTCTTATTCTTTTCATACTTCATCATCCTTTCGTTACCAGAGTTCTTCATGGTGGTTCATTGCGATTCAAATTCATTCTTCAATTGTTCATCTAATTCTTCTGGAGCAACTCAAGCATTCTTATTCTTTTGCCTCTCGAGTGCAAATAATTCTCCGTATTCTTTTGAAATGGAGTTTTGCATTTCTTTCTTCATTCTCATCTATTCAATATTTTCGTTGCTGTATAATTCACCTCAAGTTTTGAGATGATTTCTATAAGTCCATGACAAGCTTATTGTTTTGTTGTTGATTTGCTCAACAACTTCGTTCAAGCCTTTTTGTGAAGATGCTCTTTCCAATTATTTCGTAGGGAAAGTTGTCATCTTCTTCACCATAAGGTTCATTTCACTCTTTCCAATCCTTCCGGAGGCATGGTGTTTTTCTCTCGTCGAGTATCATTTCATCTTTTCAAGGTCTTGTTCCATTCCATTCATGTTCAACCGGTGTGCTATTTCTTTCAGTTTTAGCCGAAGTGCTGCCCGTATTCCTTCATTTTAATTCCTCTCAATCACTTTTAACCGGAGTGGTTTCGAATTTATTCTTGTTCCTCCAGCTCTGTTTCATGCCTTTCAACCTCCTTGATTCTCGTCGTTTTCCTTGTTCCCTTGTTTATCGAAGTCCGTGCAACTTCGTTCATCTCCGTTGTACCTTTCTTTCAAATTGAGGAACCTCTCGAGGTTCCTTGGTTTCACTCTTTTGTTCTCGAAGAACTTTGTTCTTCCTTTTTCTCTTCCGTCTCATTCCTAAGATCTCGGGACGAGATCTCTTGTTAGTAGGGGAGTGTTGTGACACCCCGAGACCGGTGCGCCAGGTGTCAGCCAGTTATTCGTTGTCTTTGCCATGTCATCTACTTGCATGTTGCATCTTGCCATGTCATCATGTGTGTTGCATCAGCATGTTTTCGAAACTTGCATCCGTCCGAGTTCCCTCGTCCTCTCCGTTGTCCGTTCTGAGCCCAGACACACTTGCACGTGCCCACGGCGCCTCCGTATATTTATTTTATGAGTGGCCGGAAAACATTCTCGGAATGGGTTGAAACTTGGCATGTGGTCTTATTATAGCATAGATAGACCGCCTGTCAAGTTTCGTCGCGTTCGGAGTTCATTTGATAGCCCAACGGTTAACCGTGTTAACCGCCGGAGGCCTTTTCTCTTTTGACCCACCACCCCTTTCACACAGCCCACCTAACCCATTCTAACACCTCCATGATCTTGGCCGTTCGATCATGATCGCGTGGCCGCGAACCGCTCCTCATTTGGACTCTCCTAGCTCCCTCTACCTATATATATGTGGCTCCTCCCAAAATTCTCGCAGATGAAACCCTAACCCTCTTCCCTCCGCGCCGCCGGACATTTCTTCCACCGCCGGACATGTCCGCCGCTCCCTTCAGCCACTCCGGAGCTGCCACGTCACCCCGCCGCCCTCCTCTCTCTCCTCCCCGAAGCCGAGGCCTGCGGGACCCGAATCGGGCCCGCCTTGGCCCGTCCGTCGCCGCCGCCACCCGCAACACGGCCCGCTGCCGCCTCCGTAGGCCCGCGCCCCGCGCCGCCTGGGCCCGTCCGCGCCGCCCCGCTCGTCGCCCGGCCGGTCGCCACCTAGCCACGCCACCACAACCATTGCACCGCCGCCGTCGCGCGTGGCCGGAGCGCACCACCGCCGCCGCCTTCGCCCTATAACCGCTGGTTGCCGGGCCACTTCGCTGCGGATCCGGTCGGGCCGGACCGGATCCGGCCGTCCTCGACCCCGGCGACGTCCCCGACCTCCTCCGCGTCCTCCTCGCCGGAGAGCCCACCGGAGCTCTCCCCGGCGTCGGGTACGGGGAGTGGGACGAGATCCACCACTCCCCAGATCCAAACATATTGCCTGGCATGGATCTCACCGTCCCGGAACGGCCTCGTCCCGTTTTCAAAAGGGGTATAATTTCTGCTAAGTCCCTAAAATTGCATATTATGTTGCTATGTTTCCATGGCTGTAAATTCTTGTGTGGTGATCCAAATTGAGTGTATGATATGTCAAAATGATCATGGTGATATGCTCTACATTTTGTTCCATTGTGCCATGCTTGTTTGACTTCATTTAGATGCCCTAATCTCTGTTGCAAGAGTGCTACTTGTTATAAACTGATGTTACTGTTAATTTGATGCCATGTTTGAGACATGATAACTTGGTGCATGTTTATCCAAATGATGCATATGATATGTCAAAATGTTCATTGTGAAGTGTACTACATGATGGTTGCTGTACCATTCATGTTTGAGTTCATATTGCCATGATAATCTTTGTTGCAAAAGTGCATTTGACTGTTAAGTGCTGAAACTTGTTATGAGATGCTGATTTCACTTGCTCGTTGCTATTGGTGTGTTTGTCTTCATGCCACATGTATAGATGTTTTAGAAGCACCATCATATGGTCTTTGCTGTGGTGCAATCCACTTTCCATGATATGCCTTGTGTTGACTTAAACAAGCTTGTAAACATGCCATGTTGTTGTTACAGTTTTATACTTAGTGAAAAACTGCTAAGTCTGGAATCTGTTATAACCTGATGCTATGTTTGCTTGATGCCCTAGTCAAATCCATGCTTGTTTTGGAGTGGCCAATGATCATGTCTTGTTGTCCATGTTATTGTCTATCCATTCATGCCCTTACTTGCTCATATGACCTGTTGTAGCTTATTTATTTCTTGCTCTCAAGTTGCTATAAATTATAACTGTCAGCCTTTTATCAGCATGTTCAATGGAGTTGTTTGCTATAGGATATGTCTACTACATGTCCATGCTCTTCATATACTTAGTTGAGTTGATATGCTTGTTGTTTTGTGCCTCCGAAGGCAGCAACGTGATGATGTTTTTGCCTTCCCAGATTTTGACTAAGTCTGGATAATTTTATTGCAACTTGCCATGCTTGGTTAAGTGTGTTCCAGCAAGCTTTTGGGTGTGTTCTAAGTTCATGCTTGTTTAGCATCATGTCTACTTCAGATCCATGCTCCTTGTTATGATGTTTGAGTGCTGTAGCTTATATTTACCTTGCTCCAAAGTTGCTATGTGGCTGTTAACTTCAGCTTTGCTTTGTAACTTGTTTTGCTCGTATCTTTTAGCCCGTTGATCTGTTTTGGGTGTGCCTTATATGAAACTTGTGTGATTTTGCATGTAGAAGCATAATATCATGTTGTTTACATGCTTGGAGTATGTTTGCTTGATGTTTGGGTGCATCTTGCACCGTTGCCTTGTTTGCCTTGTTTTGCTCATATCTTCTAGGCCGTAGCTCCGAATTAAACAAACTTGATATGAAACTTGACTAGAATTTCATGTAGATCATCATGGTGCATGTTAACCTGCGGTTTAACAACTTTAACTTAAGGTTTGTGCAGATCTGGACTAATTTCAAATTATGCATATGAGGACTTACCAGATTCGTTATATGTTGATTCCGGCCTCATTTAAACTTGTTGTTTGGTGTTGTTCTTGTGTGCTTCATCCCTTGCCATGTATTGCATCATATATAGACTTGTCTTGCATCATACTTGGTTGAGCATATTGTCATGTTCTTTTGTTGTGTGTTTATCGTATTGCTTGCTTCTTCTCGTTAGTGCTCGTTCCGTTGTGATCGTGAGGATTCGTTCGTCTACCCGTGGTTCGTCTTCAAGGCTTCTTCTTCGTCTTCTTCATGGACTCATTCTTCTTCCTTGCGGGATCTCAGGCAAGATGACCATACCCTTGGATACATTTACTATCATTGCCATGCTTAGTTGTCTCGATGCTATCGTTATATGTCGCGCTACCCATCTTATTGTCAGCCCCTGTCCTTGTTGCCGTGAAACCTCTAACCTTTGACACCTTCTTAGCAAACCGTTGTTTGGCTATGTTACCCGCTTGCTCAGCCCCTCTTATAGCGTTGGTAGTTGCAGGTGAAGATGAAGATCGTTGCATGTTGGAACTTGTTGTTGGATTATCACAATATCTATTATTATTATTATTATTATTATTATTAACACACCTATATACTGGGCATGGGTGGAAGGCTTGGCCTTTTGCTCGGTGTTTTGTTCCACTCATGCCACCTTAGGAGCCGATAAACCGACATTATGTTCCTTGATTTTGCGTTCCTTACACGGTTGGGTATATGGGGACCCCTTGACACTTCGTCTTTGAATAAAACTCCTCCAGCAAGGCCCTACTTTGGTTTTAATTTGCTCATAATAACAACTTAATTAATTAATTGCATAGGGAGTTAGCGCTACCCGAGATTCTTTCTACATAGCAGGGGGGCCAGTGCTGATGGTGTTGGTCCCAAACGGGGGTCTTGCAGGGCCACCTTGGGGAAACCCGAGGGCTGGTTTTACCTGTAGCATCGCCCATCCGGTCGTGGCCTGAGACGAGATACGCGCGGCCACTCTCAGGGTGTCCACACACCGGGAGGTCTTGCTGGACTTGTTTTACCATTGTCAAAATGTCTTGTGCACCGGGATATCGAGCCTGATCGGATCCCTAAGATAAGGGGTAATGATTATTGTTACTTCAGCTGATCGTGAGAGCTTGTGATGGGCTATGTTGGGACACCCTGCAGGGTTATGATCTTTCAAAAGCCATGCCCGCGGTTATGTGGCAGATTGGAATTTGTTAATGTCCGGTTGTAGAAAACTTGACAGAGGATCCGAAGTAAAACACACAACTGTGTGAGTAACCGTGACTCTCTCTTTTCACTTTGAGAAGAGAACACGGTGGGGTTATGTTTGACTCGTAGGTAGTTCAGGATCTTTAGCGATCACAACTAGCTGCGACCGCTTGCGTAGATTCTCATCTTATTCTTGTACTCGTAAGTTAGCCACCATACTTTTGCTTAGCCGCTGCTGCAACCTCACCACTTTACCTCTTCCTACACATTAAGCTTTGCTAGTCTTGTTACCCATGGCTATGGGACTGCTAAGTCCTCGTGGCTCACAGATGCTACAAAAACAGTTGCAGGTGCAGGTTTCCGATGTCTTGACGTGAGAGCGATGATCGTTGTGTTGGAGTTCTTTCTTCTTCTTCTTCTTCTTCTTCTTCTTCTTCTTCAAACTTGGGTTTGGTTCCGGGTCGGCAGCCTGGGATAGCAGATGGATGTCGGTGCTTTTCATGTTTGCATCCGTAGTCGGATGCCTTGTATTGATGTTGTTGTATTCATGTGAATTATATGTGTTGTTGTATCCCCCATGTATGTATGTAATGGTACGATGTAATGATATCCATCTTGCTAAGCGCCTGAGATGCGGTTGTGCCCCAATCATGTAAGCGTCACGTGATCGGGATAGAATCGCATCTTGGGCCTGACAACCAGTGAGTTGATACTTTTGGTATCTGATCTGGTTCTTTTGGGTACAAGTCTTGCTCTGAATAGTAAATAGATTGCACAACAAATTGGCTACTCTTGTTCTGGGATACATAATGCAATTTACTGATATTGTTCAAATTCAAAAAATAATTGATCACCGCTCGGTATGGTCGCATATAATAAAGTATATATGAAAGTATCTTATGGTTACTCTTGTTTGGATCATTTCTCTCTATGTATACATCACCGAGTTAAATTGCAAGTGAAATGGATTTCAGTTATTTTCCAATTATTGCAGGCTATCTTTTTTACACATACAAAATTTATATGCATTATATTTGTAGGCTCAGTCAGGCTATCTTTTTTATACATACATAATTTATATGCATTATATTTGTAGGCGCAATCAGAAAAAGTACATAACTTGCGAAATTTGATATGCATTGTATTAATAGTGCAGTTCAGAAAATAATTAGAAGATGGATCTCTCTTTTTGTGCTATTATTGCTGAAACCAAGAGGCCCATTACAAGGATTTGTCATGTTTTGTGTACCTTGTAATAGTGACACGCAATGGCCATGTGATGTTGAGTGATATTGGTCCTATTTGATAATGGCTGGTATATGTTCTTTGGTGATAGGCGATTTTCTGGTTTAGGAGAGACCAAGACTGACGAGAAAGAAAGAAGACGATCTGGCCCCTGGGACCTGCGGGCGTTGTGGGTGGCGGCGGCCACAGCTGGAGAGGGCGTCTCCCCCTTGTCGGCGGGGTTTGGCGCCGATGCTCGGTGCGTCGTGTTGGCCGTGCTGGGCGGCGAGTGGGCGGCGGTCTTGGATCCGATCTGAAGTTGGCGGCTTCACCATGCTTGTCCTCCTCTGCTAGCTGACCTGAGGGCTTCCTCCGGACGTCTTGCTTGGCTGGTTGGCAGAGCTCTGGGTCGGGGGAAACCCTTGATCGGCGGTGCCGGTCACGATGTAGGCGATGCTCGCGGCGCTGTTCTCCCTTCGGTGGGAGACATCGAGACCCTCTCCTCACCTTCCACCCCATGGTCTCGGGCGAAAGCCTAAAATCTCTTGATTGGGCTGCGACAGCGCGTCAGCGTTGTTTTCTTCTTGAAGATGCTGCCTTGGGAGTCCAGGATGGCCAGGGGCTCGGCGCGGTGGTGGTTTGCATGTTCTTCTGACGTGACCCTGCTTGGCAATGGCGGTGGGTTCCTTGGTCTTGGCCGGTGACATGCGTGATGTATGGGTTCCTATGAGAGGTGAGGTGGCCAGGGCTCATCCTCTCCCCGACAACATGTTGGCCAGTCCATCCGTGCTCGGGGGTGAGCTATTCTGCCTCCTGACAGGCCGGCATCCTTCGATCTAGGACGAGAGGGCAAGGCTGCCCTCTTCAGAGGCAGAGGCGGAAGGTAGGATAACATGGGTTGGCCCTTGGGAGTTGATGGAGCGTGGCCTTCCTTCGGGGGTGAATTGCTCCCTTGTCGCGGTTGCGTCAATGGCATGATCGGAGGCCGTCGCTTGTTGTTCCATAGTGTTTGTATCCTGTCGATTTTCATTTCTCTTATTTTCCTTCTTTTTCGTGGTGATGGCTGTAATGTGTGGTTGTTGCTTTATATATAAAGCGGGGTGAAAGCCATTTTCAGTAAAGAAAGAAGCCGAAGAGAGTTTGAATTTGTCGCTATTTGATGAAACCAGATGCCACCATGCTTAACACATATTTCTAAATTAAAGTAATAATTTGATAAATGCGTATATTTCTATTATTACATGGCAGTGCACGGTCATCCAGCTTTTGCCCGTAGCAACGCACGGGCATTCTCCTAGTTTTATTAGCGAATAGGTCCCTGACGGAAAAAAATAAAAGAAAAAACTATCGAGTGAACGCTCGCTAAACAGATCTGAATAGACTACGTTCGCTAAATAACTAAAAATAAAAACAAAACAAAATGAGTTTTAAAAGAAAAACGAAAAAACGAAAGAAAATCGGGTGGATCGGTGGCGGTTTTTTTACCGGCGGTTTTTTCGCGGTTCAACGGGATCCGGCGACGGTGTCATCGGCGAGCGGCGGCCGCGGGGCGAGGCACGGGGCGGCGGCGGCGGTGCAGAAGTGCGGCGGCGGTGAGTCGGCGCGGCGGCGGGGCGAGCTGGGAGGAGGAGAGGGGGTCGAGGGCCCGGTATATAAAGGCCAGGGGAGGGCGGCTCGGCTTGGGCGAGGGGGCGACGGCCGCAGTGTCCGCCTCGGACACGGTGGCGGTGGCGTGTTGGCTCGGGACTCCGCCCCGAGCCGGAGGTGGAGCGGGCGAGCGGCGTGGGCTGGCTGGGCCGTGGCCGGGCGAGCTGGGCCTGCCCGGTCCGGTCGGTCCAATTTTTTTAAATAATTTTTCCGAAAATACAGACAAAATAGAAAAACATAATAAATATATTTTTAAAAACCGCAAAAAAATTCACACATATCTAGGGTCTTATTAATGACCTTGTGAACATTTTTCTAGGCATAAATACCTAAAATAAAAACAAACATTTTAGTACTAATAAAATAATCAAAATAAATATTTTAGCGAATAAAAATCCAATAAATATATTTTTACTCAAAATTCAATTCCCAACATTTTTATTTTGTTTTTGAAGAAGTCATATTATCTTCTCTCACTATTCTTTTAAAATATTGGAAATGAAAATTGGCAAAAATTTATATGATCGAAACCCCACTTGAAAATAAATAAAATTGTGGGTCCTTTTGGGAAAACTTCCAACTCTCTCATTTGGTCCTTGAGTTGCTTAAAGTTTCTTGGATCAATTTCCAACAAAATTCAAATCCAGAAATGCTAAAATAATGGATGCATATGAATGATCTATATGATAACATCCATATTGAAATTTGGGATGTTACATTTAAGTACTGTTGAAAACCCACTCATATTTTATTTTTGCATTATACCTACTGTATTCTAATTTCTCCATGGCTTATATCCTCTGATAAAATCCATAGTTTCATCAAAACAATGCATCAATAATAGAATATGTCAAAAACAGAACAATCTGTAGTAATCTTAACATTGATCAGAATTATGTAACTCTAAAAATTCTGAAAAATTAGGACCAATTTTTTTTGCATAGTAATACTGTGTAAAAATTTCAGAAACATTTGATGCTTCAATAAAAAAAGGTAAATTCACACACTACAGGCAAAGTTTTTGTTTTTGCACAGCACATACCAAACAAGTAATATAATAATCCTAAATACAAATCTTGGCACCTTATTTTTATAATAAAATGGATTTGTAAAAGGGCATAATTATTTGTGTTGCAAAGTTTCTGTAATTCAAGATTTGCACAGTATCCATGGGCATGAACAAAGTTCAAGGAGCTCCCCCACTTCAACGGTGCTCGTCTTTCTTACTTTCACGTTTCTTTTTTCAAAAGTTTTAGGTTCCCCTCTATATTTTTTTGTTTTCAAACGTTTTGAAAGCACACAATAGAATAAAATGACTCTCTAAAACTTCCGAGTTGTCTCTCTGGCAGCGTTTTTTAAAGCCATTAAGCTAGGCATATAGTGCTCAAGTAATTGATCCACCTGGATCCCAAGCTAAATCAAAGCTAATTTTAACTAACAATGATTTGTAATTTAGTACTAAGAAGAAAATAATATATATTATGTAACACCAAAGTGTAACTCTCTTCCTATGCATCGGCATGCCATACATGAATAGTTCATCCACACAATGTAGCTGATACAAAGCATAAGTAGTTTCTTGCAATTTTATCGTGTTGAAAACATAGAGGTGGAGATGTAGTTCCTCTCTCATAATAATTGTAAGTAGGAGTAGAAAGTACATGCATATTATATTCACTAAAATCATCATGTGTAGTGGTAAAATGCATCCCATCAATATAATCCTTAATAAGCGCAAACTTCTCCGATATAGTATAGTTGGAAGAATTCAAAAAGATAATAGGACTATCATGCATGGGTGCAATAGCAACAATTTCGTGTTTAACATAAGGAACTATAGTAATTTCATCTCCATAAGCATAATTCATATTGGCATCTTTGCCACAAGCATAGCAAGCATCAATTTCATGAAAAAAAGGATATTTCAAACTAACCCAAGGGATCATAGCAATTATCATGGCATTCATCCTTTAGTAAGCACGAAGGAAAATTAAACAATGTATAAGTTGAAGAGTTACTCTCATTAGAAGGTGGGCACGGGTAGCTAATCTGCTCTTCCTCCTTTTGTTGTTCACTCTCCTCCTCATCTTTTCAATCAAATAAGCTCATAGTGTCATCAATGTCTTCTTCCATAGACTACTGCAAAATGTTAGTCTCTTCTTGGACATCGGAGACCTTTTCAATGAATGCATCAATATTGGCATTGTATTTATAATTCTCATAGCAATATTTAAGTATAGCAAAATTTTCAGATCTCGAAAGAGCATCATCACAATCTGCATACTCATCAAACAAACATTTAATTTCACAAGCAGCCTTAAAAGCAACAAATTCTTCCATTTGTTCCACATCTTAGTAATCATATATACCTTTAGCATAAGAAGCCAAGGTTTCATTACCATTAAATTCACATGAGAAGGGAAGGTGTGGAGCCTTCATCCTAGAGCAACAAGTATAATCATATCTCAAGCATACCATTGAAACATTTTAATTTCATCCCATAAGTTTTTCCCTTTGTGCGACAAGTGATAATACCTAAAGTTTTCTAAGTGATCCAAGGTATATCCCATTATCAAGTTGAATGGAGATTTATATGGATTATCAAAGTAATAATTAATGTTTTCCACATAACTAGCATCAAGGGTTTTAGGTGGTTCCCCATCTCCATGAGTAGCAAGTACAACTAATTGTTTTGGTATTTCATGCTCCATATGCATAACTTAAGATAGAGAACAAGTGAGAACCGAAAATAAAATCTACTTACTAAAGCAAACAAGCACACATAAGACTATTCACCCCACACTATTGCTCCATGGCAATGGCGCTAGAAAAGGTCTTGGTAACCCACAAGTATGGGGGATTGTTTGTAGCCTATTTCGTTAAGTAAGAGTGTTGAACCCAACGAGGAGCTGAAGGTATATATTATATTCTCTTCAAGTTCTATCGACCACAGACACAACTCTACGCACACTTAACGTTCACTTTACCTGAAACAAGTATGAAACTATTTTGTATGTGTGATAGGATAGGTGTGCAAGAATAAAACTAGATGTGGTTAGTGAGAATAAAACTACGAGTAATTTCCAAGATAATAAAGTTAGTTGTTTAGTAGAAAGGTTTTTGTCACACAAGAAAGTTATTTGTCCCTAGGCAATCAATAACTAGACCGGTAATCATTATTGCAATTTTATATGAGGGAGAGGCATGAGCTAACATACTTTCCGTACTTGGATCATATGAACTTATGATTGGAACTCTAGCAAGCATCCACAACTACTAAAGATCATTAAGGTAAAACCCAACCATAGCAATAATTATCGAGTCCTCTTTACTGCCATACGCAACAACCCCCTTACTCGGGTGCAAGTTTCTGTCACTCTAGCCACCACCATAAACGGATCATGAACGTATTGCAACAACATACAATGGGGATCCCTCACACTTGCACGACATGGAGGGCACCATAGGATAGCACCAAAAGAAAACATACAACTCAAACCAATCACGATCATTAATTAACACATAGGAAAAAATAGATCTACTCTAACATCATCGGATAGCCATACAACATTGGGAAATAATATATAGCATTAAGCACCATGTTTAAGTAGATATTTCAATGGGGAGAATAGGTGTTACACGGCTGCATAAAGGGGGTGAAAGTTGGTGTTGACAGTAGCAAGATTGTTGATGTAGATCCCTGTCATGATCCTTGCCCCGACGACACTCCGATGTCACCAGGAGAGAGGGGAGAGAGCCCCCTTCCTTCTTCTTCTTCCTTGAGCCCCCTAGATGGGAGGAGAATTACCTCTTTGGTCCATGGCCACCATGGAAGCTGAGGGACAGGAGCCCCTCTTAGATTGGATCTCTCTCTGTGTGTTTCTTCTCTATTTCACGAGCCTCTTTTTTAGGTGATTTTATTCATAAATTATCTTTCTTGTGGGGAAAGAAGGGACACAGCCACCTTACGAGGTGCTCACTACCCATCAGGGTGAGCCTGGGGCCCCTTGTGCACCCTGGTTCCTAGTGGGCCCCTCGAGCACCATCTTGCGTTGATTCTTTTTCCGTAAATTCACATATATTCTAAAATAAATCTTCATAGATTTTTATCGCATTTGGAATTTGTTTGATATGGATATTCTATGAAACAAAAACATGCAACAAACAGGAACTGGAACTGGGCACTGGATCAATATGTTATTCCCAAAAATAATATAAAATGTTGCCAAAGTGTATGAAAGTTGTATAATATTGGAATGGAGCAATAAAAATTATAGATACGGCAGAGATGTATAAGTCATCTTGCTGAGTAGGAAAGACTTGCATGTCTCGAATGATGAAAAATCAAACGTAGTTAGAATTCCATCATCATGGAGCTTCTTCACGTGCTTTTGACTAATATGTCCTAGTCAACAATGCCAGATGTAAGTTGGATTCATCTTGTTAGACTTATGCCTCTTGACATTTATGTTATAGACCGACTCTCCTTCGAGATCTAGGATAAATAACCCATTCACAGTGGGTGCAAAGCCATGAAACATATTGTTCAAGTAAATAGAACAACACCATTGTCCTTAATACCGAATTCATAACATTGTCTCATAAAATATGAGGCAAAAATAATGTTTCGACTCAATGAAGGGACATAAGAATTATCAAGTTCCATTACAAATCCCGAAGGTAAATTAAGTTTCATAGTGCCGATGGCCAATGCAACAATTCTTGCTTTATTCCCGAGACGCGTGTCAACTTCTCCTCTTGTGACATTCCTACTTCTGCTTAGCCCCTGCATCAAGTTGCATATGTGAACAACCAATCCGGTATAATATACCCAAGAGCTACTAGAAACGTCAACAAGATAAATGTCTATAACATATATAAGAAGTGTGCCTGAAGAAGAAGTCATACTTCCAGTTTTCTTGCCCTTCTCGGCAAGCCACCTGCTGAAGTTCCTTTTCCAGTGTCCAGGTTCCTTAAAGTGAAAGAAAATGGTCCCCGAGACCGGTCCTGACTTCGGCATGGCGGCGGCAGTTGGAATTGCATCCTTCTCATTGCCTTTTGCCTTAGCCTTTTTCTTGGACCAACTCTTCCTGAACTTAGCCTTTTTCTGCACCATCAACACTTGACGATGCACAACTTTTTTGATATCCTGCTCTACCACCTTAAGCATCCTTGATACTTGTGAGCTGTGTTGGGATTTCCTCGAAGAGGAGAGGATGATGTTATACAATAGAGATAAGTATTCCCCTTATTTAAGAACCAAGGTTATTAAACCAGTAGGAGAACCACACTAAACCTCGTGAACAACACCTACACACAAATGAGCAAATACTTGCACCCAACGCGATCAAGGGGATTGACAATCCCCTCGGCGGTTACTTGCAAGGATTAAGTTTGATAATGGTAGATAGATAATGTAAAACACAAAAAATAAAAGAATGGTAAATAAATTGCAGCAAGGTATTTTTGGGTTTTAATAGATGATAATGGTAGACCCGGGGGCCATACTTTTCACTAGAGGCTTCTCTCTTGAACAAAAATCATACGGTTGGTAAACAAACTAATGTTGGACAATTGATAGAAAAGCGCATAATTATGATGAAATTCAAGGCAATGATCCTATATAGGCGTCATGTCCGAGACATGTAGACCGACTCCTGCCTGCATATACTACTATTACTCCACCCATCGACCGCTATCCAGCATGCATCGAGAGTATTAAGTTATAGGAAACGGAGTAACATCTTAAGCAAAATGACATGATGTAGACAATATGAATAAACCTCGCCGTTTTCCCCTTGATGGAAATAATACAAATATGTTTCTTGTCCCTTTATGTCACTGGGATATAAATCACCGCAAGATTGAACCCATTACAAATCACCTCTCCCATTGCAAGATAAATCAATCTGGCCAAACCAAATGGATAGATCGGAGAGAAATACAAAGCTATAGTAATCATGTGTATAAGAGTTCAGAAAAGACTAAAAAATTATTCATGAATAATCTGATCATAAACCCACAATTCATTGGATCCCAACAAACACACCGCAAAAGATGATTACATTGAATAGATCTCCAAGAACATCGAGGAGAACATTGTTTTGAAGTTCAAGGAGAGAGAGAGAGAAGATGTCACAACCCTAGATTTTTTGTAAATAGTTGCATCTGCATCCATGCATCATGTCTAAAATTCAAAAGAATTTCTAATGGGGATGTTCAAACCCTAGCACCAAATGAAATTCAATGAGAATTGAAATAAAATATTTTCAATGAACCAAAATTGCTCTTCAAAAGTGTTCATGATTTAGGGAAAAGGGTGAAACCTTAACCAGAGATGATACACATTTTCCAGGAAATTTTGGGCTTCGATTTAATTCACTAAGTATTCGAATTGGAGCAAATAAATTGCAATAAAAATATTATAGCTTGAACAAATCTGAAACTTTATGTGGATCTTTGGAATAGTCCATATTGCATCCACAAATAATTTCACAAGCAACAAAAATGGTTCAATATTTTATTAAATCAAAATAAAGTAAAATAAATTGAAAAAAAGAAAAATTGGAAGAGAGAGAGAGAGAGAGAGAGGTACCCGACTTACCTAGCGGCCCAGCAAGACAACCCAGCCCACCAGGCGATGGATCGTCTTCTTCCCCGCGCCAGTTAGCACTAGTGCGTGTCGATGCACGCGCTATGTGGCCACATCCCTTTTCTTGGCACCAAGGCGCCCCGAGTCCATCCTCTCGCTCTGAGGAGATGACCTCCTCTCCCTCTCTGCCTCCCCACCGCCACAACCTTGCTCCCTTGCTCCGCTCGCATTCCTGCAGCCGTCCGAGAGTGCGACCTTGTCGCTATTGCTCACTCGCTGTAATGCCCAGGATGGGACTATACCTCCTACGTGTCGAGGCACGACTTAAAGGTATAAGCCCATTCTGGAATGATCTTAAGTTTGGTATCTTTGCACGACTCATGTAAAAATAGGGATGAAATTGCAAAATGATAGTTGGCTTACACTCGCCACGTCGCACAATACATTACATAAGCAAAACATCATCCAAATAACATCACAACCCGACTACGGGTGAAGATCCAAATGAAAGATACCAAAAACATAAAGCCATAGGTCCGAATCGCCCCTAGTAGAAACCACTACTGATCATCGAAACATCACAAGCATACGGCCACGCTCTTCATGGAACTCCCAGAAGTTCTGACCCAACTCCTGCGTCAACCTCGGCTGAACCTGCATCTGGTGTTGTAGTATCTGTGAGCCACGAGGACTCAGCAATCCCATAACCATGGGTATCAAGACTAGCAAAGCTTTATGGGTAGGAGGAGGTAAAGTGGTGAGGTTACAGCAGCGGCTAAGCATAATATGGTGGCTAACTTACGAGTACAAGAATAAGATGAGCATCTACGCAGACGGTCGCAAACTAGTAGTGATCGCTAAAGATCCTGAACTACCTAAGAGTCAAACATAACCCCACCGTGTTCTCTTCTCAAAGTGAAAAGAGACAGTCACGGTTACTCACACAGTTGTGTGTTTTACTTCGGATCCTCTGTCAAGTTTTCTACAACCGGACATTAACAAATTCCAATCTGCCACATAACCGCGGGCACGGATTTCGAAAGATCATAACCCTGCAGGGGTGTCCCAACTTAGCCCATCACAAGCTCTCACGATCAGCTGAAGTGATAAATATAATATCATCACCCCTTATCTTAGGGAAATCCGATCAGGCTCGGCATCCCGGTGCACAAAACATTTCGACAATGGTAAAACAAGTCCAGCAAGACCTCCCGGCGTGCCGACACCCTGATAGTAGCCGCGCGTATCTCGTCTCAGGCCATGACCGGATGAGCACAGCATACAGCAGCCAAACCCCAAGTTTACAAGGGGGGGGGGGGGCGCCGCACACGACTCTATTTGGGACCAACACCATCAGCACTGGCCTCCTGCTATGTAGAAAAGAATCCCGAGGGCGCGACCCCCTATGCAAATTTAATTAATTAATTAAGTTGTTATTATGAGGCAAATTAATACCAATGTTGGGCCTTGCTGGAGGAGTTTTATTCAAAGACGAACTGTCAAGGGGTCCCCATATACCCAACCGTATAAGGAACACAAAATCAAGGAACATAATGCCGGTTTATCGGCTCCTAAGGTGGCATGAGTGGAACAAAACACCGAGCAAAAGGCCAAGCCTTCCACCCATGCCCAGTATATAGGTGTGTTAATATATATATAACATATTGTGATATTCCAACAACAAGTTCCCTCCTGGAACGATCTTCATCTTCACCTGCAACTAACAACGCTATAAGAGGGGCTGAGCAAGCGGGTAACAGGCCAAACAATGGTTTTGCTAGGAAGGTGTCAAAGGTTAGAGGTTTCATGGCAACAAGGAGAGGCTGACAATAATGATGGGTAGCGCGACATGTAACGATAGCATCGAGACAACTAAGCAAAGGCAATGATAGTAAAGGTATCCAAGGGTATGGTCATCTTGCCTGAGATCCCGCAAGGAAGAAGAACGGAACCATGAAGAAGACGAAGAAGAAGCTTTGAAGAAGAACCACGGGAAGACGAACGAATCCTCACGAACGCGACGGAACAAGCACTAACGAGAAGAAGCAAGCAACACGGTAAACACACAACACAAGAACATGACAATATGCTCAACCAAGTACGATGCAAAACAAGTCTACATATGATGCACAGCATGTCTATATAGGAAGCAAAACATGGCAAGGTAGGAAGCACAGAAAAACAACACAAGTCTATATGATGCAATACATGGCAAGGTATGATGCATGACAAGTCTATACAGGAAGCAGTACATGGAAAGGTAGGAAGCACAGAAAAACAACACAAGCAACATGTCAATATGCTCAACCATGTAGGATGCAAGACAAGTCTATATATGATGCTAAACATGGCAAGGCAGGAAGCACTCAAAAACAACACAAGTCAACAAGTTTAAATGAGGCCGGAAACTACAACAACAATTCCGGAAAAATCCCCATATGCATGTTTAGCAATTTTAAGCAAACAACAATTTAAACATCTCAATGTTGTTAACAAGATGCGGATGACATTTTCAAGTTTTATGCAATTTTATTAAAAGTTAACATGAAGAGATATGAAGTATTTGTCGCCACGACGGAAAGAAAAGAGGGTTGTGGCGGCGAAAACGGATACGATACCACGACAATGTTCCGATGATCCGACACTTGTCGAGATGCCGGTGCAAAAGCAAGGTAGCGTGAGCGAGTCGAACAAGATGAAAGGTGGGGTGAACCCGGTTGCCCGGTTCCCACGGGTCGGCGACAAGGCAAATGAGGGCCACAACGGACACGATGCAAACATAAGATACATCTCATACAACACAACAAGCATTCATCCATGGGTCATCGTCTTGGGGTTATACCTTCGGAACGTTCGTTTCGGGGAGGATCAAGATCGTCGAGGAAAGTAGTGGAACTAGTCAACCACGTTTCGTTTCAGAGAGGGAAGTAGTCGTTCCGTTCATAGAGGTACTTGACGAATCCATCGTTTCCGGGGTGACGGTAGTCGTACACGTTGGCGTTTTCGTTCACGGTTCTTCGGCGACGGTAGTGGTACTTGACGTGTCGCCGTGTAGGCGTTCTCATTTCGAAGATGTACATGTCGCCGGGCGTAGTTGAACTTGGCGCATCGTCTTGTGTAGTCGTACTTGATGGCACCGAGGGCTCCGAGCGTGCGTCGTGGTACTTGCGGTCTTGGTCTTTGGCGTAGAGGTACTTGCACGGGGTCTGCCTGGGTCACTGCAACGAGCTTGACGCCATGGAGGTGATCGAAGCAGGGGATCCAGGGCGTCGTCCCTGTTGGAGCTCGAGGGTGAGGGCAGAGAGCGACGTTGGACGAGGATCCAATGCGGCGACGGAGGCGCGATGGTTGGGCGACGGTGGTGAAGGAGAGGGGCCCTTGGAGTGTGCTGGAGCTGCTCGACACCAGCGAGGAGGCGGGCTCGAAGCAGAGGAGGACCGAACGGCGGCGGTCCGGCGTTGAGGCTCGAAGCAGAGGACTTGGCGAGGCCGTCCATGGCGGCAACGGGCGAAGCCCTGGGCGGCGGGGACGGGCGCGGCAGCGATGGGCTTGAGGCCGGCGACGGATGCCCTGAACCGATGAGGAGGGAGGCCGCGGGCACGTCCAGAGAGCGGGGCTGCCGGGGTTGGCCGCCTGGCCGGCCTCGGGTGAAGTAGGCGGCCGGCGCTGAGGGAAGAGGCCGTGAGGAGGAGAAGGGCAGGGGGAATGGGCCAGGTGGAGGAGCTTGGCCCGGCGGCGGGGCGATGCGAGGGAATCGGCGAGAGAGGTGGGGGATCGAGAGGAGAGGAGCTGGGGATCGGGCTGCGAGGCGAACTGGCGGCGCGATGGAAAAAGGAACGAGGGAGAGGCTCGGGGTTGAGGACCCTGGTGCTAGGGTTAGGCTGGAGCGGCTGGGCCTTGGGCCTAGAAGGCTGATGGGCGTAGAGGGCGGCCGGCTGGGAGCAGGCCGAGCTGCGGCTGGGATGAGGCTCCTCTTGTCAGCTAGGAGGCCTCTTAAAAAAATAAAAATAAACAGAACAAAGAAGAGAAAGAAAAGAGATAGAGGTTAGGGATAGAATTAGGGCATGAGGTTAATTTTCCCGGACTCGCAAAAATATACCTGTTCCGAGAAAAAAAAGGAGAGGCAAGAACGCAAGAGTTAACAAACTCATTTGAATTTAATTCAAGTGGTTTGAATTAGGACAAGGTTTTTGAAGTGTCCAAAAATGTTGAGGTTTTTGGAGGAACCTCGATAAACGGGAAAAGAATTATAGACAAGGTTTGGAGGCAAGGAATCGGGAAAGAAAAGGCATGGGGAAGATATGAAAGTGTGTGTTGGTGAATTTCCAATCAATTGGAATATTTTTATAATAGCTCCATAAATATTAGGAGTATATATATATATATATATATATATATATATATATATATATATATATATATATATATATATATATATATATGTTATAAAGAGAAGTCATCCTTCCCTCGATTTAAATGGACCGAAGGTCCACACGACTTATTTGGTTGAGTTGCAGAATTAAAGTCATGATGGCATGATGCAATGCAAAATAAATAACACAAGCACAAATGAAACACACGGAAGAACCTGGAACATCTGGAATCTTCTGGGACGTCGGTCTTCGGGCGTCACAACTCTCCCACACTAACAGAGGATCTCGACCCGAGATCCTAGAGATGGCACCGGATAGAAACGGAAAAGAAGAGGTAAAACAAAGTTGCTTCTTTGACAAACGAGTGAAACCACGAACCTTGAGAGGTTGAACAATCTTGAAGGAAAGAATACAACAGAGATGAACGAAGTTAATAGCACTCCGGTAAAAGGAGGAACATGGAACATTATGAGAACCTTGTAGGTTGAAAGACATGAAACAAGAGCTTACGAACCAAAAGAATATGAAACAGCAACGGTATAGCCAAGGAATAAGAATGACATAATTTGGATATCACTCCGACTGAAAATCGAAGGAATTAACATGAGCTTGAGAAGATTGGATGATACTTGATGAAATCAACAACACATTGCCTCCGAAACAATTGAAAGAATGGCACGAGGGTAAGAAAGATTTCAGATAGCACTCCGGTTGAAAAGAGAGGCAAGCTTGATAAGGTGAGAGAACTTGAATGGAGAACACAACACTCCAGTTAATTAGACAAGTAAGGGAAGAATATGATCTTGATATGACAAGATGATGGGATGAAGAGAGCAATATTACAATGCCTCCGGAATGAAAGAATAGATGCTAGATTGTTGGAAAGAAAGAACGGAGAAGAAAAAGACAACTTCTCCCAAAATTGAATTTGAAAGAGCATCATGACCAAGATGGATTGAACAGAGTTGTTGGAAGAATCAACAAGCACAGAATAAGCTTGTTGTTGGCTTATGGAAATCATCTCAAAATTATGAGGTGACAACCAACCACTAACGGAAAACAATTGTTGCTAGAGATCAACGAAGAGATGAAAACTTCTTTCACCAAGAGGATAAATGAAGAATTTGGGTCATTTATAAGCACCGCGATAGCAACAATCTTTAGGGAAAACTTTTAGGTGAAATACAACCCAAGATTACTCCAACAAATAAATTGAATGGTTGGAAAGATCTCATGAATGAAGGAAATGATGGGTTTACATGTTTCATTCTTGATAACTTGTGAATCATGAAACATGAAGGAAATTGTCAAGAATGAAATAACACCATCTCAAAAGATAAGGTAGAAAGAATTGCACTTGGAAAGCATGATGAAGAATGCTTGAGCTCCAACAAGAATCTTGATGAAGACTTCGAGGATGAATTAAATCTTGATGAACCACCATGAAAATTCCGGTAATGAAAGCATGAGAAGTGAAAGATGAAAAGAATAAGATTCAAGGCCTGCGATGAATTAGATGGAGGTTTGGAATGGTATAATTGAAATAACTTGGAGCTTCGGAAAACAAGATGAACAACTTAGAACCAAGAATATGATATGATGAACAAGCTCCGAAGGAAGGGATTAAATCACCTTGAAGGAATAAGAATAAGAATTATGCCATGCATATCCTTCACCAATTTAAATTGATGACAACCAAAGGATTTGGCATCCTACTTATTCTCGTTGGGAAGAATTAAAGAGAGATCTAGCACAACCTTGGATAAATATTCAGCAAGGCACCGGTAGGATTATGAAAAGAACAAATGAATTGATACGATAACAACGAAAGAGTAATCTTGAATAAACCACCGTAAGAATATGGAGACGAACGAAGAGGCATCAATGAAGAATATTTGGAGGACGAAGTTGAAAACTGAGAACGAAGAAATATTCTGAAATGATGGCCTTCGGAGGAACACAAAGAAAAGAATTCATGAAATGCTTCGAATGGGTATGAAAATAATTCCTCACAATCGAAACAATAATGAGGATGGCATGAAGCTAGAACCACGAATCTTCAAGAGAACGGGCCAAGATTTAAGAGGAACTCTTCTTCGGTCTTCAAATATGAGAAGACGAGAAATGCCATGACGATTTTTAAGGTACTCTGGACGAATGACAAGAGGAAGGTGGAGCTAAAGATGGAAATAATTGAAAACAAGCTTGGAGAAGGCGTGTGACTGAAGGAAAACATTCTTACGTCACACTTTGAAAAGAATTTGAGTATAACTCCGGAAAAAATTGGAAGAGTCAGGTAAGATCCTGGAAAAAGACCTGTGGGTTAGGGCCCACTCAAAAGAAATCACCGTTGAAAAGATTGCTTAAGAGATATTGCACCGGTTGAATAGCACTAGAGGAAATTTAGATACAAGAGAACGAAGAGATCGCGAACTGATTAAAGAATACTTGAACAAAGCACCTGAAGAATATGGAGACGAACGAAGAGGCATCAATGAAGAATATTTGGGAAAAAAACAAAGACAACTTGGGATGAATGAAACAGACAAATCGTCAGATTTCTCAACGGCGTCCGTATGGAATAACTTGAAGAGAAGGCACACCGGTTGAAAAAGGATTAACATGAAAATCTCGATGGTCAAGAAGAATTAGCACTCCCATAGAAATATGAGAACACCGATTAGGAAAGGTATGGAATCAACACTTGACATCGAAGCAACTCGAATACCAGAATCAAAACAAAAACAAAGGATAGATATGTTGCAACATAATCTTCACAATATCATCCGAACAGAGAATTGAACGAATGAATTCCGTAGGTACATCAACTTGTCGAGAAGCCACTTGGGAGAACAAAAGGTAAATAAAAGCAACAAGGAGCAGATAGAACAAATACAAGATAGAAGCTTCATTCCACATATTCGTGCTGAAAGCTCATGGAACGTGTTACAAAAGGGTTTTGCAATCTCTGGATCAGCATAGCCAAGGACCCTTTAAGATGCAACTCCCGATCAGAACAACGCCCATAAAACCACTTCACTCAATGTAGAACCCCAAACTCCATATCATGCATTCGTTGGAAGAATGCCTACGAACTACTAGATGAACCCACCTATTAATTTCTGAAAGTTTCCAGTTATGCAATCAGGTGTTGGGGATACAGGGGAAGCATCGCGCACTCAACTCTAATCCGACATCCAGCTGTATCCATCCTTCAACACATAACCAGTTGTTTCCGGAAACCGTTTACCTCAGACCTTCGAAACGCATCTGCTATACAAGCTATGGCAATACTCCCGAACTACCTCCCCAGTACTGGGTGATGTCGGGGTTATCTTGCCACTAACCGCATAGGAGAGTTTTTGATGTCAGTCGTCTTAAGTATTCCAGAACTGTTGCGATATATTTGTGACGACAACACCTCGGAGCTCAACTCCCCGAGACACTGCCACAACCCCTAAATGATAGGAGGCATCGAGAACAATGTTCTCGTCACAAAGACATCGGAACAATCCAAACAATACTTGCGTGATCCTAATATTTTTTTTGTGAAATTTGAGAGTAGAAGAGACAAGAGTAATCGTCAGGACTCCTCACCAGAGTGAAAAGAGATGACGAGCAAAACAAATCCTACTCTCCGATATATATATATATAGGACTCAAAACATTTTAAGTGTGTGCCTAGACTCAACCATCAACGATTCGATCAATCAGTGGGGGCTTCTAGGTCGGAGAAGGCTCTGAATACCAACTTATAATGCCCAGGATGGGACTATACCTCCTACGTGTCGAGGCACGACTTAAAGGTATAAGTCCATTCTGGAATGATCTCAAGTTCGGTATCTTTGCACGACTCATGTAAAAATAGGGATGAAATTGCAAAAGGATAGTTGGCTTACACTCGCCACGTCACACAATACATTACATAAGCAAAACATCAACCAAATAACATCACAACCCGACTACGGGTGAAGATCCAAATGAAAGATACCAAAAACATAAAGCCACAGGTCCGAATCGCCCCTAGTAGAAACCACTACTGATCGTCGAAAAATCACAAGCATACGGCCACGCTCTTCATGGAACTCCCAGAAGTTCTGACCCAACTCCTGCATCAATCTCGGCTGAACCTGCATCTGGTGTTGTAGTATCTATGAGCCACGAGGACTCAGCAATCCCATAACCATGGGTATCAAGACTAGCAAAGCTTTATGGGTAGGAGGAGGTAAAGTGGTGAGGTTGCAGCAGCGGCTAAGCATAATATGGTGGCTAACTTACGAGTACAAGAATAAGATGAGCAACTACGCAGACGGTCGCAAACTAGTAGTGATCACTAAAGATCCTGAACTGCCTACGAGTCAAACATAACCCCACCGTGTTCTCTTCTCAAAGTGAAAAGAGACAGTTACGGTTACTCACACAGCTGTGTGTTTTACTTCGGATCCTCTGTCAAGTTTTCTACAACCGGACATTAACAAATTCCAATCTGCCACATAACCGCGGGCACGGCTTTCGAAAGATCATAACCCTGCAGGGGTGTCCCAACTTAGCCCATCACAAGCTCTCACGATCAGCTGAAGTGATAAATATAATATCATCACCCCTTATCTTAGGGAAATCCGATCAGGCTCGGCATCCCGGTGCACAAAACATTTCGACAATGGTAAATCAAGTCCAACAAGACCTCCCGGCGTGCCGACACCCTGATAGTAGCCGCGCGTATGTCGTCTCAGGCCACGACCGGATGAGCACAGCGTACAGCAGCCAAACCCCAAGTTTCCAAGGGGGGGGGGGGGCGCAGCACACGACTCTATTTGGGACCAACACCACCAGCACTGGCCCCCCTGCTATGTAGAAAAGAATCCCGAGGGCGCGACCCCCTATGCAAATTTAATTAATTAATTAAGTTGTTATTATGAGGCAAATTAAAACCAATGTTGGGCCTTGCTGGAGGAGTTTTATTCAAAGATGAAGTGTCAAGGGGTCCCCATATACCCAACCGTGTAAGGAACACAAAATCAAGGAACATAATGCCGGTTTATCGGCTCCTAAGGTGGCATGAGTGGAACCAAACACCGAGCAAAAGGCCAAGCCTTCCACCCATGCCCAGTATATAGGTGTGTTAATATATATATAACATATTGTGATATTCCAACAACAAGTTCCCTCCTGGAACGATCTTCATCTTCACCTGCAACTAACAACGCTATAAGAGGGGCTGAGCAAGCGGGTAACAAGCCAAACAATGGTTTTGCTAGGAAGGTGTCAAAGGTTAGAGGTTTCATGGCAACAAGGAGAGGCTGACAATAATGATGGGTAGCGCGACATGTAACGATAGCATCGAGACAACTAAGCAAAGGCAATGATAGTAAAGGTATCCAAGGGTATGGTCATCTTGCCTGAGATCCCGCAAGGAAGAAGAATGGAACCATGAAGAAGACGAAGAAGAAGCTTTGAAGAAGAACCACGGGAAGACGAACGAATCCTCACGAACGCGACATAACAAGCACTAACGAGAAGAAGCAAGCAACACGGTAAACACACAACACAAGAACATGACAATATGCTCAACCAAGTATGATGCAAAACAAGTCTACATATGATGCACAGCAAGTCTATATAGGAAGCAAAACATGGCAAGGTAGGAAGCACAGAAAAACAACACAAGTCGATATGATGCAATACATGGCAAGGTATGATGCATGACAAGTCTATACAGGAAGCAATACATGGCAAGGTAGGAAGCACAGAAAAACAACACAAGCAACATGTCAATATGCTCAACCATGTAGGATGCAAGACAAGTCTATATATGATGCTAAACATGGCAAGGCAGGAAGCACTCAAAAACAACACAAGTCAACAAGTTTAAATGAGGCCGGAAACTACAACAACAATTCCGGAAAAATCCCCATATGCATGTTTAGCAATTTTAAGCAAACAACAATTTAAACATCTCAATGTTGTTAACAAGATGCGAATGACATTTTCAAGTGTTATGCAATTTTATTAAAAGTTAACATGAAGAGATATGAAGTATTTGTCGCCACGACGGAAAGAAAAGAGGGTCGTGGCGGCGAAAACGGATACGATGCCACGACAACGTTCCAATGATCCGACACTCGTCGAGATGCCGGTGCAAAAGCAAGGTAGCGTGAGCGAGTCGAACAAGATGAAAGGTGGGGTGAACCCGGTTGCCCGGTTCCCACGGGTCGGCGACAAGGCAAACGAGGGCCACAACGGACACGATGCAAACATACGATACATCTCATACAACACAACAAGCATTCGTCCACGGGTCATCGTCTTGGGGTTATACCTTCGGAACGTTTGTTTCGGGGAGGATCAAGATCGTCGAGGAAAGTAGTGGAAGTAGTCGACCACGTTTCGTTTCGGAGAGGGAAGTAGTCATTCCGTTCATCGAGGTACTTGACGAATCCATCGTTTCCGGGGTGATGGTAGTCGTACACGTTGGCGTTTTCGTTCACGGTTCTTCAGTGATGGTAGTCGTACTTGACGTGTCGCCGTGTAGGCGTTCTCGTTTCGAAGATGTACATGTCGTCGGGCGTAGTTGAACTTGGCGCATCGTCTTGTGTAGTCGTACTTGATGGAACCGAGGGCTCCGAGCGTGCGTCGTGGTACTTGCGGTCTTGGTCTTTGGCGTCGAGGTACTTGCACGGGGTCTGCCTAGGTGGCTGCAATGAGCTTGACACCATGGAGGTGCTCGAAGCAGGGGATCCAGGGCGTCGTCCCTATTGGAGCTCGAGGGTGAGGGCAGAGAGCGACGTTGGACGAGGATCCAACGCGACAACAGAGGCGCGATGGTAGGGCGACGGTGGTGAAGGAGAGGGGCCCTTGGAGTGTGCTGGAGCTGCTCGACACCGGCGAGGTGGCGGGCTCGAAGCAGAGGAGGACCGAACGGCGGCGGTCCGGCGTTGAGGCTCGAAGCAGAGGACTTGGCGAGGCCGTCCATGGCGGCAACGGGCGAAGCCCTGGGCGGCGGGGACGGGCGCGGCAGCGATGGGCTTGAGGCCGGCGACGGATGCCCTGAACCGATGAGAAGGGAGGCCGCGGGCACGTCCAGAGAGCGGGGCTGCCGGGGTTGGCCGCCTGGCCGGCCTCGGGCGAAGTTGGCGGCCGGCGCTGAGGGAAGAGGCCGCGAGGAGGAGAAGGGCAGGGGGAATGGGCGAGGTGGAGGAGCTTGGCCCGGCGGCGGGGCGATGCGAGGGAATCGGCGAGAGAGGTGGGGGATCGAGAGAAGAGGAGATGGGGATCGGGCTGCGAGGCGAACTGGCGGCGCGATGGAAAAAGGAACGAGGGAGAGGCTCGGGGTCGAGGACCCTGGTGCTAGGGTTAGGCTGGAGCGGCTGGGCCTTGGGCCTAGAAGGCTGATGGGCCTAGAGGGCGGCCGGCTGGGAGTAGGCCGAGCTACGGCTGGGATGAGGCTCCTCTTGTCAGCTAGGAGGCCTCTTAAAAAAATAAAAAAAACAGAACAAAGAAGAGAAAGAAAAGAGATAGAGGTTAGGGATAGAATTAGGGCATGAGGTTAATTTTCCCGGACTCGCAAAAATGTACCTGTTCCGAGAAAAAAAGGAGAGGCAAGAACGCAAGAGTTAACAAACTCATTTGAATTTAATTCAAATGGTTTGAATTAGGACAAGGTTTTTGAAGTGTCCAAAAATGTTGAGGTTTTTGGAGGAACCTCGATAAACGGGAAAAGAATTATAGACAAGGTTTGGAGGCAAGGCATCGGGAAAGAAAAGGCATGGGGAAGATATGAAAGTGTGTGTTGGTGAATTTCCAAACAATTGGAATATTTTTATAATAGCTCCATAAATATTAGGAGGATATATATATATATATATATATATATATATATATATATATATATATATATATATATATATATATATATATATATATATGTTATAAAGAGAAGTCATCCTTCCCTCGATTTAAATGGACCGAAGGTCCACACGACTTATTTGGTTGAGTTGCAGAATTAAAGTCATGATGGCATGATGCAATGCAAAATAAATAACACAAGCACAAATGAAACACACGGAAGAACCCGGAACATCTGGAATCTTCTGGGACGTCGGTCTTCGAGCGTCACACTCGCATAGCTACCGTGCGCCCCAGGCCTCTCCGCTGTAACAGAAGGCTCCACCTTGATGGCTCCATTCTTCGCACAAAAGAACGCAACCGCGGGCACACTAACGCCTCGCCATCGAGGTCATCTCCTTCGCACGGCCGCCAGATGCCACTGCCTGATTCACTGTCTCTGATGCCTCCCCGAGCCTGCTGACCTCCCCTGTCGCACCATTGTGACTCCTACATCTTTCCGCCCTCTTGCCATCGCCGACTTCGAGCCATAGCTAGCAAAGCTACCAGAGCCGAGAGCTCATGCCGTCAGCCATGTCGCCGCCGCGGCCAAAGCGGTTACCAACCGGGTCTCAGCACATCACCATGCTCAGTGTGCTTCGAGGAGTATGTAGCAACCAACCGTTCATCCAGCTGTGCCCCGTAGCTCCACGCCCGTGCACCCGCTTGCTCCGGCTGCCATAGTTGTTTTCGATGTCGCCGCTATAGCCCACACTAGCTACGACGACCACCACCACCACCAGTGGATGCGCCGCGCTGCCAGCTCTCCGTAGGCGCAAACCACACGGGAAATGCTGCCTCATAGCTCATTTCCGATCCCCTTCGCCACCCCTGTTTGTCGCTGATGGCTAAATGCCGGTGATGATGACATGGCATCGGTTTAATTAACCCGTAATCGAACCCACTGGGTCACTCACAAGTGGGCCCAGATGCCGAATGGCTCTCGGTTAACTTCACTGAAAATGCTAATGAACATTATTAACTGAATGTGCAGCTGACATGTGAGACGGAGTCATCAAGTTTGACCTGGATGACCCTGTTGACTTGCTCGCATTGGCATGACGTCATTCCACCACAGTAAAGCATTTTGCAGATTTGTTTTAATTGAAATTGGAAGGAAATTCCGGAAAATGCTATATACTTCAAAAATGATATAAAACTACCGCAGCTCAGATGAAAATAATTTATACGAAAATTCTCAGAAAATATGAAGAATCTATTTTTGCCATGTTCATGCATGTTTGAGCAACTTAACATCACCAACTAGGACAAATCATGATTAGTGAAATTTTGATAATTAGTTTTAATTGGAATTTGATCTTTGTTTGAAATCCATTTCAATTAACTTGACTAATTATGACAATAGGTCCATTCAACATCTTAATTTGCCATATCATGCATTTGATTGTGCATTGCATTGGATGTGATCTCTTTCCTTGTTTGCCGGTGTGTGTTCCATCTCGATAGGCGTTTTTCTGACTATGTGATCGTTGACAGCGATGAAGTGCAGTTTCATCTTGAGAAGTGCCAGGCAAGAAAACCCCCCTTGATCACAATCCCACTCTCTCGCTCCTGCTCTCTTTTACTGCATTTGGACAACAATAATTCAGCTGTTACATGTTGTGGTAGTTGAACCCATTCCTCTGCATGACCTATCTTTGCCACATTAAATAGTTAAAACCTTCTAGCATGAGTAGGAATTGCTTGAGCCATGTAATGACTACTCATCCATGTTTGGTTGCTATGCCTGCTATTTCTTAGAGCTGTGTCAGGTATGATTCATTCTGGAAAGAACTGGAATGTTTTGATCTTGTCCTGATGTTGATAGCTAAGTGTGCCAACATGAATTGGTAAAGGTAGCGATGAGTGGCCATGTAGGAGTACATGGTGGGTTATCTCATTGAGACCGTCCTTAAGAACCGAGTTCTGTGTATGTTATCCAAGAACAATTACTACAACACATTGGGTTCTGGTAACTCGACCCCTATCGGCTTATCAATCGCCTCGATCTCTGTCTAGGAGCTGCAACTAGTTTGTGGTGTTAATAGGTTGTGTTAGTTGCCAACCAAGTGGCACCCGGTACAAGTGGGCTTGGGACAGACTACACATCATGGCCCGGTGTACCAAGCGTAGTTCCAGCCATCGAGGTGGGCTTGGGAACCATGCACGCGTCATCTCGGGCCTTGATGGAAATTTCTGCCAGATTTCTGTTACGGGTCAGTTCTTAGATAGGCGATAAACCTGGACTACATTTCTACTCAACTTTGGCTAATTTATGTTTTTACAGTGGAGACTTCGGTCTCACTAGTAGTTCCACATGGGCTTTGATGAGTAACCTGGGAACCGAGACAAATGTCTGGTTCCTATGGATGGTCATGTAGATAGACATGCTTTTTAACCTTCTTTTTTATTAGATGTCTGTACTCAGACAGGTTTATGCTTCCGCTTGTTGCTTGTATGACTTTGTATGCTGGGTCATGAGACCCATGTCCGTAATATCAACTTAAGGATGGCTGTTCGGAGCCTCTTAAATAAATACTTGAGTCGTAGAGTTATGTTGTGATGCCATATTGTACCAACACATACTTGCATGTTGTGCATACGTATGATATCTATTGCCATGGGTTGGGTCGCGACATCTTTGGTATGAGAGTCTGACTACATCTAGGATTACCAAGCCAAGTAGGTCGAAGTAAACTCTTGAAATGCTGTAGTTATATAGGGGCATTGATTGTGGAAGGGAACATAAGGTTCTTTTTTACTTCTCTTCTCGTGTCTTTCTGTGCCGAGTTACCCTCCTCTTTTCTACGGGGTTAAGAAACTAGGCTTCTCATCCATCTATCGTGATGATGAGTTACTATGCTAGAGACTTATAGGAAATATGTTGTCTTCTCGGATTGGAGTTTCCGTAATAATCCAGTTGTTATGTTGTCAGTTATCTTGTGAATTGTCTCATACCATGCCTGTACATCCATTATGATGTATGCGTTATTCAAGGTTCGTAAATAGCAGGATGCATTTGCAAATCATTTATTCCTGTTTCTATTCTTTTGGCAAGACTAGACACGCAAATTATTGTGTTGAGGTATTCCATTACCTTAACATATCTGTTGAAATTAATAAGAAACCATATAATGTTAAGTGAACCACCCAAAGATTCAGCCTTTGTGTTGTATCCCTAGTGTGATAATTCTGGCCACCATTCTCGAAAGTGTTTGTAAGATCATTTAGTTAGTAGATATTCTATTTTTGGGTCCCCTAACCCATGATTCATCTTGCTCATTTTTGTTGGTAGTTATTTTCCTCCTTTAGGATGATTAGTAACCTTGCTTTAGTCCTCAAGGTCGGTGGTAATTCATTCTTCCAAGTACCGTGAACCATACATGCAGAAGTTCTTCTTGAACCAAAAGATCACAACAAGAGTGCTATTGATGAGTTCTTCATTCAATAATTGTGAATCTACCAATCCTAGCTTTTTGCATGGGTTATTCGGAAGAAATATGTTGAGCCATGTTCAACATGCTAATCTATCACTACAAAAAAACCACTTCCGTGATGATACGTGTTTGTCATAGTAGGTCATGTTTTCTGTCATGCATGTATATCCATGACGATTTTATGACAGAATTAAGATAGTCATACTTGTGCTGTCGTAGAAGTGTTCCATGACAATACACAAATTATCATAGCGGAAGTGTCCACTTCCATGATGATAAATGGCGCGTCATGGAAGTGCTTTCGTCAAGGGTAACCGACACGTCGAATACACCATAACGGGTCGCCATTAAGCTATCGGGTTTTGGTTTGGACTCGATAACCTGTTAACAACCCCGGCCAATGGGGATTTTCCACGTGTAAAATTCTCATTCGCCGGATGATCCACGTGTCAGCTCATCGTTGGACAAATGTCATCCCTACAATGGACGGAAGACGCCTATGATATGTCGACACGTGGCACAACCCAACAGTGGCACATTTAAGGTAAAAAGGCCAGCCCAACTAAAGGACCACAATATTTTTCAAACAATAGTGGGCTGGCCCGTAAACAGCCTGTCATGTTTTGGGTCAAATTAAGGCCCATATCAGATCTGGCCCGCTCAAAGCCTGTCATTTTTTGGGCTAAATTACGACCCATATCAGATCAGGCTCGTTAACAAGCCACTGTTATTTCGGGCGCATTTTATGTCGGGTTTGTATTTCAGCCTCTTGCCCGTTTACAAGTTCGACCAGATAATAGTTTTGGCCTGTTAGCGGCCCGTGGTGCATCTGGGATGTTGTTGGCCCGGTTTCACTTTAGGCCATTTAACTGCATGTGCTGAAACTAGGCTATTTCTTGTCCGAAGTGACTTTAGGCTTCAACGGCCCGTAGTTTTTGTGGATAAATTTCAGCCTAACGTGCCTATCGGCATGTTAATGGCTCGTGTAACAGTTTGGCCTAATTAATGCCCGCATTGAATCCGGCCTGCTTATAGCCCATATATTAATGGCCCGTGACACAGTTGGGCCTATGACCCTCATTGATACCGGCTTGCTTAAAGCAAATAATTTTATTGGGCCAAATAGGGCCCGAGCCGAATCTAGTTTTTAGCCTGTTAAAAGCCCATGGTATTCTCTCGCCCAGCTGGCCAGAACTTTACTCGCCATGTTAATGGCCTAAGATGATTATAGGCCCATGTTTCGGCCCATATATAGCGTAGCGAGTTACGGTCCGACCTGAAGACCGACAACATTTGAGATCCGTTGAAGCTTCTGGCCTAAGTTACATCATACCGACTAAGAAAACCTAGACTATATACAATAAAGAAATTACGACATATTACATCCAAAGCACATCAAAGTTCGCCACCGATGATAATAAAGCGCAACGAGACCGCAGATTACATACACTGGGCATCAAAGGTCGCCACCAGTGCATATAAACGCGCCGACAAAAGAATATACAAAACTGAGAGCACTTTAGAAGGCATTAGGCCTGGCGTGGAGGTGCACCGGAAGCAGCAGAACAAGCTGATGGGACCTCAGTTGTGTCAATGATAGATGCTCTAACCATAGCTAAATAGCACGAAAGCCTGCAAGGCTGTCCTCTGAGGTCTTCTTTCCATCATTGACATCAAGTCGGAGCTGAGCTGAAGTAAGACTTTCGGCTTTAAGTTGAGACTGAAGAAGTCGAACTGATTGAGGTAGCAACTGCATAGAGGTTGTCTCGTAGCTGCTGGTGAGTAGCTTCAATTCACTGTCTTCATCAAGACATGACCTTGCGGTCATCTCACT
This sequence comes from Secale cereale, assembly GCA_902687465.1. Taxonomy (NCBI): domain Eukaryota; kingdom Viridiplantae; phylum Streptophyta; class Magnoliopsida; order Poales; family Poaceae; genus Secale; species Secale cereale. The sequence continues at coordinate 455,206,730 of LR738711.1, read as the reverse complement.
CTCTTCAACATGGTTTGGGTCACTATCTTCCTAAAGTTCTACCTGGCATAAGAGATATACATGACTCTAAAAGAAAAACAAGGAGACACGTAACATGTTTCACTGTTATATAAGCAAATAAATGGAATTGTTCTGCATAAGGAACATGTTTTCAGAACTACAATTTAAAACTGGTAGTTGTTGCAAACACCCAATTAGATGTAAACACCAAAGTAAACAGCAGTGGGGGAAATGATGCATATCCAAATCTATACTAGAACAAAGTTTGAAGGCTTGAGATGGATGAACTTACATTACATGTTAACATGGGATGGACAAATCCCTTCTCCATTGTCGCGGTACACAAACAAGGGTATGTGTTTCCCTTGACTAGTGCATGGACAGCAAAGCGGCCAACCTCGGCAGCCGAGATGGCGACGAGGAATCAAGCTTCGTCAAACATCCAAGACTAGGACCGAGCCAGAGAGAGAGATAGAGAGCTCTTTGGGAATCAAAGAGCAGATCAAGAAGACCAAGACAAGTCAAAGGAACAAGGTTCCATTAAGGGAAAGCCTCCCTTGCCGGGCAGGCGAGATCGGTAGGGTCGAGGCCTCCCCGAGAACATGGCCAAGCTTTCCTTGGCCGGCTTGCCGGGACCCCTAGGGGTATATCTCCTCGCCAAGGCTCCACCGTTCCACCACACAGCAACGCAAGTCATTTATTAGTGTGGTGTCGAGCCCTCAAGTGACTAAGCGATTGTCACTCGGCACGTGGCCACAATGTGGAAGAGATTTTCCACCCATGCGACACCCGTCCAGTGGCGTGTCATGCAGACAGACAAGAAGGTGGTTAAGCGGCACTGCAGGCTTGCCGGGCTGCCTCCCGAGCGTGACACCTAGTAGTGCATTTAATGAACTTTGTCCTAATTGCCAGAGTTGGGTATGATAGCACTGTTAGCTATCTAATCGACGAACAATGACTGTGCTGCCACTATGGATACCCCTTGAACTATAAAAGGAGGATCGAAGCGTGCTAGAAAAGGTTCCGGACCCTTGTACACTCATACGCGCGTAGCTGCTCTCCCCAAGGCAGCCTTGCCTAGCTTGAGCGCTACGTGCCCATCACGGCCCCTCATCCAATCAACAAAAGCAGGAGGAGAGTTTTACGCTGCACAGCGGCCCGAACCTGGGTAAAATCGACCAGAGTCACCCCCCTATTGTGCTGCTCGATGATCTCCGCTCTTTGTGCAATGTGCCCTTCCCCCTTGCCGAACCACAAGGGGCCAATGGCCCCATAGGTGATCGTGTTTTCTCACAAAATCTTTAGCGCGCCAGGTATGGGGAATCGCTTAGGAAAATCCGAGGTCAGGGACATCACACACCATCGTCAGCGTTGGCACTACCTCCATCGATGACTTGAAAAAGAAGAGAAACATGGAAGACAACGGAGCTTCCTCGCCTCGCTCCCTCCAGTCTCATGACCCGCTCACGCTGCGGTTGCGGCGGCGGAGGAGACTGGAAAATAAGAGTGCCGCGGCGACCCCAGATGTCTCTGATGGTACGGCCTCCGCACTACTCCCAACCGGGGGAGGAAGTGTAAAAAAGCGGTGTACGATTACCTCCTCTGCCACTTTCACTTACCAATGATCGAGCCGCACGGGGGAGCTCCACCAACATCGATAAGCCCACGTGAAACTCGCTCTAGCATTTGCCCGAACGAGGGGAAATCCTGAGTGAAGCGCTGTTGCGAGCCTGTTGATTAGCCACCCATTGGCAAGCATGCTCTGGAAAGGTCGTCTGCGCTAAGCGTGACCTCTATACCTACCGCCGCGTGATCATTGAAAGTGAAAGAGGATAGAGGGGGGATCGACCCTTTTTCACCCGCTGCACGTTGTCCCTCGCCAGCATTCAGTTGCTGCCTTCGGACCTTTCCCGGGACACGCCGATGCCAGCTCTTCGAGACAAACGAGACGCGGCGGACAGTCACGACCAAGGAAGGAGATGTCATATGCATGACAAGCAAAGGTAGGAAGCATGGACAAAAGCTAAGTCAACACGGCCACTGACTGTTCCTCCAAAGTTAACATTTGCTTATCCCTTGGATAACCAGGATTTTCTGTATGATTAATTCTTTTCATGTGATGGTACCTTGATGTGTTTGTCTGCGCCCTCAACCTTGTTTCGAGCACTGCTCAACAAACTGGGCGGCAGCGGCAAAGACTCCTAAGGAAAAGCCTACTGGGACATGTCTTCGTGGGCTGAATGCCAAGCACCCTCTCCTCACAGCAATCGTGATGGCATGTAACTGTCAGGCAACCAAAACACATAGAAGGAAACTAAACATACATACTTCCATGGGTAACACAAGAGGGATAGCATACATTTAAAGTTAACCAAACATTAGTTCAACACCAAACAATACTGGGCCTAAACGCGAGACACACATAATGTTTTGTTCAGGGCATCCCAACTACAAGGATGGTTCAAGGCTGCTCCTGGCGACCTTGCAAGGCCCTGGGAACAGAGAGAACATTGTCTACGAAGGGGACGACCTTCTCCTTGGCTATGAAAACATCTGCACTATCCCGCAGCCTCTTGAAGCCATCGGCAAGGTTGAGATATGGGTGACGATAAGCAAAGTTGCTCAAGACCATGAAAAGGGCACCGCGGGCAAGCTTTCGAGACAATTTTGCAAAGCGGGCGGATTTTTCATCTTCATGAGCCTTCAACCCCTTGATTTGACCTTCGAAGAAGATCGCGAGCTTGACGCTCGGGGCCTCCTATATACTAACTGATAAGGCAAAAACTCTTCATGCCCATTGTCTTGATCTGGGCTAAGAGAAGCTCAGCGATGTTAAACAGGCTCTCGATCCAGAGGTCGCATTGCTCAACTTGATTTGCCAGCCTATCCTCTGCGTCCTTTCAGAGGGTTCTTGTGTTGCCCAAGTCCTTCGTCAGCTGCTTCTCTCGAGCTCTGACAGTCTCAACTCTACTCTCTAGGGAGCCAAGCCTGGCTTTCAGGCCAGTCAGGATTGCATTGGCAGAGTCGAGATCCTGGATCTTGGAGGAGAGCTGTGATTGCACTTCCTTTAGAAGAATCTCTTCCTTCTGTGCTTCCTCCTTGAGGGCCGCGATTTCCTTGGTGCTCCCGGCAAGGTCCTCCGTCAGTTTGGCTACCTGCTGGTCTATGACAATCTTGGAAGCATATGTAATAGATAACTTATCGGTCACCTTCTCCAACTGGCCAGAAGAGTCACGAGTGAGCGCATCGAGGTCCACCTTGTGCTTGTCCTCCAGATCTTTGGTGTGCTGCCGGACTAGGGCCTCCAACTCTTCATCTTTGCCGTGGAGAGCAGCCTCGAGGTTTCCTTCCTAAGAGGAGATGTCCTTGTCCTTGGCATCCAGAAGTGCCTTGCGCTCCGCCAGACGAGCCTCCCGGTCAAGGACATCCTGTTTGGCATGGATATGGTTTCCTGCTGCCTCTGAGGAGATTAGAACTGCTTGTTGTGCCACGCACGCAACTCGTCGCCCTTGTCCTTTAGCCTATGATCTGTGAAACCAACCAAGTCGCGTCGCTCCTTGATCGCCCGCCACGTTAGACCATGCCTGCTCTGCATATCTTTGATGCCCACGGCCATGGAATCCAAAAAGGACAAGTCCATGGATGCGTCAATAGGATCATCAGCCTCCTCGATCCCCTGGGACAACAGCGGCAAGATGCGCTTGATCTCCTTGTCGAAATCAGCACTCATTGCCGCAGACGAGCTGGGGATGGTCGTCCCAGGCCGGGCGAGGACCAATGCCAGCTGACTTGGAGATGTTTGTGAGAACAGGAGAAGGCGGCCCATGGTTTGGAACGGAACTTTCTCCTCGACCACCACCTCCAACCCTGTCACACAGCCAGGGATCTGCTCTGTCTCCTCTGGAACCTCCTGAATATCCCTAACAGTGTGTTCTGAGCTCTCCCGGCAACAATCTTGGCAGCGTCCATGGTAGCATCCTTGCCGATACCGGCCAACTCTTCCAGCAGCTCGGGCTCTTCGACCGAAGGGGCTGCCTATAAAGACAACGAGCAACAATGAGGAAGTAGGAACTTTAACAGATCATGCACTTGGGGCGAAATAATGAAAGCAACGGAAGACGAAAGAGCAAGAAAGTTACCCGGAGATGTCTGCCGTGAAGAAGCTTCGATTTCCCCGGAAACGTCGGTTGCAGGGATGTGAACTCCACCCCCTTCATTCGTAATCATGGCGTCGACTTGGGTACCTCCTTCCAAGGTTGTTAGAATCGTGATTTTGAATCAGAACGGAGCTCCAATGGTAGGATCGCAAATCGTAGAATCTTCACTACCAGGATCGTAGAAACGTAGATTCTATGAACTAAAATTGTAGAATCATAGGGGCCAGTTTGGATCATAAAGTCATAAAATCGCATAACAGAATCGCGATTCTGACAACCTTGCCTCCTTCCATGGAGGCTCTCGCTGGGGGTCCCTCGGCTCGATCAGTGAGCAGAACATGCCCCCCCTAGAGGGCCTCGCCTTGGACGATCTCCCCCTCCTCTTTGGCCGGAGACGGGACATGTTATCCCCGCCGTCCTTGGCGGGGGAAACCTGTCCCACGTTTCCACACTAGGGGCTGGACCGGGGGCTTGGTGCTAAATCATTCATACTGCTCCCTGCCAAGCCCATGTCTTCCGAGGGCCTCGGTGGCTCTACCTGCCAGAGTCGCTTGGCCCGGTGGACAAGGGTCTCCTCCTCCTCCTCTTCCCTATTGAATGCAGCAAACAAGATTAAATCAGCAAACCAATAGACGCACAAGACTTCAACAGGAAAAGAAAGGCATTCTCCTTACTCAGAGTCAATGAGCATGGAGCCCACCGCAAATTCCATGGGTGATGAGGTCGCCCCGCTCCTCTTTAGGGCCGAAGGAGCAATGCTCTCCGCCAATTTTGACCCCTGCGAAAGTACAGGGGGCTCTGATGAGGACCAACCATGCGAAGAGCTCGCGCCTACTTGGGAGCTGACGTCGACTCCCTTGACCACCCATCACGTGGTAGGAGGAGTCTTGGCCCCCGAGAGGCGAGAAGATTGGCGACGCATCACCTATGTCGCCTTTGCACTACTAGAAAAAGGGCTATAGATGGGATTGACACTAATGGCGCACCAGACAAGCGGTGCGCCATTAGTATATACTAATGGCGCACCACCTTCTGATACGCCATTAGAGTTGAAACTACTAATGGCGCACCTGGCCCAGGGTGCGCCATTAGTATCAATTTTTTTGAACTAGTGCGCCTGTCCAAACATACTAATGGCGCATCCAGACACAGTGCACCATTACTAGTTGTAACTAGTAATGGCGCACCTGTCGGAAAGTGCGCCACTAATGTTGTTTTTTTATTATATTTTTTATTCCTTTTTTGCAAAACTACTAATGGCGCACTGTTCCACCGTGCGCCATTACTAGTTTAAACTAGTAATGGCGCACTATGGAACAGTGCGCCATTAGTATGTTTTTTTTTGCAAAACTACTAATGGCACACCACCAGAAGGTGCGCCATTAGTAACCTGGATTACTAATGGCGCATTTAGAGTTGGTGCGCCATTAGTAAGTGGGCAGCAACAAGATATTTTGGACAGCCTCTCCTACCCGCACTCACTTTCTCCCCCCTTCATTCTCTCCAGCTCCTCCTTGTCTCGGGTGCCTCCTCTTTTTCACCTCGTTTCCACCATAGATTCATTCAAATTAAGTGGTTAAATTACCTTGTTTTGATAGGTAAGTAAGGGGGAAGCTATATATATGTTGTTCTCCCTACAACAATGTGCACATGCACTTTTTATGGCCTAGCTAGATCTATGTATGTTCGTGGTGTTGCATATGTTTGTGGTGTTGCATATGTGTTTGTGTTTGGAGGTGTACCAGTATTTGAAATGCGATAGTTGCCAATATTTTGCCGGAATGTTGATTCATTTCCGTTTCGGCGAGAATTTTGGCATTAAGAATTCTTTTTGGTCCTATTTTTAGGGAAAGTCATGCCAAATTTTTTCTTGGTTCTAAAATATCGTTTTGCTCTACCCCGCAGGCGACCATGATCCGCACGATGACCGAAGGCATCGTGAATAGGTTTTTGAGGTCCGCGAAGGCCGGGATGCTTCAAAAGAACGAGATGGAGATAAGATGTCCGTGTCGAAGATGCAAGCTGAAGAGCCTTATTGCGGATCCGGATTCCGGGCAGGTGCGGGACCACCTGCTCTTGCGTGGTTTCATGGATGGCTATCGGTGGCAAGGTGATGAAGATGACTACGAAGTCGTCCATGGGGGCCGGGTAAAAAATGAGGAAGGGCAGCAAGACAACCACCGCGGCTCGGGCGGGCGAGAAGACGAAGAATCCCCAGGTGATGATCACGACGGTGATGCTGTACACAGTCATCATGTAGAAGATGCAGGACATGATGATGAGGAAGATGCCGGAGCAGACGACGGGCATGATCATGAAGATGATGATGCCGGTGGAGCAGACGACGCTGGACCATCGATGGGCTGGGTGTAGGACCCTCATATTCAAGAGCTGCTTCTCAATCAGACGGATAACACAAGAGCTGCCGCCCGAGAGAAAGCCAAGATGGATCAACTTGAGTTAGACGCGGTTACTCCATTGTATGAAGGATGAAGGCCCGAAGATACCCGCCTGAAAGTAACGCTCATGGCTCTGGAGATGAAGGTAAAACACAAAATGACCGACGCATGCTTCGACGAGAACATGTCATTCTGGCACGAACGTCTTCCCAAGGGGAACAAGTGCCCGACCAGTTTGGAGGAGGCGAAGAAAATCGTCTGTCCTCTGGATTTACCGCACGTGAAATACCATGTGTGCATGAACAATTGCATCATTCATCGGGACGAGCACGCGGAGTCTACCATATGTCCGATGTGCGGCGTCACTCGATACAAGAAGAGGAAGAAAGCTCCTCGAAAAGTGGTGTGGTACTTTCCGATCACTCCTCGTCTGCAGCGGTATTTCGCGGACCCTAAGGTAGCAAAGCTCCTGCGTTGGCACGCAGATAGGGAGGAGAAGAAGCGAGAAGATGACGCAAATGATCCAAAGATAGATAAAAAGACAAGATGCTGAGTCACCCTAAGGATGCGAGCCAGTGGCAAGCGTTGAACTTCGAAGACCTAGAATTTGGGAACGATCCAAGGAACATCATGCTGGGCGCGAGCACCGATGGAGTCAATTCGTTTGGCAGCCAGAGAAGCACACATAGCACCTGGCCTGTGTTTGTGTGGATGTACAACCTTCCCCCCTGGTTGTGCATGAAGAGGAAGTACATTCACATGAGTATGCTAATTGAAGGACCGAAACAACTAGGGAACGACATCAATCTGTATCTGGGGCTGCTCAAAGAGGAGCTTGACACGCTGTGGAAAACGCCAGCCAATACGTGGGAAGCCGCAGAGAAAGAATATTTCCCTATGAGAGCCGCGCTGCTCACGACGGTGCACGATTATCTCGGTTACGGATATGTCGCGGGGCAGGTGGTCCACGGATTTTCTGGATGCGTCAGGTGCATATTTGACACAACATATCGCCAGCTAGATAGAGATCCCGGGTCTTCGAAAACCATGTTCATGGGACATCGAAGGTGGCTTCGCGACGATGACCTGTGGAGAAAACGCAAGGATCTGTTCGATGGTGAAACCGAACCCCGAGGACGCCCGCGTACAAGGAGTGGCGAGGAAATAGACGAGCTATTGAAAAATTGGAAAGATTGCCCACTGCCGGGAAAGAAGCAAAAGGCGCCACAGCCGGGAAAGAAGCGAAAGGCGCCAGAGCCGCTGCTGAAGGTATGGAAAACGAGGTCTGTTTTCTGGGACTTGCCGTACTGGAAGATCCACCGTGTGCCTCACAGCCTTGATGTAATGCATATCACGAAGAACGTGTGCGAGAGTCTGCTTGGTACCTTGCTCAACATGCCAGAGAGGACCAAAGATGGGCCGAAAGCAAGGGCAGACTTGAAATCAATGGGCATCACGCAGGAGCTTCACGCTATATATGATGATGATGATGATGATGAGGCGAAGCAGGACACGGAAAGTCGTCGCAAAGGCAGAAAGGCCAAGAAGACCGGAAATGACTACCCTCCCGCGTGCTTCACTCTAAGTTAGGAGGAGATCGAGCAGTTTTTCACCTGCCTCGTAGGAGTAAAACTTCCTTACGGTTACGCGGGGAAGATAAGCAGATACCTAGACCCAGCGAAGCTGAAGTTCAGCGGGATGAAGTCTCACGACTGGCACGTGCTGATGACGCAGATACTTCCAGTTGCAATCCATGGGATCATGGACGCGCACGTCCGTGAAACCCTATTTGGCCTATGCAACTTTTTTGACGTCATCTCTCGGAAGTCTGTTGGCGTGAGGCAACTCAGAAGGCTACAGCAAGAGATCGTGGTGATACTATGCGAGCTTGAGATGTACTTCCCGCCCGCATTCTTCGACATTATGGTGCATCTGCTGGTCCATATCGTGGACGATATCATCCAACTCGGGCCGACGTTCCTGCACAGCATGATGCCGTTCGAAAGGATGAATGGTGTCATCAAAGGATACGTTCGCAACATGTCACGTCCAGAGGGAAGCATAGCCAGGGGCTTTCTGACCGAAGAGTGCATCTCCAACTGCATGAATTATCTAGGCATCGAGAACCCCGTTGGTCTGCCCGTCAACAAGCACCTCGGCAGGCTCGCTGGATGGGGTCACCGTGAGGGTCACCGCGAAATGCATGTCGACTTCGAGGGTCGACTCGCCGACTTTGAAAGAGCAAACCTAGTCGCGCTACAACACATAGACGTGGTCGATCCTTGGGTGGTAGAGCACAAAACCTTTATTGAGAAGACGTACAATGACTGAGGCCAACAGAGGACGGACGGAGATATAATCAAAGAGCACAACTCATGTTTCACGCGTTGGTTCAAGCAGAAGCTTCTGTCGTACCCTTTACATGAGGATTGTTCTGCGGAAGAACAACTCATATTCGCCTTGTCACAGGGCGCCGAGCACAACCTGATGACCTATGAGGCGTACGATATCAACGGCTACACATTCTACACCGAGGCCAAGGACATGAAGAGCGATGGTTATCAGAACTCCGGGGTAACGATTGAATCCTACACCGGTAATGACAAGGACAGATACTACGGAAGGATCGAGGAGATCTGGGAGCTGAGCTACGCTGGAGAGAAGGTCCCGATGTTCCGTGTCAGATGGGCCAAGAGCGTCCTAAAAGAAGACCGGTATTTCACCACCATGGTTATACCTGAAGCCAAATCCAAGACCGCGGGTGCAAACGTCACCGCGAAAAATGAGCCATGGGTACTGGCTTCCCAAGTTGACCAATGCTTCTTCATTACCGACCCGTCAAAGCCCAGTCGTGTTGTCGTGAGGAGAGGCAAAAGGAAGATCATCGGAATGGATGGAGTATCCAATGAGCAAGACTTCAAGAAGTACGGCGACCCGAGGATCGAACATGACGACGATGATGAAGTAGCAGCATACACCACAAGAAGAAGCAGGACCACCCTACCTAAAGGACGTCCGTTCCACAGAAGAACTCCATTTGCGAAAAAGAAGGGCAAGAAGATTGTGAACAAATAGCTAGCTAAGATCGATTGTATTTAAATCGTAGCCTTCATTTCTCGATTGTATTTCATGGGCACTTTTTGAACTATCATGAATATTTTTAAATTTCATGGTCACTCGATCTCGATCCCCCTCCATCTCGATCGCTATCCCACCTCGCCAGATCCGGTCCCCCTCGCCGCCGAGCACCCCCCGGTCCATCGGCCACCGCCGCCGACCCCCCGCACCTTCGATTCACCTACTCAACCGCCACCGCCGACCCCCC
>LR738711.1:455160379-455196747 GCA_902687465.1 Secale cereale | reverse complement strand
CCCCTACTCAACCGCCGCCGCCGACCCCCCGCACCATCCCCCGCTCCACCGACATTACTGTTTGATGATATTTTTTCAAAAATAATTACTGTCTTAAAAAAATATTACTGTTATGATTTAAACAAGTTTGAACATATTTAAACACAAATAAGTATCAAACAGCATTTTAAATGCATAAAAAAAATTGTGGAGCCTGGGAATCGAACCCAGGACCTCCTGGTGTGAGAACTGGTTGCTGACCAGTCGAGCTAGTAGAGGGGACTTGATGTGGATCAGGTCAGGTGGAAGATAACCTGTTGGCTCGAGCAGAAAAAAAATACTAATGGCGCACCAGGGTGAGGTGCGCCATTAGTATTGTGCCGCCCCCATCCATATTTCCTCCCCAGCCCAAACCTATCCCCTCTCTCTCCCTCGCCCTCGCCCTCGATCCCCTTCCCCTCTCCTCTCCCGACGCCGCTGCCCCGCCGCCTCGACGCCGCCCCGACGACGCCTCGACGCCTCGACGCCGCCTCGACGCCTCGACGCCGCCTCGACGCCTCGACGCCGCCTCGACGCCTCGACGCCACCCCGACGCCGCCTCGACGCCTCGACGCCGCTGCCCCGCCGCCTCGACGCCGCCTCGACGCCGCCCCGACGCCGCTGCCCCGCTGCCTCGACGCCGCCTCGACGCCGCCTCTCCTCCACAACGGCCGCTGCATCAGCCACGCACCACCGCCGTTCATCAGCCCAAGTAAGTTCTCCTCCTTCTTCTTCTTTTAGATCCATTAGGGTTCCTGCGAGTTCATCAGAGTTTGTCCTCTTCCTTCCCTACAGTTGCGATTTTTAGCTTGAACTTAATACTCCTCTATGCAATGGTATTCATAGCAATTGGGTTCCTTCTATTTGTTTGTAATTCATTGTGTGCGGAGTACTAATTGGGACAGTATACATGTTCTTCATCTACCTAGTATTGTTCTGTTCGTGCCTTCATGTATTAGGTTATTAATCATCAAATAATTTTGTAGTTGGATTATTTCAACCGTTTGAGCACCCATAGATATCGAGGAAGCCAATCGTGCTTATTACGTAGTTTCAATCACCAGTGCTTCGAATTAAAATGAGAATTACTGACAAAACAATCTTTCATTGCTTCCTGTATATCGAGCTTCCACAAACATGGGTCCACAATTGGCACAGATTCTATTATTGAAGTTTCATGCTCCCAACTAACACTCATAATGCACCCATGGTATTATTTTCCAGCTTCTTACCTAGGTGCTTCTGTATTGTGATTATTTTCTTTCGAGGGACTATAAAAATGCTTCCATTTATCAACAGAATTCCGGTTCTGTTTTGAAAGTTGGCGACACAGAAGATGCATCAGCGTCTTGCTGCCATGCTTAGTTTTTTATCCATTCTCAGTTTTCTATCTGTCATACCAATATTAGTTATGTAGAGTTCTCATCTTTTCATCTTCCCGTAGTCCCCATTTGGTGGCTATTTTTCTTTTTATTTTATTTTTCAATTTTTCGTATTTCCAAGTAGTGCTACCTGTGAAGCCAGTACAATTTTTTGCTTCTCACCCGGGTGATTCTAGTTTGTAAACATTTAGTTTCATTCGTCTATGAATTTGCTTCTATCCATCAAGTGAGAATTTGCTTCTATCCTAAATGATTGTGAGTTGAGAACAAGGTTTAACTTGCTTGGGTTTAAAGTTGAAGAAGGAGATGGTAACGTCCTAACAGCTGAACTGCCTAATCCATGCATTTCAGAAAAACCTTCATGAAGTTTTCCCATTATAATTATTGTGTCGATGCTGTGTGCATTATTCTATTTTGACCTTCATTTAGAAGCATGGAAGATTTAGAAGGCATATGTATGATGAATGCTTTACCAATGTACTGAAAGGCTGGAGTCCAGCATCTTTGAAGAGCAGAGTTTTGCTATTTGCATGATCTTACTTATGTAAACGTGGAGATAGATAACCTTGGACACAAGCTTGGAGTTTCCTCCACTTAAATATGCATGCATAATTTGTGAGTTCTAGGACCTTACTCTTTATCTGAATTTTAATTGGTGATGTCAGTAGTTGAAGCCAAGCTTCAGCTTACTCAAATGGTAGGGAGGTCATAGTGTTCCTTTACAAGCATAGTAGAGCATAGTATGGATTCTAATGTTCAACTCTGACTAAACAGGTTCTACAAACGGTCTTTTACTGCACTTGACTGAAGAAGTAGGTGTCTGCTATATCCTGCACTTGAGGTGAGTTGTGTTCTCAGGTTTACATTGCAATGGGCACTCTTCTTGTAAACACAAATTCAGATTTATATACTATATGCTGGCATGACTGTTTTTATTAGGCAGGACAGTGCAGTAGTTGATGTATCTTGGGTTGATTATAAAGTTGCTTGGGTTTAATATTACCCAGCATGATGATGTATCAATGTAGCATTAGCATATGATCCAAGTGCTAGTACTGCTAGTAAATAGCTAATACAGTTAATCAAGAAGAAGAAAAACTGCTAGTATAGTTAATGAAGAAGAAAAAAAACTGCTAGTACTGCTAGTAAATAGCATCAGACTGAATGTCTTTTATATATGGCCAATACAGTCTGATGGCCAATACAGTTATTGAAGAAGAAAAAAAACTGCTAGTACTGCTAGTAAATAGCATCAAACTGAATGTCTTTTATATATGGTACTGCTAGTAAATAGCTTCTTCTATATACTAATTTGCATCAAAGTGTAGAACAAAGCATCAGACTGAATAACTAACAGTGGGTAATTAACCTAACTATTCATTTTCCCTTAGGTTAATATTAAAATGTCCAATGTATATATATTTGAAAATGATTGCTGCTAGATGTTAATTTGCTCGTACTAGCTAGAATTTGGCACTGAAAAGCAAAAGCAAAAGCTAATTAACTGGTGGGTAATAGCATTGGTACTAGGTAGCTAAAATATGTGTTCTGAAACACTGAGAGCAGAAACACTTACTACATACATATGCTCAAGAAACACTTACTAACCAGAAAAGGTTTTGACTTGAAATGTTAATAGCACAGAGAGCACCACAAGTTAAACACCTCAATCTGTTAGTATTTGTCTGCATTTTCTCACATTCTTCTTGTATCTGATCCAGTATTGCTTGTAGTGGTTTGTCCAAAATGTTGAATGATACTGCTTGGAGATGCATATATTGTTTCACCTCTTCACATGCCAATGTATTTTCCATGTTGTGATGGAGGCCTTTTTTGCCTTGTCCACCCGAGAGGCCCTTGAGTTTGCTGGAATGTCGATTAACTTCCGTTCCGGCAAATTCGGGTACTCCATATGTCCTATTTTCAGCAAAGGTCATGCTGAAATTTTCCGTGACTTTTAGCATGACTTTGCTAAAAATAGGACATATGGGGTACTTGTGACTAATGCATGGGCCGGGGTATCTTAGTAGTTAATTAAGTAGGATCAAGTGCCCCTTTATTCTAGCTGCATTAAACCATAGGCGGCAATAGAGCCAAGTGATTAGGCCCAACTTAGAATTCTCCTTCCCAGCTTAGCTTTTAGGATGCCTCGGTGTCGACAAACCATTAATTATAAAACCTTGGCTTTTAGGGTGCCTCGGTGTCAATAAAAACCAAAATGATGAAAGCTTAGGCTTTTAGGGTGCCTCGGCGTCGAAAAACCCTCAATGATAAAAGCTTAGCTTATAGGATGCCTCGCTGTCGACAAACCCTAAATGATGAGACCATGATCTTGTTCCTTGACAATAACCAACTTTTTGACCAAACTTTGTTCCTATTTAGAGAGAAACATGGCCAACAACGATGAGGCCGGGGGTTCGGGCGGCAAGGCATTCTGGGAGCTGTCCGAGGAGATGGAGGAACAACCTCACTTGTATGAGGACGCCGCCTTCCCCACCGATCCTGAGACCACTGATGGTACCGCCGAGGATGACCCCACTGATGCCACCACTGATGGTGCCGCCGAGGATGCCACCACTGATGATGGCGGCGCACGCACAGATGGCAGCCAACCGAAGAGGCAACGGAAGGACCGGCGCCCGACTGTGCTCCGCACCCTCAAAGAGGAAGTTACTGAAGTGGACTCCGACGGGAATCCAACGGCGCCCAAACGAATAGTCAAGGGGTACTCGCTTCAGCTCGGGTGCATTCTCCGGAGCACCGTCTCGATCAACACCGAGAACCTGAGGCATCCTGACCGAGGGAATTTGCGCAACCTCCTCTTCACGAAGCTGCACGAACGATACAAGTTCCCCGCTGAATTTGAAAACACAAGCCTCAAAGGGAATAAAGTGAACAATGCTGCCCTCACGAAGATGAGCAAGGCCCTGTCTACTTGGAAAAGCAATGTGAAGAGAATGATCGAGAAAGGTGAGAGTTATGAGAAGATCAAGGAGAAAAATCCTTCGATCATCGAAGATGACTACAACGACTTCAAGATCAATTGCTCGAGCACCACAAACTCCGAATCAAGTCAGTGGGGGAAAGAAATGCGGGAGCTGAACTTAGGGGAACACACACTCGGTCCCGGCGGTTACAGAGTGGCGGAGCCTATATGGGACAAGGAGGAGGCGGACCGTGCCGAGCAAGGCCTACCGCCCCTCTTCGATAAATACGGTGACAAGCAGACCAGGAACTTTGTCAGGGCCCGGTACAAGAAGGACCCAAAAACAAAGGAGCTTACCACGGATCCGAAGACCAGGGCGCTTGAGCTTGTTCTGGTAAGGAATACACCCCCGCGTAATTAGCTCCATATGGTTGCATTCTAATTAATGAAGCCAAATTTCTAAATGGTTCACATTCCTTCTGCAGGCGACTGAAAGCAGTAGCGCGGGGTCGACTAAGAGCAACCCTTGGGACACCACTCTAAATAGGGCGTTGAATGTAATGAAGAACAAGGATAAGCTCAGTAAGCCGACGTCAGCTGGTCGTGTGGCCAGCAAAGGCTTGTCGACAAAATGGTCATCATACTATAACACTGGTGAACGAAAGGAGAAAAAGACCAGCTTGGAAAGCCAGGAGCGCAAGGTTCAAGAACTCAAGGCACAGGTGGCGCGGATTCCGGAGATTGTCCAAGAGCAAGTGCAACAACAACTCGGAGCGACGATCACCGCCATTGTGCCTACCTTGATCGAGGGGTTGAGTGCGTGGATTGCGGGCGGCCAACAGGGGCCGCCACCGATTCCTAGCTTCACTGCCAGCAACTTGTAGAACGCGATGGCGGGGCCATTGGTGTCTCAGGTGGAGGCGGCATTGGTGTCTCCGACGCCGGCACGGGAGCTTAATGCACCCGGGTGTACGCCGGCCGGCACCTCTGCAGCAAGCGGCCCCTCCGTCAACTGCACGCCCGCCGTTGGCGGTGCCTCGACATTAGCCGAGCTCGACGCCATCATCACGGTAACTACTTAAGCCTCTCTCGGCCGAGGACTTCATCTCCTTGCCTTTGACTGGGCATCCCTGACGCCCTACATGTTTTCGCAGGGCGCCGCCGACGTTCCGTGTACTCTCCTGCACTTCGTGAACAACGAGTTGGTCGATGTCGCCAAGGGAAAAATCGTTCAACCGGGCAACCCCTTGTTCCACGGTACCCAGATGCCACCCAACTTGTTTAGGGTTCAACTGGTTCGGGTGCTGCCAGGCTGCGACGAGTTGTTACCTCCGATTCGACCTGTCGGGGCCGACGATGATGACGTGATGACCCTCAGCGCCTGCCTGAGCTGGCCCCTGCTTTGGCCGAAGAGCCAGATTCGTTTGGGGGCGGGGGATACCACCCCAAAGACAACACCGCCAGTCGTGCCGGCACCAAGTCCGCCCCATGGCAAGACCGCTGCAACGGTGCCGGACATCCCTATGCCACTGGATCCAAACATGCATATGGCACAGGATCAGAACAATGACGACGACGATACATTTGGCAACGTTGATCAGTACTTTGCCGATCATGGGTACGGTGGCGACTTCATGGGGCCTCCTTCTCAAGAACCCAACCCAACAAAAGACGTGCGCAATCTAGCTGGTACCACGGAGAAGCCAAGTTGCAACAGGCGTCGTCTGCCGTTCAGCTCTCAGGAGACGCCTCCAGCTGCCGACTTCACCGAGCCTCAGATAGGCGAGGTGCGAAATATTATCAGCCCCAACACACTCAAGAAGGCGGTCTGTGAGCAGAACTCGGTCCCATTACAGGAGAAGAAGAAGGCACGCAAAAGAAAGACTAACAAGGGTGCGAGCCAGCCGGCACCGAGTACGATCCGTGCTCAGGACGGGCCACATTCACCTGAGGATGTAATGTGGAGGGTGCATGTGGCGGGTAGGCCGATGCTACCGAGAAATATGCTCGATGCTGCAACCGGTGCTATGCGGAGTCTGCATGATAGTGTTCTTTCTTTGGAGAAGCGGCGTCTCAGAGAGAAGGATGTGGCATACCTGGTTTTCGCGACCAAGGTGCCAGAGGGCAAGGGCTTTGTGGATAACTCCATCGGGGGTACGACCGTCCTGCGGTTTGATGACATTCACGCTATGTTGAACCTTCATCCGCTGCACCACACCTTCGTTCGGCTATTTTCGCTGAGTATGGAGATGCGGATCATTCGCGACAAGACCCCGGACATCGTGATAGTCGACCCCTTCTACATGTGTGCCAAGATCTTGGGCAGCGCTGGGGACCGGCAAGTCGCGAGTTCTTACCTCGAAGGCATCATTCTGGCAAACCGAGATAAGGATAACTTCCTCGTGCCTTACTTTCCCGAGTAAGTCCTCCCCTCAACCACCCCGTGACATATGAATTCTTAGATTTCGATCGTTTTTCTTTTAACATTCCGTGTTTTCTGCAGTGACAGACATTGCACGCTCATCCTCCTAAGCCCCAAATATTCCATGGCCACGTATTTCGACCCGGACCGTCAGTCGAACGTAGACTACACAAATGTCAAGAAGGTTCTTGATGATGTTCTCCCCGGCTACGCCAAATCTGGAGGCACCTTCACCAGGCCTATTCTCAAGTACGGCAAGCACGTGTTCTCCCACAATACAACGTTCTGCTGCGTCAAGCAGCCGCCTGGCGGTCAGAAGGGTGCCTACTACGCCATCCATCACATGCGGGCGATCGTACGGGACCATCATCAACTTCTGCTACCGAGTAAACTCAAAGATTGGGCCGCGAGCGTGTCGGCAATCCAGGACGCGAACATCAGACAAGAATTCTTTCGCATCCAGTCGGAGTTTGCAGAAATCATCCATCAAGACGTCCTTCGTACCTCAGGGCAGTTCTACCTCAAAAATCAACCGTCCAACAGTGACATCGACACAATGCTACAAATGCAGGCTGACAACGCCCGTGATTTCATGACTCCCACTATAGACGGCGGCTTCATCCACGCTCCGGTCCCTTGAGTCGAGTCGAAAGCAGTGATGTTGTGTCTAGTTCTGAAACATCGATTGGCTCATGTTGTAATTAAGCTTTAATGAACTTGTAGTATGTCTCTTTGGTTTCGAGAGTCGTTCAACTTAGATGTAATCGATGCTATTAATGTCTTGCTTTTCTCTTCCGATCGTTCTGTTGCATACTTATATATTGCTTATGTATTGTCTGTGAATTGGTACTAACGTTTCGTTTGGCTAGTGCATAGCGATGCCGTCGTATGTCGTGTACAAGGGTAAGGTTCCCGGAGTCTACGATGACTGGGAGGAGTGTCGGAGACAGGTTCACCGATTCAGCGGTAACAGTTACAAAGGGTACACCACTAGGGCCGAGGCCGAATCTAGATACGCCCGCTATCTAGCGGGAGAGGGGAGGGAGCGTTGGAGGAACCGGATGAAGACGAGTTTCATCGTGATGATGCTCATCGTGATGACTACAGCTCTCTTCTATGTGATGGTAGTTTAGATGACCGATACGACTTGTAATGTGAAGACAAACTCGCTACTCGCGGTCTCGAGACTTGTAATATAATGTTCTATCTTTCTTCGGTCTTTTCAATTCGGAGACTAATATGATGAATTGTATTCGGAGACTAATATGATGAATTGTATTCAGAGACTAATCTTCTATTGTATTCGATGAATCTGTTGTTGATGTGTGCTGTCTATATTTTGTCCAATTATACATTTTGTAACCTGTGCAAAAAACAGAAAATAAAAAAATAAAAAAACCTAATATTCATACTAATGGCGCATCACATCACAGTGCGCCATTAGTATGCCAAAGGATACTAATGGCGCATCATTAAATGGTGCGCCATTAGTATGCCGAAGTTACTAATGGCGCATCTTGTTGTTGTGCGCCATTAGTATGCCAAAGCACCTGGGTATACATGGCCCCCTGGGAGGCATACTAATGGCGCACTGTTGTATATACTAATGGCGCATCTGAGGTGCGCCATTAGTATGCGCCATTAGTAAAATATACTAATGGCGTGGCACTAATGGCGCACCACTAATGCGCCATTAATGGCCAAATTAGGTGCGCCATTAGTAGGCCTTTTCCTAGTAGTGTTGGAGGCAGTCTTCTTCACCTTCTTGGCAACGAGCACAGGGGTAGGAGGCAATGTTCCTCGGCTAGGCGCCCGCTTGCAAGGACACTGGTCCAGGTCCGGCTCTGGAGCTTGAGGACCGGCTGCGAGCCACTCCTCCTCACGCTGCTCCACTTCTTCAGCCCCATCCTCTTCTTGGGCCTCTACCGACATGGCACACAAGGCTACAATCCCGGCAGGTTCGTCCCCGGTAGCCTCCTCTACGGCATGCCCCTCACTCCTGCCATGAGAAGAGCCTTCATCTTCGACCTCTTCTTCCTCCCCCTTCCGGGCTTAGCCCTCCGGGCAGCTCGGAGAGCCTTGTCCTCGTCAATCCGCCTCCTGATGAAATCTACTTCTACCTAGGAGGTGCACTTGAAGAAGTTTCCCTCGGCCCTGGTAGCCACCTCCACCAAACTGGAAGCCCACTATAACTCCTCGTCCAATTCAGGAAACTTCCAGTCGGATTGGACCCCATAGGCGTTACAGTCGGGCATCCACTTCAAAATCTGGTCCAGTGCGGAGTTGACATTCAGCGGGACGACCCTTGTTGAAAATTTGAATGGCCCGAGCTTGCCAACAGCTTCTCGCACAACTAGTTGTGGCCATAGATCGTCAAGTTGTTCATAAGGCCCGGGTACAGGCGCATTCTGTCCCCTATGTCTTTGTACCACCAGGCGAACCTGTCCCTCTTTTGCAGCGGCGCGATGTGGCGCTGAAGGAAGTCGGCCCCCACCTATTCGATGGTTAGCCCAGCAGCCTTGAGACGCGTGATCTTGTTCACTACCGGGCGAAGCCTCTCATCAGTAAGGCCCACCTCTCCCCAGTCGTTGCCGCGCACTACGCATCCGGTCCGCGCCTTGCAATACTCCATGGCCTCCGCATCCTGAATCCAACCCTAGTCTGCCATCCATTCATCGCACCCGCCGCGCTGTTGACCAAAGAGATAGCCCCAAGTCTCTCTCTTACCCCGAGGGATCCAACTCACGTTGCCTGAATAGTGAGCCTTGTTCTCAACCCCGGGGACAAAGAAGTGCCTGAACAGATCCACATTGGGGGCAACTCCGACAAAATTCTCGCACAGATGGGTAAAAATTGACATACACGCTTTTGCATTCGGCGTGAAATCCAAAAGATGGAACCCATATACTACCATCATCGCCTCGAAGAAATCCAAGAATGGGGGGCTGAGGCCACAGAGGAAATATGCGCACATGAAGTGGTACGAATTTGGCGGGTCCTCTTCCCCCTTCAGCAGGACCATGAGTGCGTCGTGCCCTTTTGGGATGCCCCCCCCCACATGTATGCATACCTTGCGACCAAGGAGTTGCTGTCCAAGCTGTACCGAAACAAGACCACATCTTCCAATCGCTTCCGGTCAAGCTGCGCTACTTTCTTCTTCTTCCCTTCCGCCGTGGGCTCTTTCGCGGTGGCTGCCCGCTTTCCTCTCGCGGCTGCTTTCTTCCCCATCCTTCAGGGCCACAGAGGAGATGGAAGGCTAGTGTAGGTGCTGGAGTGGTCGCCTGGCTTGAGGAAGAAGTGGGGGAGGATGAAGCAGGCGCGGATGAGCAGTATCCTTTCACGTTTTCCCCTTTTATGGGAAAGAACATGGAAGGGGCGACCTTTTGCCATTCTTCCTTAGAAAGTTACAGTTTTACATTAACTGCTACAGTCCCACAACCCCACGATCTACGGTAATTACGTAGAGTGGGCATTGGATTAGCAGGTCATCATGACGAACCGCTGCACGTGCATCACCCCCCCCCCCAACACATGTCTGTGCACTATTTGGGGCCTAACCCAACATGCCCGGCGACACGTATGGCTCTGGCCCGGGGGCTTCTATCGGGGTACACAAACAGGGGTATGTGTTTCCCTGAATTGTGCACGGACAGCAAAGTGGCCAACCCGGCAGCAGAGATGCCGACGAGGAATCAAGCTTCGTCAAACATCCAAGACTAGGACCGAGCTAGAGAGAGATAGAGAGCTCTTTGGGAATCAAAGAGCATATCAAGAAGACCAAGACAAGCCAAAGGAACAAGGTTCCATTAAGTGAAAGCCTCCCTTGCCGGTTAGGCAAGCCTCGTAGGGTCTAGGACTCCCCAAGAACAGGGCCAAGCTTACCCCGACAGGCTTGCCGGGACCCCCAGGGGTATATCTCCCCGCCAAAGCTCCACCAGTCCACCACACAGCGATGCAAGTCACTTATCAGTGTGGTGTTAGGCCCTCGACTGATTAAGTGGTTGTCGCTCGGCACGTGGCCACCGTGGGGAAGAGATTTTCCACCCATGCGACACCCATCCAGCGAAATGTCATGCAGAGAGACAAGAAGGTGGTTAAGCGGCACAACAGGCTTGCCGGGCTGCCTCCCCAGCGTGACACCTTGTAGCGTATTTAATGCACTTTGTCCTAACTGCTAGAGTTGGGTATGATAGCACTGTTAGCTATCTAATCGACCAACAGTGACTGTTATGCCATTATGGATGCCCCTTAAACTATAAAAGGAGGACCGAGGCGAGCTAGAAAAGGATTCGGGCCCTTGTAGACTCATATGCACATAGTTGCTGTCCTAGAGGCAACCTTGCCAGGCTTGAGTACTACGTGCTCATCATGGTCCCTCATCCAATCCACCACATCAGGAGTAGGGTTTTACGCTTCATAGCGGCCTGAACCTGGGTAAAATCGACCAGAGTCACCCCCTGTCGTGCTGCTCGATGTTCTCCACTCTTTGTGCAATGCGCCCTTACCCCTTGCCGAACCCCAAGGGACCAATGGCCCCATAGCTGATCGTGTTTTCTCATGACATCCATGTCGATGGAAGGATAACTCAAGAAATTCCCCAAAGAAACTTCTTTATAAGCGTTGCCTTTATTATACATTTTAGAAAGAGTAAATATAGATCAAATAATATTGGAAGAAATGCAGGATAATGAAGCTCAGGTGCAGAGTGATGATACGTAATCAAATAGCTATTAATTAAGTACAATTTTACAAGGCAAAAGGTACTGACAAGAGGAATACATACATCAATGTGTGCAGTGGCATTGGCTTTATTCAACATTCTGGTAAGAGTAAATGTAGATCTGATAATTTCAAGAAAGTGGGGGGTAGGGCGGATAAGATGCAGAGTAATGCTAGGCAATCAACTATCTCGCAATGCAAGTACGGTAATACTATCAATGTCCGTTATTACTTGTCGCTCAAATGGATGTATCTAGCACTATTAAGTTCTAGATACATCCAATTGAGCAACAATTAATTCGATACAGAGGGAGTACATGACAACAAGTACTTACATGAGTAATTCCAAACTTCATAACCATTGTGTTAATTCTACATTTATCTAAGAGTAAATATAGGTCTTATAATTTCGAGCAAATGGAGAATAAGCAAGCAAACATTTACTGTGATGCTACATAATCAAACAACAATAAGTGTAAGTATGCTGACGAAGGGCAAGAGGTACTGACAAGAGCAATGGAGTGCCCAGTATTGTTGGGAGATCCTATGATCCATTGAGAAAGGACATTCATCTAAAATTAGTTTTCATACAAGAGAGAAGGTAAGGCACATGCAGAAATGTAGGAATTCAAATTTTGAACTGATATCATAGACAATACCTGAAGCTGGGCTCTCTACAGTTCTAATAGGGGTTTGGCTAGTGGAGTAGGGGTAAAGTGTGGTACAATTGGGCCTGCATTTTCTGTGGCTATTGATCTATCTGATTTAACATGTATCACTACCTTTTCCAAATTCCTAGTTTGTACTCCTTGAGGATCTGCAGTCACTGTCTTCCTTTTGGATATCTATTACGAAAGAACAACATTTGACTAACAAACATAGTATGATGACACATGGAATAGGTACAGAAAATGGATAGGTATGGCATATACTCATATATGATGCTTAAACTATGTAGATGGTGGTGTAACAAAGTATAAGTAATGTAAGAGGTTATATGCAAAATATGTGCGACCAATACAACCTTGCCAAGTTAGAGCAAGCACCTTGATGGGTGAATAAGAGAGGCCATCCTCCACCATGCCAAGTTTTTTAGCCGGTGGATTGTTCCACAATATTCCTCTCGTGCGCCCATTCTCATATTCATTTTGATCATGTTCAATACCTGACATGCATGAAAACATAAAAAAAGTGGGATTATTTTTGTAATGCAGAAGTATTTCTAATCCAATACTGCCTCCCTGCAAAGCCCTTTGTGCTATCCATGCAATTCTTTTGAGAGATGCCATGCATACTATAATTTGGTGTGTGCATTAATATAATGTGGCCTACTACTCAACATATGAGAGCTACATAAGTGATGATACTTCGCAGATGACAACTTAAACATATAGTAAAGAAGAACAAGTCGACCTGACCTGACAGATTCAAAATATACTAAGGGAGAACAACTCGACATGACCAGTCGACCGCAAATGTCTCTGCTACTCTTCCCAACAAGAACATACTTATTAAAGAAGAAGAGAAGAGGATCATGTTAAAGAAGAGCAGAAGAGCAAGCATATAGAAGATATTACAAGTTTTTCTATACAATGTCCGTATCCCACCCATGATGAACCTGAGCGCATAGAGAAATACCATTCCTTCTGGTCTCTCCATGTGTGGCTCACATGCATTTCGAAACTAAAGTAGGAACATTTAGCTGACCAATTAAACCCGTCTCAGTTGTACTAATATCAACATCATATCAGATTCGAATTTGTACAACTAAGCTTGTTTAGCTTGATGGGTGGAGCAATGCTATTACGACACGAACCACGTATGCTGATCGTGGTCATCATAAAATGGGGAAACTGTAAGCATGGATGAGTATGGTGTTGAACATGGCAGTGGAATGGTAGATCTAAAGCTGCAAACCGCGCAAAGGGTACTTAGCAACCGATGTTTTCTTTGAAATAACAACTAAGAGTTGGTACAGACAAGAAAGTACATGCAACAAGTGACAAAGAAATGCAATTCCTGCTGTCTCTCTATATGTCGCAACGTGCATTTCGAAACTAAAGTGGGACCTTTAGCTAACCAATGAAATGTGTTTGTTAACTAATATTAGTCTCATATCATTCACAATCATATTTGAACAACTAAGCATTGGAATTATGAGTGATGCGTTGTTTAGCATTAAGGGTGGAGTACTGCTAGTATGACAGAAAGCACCTACTCAGATCATAGTAGTGTCGATAAAAGGGGAAAACCCTAAGCGTCATGAGTAGAATCAGGAAAGTGGAATTAGCTGGAACATATGGGCTTGTATTGCCGGTACGACTAGAAAGGCTTCGGCCCCAAAAGGGGCAGCTCTATTCAACTGAAAGCACAATACTGTTACTATCAGTCTAGACTCTATAAGATGACACAACATTTCCCGGATATTATGGAAGACCATCTAGAACAGTTGAAAGCATCCATCTGAAGTGACCCAATAGACCTATTGACTACAAATGTCCCTGCTCCACTTCCCGACAAGGAACATGCTGTACTACCCCCTCCGTTCCTAAATATAAGTCTCTTAGAGATTCGATTGCGGACTACATATGTAGCAAAATGAGTGATGCACACTCTAAAATATGTTTACGTACAACCGTATGTAGCTCTTACTGGAATATCTAAAAATACTTATGATTTATCGAAAAAGGATTTCGCCCTGCTTTATAAATAAAGCAACGATGAACAACACCCGGTCCAAACGCACACCACCACAACACGCACACGCACCCAAGGCAGTTTAAGAACGGGGGAAGTAATATACTTTTTAAGAAGAACAGAACAGGAACATGATAACAAAGAGCAATAAGATTTTAGATAATACAATGTGTGTTACCCACCCATGATGAACCAGAGCCCACCGAGAAATACTATTCCTTTCGGTCTCTCTATATGTGGCTTACATGCATTTGGAAACTAAAGTAGGAACATTTAGCTGACCAATTAAACGTGTCTCAGTTTTACTAAAGTAGGAACATTTAGCTGACCAATTAAACATGTTGTACTAAGCTTGTTTAGCTTGATGGGCGGAGCAGTCGTATTATGACACAAACCACGAAGGCCAATCGTGGTGATCATAAAATGGGGAAATCGTAAGCATGATGAGTATAGTGTTGACCGTGGCAGTGGCATGGCAGAAATGAAGCTGCAAACTGCGCAAAGGGTACTTAGCAACCGGTGTTTGCTTTGAAATAACAACTAAGATTTGGTATGGACAAAAAAGTACAGTCAAGAAGTGACAAAGAAATGCAATTCGTGCTATCTCTCTATATGTAGCGACATGCATTTGGAAACTCAACTGGGACCTTCAGCTAACCAATTAAATGTGTGTGTTAACTAATGTTAGTATCATACCACAATCATATTTGAACAACTAAGCTTTGGAATTATGAGTGTTGTGTTGTTTAGCTTGAAGGGTGGAGTACTGCGAGTACGATAGAAAGCACCTACGCATATCATAGTAGGGTAGATAAAAGGCGAAAACCCTAAGCATCAAAATTAAAATCAGGAAAGTGGAACTAGCTGGACCATACGAGCTTGTATTGCTGGTACGACAAGAAAGGGTTCGGAAAGGCATCGGCCCCAAAAGGGGTAGCTCTATTCAACCGAAGGCACAATACTGTTACTATCAGTCTAGACTATCAAAGACGACATAGCTCCCATCATTTCCTGGATATTATGGCAGACCATCTAGAATCATTGAAAGCATCCATCTGAAGCGACCTAATAGACTTGTAGACTGCAAATGTCCCTGCTCCTCTTCCCGACAAGGAACATACTGTACTACTCCCTCCGTTCTTAAATATAAATCTCTTAGATATTCGAGTGCGGACTACGTACGGAGCTAAATGAGTGAATGTACACTCTACAATATGTGTATATACATCCGTATGTAGTTCTTATGGAATATCTAAAAAGACTTATGTTTTATCAAAAAGGCTTTCACCCCGCTTTATAAATAAAGCAACGATGAACAACACCCAGTACAAACACGTGCCACCACAACACACGCACGCACCCAAGGCAGTTTAGGAACGGAGGAAGTAATATACTTATTAAGAAGAACAAAAGAGGAACATGATAACAAAGAGCAAGCAGATTTTAGATAATACAATGTGTGTTGCCCACCCATGATGAACCAGAGCGCACTAAGAAATGCAAATCCCTGTTGTCTCTCTATATGTGGTGCATACGCAATTCGAAACGAATATAGGAACATTAGCTGACCAATTAAACGTTCTCTGTTTTAGTAATATGAGCATCATATCAGATTCGTACTTCAACAACTAAGCTTTGGAATTATGAGCAGCATGTTGTTTCGCTTGATGGGTTGAGGTCTTGAGGAGCAGTGCTAGCACGACCCGAACACCTACAATGATGGTAGTGACTGTAAAGGGGGGAAACCATAAGCTTTACGAGTATAGTGACCGTGGCATGAAGGATCTGAAGGGGCAAATCGGACAAAAGGCTACTTCGCAACAATGTTTGCTTTCAACTAGCCACTACGATTTAGTATGGAGAAAAGTACAGTAAACAAGTTACGATCTATTTTTCTGGTGAGATCAATAACTTAAGCAGATATGAAAGAGTGCCACCTCTCTTGCAACGTCGTGTAGGCCCCTGCTGATACATTGAGGGTGCTGCCGGTGTGATAGCTGTCGGTGGCGCGGAAGAAGACTTTAGAGGGTAGACGGCCGGGTTGGGGATAAGTCCTGTTGCAGTGGACGAGGCGGTCGTAGGAGTGGTAATGACAAGGTGGACGATGGCGCTGATGATGTGATAGGACGCGATGAAAGGTGCCTGGTATGGCGTCGTGGATGAGAGATGTCCATCTCTTGCAGTGGACCATGGGGTAGGGGTAGCGGCTCTGTCAAGGTGGAGGATGGGGTGGTGGACTTAGGAGGCTCGCTAGAGTGGGGAGGTTGTTGTGGCACCGATGGTGTATGAATGGGGAAATGGAGGGGGAGGGGCATGGGATCTCAAACTTTGGGACGCAGTTGTCTGAAATGTGGGGAAGTTACGAACTTAGCACCCGTTCAAAATTTCAGACATATCATTGATTGGGGATAGGACGGTAATCTCCCATCTCCCCAATATTTGTCGATAGCGATTTTGGAAGAGGAGATGGTATTTTTCCGCCCACCATTGGCTCCCACAGTGTATGTATGGGGCTGACAGTAGGGCGTTCGTGTCATGTCCGAGGGAAGTTACACACCCGCCCCTATTTAAAATATTTGCTTACATCGATTTCGGACGAGGAGAGTTTGTTTTGCCGCCCACATGTATGAATGAGAAAATTGAGGGAGAGATAGAGAGAGGTCTTTCGGACAAGTCTGAATCAAATGTGTGTTTGCCACCCCTGTTTGGCGATACCATGTCTGAATGGGGAGACAGGTGGTCGTGTCACGTCTGATTGAAGTTACTAGTCTACCCCTATCGACATCAGTGGAAATCTGGTCAATTAGGATGTTAAGTGTCAAGGGTAGACAATAATTTCCATCTCGGAAACCCTTTCTTCAGGCAGCCGACAAATGATAGTGGGTGTTTTTCCGCTTCGTTCAAAAATTGGGAGAATTAGCATTCACGTTTACCATCGGACCTCGCAACTAAATTCAAATCCAATTTGTATTCGATTATGAATATCCATACATAATTCTATGTTTTGTTATTTATTTCTTCAGAACCACGACAAAGATTTATTCCACCTTTATATATGAATATGATTTAGAAATGTCGTGATCTTCGAATTCAGTAGGCTGGACACACTTAGAGTCAAACAATTATTTCATCCAATACAATATGCTCACATGAAAAGCAGTTCACCTTATGTCAATCATACAAGTACTGAGGATTACCTCGCCTAAAAATTCAGATCATTACAACACATGGAAAACAAAGGGGGTCTTACAACATAATCCATTCAGCTACATGACACAACATGCAAGTATACTAATCTAATGACAATTTCAACCGGTATCTAAAGAAGAACTGGGATTACCCTGGGCTTCAGATAGCAGAAGCGACGGTACCCCCTCGGTCTTCAAATGCAACATTTTTACTTCCTCCCATTCTTGAGTTGCTTGCATAATGCATGCAGCTAATTGCATTATTTCCAGCCTCAAGATCATGATTACCTCATTCATGGCAGCCACACCATCTCTTTCTGCCTATAGTAGAGCGCCAAGAACTATAATATATGTGCTCAAACTGCTCTCCAGTGGTGTTGCCTCTGAACTGCTACCATCTGGTAACATGGATGGCGCACTGCTTCCACAAATAGATTCTGGGTTGTACATTATATCCTAGTGTGAACGGCATCATGAAAGGTTTCCGCTGGACATAAGTAAAATACGGTTATCGCATGATCGGGGCAGTAAGCTTACATGGTAAATGACATATGAATTATTGCTCAGCAAGGCAAGCTATATTTAAATGGTTCGAATCAACATCCGTCGAAAACAAATTAAAATGGTAAGATGAAAGTAGGATGCAAGTGGCAAATAAATGGCACCCGCAAGTCCCATCTAGTTAGTTTTTCCTAGCTCGCTAGTTCATTTTCCTAAAAAAGTCTTTTGATCTATAATACCATTAATGGACTTTAAACGGGATTAAATAGGACCCAGTTGACATCCCTAGATGAAAGGCAGTGTACCACCGCTATATTTAAGTTGCCCAAGCATCTACACAATTGAAATAATCTTAGAAATCACTTAAACAGTGTGGCCTCATATAAACTACGAAGACAGTCTTGTGTTGAAGTTCATAGGAAAAGTTAAGGAGTCAAATGAATTAGGCATGCATTTCTTTACGATAGTACCGTAGGCACTGCTGACATATTGGCCAACTCGGGTATAGCCTAACAAGTAACAAACAAGCATTCGAATCGAGCAATACATCAAAGCAGGCAACCGAACTATTTGTAATTCTGTGGGATTACAGGTTGAGGGCAAAAGCCAAGAAAGCAGCCCACATGCACTACATTTCACATGTACTAAAACGCACTGGGTTACCATATGTTGCTGTAAAGCCTTGCTGCCGTTACAATGTTCTTTGAAGATATCGGCAACATCCCGTGGTTGCAAATCTAGTTGTTGTAGTTTATTCTTCCCCCTCTATCGAGGTAAAATTACTTTTAATCACATGCATTGGTTCGAATTTATCACCAATGGTTAATCTAAACTAATGAAAGAAGGGTGTGTGCTTACACGACAATATATGTGCTTCACTCTATTTTTATGCTTGTTCGAGGTGCCAGCCCAAAAAGAACAAATATTTTGCTTGATGGGGTTGGCAGATCCAAAATATATACAAGCATCAAATTAGTCATGAAACTTGGGAAGATCAAGAACGCACAAAAAAGTAATGAATAGAGGCTCAGAGCAGTGATGTAATAGCTAGCATAGGAAAATGTAGGGTAAAATGAACAAAAAGCAGCGGAACCAGAAGCTAGTTTGCTGATGTGTAATTAAGCATAGCAAAAATAGAAGCAGTCTGATGTAACCAATAGGTGGCATCAGAACAACACCATTATCGTAAATATAGCTTGCAAGAAGTAAAATAGTAGGCAGTGACATCTAGGAAGTACAGTAATACTTAGGACAAAACAAAAGCATTGTAACTATATGTGCACTGGTTTGTAATTTAGCACATGTAACATGTTCACTGCCACATGTATGGCCCTACATGTGCGAGCAGAATAACACGTCTCATGGAAAATTGAGTGATGCCCTAAAGAAATTCGAAGGTGCGGTGCTTATGCTAAGAAAGTGAACGTAGGCGCCAGTCGTTAGATAATAGTACCTGATTCTCGGCAGCGTATGGGTATCCTTGTCATACTTGAAAGCTAAGGATCGTCGATGGTGCTGGTGTTGCAGTTGAGTTTGGGCCGGCTATCGCCATTGCCGAAGCGGCTCCGATGCTTCGGTTGTGGCGCCTGTCGACATACAAGAAAGCTCATCTGTGGTAAGTGAACAGTTCCACGATAAAGAAGGAAAAACCGAACGAGTACAAATTGAAATAACCTTATGAGGCTGCGGCGTCAGTAAAGCAGGGATGGTGGAGTTGAATATGGCATCCATGGAGCGGGTCCGGTGTAGTGGACGAAGGGGTCGGCGAAGCACATCCGGTGCAGTGTACAGTTCTTTCGGTCAGGCGGATCTGTTGCGGCGGAGGAGGGCTTGTATGAAGGGCCAGCGATGTGGGGGACGAGGGAGTTGGTGAAGGGCCTACACTGTGGTGGATGAGAGTGCTGGTGAAGTAGATCCGGTATGGTGGACCATGATAGCGGTCAAGGAGATCTAGAGCAATGGACAAGCCAGTCGCTGAAGCGACTCCGGTGAAGTGCTGAGTTGGCAGTTGGGCGTTCCAAGGTGGGGAAGGTAGATCTGGCGGGGTGTGAGGTCCACCACTGAGGTGGATGACTAGATTCGGCGGCTTGGCATGGTTGGGGGAAGGAGGCGGGGAGGGGAAGGGGAGGGGCTTTGGGGAAGAATCTTGGGGGCAAAGAGGGAAAAACAATGGAGTTACCAAAGAAGCCCTTTTCCGTTCATGTGCTAGGGGTAAAACAGGAATATCGCATGGCTAAACTTTCAGGGGCGAGATATTTGGATGTGAGCGGGAAGTTTGAAAGCCTTTGGTGGCTGCAATTAAGTCTTCTGCTCTTGTACGACCGACTATGATATCATGGCCGATAATTTATTAGTTTTGCACGAAAAAAGTGCAAGTTTCAAAAATCAAATTCTCCAACTTGAAACTTAGATTGTCCATTCAATTCAAATATGCATCATTGAGAGAGTGGAAGCAAATACCATCGTATGGTCCAATTCAAATGAAATTCCAAATGTGTTTATCCTAAATATGATGACAAAAACAAAAATGTGTATGTGTATGAATAAAGTGGATGATTATAAGGTGTGACCATGCCCGTATGTGTATATCTCTAGGTTTGATATATGATTTTGAAATCATGAAATCACGACTTAAAAGATGTGCCTCCTCTTAAATAAATTACAAAAGCTAATAATGGAGTCGAATTCCAAAATTCCAATCTAAGGTTTGTAATTCTGGTACTTCATAGTATATCACGCATGTTCAAAAGTATCGTGATCTCATAGTCCAAACTGTGAAACAAATTGATCAACCATGAGTGCACACACTATTAACCATCTATATCTCAATTACGCTTAAGTCTCTCAAATATAGACACCTCACTCTTTATTTAAAGCCACCCACCCCGTCCCCCTCCCACAAGTCGTTCTCTCCCCCGGACATGAACACACGAGCACATTAACCCCCCTCTCTCTTCTAAGTCTAGACCCCTATCTAGGTCTCTATCACTCTATCTCTCGGGCATGCACACATCTCTTCCCCACTCTCTAGGTCTCCCGGCATCTCTCTTTCCCAAGCACACACACTATATAGCAGTGTATCTTTCCCATTCACACAAAACGTCGCCCCAAACATCTATCTCCCTAATTATGTGGTTCTCGCACACTCACCTCACTCACCACCCCCACTACAAACAAGCACCCTTTGTCTTCTTGTGCACCACTCTCCTCTTTCTATATTTCGCACATGCGGACCCGACCCAACTCCTTCCCTATATACATATATGTCGTGACTCTTTCCATAGCTCCCTAGCGTATCATCGTTCTCAATCTCGCACGTTGTTCTCTACACTATATATTCTAGATCTCTCATGAAGTATCTATCACACACACGATGACTCGCTTCCCTTGCGTCTCCGTACATATGCCAGTTTCGAACAACATCAACCTTGTCTCCATATCTATATGCCACTTCCGCACACAAATTACCCCTCTCTCTCCCCCTCTCTTCCTCTTTCTCTCCCTCACTAGCTCTCCCACTCTCTCTCTCTCTCACACCCCTCTCCCACACACACTCGATGTCTCTTCCAAAATAGTCTGCTCCACATCCGCACCCATGCTATCCCGCTACTACACATGCCTTTCTCTCTCTCTTGGACACACATGTCACACCATTCCCCCTTCCCTATTATGTTTACATCATTAGTGGTGTCTCTTCTCCAAATACACACACCCTCTCGCACACACGAGCGTGCAGAAACACACATAGACATGAACAAATACCCATCTACCTGGATCCTTTTTTAAGACACACTCACCCTAGCATATTCTCTCCAACTCTAGGTACATATATGTGCCCCTCTCTTTAGCTCACATGCACACTAAAATTCTCCATCTCTCTAACTCACACATCTCTCCCCATGTTCGCATGTGTATCACACACTCACTCTCTCATTATGTCTATGTGTCTCCATGTTACACAACAGAAAGCCCATGCACATGTATCTCTCTATCCTCCACACACAGAGACACAAAGAATCTCTTATCATTGCCACAGTTTCTACATATCACACACACATGCGTTGTCTCTCTCTCGTTCACATGCTGACCAAGGTTTTCTCATGAATAACTTACTGTCCATTCATCAATAGTCATGGCAATACGACGAACACGAGACGTGAAAAAGAATAAATTTACACGTCCGTAGACCACCTAGTATGACTGCTAGGACTAGAGCGAGCCGAAAGCGCGCCGCCTTCACCCCCTCCTTATCGGTGATGGGGAAACCTTTATTTTACACGGTCGGGAAGCCATCATGCTAAAGCCCCACATGCTCGGCTGTTGAATAGAATGTAGATCTAAGTTTATGGAAACAAGTAGCAACAATACGTTTGTATCTCCATACTTATATCTCTTCTTATAAAAAACACCGAGTTGGTGATGATGGTACCCCTACCATCTTGCAATATTGACCGCCCGATCTATATCTAGCGGATAGAAAGCAAACTAAAAGATAGACGCACCTCTCTCCACATTTGCAGACAAGGCGTTCCCTTGTTCATCCTTATCTCCCACAACCTCATTATTGAGCAACTAAAAAAGGAAGCCCCTGGAACAATCTGACATGGTGGTCGCTGCCGCCGTCGTCCATCCCCATGCCTCCGCTCAATCCGACCACCAATCACCACTACGCCCCACTCCTCCTCACCTTATCTCTCCTCTTTACACACGGGATGACTCCCGCATGGGTCAATCACAACAGGTGTTCTATAAAAAATGCATCTTGATTTTCCGTGCAATGGATGGGCATCTTGCTAGTACTCCTACAGAATACTTAGTTGGTGATGATGGTGTGTCTGCCATCCGCCATTTCTAACGATTAAATCTACATCTAACGACTATGAGGCAAGTTGTTGCCTTTTCTCAACAACATCCCACTTCTCTACCCAATTTGTAGAAAACCCCTTAATTGGTATCTTAAACCAACCGCATCCCTCCCTCACCTCACCAAAACAGCCCAAGGAATATATTGTGGTTGAATCACTATATATTTTTAGTGATATATGTACATCAAAATTACAGTGTTTTCTATCAAGTTTGTGAACAATTATTACTCTAATTATGATCCGTTGCAACGCACGTGCACATTGGTAGTATTTCCAACCATGCAAAAAATGCTAGTATTTCCATAGTTCCGAGTTTTCCAGCAAGATATTAGTCACTCATGGTTGATATTTAGTTTGAATTATGTACACATAGGCACTTTGTAACTAGGCGTGCTTATTGGCTTCCAATGCTTAACTTTCACTCCTACTTACAGTACTAGAGTATTTAACAAAAAACTACCACTTTCAACCAGCCCTAGGAAGAAACTATTGTACAAAAATAGCAAAAACATACCCAAAATTTCTTAATCCGTGCCAAAAAACTGGTGCCGATTAGGCTCGTTTAAATCTGTTTATGACAGGGTGGGCCCACACGTGCGTGCTAACGAGGCACCTTAAACCAACACCATTTGTTTGACCGTTGACATGAGGAACCCACATTTGACCTTCTATCCTCTTCTTCCTCGTCCAATTATTATTTTTCCTGAACATTACTTCAAGCAGTTCTTATTTGTGTTCCTTGGTGGCGCTAGTGATGAGCGAGCTAGACGTCGCTCCGCCGAACGGGCCGGACGCCACACTGGCCTCTGCACGGGTTGGCTGGCTGGCCCGAGCGTGGCTCACGCGCGACCAAGCCACTTTCTTGTCCTTCGCTTGAGCCAGATGGGGCCTTAGCGTAGCGCACACGAGCAAGCCGTCGCACTGTCGTGCTAACCAAGCTAGCAAACCTTGAAGACAAGCAGCTGGATGCATCCAGCAGGGTGTGTGCTAGCTAGCGGCCGCGAGTGCCGCACGGAGCTGGCATCCGGGCTGCCGCAAGATGGGCCCTGTGCCGCTGGCGCTTTTGACACTGCTTTCTGCCGGCGGCGGTAGCTGCATCCCATGGCTGAGAATGACTAGGTGGACAGGCCGGAGGTAGGAGGTCACTCGGGGATTTTTGTCTAGACTAACATGTAGGTCCCACAAGTAATAACGCCTAACTTGCCGGTCAAATAGCCGGCGTTGACTTAAGGGGTGACATGGGTTGAAACGTGCCTATAACGGGCACTTGGTAGTTTATTGCGACGGATTAAGAAAATTTCGGTATGTTTTTACTAATTTTTGTAGAGTAGTGGTTTCTTGGTAGGGCTTGTTGGAAAGTGGTAGTTTCTTGGTAGTGGTTTCTTGTAAGGAACAATGTACGAGCGATAAAAGGCGATTATAGGTTGAGTTGTACTACTAGTGGTCGCAGGAGTGTATAGGTCATTTTGTGGATTTTATTCTGGCCGGACGGACGGCGACCTTCTTTTAAAATATTATCCTCACTGCGAGCCAATATTGTACACTGGTAGTTTGACGTTTGAAGTAAAACGGACGTGTCGCACCATAATGTGGGTGCACTTGATATCCCAGCCACGTGAACAGGTTTTACCTCCCATCATCTCGTGGCTCGGGTACTAGAGTAGTACTAGTACTACCACATAAATTAGTAGCACTCATGTATATAATTCACACCGTGCAACGTTTCTCGCCTGCGTGCTCGCCCTAGCCGCACCTCGCTTGCTGCTTCCTCCTCAGCAACCATATTTAAACTAGCACGTCCCAATTAAACCCGAGGAGGTGGAAAAGCCTGGTGCGACATTGGGAACTGTGCAATATGGCTTTGTACGTAAAGTGCTACTATGTAGCTTGTGGCGTTGCACGCATGGACTTCGCTCCATTATCGGCTCTAAACTCCATAAATATAATTCCTCTTGACGTGATTTTTTTGTTTTGAACGGAGGCAAAAGCTTTGCCTCATCTGATTCATAAAGAAGGAAGGACCAACAAACGAAGTTCGATGAGATCCATTACACCTCCACAAATGGAAGCGAAAAGCCTAGTCTCGTTGTATCTACGAACTCAAATGTTATGCCCCTGTAGTAACTGTCATTGATAAACAGGCTGCTAGTATGTGCGTTAGAGGAGTGGCTGAGTAGGATAGCTACACACTTGAATAGAGGACGAAGAGTACGCATTACACATGTGTACTTTCCCTTGATTTATAGTACATGATGGTTATAGAGAACAGTAGTACCCTCCGCTTGCGAGTGTAGGACCTTGGCCTTGATATTTAAGAGTTCCAATGTGGTGCATTATAGAAGTACAGTACATTGCACTACTAGTTGAGAAAGTACTACTACTACAGTACTACGTAAGTAAATAATAGCCGCACCATCACACTACCACTATGCATGCTCGCATAACTTCCTTAACGAAGACGAGGCCCTGCGGTTACGATGTTATCTCCTCCTTGCCAATTCCCCTCCATCCGAAGAGACCAAGGCAGTTCGTCGCTGCTGCCGTGGATTCGCTAGGCGGTTCTCCTCCTCGTCGGGGCTGGGAGACCTTGGACGACGATCCTCTGGGAGAAATCGCACGCCGCTCCGACATTCTCACCGCCGCAAGACTCGGTGCTTCCTACACCAACTATTTCAAGATGGTTCCTAAACAAGCTTGGCAAAAGGCCATGCTTATTGGTCTTCCATGCGTTCTCGAGCAGAAGGTTATTCTAAGGGACAATCCATCGAACAGTCCACCGCTACCTGTCCATGGCTACATGATGTGGAGCATCCTTCGATCATCCCCATGGACCCATCTACCCAAGTTCTTAGTGGACCGATGACACGATCTCGTGCAAGAGCACTTGAAATCGAGGTTAACTCTCTCCTTGTTGAGTTCCCATTTGACCACCTTGAGACATGGCTACTACCTCAAACGGAGACACTTTGTATGCTTAGGTGTCAAGGAGAAGTTATGGTGCAAGACGGACGCCAAGAGCACGGAGGGAAATCTATCCAGCCAGGATCACCGGTACTACCGCCCAACTACCGGCCAACTACCACCCGGCCGGTACAACCGGTCAACTACCACGCAAGTACCGCTCAACCTTTTGTGATCAAGCGGCACAAGGCTGGTACAAGCCCGGTACTTACCCCTGTGATAACAATACCGGTACAACAGCCCCAACCACCGGTACAACCGCTGGACTTCCTCCGCGTTCACCCCCAGGAACCGGAGCTCCCAGCGGTACAACCGCCCCCTCGATTGGTACAACCGGCCTGCCTGCGCGCAGTAAAGCGGATTTTGACCCTTGTATCTGTCAGGACCCCGATCCTAAGTCACACATGTCTAGCCTGTAACACATCATATCACTTTGCGGCCTCACGCACGGTATCCCCATGGGTGCCACCTTACCTGGCCCGGGACCGTTTGCGCATTTTGGCACACGTATATGATAGTGTCGCTAGCATCCATATGACAGAGAACCTGGGTCGACATGACTAGTTATAAACCAAAAGTGGCACTAAATTACAGAGACAGGCATACATGACCCAGCAACGAATGTGTCGGTCATCAACGTATGAACCCAAGTCGTAGCAAGCTACAAGGACTTAAAGGAACAACGCGTGACATTTCCCCTAAGGGACAGACACAGGAACGAAGAAGGACACATGCCGGCCAGCCTAAGTGTTCCGGAGCAGTAGCAAGCTACCAAGGCTCAGTGGAAGCACTAGGAGACATTTCCCTGTAAGATAGGCTACCAAGGGTAAACAACTAGGTGTCGGATCCCACACATAGCAATACACATTACACGTACGCATAACATGCAAGTATGTGTTGTACAACATGGCATAACAACATAACTCAACAACTCATATAGATAAAGGCCCAGAAGAGCCATCATAGCATTTATTACAATCAGACGTCACATGACCCAACATACAAAGCATACAGGCAACGGAAGCATAACATGTCTGAGTACAGACAACTACAAATGAAAAAGGCTGAGAAGCCTAACTATCTACAAGACCCTCCCAAGGGTACAAGATCGTAGTTGAGGTAACAAGCTAAATGTCGAAGTCCACGCGGAATCACTAGCGAGACTGAAGTCTCTCTGCAAAAACATAAATTAAGCAAACGTGAGTACAAAGGTACTCATCAAGACTTACATCAGAACTATCTAGATATGCATCAGTATCAACAAAGGTGTGGTGGAGTTTGACTGCAACAAGCCAGCTTTGACTCGGTGGCTATTCTAAACTACGACTGCAAGTAACTCTTTTGTGGTGGCGCACACGAGTCCACATATTCACCAATCAATACACCACTATGGATCCGCTCCCGTCTCCCTACGAGAAGGCCATCCATAACACTCACGCTTATCTTGCGTGTTTTAGAGTATCCACTTCCACTTGTCTATGAACTGTTATAGGTAACCCAGAAGTCCATTACTGCGGACACGGCTATTCGAATAGATCATATATAACCCTGCAGGGGTGTACTTCTTCACACACGCTCTCACCACTTACCGCCGTTTACACGACATGTACTCGGCAACCTTCAAGCGGAGGCCTGTCGAGGGTGTCGGCCACGACCTGACTAACCACACAAGTCTCTCGTCCAGGTTTATCGCCTATTTGGGTTCCATCCGTGGGGAGATCCGGCCGGGGTGTCGCTCACGGCCCCAAACGATGTGTACAGGGTTCCTGAGTCACCAAACGGGCAACCGGTACACCGTGCCACGTACCTGTCGCATCACAGCCCACCCGAGGGTCAGCGCTGCACACGACCTCCAGTAAACTACAAACACCAGAAACTAGTTGCAACTCCTGGACAGAGGACAAGGGCAGTTAATAAGTCGAGAGGGTCCATTGGTTTCGGGCCCAATGCATGGTAGTAACTGGTCATGGATCAACCAACACAGAACTTAGTTCCTGAGGACGGCTGCAATGAGACAACCCACCATGTACTCCTACATGGCATCTCATCGCTACCTTTACCAAACTGTGTTCACACTCTTAGCTCACACACATTAGGACATGTTCATCACCATTCCAATTCATCCCCGATGAATCAGACCTGGCACAACTCTAAGCAATAGCAGGCATAACCAGAAAGCATGAATGAGTAGGCACAACATGGCTCAAACAACTCCTACTCATACTAGTGGGTTTCAACTATTTATTGTGGCAATGACAGGTCATGCAGTGGAAAGGGGTTCAACTACCGCATCAAGTAACAGTTGAAGCGTTGTTGTCCTAATGCAGCAAAGAGAGCAGGAGCGAGAGAGTGGGATTGTATCGGAATGCTCAATGGGTTTTTGCTTGCCTGGCACTTCTGAAGATGGTACTGTGTCTTCATCAGTGTCATCGGTCACATCGTCGGAACACGTCTACTGAGAGGGGACAAACACCGGCAACACAGAGAAAACACAATCAATGCAATGCGACAATATGATGCATGATCGTGACATGGTAGTATGCTGTTGATTGAGCTAATGCAACTAGCAACCATATAAAATGAAGTTGGTTTGAACCAAAGGTTCAAATTCAAACTCCATATGTGATTATTTAATTGTCATTTAATTGATTTGGCCTAAACATCAGCCATAAGTTGTTCTAACATGCATGAAAATGCCATAAACAGATTCCTTGAATTTTTCTGATCATTTTTCATATATAAATTATTTTCATTGGAGTTATAGATTATTTTCCGTGATTTTTAGAAGTTTTGAATATTTTCTGAAATAAATAAATCATTTCTGATTTATTTAAAATTCCAGAAAACACTTATTGCGTCAGCATGACGTCACTGTGATGTCAGTAGTCAATAGAGGCTGGTCCAGGTCAAACCTGACCTGTGGGTCCCACAGGTCAGTGTGACAGTGCTGCCTGAGTCACAGACAGGTGGGCCCAGTCAACAGCCACGTCAGCAAAGTCAATGCTGACGTGTGGGTCCCACTGTGTTAAGAACTAAACTAAACGAAAATTACATTAAACTAAGCGGGCATGGGGCCTACATTGCAATGTCACTAGGGGTTAACTAATTAGGTGATTAGCACTTAACCTAATAACCTAAACTAATTAAACAGAGGTAGGCCCCACGAGTCAGTGACTCAGGGGGAGTCAAACCCCTGGTCAGGCGGGTCAACTGGCCGGCGGCTCGCCGCCGGCAAGTGCCGAGACGGCGGGGCGCGTCGGAAAACACCCACAAGCGACCAAACGAGCGGCGGAGGGGCTCTACGTAGAGCTGGGACTTGCCCGCATCCATCTGGATAGGCGGTAGGGTTTGAGGTGGCCCGAGCTCGCCGGAAACGAGCTCGCGGCGGCGGCCGGAGTTCTGACGTCGACGGATTCGACGCCGCAGGGCACGGCAGGAGCAACGGTTAGTTGCTACGGCCCCGTGGTGACGCGCTGAGCGCGATGGTGCACTTGAACGCGGGTGCAGCTGTGGCCGCGGCGGCGCCATGTCCGGCGGAGCAAAGCTCTCGGCCGCGGCGGCGGAGCTAGCTAGAGGGAGAAATTGGCACGGGGAGTAGAGGGGAACGATGGAGGGGCTTACTGCAAAGTCGAAGAGCGGGTCAGCGGCTTGGGGGAGGCTTCAGGGACGGCGCATGGTCACCGGCGATCTCAGCGGCCGAAGGAGGAAGAAGGTGTCGGGGACGACGCTGTAGGGCTCCCGCGGTCGCATGGGTCGACGGAGAGGAAGAGGGAGGCACGGCGGAGCTCGGGGACACGTCACAGAGGCGAGGGGGTGGCGGTGGACGCAGCTACGGCAGCGGCGTGCTAACGGGCGCGTCGGCCATGGCTCTGGAGAGACGAGGGAGGGAGCAAGGGGGCGAGTGAGAGGTCAGGGGGGTTCCAGACGTCTGCCCCAGGTCGTTTGTGGTGTCGCGCTCGCCAGGGGAGGGCCAGGCAGGCAGCTGCGTGCCGGCACGCGCGAGCGCCGTGCTCGGTCCTGCCTCTGCCAGTAGGCAGAGGTTGAAGACAGGTATGCCCCTGGTGGGCTGGGCTGTTTCTGCAGGGTAAGGCCCAGGTAGCTCCTTCTCTCTCCCTGCTTTTCTAAAACTTTTATGTTTCCTTTTCTATTTTGTTTTCAGTGTTTTGATTTAGTTTAGGCACTAAACCATTTTTATAGATGCTTAAAATTATTGTGGATGTTAACTGAGTTATTCCAGAGACCCACAATAATTTTCAAAACATTTGGAGCTATAAAATTATTTATAGATTTTATTTGCTCCAATTCAAATACAATAAACATTAATTCAAAAATCCAGAATGGCCTAAAAATAGTTGCACCATTTTTGGCAGAGGTTTTCACCTTTATCAAAAATCATGAACATTTTCAAAGGCATTTTGGGTTCATTAAAAAATATTTTAATTTGAACCTAGTTGGATTCATCTGGTGCTATGGTTTAGTCATCCCCATTTCAACTTTCTGGGAAACTTAAACATGATGCAACAGACAAGTGCTATGCTAATGCAAGGTGAAGCTGGGGATGTGACAACTCACCCCCACTAAACAAGAATCTCGTCCCGAGATTCAAGCGTAGGGTAAGAAATCAGAGGGGACACTAATTAACACAATCTTCATGATCTAGGTGCCCTTCATATGAATATTGATTGCTTGCATCATGTTGATCCTGGCATCCTTGCTTTCGAGATCTTTGTCCAAAACGGTGACGAGGAAAGAAACTTTACAAACTTGATCTCCAGAAAGATCGAGCAACTCAAGATCAACTCATGGAGTGAGACGTTGAAACATCTCTTGAGCTGAGACACGGAACACACATCCAGAGGGATGGAGTGAAACAAGTGATGAAGGTTCACTCGGTAGGCAATAATTCCACACCTAAGAAGATGATGATCGAGGTCACCAGACGGGGCACCTTAGAGAAGGTGACTCGTAGAATTATTCCCTTAAGTGGCAAAAAGAATTACTTTTGATATAGAGATCATTGAAATTCTCTATACCAGCCTAAGGCAAACACAATAGATCGTTTGATGGAGTCCGAAAGAATGACATTCTCGGGCCAGAATGGATGATGTGGACTACCTTGTTGAAAACAACACAAAGGATGATTTTGGTTATCATCAGAAATGGATGGGACCCATGGCAAGTCCACTACTAAAGATAATCTTGAACATCAGTTGCTGAGATGGGCAACCAATGGAAAGTTGGCACGATGGTGGTGCAAGCTGGGAACAAAATGCAAATGCTGGGAATGATTCTGGTAACTGGGAAGAAACCCAACAGTAGAGAGTGAAACTACTCTTTGAGAGGTCATAGCATAACCAAGAACACTGGGAGCAATCCCGGTTAGAGTGTCGTGGTTCTAAGTCTGATAGTAAGGGTAGGGGGTACGGATGGAGAGGCAAGGTCCTAGCTATGGCGCAGTTGTACACAGAGTGTTTTGCGAGTTCAGGCCCTTCTCAGAGGAAGTAAAAGCCCTACGTCTCGTTTCCCGGAGGCTTGGTCGACTGATGTGTGTATATGGGTGTTACCGAGGTGCCAACCCTTGTTCTGGAGGAGGGGGTGGCTTATATAGTATGCCAAGACCCCAGCCATGCTCCACGTTACCAAGGGTTTAAAGGTACATTAACGCAGGCATTACTGATAACGCCTGCAGTAAAGGGTAACTATGGGGTTTACTGCAGTGAGTAAATACATGATCGTTGCCGTTCGAGAGGCGTTTAGTCTTCGGGGGTCGAGCGCCTGGTCCCGTCGAGTGGAGTTGAGTCGTCCTGGATACCAGAGTCAGTCGAGTGAAGTGTCACCTTAGACCGTCTCAGTCGACTGTCTCCACCGTCGTGAGTCTTGTCTTTTAATCTTCTAGGATAGTGACCTTGGGAGGGGCCTTTAGGTCAGGCCTATCACCCCACCCTAGGTCTGTAACCTCGTCAGTAGCTCCCGAATGGATTGGGGCTTGAGCAAGGGGATGCTGAGGGGAGCTCTGGTCCTGACTCGACGTCCTCGGGGCATGTTGTTTTGGAGCTTGTGGTTCGGATAGGCCTCCTCAGTTGTGTCTTGGTCGCCTCGATCGATTCTGAAGCCATTGGTGAATTAGTTGTCTTTGCGTCGACTGGAAGTCTTGCGTCGACTGGATGTCTTGCGTCGACTGGGTTTTGCGCCGGGCGTCGGGCGCCACGAGTGCACGCCGTTTTCGACGGAATCGGTTGCCTTCTGTCCACTGGATTCGGCGGGGGTTTCGAAATTTGAGGAAGTGCGCGGGGCGGAGCATGCCGCACCGATCGGAGGGGTGCGGTTCGAACGCCTCGATTCCCGCGCCCCCTTTTTCGCCACGTATCGCTCCAGCGCCTGTTACGTGATCGGATAAGATCGCCCGGGGCCACCAGTCAGCCACTCGACTAGGCCGTTATAAAAGCGCACTAAGTCCGCTGCGGGGGGTACTGTGCGCCCAGCTTTCTCCCGTTCGCCTTGTCTTCTCCGCAGCGCCTTTGCTTCTCTGCCGCGCCCCCAATCCTTCCTGCTTCTCTCTGCCGCAACCACCGTCTCGTGAGCCATGGTTAAGGACAAGACCGCGGCCATGGAGCGTTCCAAGAAGGCGGCGTCGGGGAAGGGGAGGCGAGCCGGCCGGGTCGGATCGTCGTCGCGGTCCGGGCTCCCCGCTGGATGGATCCAGGGGGATTGGATCCGGTCCACCGTCGTGGTGCAGGATTTGGAGAAACTGGAGGAGGAGGGGCTGATCCTCAGTGGCTCCTGGAGGGCGCCGGAAGGAGAGCTCGAGCCTCAGCCGCGGAAGGGCGAGTGTGTACTCCACGCCACCCACGTCGACCGAGGTTTTTCAACTCCACCGCACCCTTTCCTTCGCGCTTTTCCGATTTTCTATGGTGCCCAGCTGCATTATTTCACGCCCAACTCCATCGCCTTTCTCTCCGCTTTCGTCTCCATGTGCGAGAACTTCCTCGGTTGCCGACTGCACTGGGGATTGTTCAAGCATATCTTCACCTGCCGCTCCCAGACCATTAAGAGAGTGAACCCGAGTGACGGCAAGACGCACGTCCTTCAGGCATGCGGCAGGCTCGGGATTCAGCTTAGGAACAGGAGTGCTTTTCCCCCCATGAACCTTCCAGGTTCGATCCAGGGCTGGCAGTCGACCTGGTTTTACTATAGGGACAGTCCGACTCCGGGTCAGTCGACTGGTCTTCCTCCTTTTACCCTAGGTCGAGCCAGTCCGCCTCCTTCGATGGTAGTGAGCAAGGCCGAGAGGGTCGAGGTTGACATGCTGATGGAGAGCGTCGTCCGGCTGGTCCGCGAGGGGGTCACGGGGATGGATTTGCTCGAGGTGTATATCTCGCGGAGGATCCAACCGCTCCAAGCTCGGGACCACCCGATGTGGCTGTACTCCAGCACTGACGACACATCGCGAGTCCACCCGGAGGCGGCCGACCCGAAGTACGTGGTGCAGTGCTTGAAGAGTGTCACCGGAAACAAGGACAACCCCAGGGGGTCGGGGAGGATCATCCCATTCGACACCGACCACCTGCCAGACAAGGTTAGCCTTCCGCTTCCGAGTGATGTATCTGTCGATT
This sequence comes from Secale cereale, assembly GCA_902687465.1. Taxonomy (NCBI): domain Eukaryota; kingdom Viridiplantae; phylum Streptophyta; class Magnoliopsida; order Poales; family Poaceae; genus Secale; species Secale cereale. Next base: position 455,163,455 of record LR738711.1, on the reverse strand, counting down.
GATTCGCGATCTTCATTGATGATTCCGACTGATATTTGGTGAACTTCCTTTCGTTGCAGATATATACAGAGATGTATTCGCTGCCCAACGGAGACTCGGGCCAAGGAGTCGAGGAAGGTACGGGCAATGCCGCCGAGTGGAAATCGGAGGAGGAGACCGAGGAGAGCGAGGAGTACAGCAGCGGGGAGGATGTCGAGTCACCTCCCCGTGTCGAGCGCCGCTCCAAGGAGAAGAACGACCCAGGGGCCGCTCGACCTCGTGTGGGTCCCTCGGGGTCTCGGACAACCAAGCGCACTCGCATGACTACCCCCGAGCCAGCTGAGAGGACGCCCAAGCAGCCCAAAGTCGCCCCCGCCAAGCCCCGGAAGGCTCTGCCAAGGATCAAGGTGGATGTGCCCATCGCCTGCACGTAAGTGTCGCTCGGGTTTGCTTTTCTTTGCTTCTTGTGGGTCGACTGCAGTTTTGGTCGACTCATTTCTTGATCGAATTTTCCAGAGCTGCCGCTTCCACGACCTCGATGGACATCGACCGGGGTCGAGAGGATGAGGAGATCGCTGATGTCGTGACATCTCGAGCAGGTATGAGCTCTATGAGACTCGACCTTGTTCTTCTTTTCTTTCGCGGGTGATAGTCGATTGACTTGGTTCCCTGTTTGATCTGAAGCGCCGCGCCTTGTCATAGAGCTGCCGGACGATGACGAGGACGAGGGGCGGCTTTGCGAGGACTACCGGCGCGCAAGGAGGAAGGACCGGAAGGCGCCTTCTGGCTTGGGGGCCCAGCTGCCCGAGGACGCGGCTCGAACCGCGGTCTCATTCGCTGTCCCTGTGCCAACCGTGCCCGTCGTCGACCCACCGCCTGCACCGAGCGTCGACCCAGCGCCCGTCCCGGTTGTCAACCCAGCGTCCACTCCGGTTGTCGACTCAGCGCCGATTCACGCCGTCGACCCAGCGCCTGCGCGTGTGCCTGGCTCGACGCCCGCCCCTTCGTCTGTCCTTTTCTCCACCTATCGCCTCCCGGAGGACCCTGTGGGTGCTCTTCTTTCCTTGTCTTCCTTGAGCTCGCGCCGGACTGATTTCGGCCGAGTGAGACCAGTGGGGGCACGCTCAGTGCACCCACTGGGTGTAGCCCCCGAGACCGTGGTCGACTGATTGCAGTCGGCCATGGTCTTAATATAGAACTTCCATGTGTTGTGTTTTTTTTGGGCCCGCGCCAGGTTGATATTGGCCGAGTGAAACCAGTGGGGGCACGCTCAGTGCACCCACTGGGTGTAGTCCCCGAGGCTGCGGTTGAGTGATCTGACTCGACGGTAGTCTTATAATCTTTGCTTTGTCTTGTTGATGCAGAAATCTTGCGAGTTCGGGGCCAAGTTTGTGGATCTTGAGCAGAAGCAGATCCAGCTCAATCTTGACTTGCAGTTAGCCCGGGACCATCTGAAGAAGACGCAAGACGATGCAGCTGGTAACTTACTTCTGTCTCCCGTCGACTGATTTTTTGCTTAGAGTGTTCCTTCATGTTCATCTGTCCAGTGGCGGCCTTGGTAGGTCAACTGCGAGCAGCTTTGGAGCAAAAGGACCTTGACTTGGAGGCGGCGCAGCAGGCGGCCCAGGAGAAGTCGGAGCTGGCGGAGAAGAAGCTGGCTTCTGTGGGCGCACAAGAGGCGGAGATCACCCGACTGAAAGGTTCACTCGACACGGCCAACAAAGAGGTGGCTCGGCTGAAGAAGTCCAGGGCCGACTTGAACGACAAGTATGAGGCTCTGTTTCGGAAGAGGCTTGATCTTGAGGCGTATTTGGGCGACCGCACCAAAAAATGGTACCTCGTGCTCGAAGGTATGTCCTCTTTAGATTGGTTGATATTGGGATGGTCGACCCGTGTTGCATCTCCTAACTCGACTGCTGTTCTTGGTGCAGAGTTCTGGCGTAACTTCGGAGAGGAGACTAGCCGGGTCGAGCCTGGCTTGGACCCCGCCAACTCCATTGTGAAGGACGAGGTTTCCATGAACATACTGAGGCTGGAGTCTCGCCTCACTGCGGCCACTGATTATCTGGGACGACTGAAAGCGGCGATGGCCCGAATCGACGCTGCACTCTGGAGGGGAGTCGTGCAGGAGAACGACCTCGAGTCTTTGATGACTTGATTTAATGAGGTTCCCGACCGAGTGCAGGAATGGAAGAAGTCAGCCGCCCAGGGAGGAGCAGACGTGGCGTTGGCTTTGGTCCGAGTGCACTGCAAGGAGGTGAAGGAGAGGAAGCTTGCTGCGCTGAAGGTCGCAAACACGAAGGAGCTCCAATTCCAGACCTTCATGGAGACTTTCTTGGAAGCCGCCACTCGCATCGCCGACGGGATTGATCTGGACGAATTTGTCGCGCCTACAAGCCCGCCTCCTCCCGAGCCATGACTTTGATACATTGACTTTATTTGCCGCGGAATGCCGCGTGGACCTGTATTCGTTAAACTCTGGTGGGTCTGTGGCCCAAGTACTCTTGCCCGAACCTTGCGGGGCTTTTTATTTGATTTTGATCCTTCGGTTTAACGCTCTTCTTTTGATTGCTTGGAATCTTTGAGTCGACGTCTGTAGCCGGGTCCCCGGGTGAGAAGGTCGCCCTTCACACGGAGCAGGTCGTTGTAACTTAGGCGAGTCACGGGGTCGCGGCTAAGCCCCCGAGTGAGAGGGTCGCCCTTCACTCGGAGTAGAATGCTTATAACTTAGGCGATTCCAAGCTACGTTGTACTTGTGGCGGAGTTCGGAGGACCGAACCGCCTTGTACTTGTGGCGTAGCTCGGAGGACCGCAGCTAAGCCCCTGAGTGAGAGGGTTGCTCTTCACTCGGGGTAGGTAGTTGTAACTTAGGCGAGTCACGGGGCCGCGGCTAAGCCCCCGAGTGAGAGGGTCGCTCTTCACTCGGAGTAGAATGTTTGTAACTTAGGCCATTCCAAGCTACGTCGTACTTGTGGTGGAGTTCGGAGGACCGACCCGCCTTGTACTTGTGGCGTAGCTCGGAGGACCGCAGCTAAGCCCCCGAGTGAGAGGGTTGCTCTTCACTCGGAGCAGAATGTTTATAACTTAGGCGATTCCA
>LR738711.1:455110146-455159871 GCA_902687465.1 Secale cereale | reverse complement strand
GAGAGGGTCGCTCTTCACTCGGAGTAGAATGTTTATAACTTAGGCGATTCCAAGCTACATTGTACTTGTGGCGGAGTTCGGAGGACCGAACCGCCTTGTACTTGTGGCGTAGCTCGGAGGACCGCAGCTAAGCCCCCGAGTGAGAGGGTTGCTCTTCACTCGGAGTAGGTAGTTGTTACTTAGGCGAGTCACGGGGTCGCAGCTAAGCCCCCGAGTGAGAGGGTCGCTCTTCACTCGGAGTAGAATGTTTATAACTTAGGCGATTCCAAGCTACGTTATACTTGTGGCGGAGTTCGGAGGATCGAACCGCCTTGTACTTGTGGCGTAGCTCGGAGGACCACAGCTAAGCCCCCGAGTGAGAGGGTTGCTCTTCACTCGGAGTAAGTAGTTGTTACTTAGGAGAGTCACGGGGTCGCGGCTAAGCCCCCGAGTGAGAGGGTCACTCTTCACTCGGAGTAGAATGTTTATAACTTAGGCGATTCCAAGCTACGTTGTACTTGTGGCGGAGTTCGGAGGACCGAACCGCCTTGTATTTGTGGCGTAGCTTGAAGGATCGCAGCTAAGCACCCACTTGGGGATTTAGGGGACACCAATTGTTAGGGATTCATTGCTATCTTGTTTTTGAAACAAATTGGGGAATCTTTATTACAACTCGACCGTCGAGTGCTTCAAGTGAAAAAACGGCGGAGTAGGTCCGCATTCCACGAATGAGGTTAGTCTTTCTTCTGGGCTACATTGTAGAGGTGGTAAGCTCCGTTGCGCAGCACCTTCGTGACGATGAACGGGCCCTCCCATGCTAGGGCTAGCTTGTGCGGACGTTTCTGATGCACTCGGAGGACCAGGTCTCCTTCCTGGAACGCTCGACTTCTCACGTTGCGGGCGTGGAATCGATGCAGATCCCGTTGATAGATGGTCCGGATCAAGGCCATCTCTCTTTCCTCTTCCAAAAGGTCGACTGCATCCTGACGAGCCTGCTCAGCCTCGGTTTTGGAGAGGAGTTCTACCCTCGGGGCATTGTGTAACAAGTCACTCGGCAATACAGCTTCGGCCCCAGAGACCAGGAAGAAGGGGGTACGGCCAGTCGACCGGTTCGGAGTTGTCCTCAGACCCCACAAGATGGAGGGCAGCTCGGTTACCCAAGCCCCGGCGCCATGCTTGAGGTCACGCATGAGCCGTGGCTTTAAGCCTTGGAGAATCAGCCCATTATCTCTTTCCACTTGTCCATTTGACTGAGGGTGTGCTACGGCGGCGTAGTCGACTCGCGTCCCTTGGGAAGCACAAAAAGCTCTAAATTCATCTGAGTCAAAGTTGGAGCCATTGTCTGTGATGATGCTGTGTGGGACCCCATATCTGAATATTAGTTCCTTAATGAAACTGATGGCGGTGCTCGACTCGAGGTTCTTGATGGGTTTGGCCTCAATCCACTTGGTGAACTTGTCGACTGCTACCAGAAGGTGGGTGAATCCGCTCCTGCCTGTCCTGAAGGGGCCGACCAAATCTAAGCCCCAAACAGCGAAGGGCCAGACTAGTGGGATGGTTTTGAGGGCGGATGCTGGCTTATGCGACATGTTGGAGTAGAACTGGCACCCTGCGCATGTATCCACAATATCCTTGGCCATCTCGTTGGCGCGGGGTCAGTAAAATCCGGCTCGGTATGCTTTGGCCACGATAGTCCGAGAGGAAGCGTGGTGGCCGCAAGTCCCCGAGTGGATTTCATCCAAGATCAGTCGACCTTCCTCTGGGTCGATGCAGCGCTGGGCGACTCAAGTGACGCTTTCTCTGTAGAGCTGACCTTGAATGACTGTGAACGCTTTGGATCGGCGGACGATTTGGCGCGCTTCTTCTTCATCTTCTGGGAGCTCTTGCCTTAGCAGATATGATATATATGGCACAGTCCAATCAGGTGTGATTACTAAGACCTCCATGATCAAATCGACCATGGCAGGCACTTCGACCTCAGTCGGATCGGTTGCACTGACTGGCTGCGGGGGCTCTTCCGTGAAGGGGTCTTCCTTGACAGAGGGAGTGTGCAGATGCTCTAGGAACACATTCTTGGGTATGGACCTCCGAGTCGACCCAATTTTTGCGAGATCATCGGCTAGCCGATTCTTTGCTCTGGGCACATGATGGAGCTCTAAGCCTTCGAACTTCTTTTCAAGCTTTCGCACTGCACTACAATAACTGGTCATTGCCGGGCTCCTGAAGTCCCATTCTTTCATTACTTGGTTCACCACTAGGTCTGAATCGCCGTAGACTATCAGGCGACGGACACCGAGTGAGATGGCCATACGCAACCCATACAAAAGTGCTTCGTACTCAGCCTCGTTGTTTGATGAATCAAAATGGATCTGAAGGACGTAGCTGAGCTTGTCGCCCCTAGGAGAGATCAGGACCACGCCTACACCGAATCCGTTCAGCATCTTGGATCCATCGAAGAACATAGTCCAATGGTCCGACTGAACTTGAGTCGAAAGCTCTTGTTCTATCCACTCTGCCACAAAATCCGCAATGGCCCGAGACTTGATGGCTTTCTTCGCTTCGAACTTGATATCTACCGAAAGAAGTTCAATCGCCCATTTTGCCACTCGACCGGTTGCATCTCGGTTGTTTAGTATCTCTGATAACGGGGCGTCGCTGACGACTGAGATTGAGTGATCCGAGAAATAATGGGCAACCTTTTTTGCGGTCAAGTAAATCCCGTACACCAGCTTTTGGTAATGTGGATACCTTTGCTTGGAGGGAGCCAAAACTTCGGATATGTAATAGACCGGGCGTTAGACCTTGTATGCCTTGCCCTCTTCTTCCCGCTCGACCGTGAGTACGGTACTGACGACTTGTCCGGTGGCAGCAATGTACAACAGAAGAGGCTCTCCGCTGACTGGGGCAGCGAGCACCGGCTAGGTGGACAGCAGGGCTTTGAGTTCCTCAAACGCTGCTTCGGCTTCGGGATTCCACTCGAACTTGTCAGATTTCTTCATGAGTCGGTAGAGAGGCAGTGCCTTCTCCCCGAGCCGAGAAATGAATCGACTCAATGCGGTCAAGCAACCAGTAAGCTTCTTGACGTCGTGTATACGCTCGGGGCGTTTCATTCGGAGGATGGCGCCGACTTTCTCTGGGTTGGCGTCGATTCCCCGTTCGGAAACGAGAAAACCGAGCAACTTGCCACCAGGAACTCCAAATGTACATTTCGACGGGTTGAGCTTGATATCGTAGCTTCTGAGGTTCGCGAATGTCTCAGCGAGGTCAGTCAGCAGGTCGGAACCTTTCCGTGACTTGACCACGATGTCATCCATGTACGCCTTGATGTTCCGACTGATTTGCTTTATCAAGGATTTCTGGATCATGCGCATGAAGGTGGCGCCGGCATTTTTGAGGCCGAAAGGCATGGTGACATAGCAAAAACACCCGAAAGGGGTGATGAAGGCTGTTTTTATTTCATCGGGCCCATACAGACGGATCTGATGGTATCCGGAATATGCGTCCAGAAAGGACAAACGCTCACATCCCGCAGTCGAGTCGACTATCTGATCGATGCGGGGGAGAGGAAAATGATCTTTCGGGCAGGACCGATTGATGTGCTTGAAATCGATGCACATGCGGAGAGACTTGTCCTTCTTGGGGACCATGACGACGTTGGCGAGCCACTCGGAGTGGTATATCTCGCGGATGAACTCTGCTGCTAGAAGTCGAGCCACCTCTTCGCCAATCGCCTTTCGCTTCTCCGCAGCGGATCGACGGAGATGTTCCTTCACAGGTTTCACCTTCGGGTCGACTCGCAAATGGTGCTCAGCCAGCCCCCTGGGCACACCTGGCATGTCTGATGGTTTCCATGCAAAGATGTCCCAGTTCTCACGAAGGAACTGGATGAGCGCTTCTTCCTATTTGCTGTCAAGGGTGGTGGAGATGTGGGTCGGCGCTGCGTTGGGGTCGGTGGGGTGGATGTGCACGGGTTTTGTGTCCCCGGCCGACTGAAAGGCTGACTCGGAAGCCGGCTTCTTTGCCCTTAGCAGGTCGCCTGGATCCACTTGCTTCTGGTACTCCTCCATCTCTACTGCTGCCATCTGCTCGTCGGCGATCTTCGAGCCTTTCTGGAAGCATTCTTCCGCTTTCTGCCGGTTCCCAGTGATGGTTATGACACGGTTGGGTCCCGGCATCTTCAGCTTGAGGTAGACGTAACACGGTCGAGCCATGGACCTGGCGTAGGCTGGCCTACCCAGGATGGCGTGATAGGCGCTGTTAAAGTCCACCACTTCGAACGTCAGCTTCTCCTTTCGGAAGTTTTTGGATTCACCAAAGACGACGTCGAGTGAGATCTGACCAAGTGAGTCGGCCTTCTTCCCGGGGATTACCCCATGGAACCTCATGTTACTTTCCCTTAGCTTGGACATCAGAATGCCCATATTCCGGAGGGTTGCTGCATATAGGATATTCAAGCCACTGCCTCCATCCATAAGGACCTTGGTCAGTCGAGTGCCTTCGACCAGTGGGTCGACCACTAACGCTTGCCGCCCTGGGGTGGCGATGTGCGCCGGATGATCGGACTGGTCAAACATGATGGGGGTCTTCGACCATTTCAGGAACGTGGGGGTCGCGGGAGCAACCATGTTCACTTCTCTGTTGACGATCTTCAGTCGACTCTTGATCTCGAAGTCTGCGAAAATCACCAAAGTGGAGTTGATGCGGGGGTATCCTCCGTCCCCTTCCTTGTCCTCGGACTCTTCTGATTCTTTCTCTTTCTCAGTGGACTGATCCTTCTGGAAACTCTGGATCAAGAGTCGACACTGTCGAGTGGTGTGCTTGGGGTACACCAAGTTTCCTTCGTCGTCCTTCTTAGTGTGTATGGGACACGGCTGGTTGAGCATGTCATCTCCAGCCTGACCCTTTCCTTTCTTGGGGGCCCGGGAGCCTTTGGGCTTTCCTTTGCCCTTCCCTTGGTTGACCGCTGCAGCCTCACCCTGAGCAGCTGGGTCGTCCTTACGCTTGTTCTTCCGATTGTGATTCTGGTCGTCCTGCCCGACTGGTTTCTTGCCGCTGCGGAGCCGATCGGCCTCCTCACCGTTGGCGTACCGACTGGCAATTTCCATCATTCGCGACAGGGACATGTCGCCTGTTCGCCCAAACTTCAGATTCAACTCCCGATTGCGCACGTCTTCCTTGAAGGCGCACACCGCCTGGTGCTCGGAGACGTTTTCCACTGTGTGATGCAAAGTGGTCCACCACTGTATGTAGTCCCTCAAAGTTTCACTCGGCTTCTGGGTGCAATGCTGAAGCTCGGCGATCCCGGCAGGTCGTTTGCAGGTGCCTTTGAAGGTCCGAACGAACACCCGAGCGAGCTCTTCCCAACTGTATATGCTCCTGGGGGCTAACTGGTTGAGCCACGCCCGAGCGGAGCCTCCCAGCATCAAGGGGAGGTGCTTCATGGCCACGTCGTTGTTGCCTCCCCCGATCTGCACGGCCACTCGGTAGTCTTCCAGCCACGTGTCCAGCTTCGACTCACCGGTGAACTTGCTTACTCCGGCCGCCAGCTTGAAGTTCGGGGGGATCTCTGCAGCCCTGATTGCGCTGCAGAAACACTCGGGCCCGGAAGCCCGAGCTCGGCTGCCGGAGGGTTGGTCTCCGCCTCGCTCGTCCGTGGATGCCCGGTTACGGTCGACCCGGCCCTGCACAAGGATGCACCTCGCGTCGAAGCCTGGCCGCCGGGGATCCGGGGGAATCCTGCGCTCATCGTCTCGCAGGCACCTACCCACGTGCCGCGGAGGCGAGTGTGACCCACTTGTAATGCCCAAGATGGGACTATATCTCCTACGTGTCGAGGCACGACTTAAAGATATAAGCCCATTCTGGAATGATCGCAAGTTTGGTACCTTTGCACATCTCATGTAAAAATAGGGATGAAAGTGGAAAAGATAGTTGGCTTACACTCGCCACGTCACACAAATACATTACATGTCCAAACATCATTCAAATAACATCACAACCCATCTAAGGGTGAAGATCCAAATGAAAGATACCAAACATAACATTAAACCACATGTCTGAATCGCATCCTAGTAGAAGCTCTACTGATCAACCGGATAGTTCACATAGTAACGGCTACGCTCCTCGTCGTACTCCCAGTCTAGCTCGGTGCCATCGCCTGCGTAGATCACCATAGTACCTGCATCTGGTGTGGTGTAGAGTCTGTGAGCCACAGAGGACTCAGCAATCCCGTTCCCGGGTAACAGGACTATCTAAGCCTTGGGTGTGGAACAAGGCTGAAGAAAGAACAAGAGGTTGCAGCAGCACTAGCACTAACTTACGCAAAAGAGAGCGAGAAGAGAAGTGCCTCGGTCGAGAGATGATCACGAAGTGATCCTAACTAGCAAGTCAAACATAACCCCACCGTGTTCACTTCCCGAACCCCTTTCGGAAAATGACCGTCACGGTACTCACGCTGGTAGTGTATTTGGAACATGGTGTCAAGTTTTCTAGATCCGGATATTAACAAATTCCCATCTGCCACATAACCGCGGGCACGGCTTTCGAAAGTTCATAACCCTGCAGGGGTGTTCCAACTTGGCCCATGAAAAGCCCACTATCCGCGGAGTCGCAACTCCAAAGTGGGAAGGCCCGAGTATCCTCGGAATCCCGTGCTCAAGATACTCCGACTAAGGTAAGGCTAATCCAGCAAATCCTCCCGGTGTGCCGACACCCTGACAGTAGCCGCGCGTATCTAGTCTCAGGCCACGACCGGAAGGGTGATGCTACAGGTTTTTACCAATCCTCGAGTTTCCTCGTGGTGGCCCTGCAGGACCCCCAGTTCGGACCAACACTCATGTGGAGCACTGGCCCGGGGTTGTTGATTAAGAACTCGGGTTTGCAAGACCCTATGCAAGTTTTTAGTTATTAGGCAAATAGTACCAATGTTGGGACTTGCTGGAAAAGACTTAGCACTTAGCGGTTTATCGAGGGGGTCCCATAACCCCAACCGTGTGAGGAACGCATAATCAAGGAACATAACACCGGTTTATACGGTTCCTAGGCGGCACGAGTGGAACAAAACACCAAGCAAAAGGCTTAGCCTTCCACCCATTACCAATATATAGATGATTTCATTTGGTAATTAATATAGTGTGATATCCCAACAAGCTTCAACAAGAAGCAAGAATCTTCAATCTTCTCCTGCAACTAACCATGCTATAAGAGGGGCTGAGCGAAGCCTACGTATAGACTATCAATGGTTTGCATAGGTAGGGTGGTTAAACAGGTTCAAGGTTTCAATAGGAGGCTGACAGGAAGAACATGGGCATCGAGGCAAAACTATAGAGCGATACTTCTAGCAATAGGCAAAGATAGTAATGATATCCGGGTTCGGTCATCTTGCCTGTAGTGTCGTCAATGGGATCGTAAGCGGGCTCCTCGTTCTCAACCTCGGTAGTAACCTCGTTCTCGTACTCGTACTCAGCTTCCGGCTCTACGCAACACAAAACACACAAAGCACCAAATCAACAAGATGCAATGCACAAAACTAATGGATGCATGGCTGATGCACTATGGAAGCACTGCAGATGCACTTAGGAAGCACAGAAAGTCTACATAGGAAGCACAGTGTTACAGCACAAGGAGCATGACAATGTGCAACAAGCAAAATGCTTCAAAACATGATAACAATAGGATAATATGATTCTACATGCAAAAACACACAAGTTACATATAGGACTTGCTCAAAACGGAGCAACGGGCTAAAAGTTACACCCGAAACAATAAACATGCGCAAGCTGAAATTAGCAGCCACATAGCAACTTCGGAGCACGAGATAAATATGCTACAGCATTCAAACATCATGGCAATGAGCATGGACATAAAGTAGACATATCCTACAGCAAACAATTCCTTTGGAGCATCTCCAAAGGAGCCATGGATCAATAGCAACAAGCTATGACATATTGAACATGACAACAAAATCCTGACAGCAGTATTTTATAGCAACTTGGGAGCAAGAGTTAAATAGTCTACAGCCACCCAAATGAGCATGTGAGAACATGAATGGATAGCCAACAACTTATACAACAAGGAATCATCAAGAGTCACCCCAAAACTATCATGGATTTGCTTAGAACAACAAGCAGACATGGCATCTGGAAATTACAGATTCCAGACTTAGTGAAATTTCACGAAGTGTTAAAACAGTAGTAACATCATGGCATCTTTGTGAGCAAGTTTAAGTCACCTCAAAGCATGGCATGGCAAGTGTTAAGCACCACAGCAAAGTACACATGATGGTGAATCCAAAACATCTAAGTATGCATCAAGGGGACAGCCACATCAATAGCAACGAGCTCCTCAACTAGGCATCTTGTAACAAGTTTAACAACATAACAGCCACATGCACTTTTGCAAAGGAGATAAACACGGCAAGATGAAATCTATCATGCAAGCTAAAGCAACCAACATGTAGATCATCTCATGATGAACATGTGGACATATCATTTGCTTCATTTGGATAAACATGCACCAAGATATCACATTGCAAACATGGCATGAAAACATCTACTAACAGCAGTTTATAACAAGTAGCACTCTTCTCATGAAGATTAAGACCTCTAGATGACCTCAAACATGCATGGCACAATGGAACAAAACGTAGTACAAGTCACCACGATCATTTTGACATATCATTTGCTCAAATCAGACATGCACACAAAAAGTTATCCACAATGCAAAACTGCATCAGAAACTAAACTACCAGGGACTTAGTAAAAAAACAACCTCAGTCAAAGTCAACGCGGGGTCAACCGGGTGGACGGGCTGGCGGATCGGGCGCGGCTTCGCGGAGGCGGATCGGGCCGACTAACGGGTCTCGGGGCTCGGCCCGCTAGGGGATCCGGCCCGTTAGCCGCCTGGATCGCCGGATCGGGATCGGGCTCGGCGTGCTCCTTCAAGCGCCTGGCTCCCGAGCGGCGGCGAGACGGAGGGCGGCCTGGGGCCCGGCGGCGGGCCTGGCCGGCGGAGGAGGCGTAGAGCCCGGCCGGCGCGGCGACGGGTGGTGGCCGGGCGGCGGCCGGCGGCGAGGGCTGAGGCGGCGGCGGGCTGGGGAAGCCGGGGCGGCGGGATCCGGCCGGCTCGAGGGCGGAGGAGGACCGGTGCGGAGGAACTTCGGCCGGCGGCGCGGGATCCGGTGAGGAGCGGCGGACGGCGGCGCGGGGAAGAAGGGCGGCGTGGCCGGTGGTAGGAGATGACGGCGCGGGCCCATGCGTCGGATGAAAGCACGGCTCCGGCACGTCGGAAGCACGGGCGTGGCTGTCGGAAGCACGGCGGCGACAGGGTCGGAAGCACGACGGCTCAACAGTGGAAGCACCGCGCTTCAACGGTGGAAGCACCGGCGGCGCACTGTGGAAGCATTAGGGTTTCAGGACGCAAAATTGGGGAAGATGGACGTTTATATAGGCACAAGGAGCTAGGGTTGTCCAAATGAGGGGAGGTTTTTGGCCATGCGATCACAATTGGATGGCCTAGATGAAGGGAGGGGTTTGAGTTGGGTTGGTGGGCTGTTGGAGGGGTTTCTTGGGCCTCAAAGATGAGGTACTTTTAGCCCACGAGAATAACTGTTGGAGCATCAAACGAACTCCAAATGCGACGAGATTTGACAGGCGGGTTACACACACCAAAACAACCACACACGACAAGTCTCACGCCAAACCGGAAATGTTACACGGCCAAACACAAAAGTAGGCCTCGGGGATGCCTCGGACACGTGAGGGAGCTCCGGAACTCGAAACGGACAACGGGAAGGAACGAGTGGGACCGGATGCAAACGACAACACAAATGCAATGCAATGCACATGACAACATGATATGGAAGAATGCCACGCGTGCACACGACAAAACGACAAAACCCGAAAAGACGAAGAACCCGGAATGGATATATATATATATATATATATATATATATATATATATATATATATATATATATATATATAGGAAAATGGTTGTGTACTCCTGGGAGTACGTACTCCTGCTCCTCATATACCACATAAATGAATCTTTCATACCTCATTATTATTTTTAATATATTTCATTAATAATTATTAGATACCCCAAAATGAGTTTCATGAAAAAAATCATGTGAGTCTACATATTTTTGAAGGTTTACGTATATACTAATTTATTCGTACGTGAAAAAGGTATATTACAAAAAGTACGTCACAAATTATATTTTTTCAACCAAACTCGTATTGGGGTATCTAAGAATACTTAATGAAGTATATTGAGAATAATAGAGAAGTATAATCCATGCGTACAAGAGGTATATTGACGATGGGAGTACATACTCCCAGGAGTACAGAAAATTAGTCCTATATATATATATATATATATATATATATATATATATATTGCCCAAAAGGGAAAGTATTACATCTGGGGCATTACAAACTCTCCTCTACTACAAAAAGATCTCATCCCGAGATCTAGGACTGGAAGAAGGAAGGGTACTCGGAACGAAGGTGATCTTCTCGTTCCCACGTAGCTTCTCGGTCGGTATGGTGTGACCACTTGACTTTCAAGAATTTGATGGACTTGTTGCGGGTCTTGCGTTCGGTTTCTTCGAGAATAGCAACTGGGTGCTCTCGGTAAGACAAGTCTTGTTGAAGATCAATCTCCTCAAACAGAATGGTGCGTTCAGGTGTCTTGAAGCACTTGCGGAGTTGAGACACATGAAACACATCATGAACATTGGTGAAATTGGAAGGGAGCTCAAGTTGATAGGCTAGATCGCCTCTTTTGCCAAGGATCTTGAAAGGCCCGACGTATCTAGGAGCAAGCTTTCCTTTGATACCGAATCTTTGGGTGCCTTTCATAGGAGAAACACGGAGATAGACATGATCCCCAATGTTGAAAGCCAAATCACGATGCTTGCCGTCATAGTAGCTCTTCTGACGCGACTGAGCGGCCTTGAGATTCTCACGTATGACTTTGCATATTTCTTCGGCTTCTGAGATCAAGTCATTGCCAAGAAGTTGACGTTCACCAGTCTCGGACCAGTTGAGAGGGGTACGACACTTTCTGCCATAGAGGATTTCAAACGGAGCTTTGTCGGCACTTGCTTGAAAGCTGTTGTTGTAAGAGAACTCGGCAAACGGAAGGCAATCTTCCCATTTCATGCCAAAAGATATGACACATGCTCTGAGCATGTCTTCTAGAATCTGATTCACTCTCTCGACTTGACCACTAGTCTGAGGGTGAAAAGCAGTGCTGAAACGGATCTTAGTGCCCATGGCAGACTGAAAGGAGTCCCAGAACTTAGAAGTGAACAAACTTCCACGGTCTGAGGAGATGACTTGAGGAATGCCATGTAAGGACACAATTCTGGAAGTGTACAATTCTGTAAGTTGAGCTGCATTGATGGATTCTTTGACTGGAAGGAAGTGAGCGACTTTGGCAAGCTTGTCAATCACCACAAAGATAGAATCATTCCCTCTCTTGGACTTAGGAAAGCCAGTGACGAAATCCATTTCAATGTGGTCGAATTTCCACTCGGGAATAGGAAGAGGTTGGAGAAGACCGGCTGGACGTTGATGCTCTGCCTTCACTCTTCTGCAGACATCACATTCATTCACGAATTGGGCAATCTCCCTTTTCATGCGTGTCCACCAGTAAGATTGCTTGAGGTCTTGGTACATCTTGGAACTGCCAGGATGAATGGAAAGGAGGGAATCATGTGCTTCTTCCATTATGAGCTTCCTGAGATCACCCTTGGGAACCACGAGTCTGTCCTCAAAGAACAAGGTATCTCTCTCATCAACGCGATAGCACTTGTATTTGGGAGTACCCTTTGCAATACCATGTTTCACTTTATGCACCATAGCATCACTGAGTTGGGCCTCACGGATCTGATCTTCCAAGGTAGGGGCAACTTGAAGATTTGCAAGAAAACCTTGCGGAACAACTTGGAGGTTGAGCTTCCTGAATGCTTCAAAAAGCTCAGGCTGGAACGGCTTGATAAGGAGGCTGTTGCAATATGCCTTTCTGCTCAAAGCATCTGCAATCACATTCGCCTTGCCAGGTGTGTATTCGATGCTTGGATCATACTCTTGGATCATTTCGACCCAACGAGTCTGGCGGAGGTTCAGATTCGGCTGTGTGAAGATGTACTTCAAGCTCTTGTGATCTGTGAAGATGTCGACTTTTCTGCCCAACAGAAGGTGTCTCCACGTAATCAAAGCATGTACCACAGCTGCTAGTTCAAGATCATGTGTGGGGTAGTTCTTCTCACTTGGCTTCAATTGACGAGAAGTGTATGCCACAATTTTCTTGTCCTGCATTAGCACACCACCAAGTCCTTGAAGAGAAGCATCACAGAATACTTCGTAGGGCTTGGACTCATCTGGAGGAGTAAGAACTGGAGCAGAGACGAGCTTTTCTTTGAGAGTTTTGAATGCCACTTCACAATCTGGAGACCAGTAGTACTTGACATTCTTCTGCAGCAAGTTGGAGAGAGGCTTGGCAATCTTGGAGAAGTTCTCAACGAACCTTCTGCAATAGCTGGCGAGACCGAGGAAGCTTCGGAGTTGCTTGACGTTCTGAGGAGGTTCCCAGTTGACAATTGCTTCAACTTTCTCGGGGTTTACCGCAATACCGTCAGCGGAGATGATATGGCCCAGATACAAGACCTTATCGAGCTAGAATTCGCACTTGGAGAACTTGGCATAGAACTTATGTTCACGGAGTCTATTGAGAACCAGACGGAGGTGCTTTTCGTGATCTTCTACGTTCTTGGAGAATACCAAAATGTCATCCAGATACACAAGCACAAACTCGCCGGTGTAGTGGTTGAAAATGTAGTGCATCATTCTCGAGAAGGTAGGTGGAGCATTAGCGAGGCCAAAGGACATGATTGTATACTCATATGAGCCGTAGCTCGTTCTGAAGGCAGTCTTGGGGATATCTTCTTCACGAATGCGAATCTGGTGATAGCCCATTCGGAGATCGAGCTTAGAGAACACTTTAGCTCCTTTGAGCTGCTTGAACAGTTCATTGATGCTGGGGAGCGGATACTTGTTCTTTATTGTCTTCTTGTTCAATGGCCGGTAATCAATGTAGAGGCGCTCCGTGCCATCCTTCTTCTTGACAAATAAGACACCACAGCCCCATAGAGACGTACTAGGCCTGATCAGACCCATACGCTCCTGTTCATCAAGCTGTTTCTTCAATTCCTTCAACTCTTTAGGAGAGAGCTTGTACGGACGCCGGCATGCTGGCTCAGTACCAGGCTCGAGTTCAATGACGAATTCCACTTGACGGTGTGGAGGCATGCCTGGAAGTTCTTCAGGAAAAACGTCTTCGTATTCGTTAACCACCGGAATTTGAGAGATGGCATTAATCTCGCCCTTGTCATTGAGAGAGAAAAGCCTGATTGTGTTATCCCTGGAGGCGAAGATAATCACATCTTACTCGGAATGAGTAATCTTGACTTCCTTATTTGCACAATCAATGTGAGCATCATGCTGAGAAAACCAATCCTCAATGTCGGAGTTGCCGAGAACCACCGGATTAGCCAGAAATCGATAATCACCCATGCGAATAGAAACATCCGGAGCATATATACTGGAATGCATTCGTCTCCCCGGAGAAATAACTGCTAACTCCCTTGGCAGACTTTTGATGTCAAAATTGTGCTTGGATGCAAATGGTTGAGACATGAAAGAACATGAAGCACCCGAATCAAACAAAACTTTTGCAGGGATAGAGTTAACTGGAAGGTTACCCAAAATCACATCAGAAGAATTCTCCGCTTGCGCTGCATTCATCAGATTCACTCTTGCTGCCTTCGGATCATGCTTGACAATAGTTGTACTGACAGGTGGAGGAGGCGGAAGGTGCCTTGGGTTGTTGCACTTGTTGGAATAAAGACCCTTCTGGCCACACTTGTAGCAAGTGACGTCAGAAAGAGGACGAGTAGGAGGAACACTTGGTCTTGGAGCTTGGAACTGCGACTTGGACTGCTTGCTTGGGTTGGGTGGGTGGGCGAAACCACGACCACTAGCATTCTTGTTGTTGTTGTAGGGAGCTCGGATCACTGGAGGAGGTGGAAGCCAAAATTTATGTTGCTTCGCGACCACTTGAGAAGATGAGGAGGAGTGAACGGCATCTCAGATCCTCTTTTTCGAAGCCTCCATCTTGAGCTGGGCTGCCTCTTGCTTGAGCGCCATGTTATAGAATTTGTCAAACTCATCAGGCTCGAACAAGGTGAGAGCAAGTTGAAGTTCATCCTTCAGACCTCCACGGAACTGATAGATCTTGCTCTTGGCATCTGGGATGTCTTGCTTAGCATAGCGGGCAAGATTCTGGAACTTGACATTATACTGGTAGACAGTCATAGAGCCTTGCTTCAGGTTGCGGAATTGCTCACGCATACCCTCGATGACACTTGTTGGAATGTGGTGAGAGCGAAAGTCCTTGCAGAAATCATCCCAGGAGATCACACGCCCTTCTCTGGAGTCTTTGTACTGCTGCCACCAGTCAGCTGCTTGGTCCTTGAGTTGGAAGGCTGCAAACTTCACATAGTCCTCAGGCCTTACGTTACTGCACTCAAAATGCTTCTTGATATCAGTAATCCAATCTTCAGCATCGAGAGGGTCGGCACAGTAACTGAAAGCCTTTGGTTGATTGGCCAAGAACTGGTTGAGCATAGCATGGTGCTGTTGGTTGAAGAAATTGCCTTGGTTCCCTTGAGCACCCTGATTTGCTTGATTTGCTTGCATTTGCTACATCATCTACATAAGCAACTGGGTGTTCTGGTTTGTAGTCTGCATAATCGCTCTCCAGGCCTCAGACGGAGGAGGAGGGGAAGGAGGACGATCTGGAACCTCTTCACCCTCTGGGTTAGCATTGGGAACCCGTTTCGGCGCCATCCTGAAAGAGATGACCACCAATCAGCCAATTGATTGAAAGAAGGTATGAGCTGAAACAACGGATAGAAAGGCAACATAGTCTTCACAAGAATCATTCGAACAAGAGGAACGAATGAAATTCTCAGTTTAATGATAACAACAATCTTCACGAGAAGCCACTTTGGGACAAAAGGTAAATAAGAAAAACAACAAGGTTCAGATAGAACAAACACAAGATAGGAGCTTCGTTCGACATCTTTGTGCTGAAAGCTTATGGAACGTGTTACGAAAGGGTTTTGCAATCCCCGGATCAGCATAGCCAAGGACCCTTTAAGATGCAACTCCCGATCGGAACATCGGCCATAAAACCACTTCACTCAATGTAGAACCCCGAACTCCATAACCTGCATTCGTTGGAAGAATGCCTACGATCTACTAGATGAACCCACCTATTAATTTCTGAAAGTTTCCAGTTATGCAATCAGGTGTTGGGGATACAGGGGAAGCATCGTGCACACAACTCTAATCCTACATCCAGCTGTATCCATCCTTCAACACATAACCAGTTGTTCTCGGAAACCGTCTACCTCGGACCTAAGAAACGCATCTACTATACAAGCTATGGCAATACTCCCGAACTACCTCCCCAGTACTGGGTGATGTCGGGGTTATCTTGCCACCAACCGTATAGGAGAGTTTTCGATGTCGGCCGTCTTAAGTATTCTAGAACTGCCGCGATATGTTTGTGACGACAATACCCCGAAGCTCAACTCCCCGGGACACTGCCACAACCCCTAATGTCAGGAGGCATCGAGAACAATATTCTCGTCACAAAGACATCGAAACAATCCAAACAATACTCGCGAGATTCCTAAAAACAATTTGGTGCAATTTTTGAAAGTAGAAGAGGCAAGAGTAATCGTCAGGAGTCCTCACCAGAATGAAAAGAGATGAGGAGCAAAGAAATCCTACTCTCCGATATAAATATAGGACTCAAAGCATTTTCAGTGTGTGCCTAGACTCAACCGTCAACGATTCGATCAATCAGTGGGGGCTTCTAGGTCGGAGAAGGCTCTGATACCAACTTGTAATGCCCAGGATGGGACTATATCTCCTACGTGTCGAGGCACGACTTAAAGATATAAGCCCATTCTGGAATGATCGCAAGTTTGGTACCTTTGCACATCTCATGTAAAAATAGGGATGAAAGCGGAACAGATAGTTGGCTTACACTCGCCACGTCACACAAATACATTACATGTCCAAACATCATTCAAATAACATCACAACCCATCTAAGGGTGAAGATCCAAATGAAAGATACCAAACATAACATTAAACCACAGGTCTGAATCGCATCCTAGTAGAAGCTCTACCGATCAACCGGATAGTTCACATAGTAACGGCTACGCTCCTCATCGTACTCCCAGTCTAGCTCGGTGCCATCGCCTGTGTAGCTCACCATAGTACCTGCATCTAGTGTGGTGTAGAGTCTGTGAGCCACAGAGGAATCAGCAATCCCGTTCCTGGGTAACACGACTATCTAAGCCTTGGGTGTGGAACAAGGCTGAAGAAAGAACAAGAGGTTACAGCAGCACTAGCACTAACTTACGCAAAAGAGAGCGAGAAGAGAAGTGCCTCGGTCGAGAGATGATCACGAAGTGATCCTAACTAGCAAGTCAAACATAACCCCACCGTGTTCACTTCCCGAACCCCTTTCGGAAAATGACCGTCACGGTACTCACGCTAGTAGTGTATTTGGAACATGGTGTCAAGTTTTCTACATCCGGATATTAACAAATTCCCATCTGCCACATAACCGCGGGCACGGCTTTCGAAAGTTCATAACCCTGCAGGGGTGTTCCAACTTGGCCCATGACAAGCCCACGATCCGCGGAGTCGCAACTCCAAAGTGGGAAGGCCCGAGTATCCTCGGAATACCGTGCTCAAGATACTCCGACAAAGGTAAGGCTAATCCAGCAAATCCTCCCAGCGTGCCGACACCCTGACAGTAGCCGCGTGTATCTAGTCTCAGGCCACGACCGGATGGGTGATGCTATAGGTTTTTACCAATCCTCGAGTTTCCTCGTGGTGGCCCTGCAGGACCCCCAGTTCGGACCAACACTCATGTGGAGCATTGGCCCAGGGTTGTTGATTAAGAACTCGGGTTTGCAAGACCCTATGCAAGTTTTTAGTTATTAGGAAAATAGTACCAATGTTGGGACTTGCTGGAAAAGACTTAGCACTTAGCGGTTTATCGAGGGGGTCCCATAACCCCACCCATGTGAGGAACGCATAATCAAGGAACATAACACCGGTTTATACGGTTCCTAGGCGGCATGAGTGGAACAAAACACCAAGCAAAAGGCTTAGCCTTCCACCCATTACCAATATATAAATGATTTCATTTGGTAATTAATATAGTGTGATATCCCAACAAGCTTCAACAAGAAGCAAGAATCTTCAATCTTCTCCTGCAACTAACGATGCTATAAGAGGGGCTGAGCGAAGCCTACGTATAGCCAATCAATGGTTTGCTGAGGTAGGGTGGTTAAACAGGTTCAAGGTTTCAATAGGAGGCTGACATGAAGAACATGGGCATCGAGGCAAAACTATAGAGCGATACTTCTAGCAATAGGCAAAGATAGTAATGATATCCGGGTTCGGTCATCTTGCCTGTAGTGTCGTCGATGGGATCTTAAGCGGGCTCCTCGTTCTCAACCTCGGTAGTAACCTCGTTCTCGTACTCGTACTCAGCTTCCGGCTCTACGCAACACAAAACACACAAAGCACCTAATCAACAAGATGCAATGCACAAAACTACTGGATGCATGGCTGATGCACTATGGAAGCACTGCAGATGCACTTAGGAAGCACAGAAAGTCTACATAGGAAGCACAGTGTTACAGCACAAGGAGCATGACAATGTGCAACAAGCAAAATGCTTCAAAACATAATAACAATAGGATAATATGATTGTACATGCAAAAACACACAAGTTACATATAGGACTTGCTCAAAACGGAGCAACGGGCTAAAAGTTACACCCGAAACAATAAACATGCGCAAGCTGAAATTAGCAGCCACATAGCAACTTCGGAGCACGAGATAAATATGCTATAGCACTCAAACATCATGGCAATGAGCATGGACATAAAGTAGACATATCCTACAGCAAACAATTCCATTAGAGCATCTCCAAAGGAGCCATGGATCAATAGCAACAAGCTATGACATATTGAACTTGACAACAAAATCCTGACAGCAGTATTTTATAGCAACTTGGGAGCAAGAGTTAAATAGTCTATAGCCACCCAAATGAGCATGTGAGAACATGAATGGATAGCCAACAACTTATACAACAAGGAATCATCAAGAGTCACCCCAAAACTATCATGGATTTGCCTAGAACAACAAGCAAACATGGCATCTGGAAATTACAGATTCCAGACTTAGTGAAATTTCACTAAGTGTTAAAACAGTAGTTACATCATGGCATCTTTGTGAGCAAGTTTAAGTCACCTCAAAGCATGGCATGGCAAGTGCTAAGCACCACAGCAAAGTACACATAATGGTGAATCCAAAACATCTAAGCATGCATCAAGGGGACAACCACATCAATAGCAACGAGCTCCTCAACTAGGCATCTCGTAACAAGTTTAACAACATAACAGCCACATGCACTTTTGCAAAGGAGATAAACATGGTAAGATGAAATCTACCATGCAAGCTAAAGCAACCAACATGTAGAGCATCTCATGATGAACACGTGGACATATCATTTGCTTCATTTGGATAAACATTCACGAAGATATCATATTGCAAACATGGCATGAAAACATCTACTAACAGCAGTTTATAACAAGTAGCACTCTTCTCATGAAGATTAAGACCTCTAGATGACCTCAAACATTCATGGCACAATGGAACAAAATGTAGTACAAGTCACCACGATCATTTTGACATATCATTTGCTCAAATCGGACATGCACACAAAAAGTTATCCACAATGCAAAACTGCATCAGAAACTAAACTACCAGGGACTTAGTAAAAAAACAACCTCAGTCAAAGTCAATGCGGGGTCAACCAGGTGGACGGGCTGACGGATTGGGCGCGGCTTCGCGGAGGCGGATCGGGCCGACTAACGGGTCTCGGGGCTCGGCCCGCTAGGGGATCCGGCCCGTTAGCCGCCTGGATCGCCGGATCGGGATCGGGCTCGGCGTGCTCCTTCGAGTGCCTGGCTCCCGAGCGGCGGCGAGACGGAGGGCGGCCTGGGGCCCGGCGGTGGGCCTGGCCGGCGGAGGAGGCGTAGAGCCCGGCCGGCGGCGAGGGCCGAGGCGGCGGCGGGCTGGGGAAGCCGGGGCGGCGGGATCCGGCCGGCTCGAGGGTGGAGGAAGACCGGCGCAGAGGAGCTTCGGCCGGCGGCGCGGGATCTGGCGAGGAGCGGCGGACGGCGGCGCGGGGAAGAAGGGCGGCGCGGCCGGAGGTAGGAGATGACGGCGCGGGCCCACGCGTCGGATGGAAGCACGGCTCCGGCACGTCAGAAGCACAGGCGTGGCTGTCGGAAGCACGGCGGCGATGGGGTCGGAAGCACGACGGCTCAACGGTGGAAGCACCGCGCTTCAACGGTGGAAGCACCGGCGGCGCACTGTGGAAGCATTAGGGTTTCAGGACGCAAAATTGGGGAAGATGGACGTTTATATAGGCACACGGAGCTAGGGTTGTCCAAATGAGGGGAAGTTTTTGGCCACGCGATCACAATTGGATGGCCTAGATGAAGGGAGGGGTTTGAGTTGGGTTGGTGGGCTGTTGGAGGGGTTTCTTGGGCCTCAAAGCGGAGGTACTTTTAGCCCACGAGAATAACTGTTGGAGCATCAAACGAACTCCAAACGCGACGAGATTTGACAGGCGGGTTACACACACCAAAACAACCACACACGATAAGTCTCACGCCAAACCGGAAACGTTACACGGCCAAACACAAAAGTAGGCCTCGGGGATGCCTCTGACACGTGAGGGAGCTCCAGAACTCGAAACGGACAACGGGAAGGAACGAGTGGGACCGGATGCAAACGACAACACAAATGCAATGCAATGCACATGACAACATGATATGGAAGAATGCCACACACGCACATGACAAAATGACAAAACCCGAAAAGACGAAGAACCCGGAATGGAATTGATGAAGCCAGAGATATATATATTGCCCAAAAGGGAAAGTATTACATCCGGGGCATTACACCACTCCCCGGAGGAGGGGTAGGCACTCGACGGCGGTCGTTGCGTCCGTGTCGACGGTCGAGTGGGTCGTCGTTCCGACCCAGGTGTCGGTCATGCCGCGGACCACGTTCCTCATGCCTCAGGGGCGATCTCGGACTGTGAGCTGACCATACGGTGTCTGCAGCCACCGATCTGCAGTGAATCCTATTGCGCGACTAAGAGACAGCCGCATTTTGCTCTTCAGCCGTTCGGAGCAAAGCTCGGATCTGCTGAAGGCCTCTTCCAGCCTCCGACTGGGAGGGCTGAATCGACTCCGCGATACGAGCCGCGGCTTCGAGGTTTTGGACTGGTGTGCGGAACACCTGAGTCTCACGCTGACGTGATTGCCGCGGCCGTCGACTGGACTCGGGGGCCAGTCGGCGGGCTTGTTCGTCGAGTGAACGCTGGATGTTTTCTAGGCGCGCGCGTTCGGCCAAGGTGGCCACGCACGTGGCTTCGAGGGCCAAAGCTTCTGGGGAATCTCCCACGATGGGGGTGAAGAGCACATCTCCGTTGCGGCGACAGAGTTCAGCCCTCTGCTCGGAGGTGAGGGGCTGAGGGATGTAGCCGTCGTTGTCGTGCGCTCGATCGCCGCCGCTGCCTTCGTTCTCCCCGCGAGGAAAAACTGGCGGGCTGCGGCGCGGATCGACCATGAGTATTTCCGCCGTGGGGTCGCTGCTCCCGCACTCGGAAACGGAATCTTCGAGCCCGGTCGACTGATCGGCCGGCCCGTAAAGGTAACCGTCGGGCTCGATGGCCGAGACTTGCGGGGTGGCCGTTTGACGAGCCACCGCGTGTTTTACCCACCGCTGGAGCCGCGAGCGACCGAATCGCTTACGGCGGTGTCCAGCGGGGATGATGGACGATGAGTATCGAGTCGACGACTGCAGAAGGAGGACGTCGTCGGCTCCAGCACGAAAGTGAGTGGCTCCGCGAGTAGGTAGAGCCTCAACGTCGAGCGGGGCTTCCTTAAGCCACGCGGAGTCGTCGGCGACGAATACCAGCGCGCTGAGCCGGATCTCGTGGCCCGACGCTAAAGTGCCGCCTGACACCATGATGAAAGCGGTCGGGGAATGGATTGCAGATTGCAACTTCACCAAATGTCGCTAGGACGCCTTGCCCCACAGTGGGCGCCAACTGTCGTGGTTCTAAGTCTGACAGTAAGGTTAGGGGGTACGGATGGAGAGGCAAGGTCCTAGCTATGGCGCAGTTGTACACAGAGTGTTTTGCGAGTTCAGGCCCTTCTCAGAGGAAGTAAAAGCCCTACGTCTCGTTGCCCGGAGGCTTGGTCGACTGATGTGTGTATATGGGTGTTACCGAGGTGCCAACCCTTGTTCTGGAGGAGGGAGGTGGCTTATATAGTATGCCAAGACCCCAGCCATGCTCCACGTTACCAAGGGTTTAAAGGTACATTCGCCTGCAGTAAAGGGTAATTATGGGGTTTACTGCAGTGAGTAAATACATGACCGTTGCCGTTCGAGAGGCGTTTAGTCTTCGGGGGTCGAGCGCCTGGTCCCGTCGAGTGGAGTTGAGTCGTCCTGGATACCGGAGTCAGTCGAGTGAAGTGTCACCTTGGACCGTCTCAGTCGACTGTCTCCACCGTCTTGAGTCTTGTCTTTTAATCTTCTAGGATAGTGACCTTGGGAGGGGCCTTTAGGTCAGGCCTATGACCCCACCCTAGGTCTGTAACCTCGTTATAGAGCCAGAGATAACACCTAGTGCTTGTGCGTGCTCTCAAGAACTTGAGCATTCCCATATTCATCAAGGTTTTACCAACATCCGTGTCAAGGATCCTGGCAACACAACGTACTACCATGATGAATAATGATGGATAGTGCAGATGCAAAGGAAGATAACACTTTCTCAGATTTCACCTTAGCGGGGTCAAGGGGCAAAATCTGGATGATCGACCCAGAGACATTTAGCACTCTGCTTCTAACGTTCTCCTTGATGTGCTAGTGTAACCCATTTATTAAAATGGTTTTGTACCTAGAACGTCAAGTAAAAAGGTCGGACTTCAGGAGCACAAAAATCCATAAGGAACAACTAGGGAGTAAATCCTGCGAAATCCTTATGGGGAGGTGGCCAACTTCTTCAATCAAGATACTACAACAATAGGTCTTCCGGCTGGGTGTATTGGCCACGACATCCACTTTACCGGTAATCGAGAGACCAATATTATAGTTTTTGGAAAATGCTCCAACCATCATATCTGCCTGAGATTCAGTTCTGGTTGGTGTCGGGATATTCCAGACTCATCGAGTCTAGAAAGAAAAATGAAGGTTTGCAACACAATTCGACGAGACGGCGTTGCGAGATTCTCGGGGAGTGAACTACGATAGCAAGCTCCAAAACATGAGCTAGTTCTGCTACGAACCTATGAACACGTTGTCCCAGACAAACATGATCACATGGTAGTCTTATAATAAAATAATACCGAGTTCAGATTGGGAATCATCATTGAAGATAACGAAGTCCTTGATTAAGCCCGGGTTAACTCTTAAGAAGGAACTTCTTCTTCTTGAACAATTCAATCAGTGGCTTGGGTGCTAGGGAATACATATGGAATGGAGATGGTCAGTCTATCAAACCATAGAATACTTCGCACATGCGTGACTGACTTGGGATGATTCCAGAGGAAGTAAAACAAGCTTTCTCAAATTCACGGTGGCATCTTTCATCAATTACACGTGAATTAGGGGAGATCACTTCTCTCATCCAAACATATACCTCACGAACGGATCATGAAGATAATGCTTACAAAAGTTTCCAATACCAACTGGATGTTCATGTCAGGCCCAAGATGCGATTCTATCCCGATCACGTGACACTTACGTGATTGGGGAACAACCGCATTTCGGGCGCTTAACAAGATGGATATCATTACATCGTACCATTACATACATACATGGGGGATACAACAAATACATACAAGTCACATGAATACAACAATATCAATACAAGTATCCGACTACGGATACAAACAAGAAAAGCACAAAGACATCCAACTGCTATCCCAGGCTGCCGACCAGGAACCTAACCCAAGACTGAAGAAGAAGAAGAAGAAAGAACTCCAAACAACGATCATCGCTCTCACGTCAAGACATCGGAAACCTGGACCTGCAACTGTTGTTGTAGTAACTGTGAGCCACGAGGACTCAGCAATCCCATAACCATGGGTAACAAGACTATCAAAGCTTAATAGGTAGGAAGAGGTAAAGTGGTGAGGTTGCAGCAGCGGCTAAGCAAATGTATGGTGGCTAGCTTACGAGTACAAGAATAAGATGAGCATCTACGTAAACTGTCGCAAATAGTAGTGATCGCTAAAGATCCTGAACTACATACGAGTCAAACATAACCCCACCGTGTTCTCTTCTCAAAGTGAAAAGAGACAGTCACAGTTACTCACGCAGTTGTGTGTTTTACTTCGGATCCTCTGTCAAGTTTTCTACAACCGGACATTAACAAATTCCAATCTGCCACATAACCGCGGGCACGACTTTCGAAAGATCATAACCCTGCAGGGGTGTCCCAACTTAGCCCATCACAAGCTCCCACGATCAGCTGAAGTGATAAATATAATATCATCACCCCTTATCTTAGGGAAATCCGATCAGGCTCGGCATCCCGGTGCACAAGACATTTCGACAATGGTAAAACAAGTCCAGCAAGACCTCCCGGCGTGCCGACACCCTGATAGTAGCCGCGCGTATCTCGTCTCAGGCCACGTCCGGATAGGTGAGCCTATGGGAGCCAATCCTCGAGTTTCCCCGTGGTGGCCCCACAGTCTCCCCGTTTGGGACTAACACCATCAGCACTGGCCCCCCTGCTATGTAGAAAAAAATACCCGGGGACGCGACCCCCTATGCAATTTAATTAATTAATTAAGTTGTTATTATGAGGCAAATTAAAACCAATGTTGGGCCTTGCTGGAGGAGTTTTATTCAAAGATGAACTGTCAAGGGGTCCCCATATACCCATCGTGTAAGGAACGCAAAAATCAAGGAACATAATGCCGGTTTATCGGCGCCTAAGGTGGCATGAGTGGAACAAAACACCGAGCAAAAGGCCAAGCCTTCCACCCATGCCCAGTATATAGGTGTGTTAATAATAATAGATATTGTGATATTCCAACAACAAGTTCCCTCCTGGAACGATCTTCATCTTCACCTGCAACTAACAACGCTATAAGAGGGGCTGAGCAAGCGGGTAACATAGCCAAACAATGGCTTTGCTAGGAAGGTTTCAACGGTTAGAGGTTTCATGGCAACAAGGAGAGGCTGACATAAATGATGGGTAGCGCGACATGTAACGATAGCATCGAGACAACTAAGCAAAGGCAATGATAGTAAGGGTATCCAAGGGTATGGTCATCTTGCCTGAGATCCCGCAAGGAAGAAGAACGGTTCCGTGAAGAAGACGGAGAAGAAGCCTTGAATAAGAACCACGGGTAGACGATCGAATCCTCACGAACGCAACGGAACAAGCACTAACGAGAAGAAGCAAGCAATACGGTAAACAAACCACTCAAGAACATAACAATATGCTCAACCAAGTATGAAGTAAAACAAGTCTACTTATGATGCACAGAAAGTTTACACAGGAAGCAAAACATGGAAAGGTAGGAAGCACAGCAAAACAGCACAAGTCTATAGGATGCAATACATGGCAAGGTATGATGCATGACAAATATGTACAGGAAGCAATACATGGCAAGGTAGGATGCATGATATGTCTATACAGGAAGCACAGCAAGTCTATGAAGCATAGCATGGCAAGGTAGGAAGCATAGAAAATAACACAAGTTTATAAGATGCAATACATGGCAAGGTATGATGCATGACAAATCTATACAGGAAGCACAGCAAGTCTATACAGGAAGCATAACAAGTCTATACAGGAAGCATAACATGGCAAGGTAGGAAGCACAACATGGCAACGGTGCAAGATGCACCCAAACACCAACCAAACTCACTCCAAACATGAAAACAATATGATATTATGATTCTACATGAAAAATCTCTCAAGTTTCCTATAAAGAACACCCCAAACGGAGCAACGGCCTAAAAGATAAACATGAATCAAGAATAACAACAAGCTGAAATTAACAGCCACATAACAACTTTGGAGCAAGATATATATAAGCTACAGCACTCAAACATGGTGATAAGAAGCATGAACATGAAGTAGACATATCCTACAGCAAACAAGTCCATTGGAGCATCTCCAAAGGAGGCATGGATCAATAGCAACAAGCTAAAACATTTTGATCATGACAATAGAAACCTGACAGCAATATTTTATAGCAACTTGGGAGCAAGAATTAAATAAGCTACAGCAAGTCAAATGAGCAAGTGAAGACATGAATGGATAGCCAACAACATATACAACAAGGAATCATCAATAGTCACCCCAAAACTATCATGGATTTGCCTAGAACAACAAGCAAACATGGCATCTGGATATTACAGATTCCAGACTTAGTGAAATTTCACTAAGTGTTAAAACAGTAACAGCAACATGGCATGTTTGTGAGCAAGTTTAAGTCAACACAAGGCATATCATGGCAAGTGGTTTGCACCACAGCAAAGTACACATGATGGGGAGTCCAAAACATATAAGCATGCAACAAGGGGACACCCACATCAATAGCAACGAGCTCCTCAACTAGGCATCTCGTAACAAGTTTAAAAACCTAACAGCCACATGCACTTTTGCAAAGGAGATAAACATGGCAATATGAATTCTATCATGCAAGCTAAAGCAACCAACATGTAGAGCATCTCATGATGAACATTTTGACATATCATTTGCATCATTTGGATAAACATGCAACAAGTTATCACATATCAAACATGGCATGAAAACAACTAATAGCAGCAGTTTATAACAAGTAGCACTCTTCCCATGAAGATTAAGACATCTATATGGACTCAAACATGCATGACTCAATGGAACAAAACATAGTACATGTCACCACGATCATTTTGACATATCATACACACAAAACGGACAAGCACAGTAAAAGTTATCCTCGTCACAAAAATGCATCAGACACTGAAATCTATAGGACTTAGCAGAGAAAACGAAGTCAACCTCCGGGTCAAATGGGCGCGGGCGGATCTGGATCGGGTCGCGGGCTACCGGGCGCGGATTGGGCGGATCGGCCCGCTAGGGTTCGAGCGCTCAGTCGCCTGGATCGAGCGGCCCGATCGAGGCTCCTCCTCAATGGATTGGGGCCGGCGGCTGGCTTCGCTGCGGCGGCCTAGCCCGCTCGACGGCGGCGGCGCCCGGCCGGCCTGCAGGGACGCGGCAAGGGGGCGGTGAGGGGCCGGCGGCGAGGGGCGGCCTGAGGAGGAACGACGGCGGGGAGGACGAAGAGGCGGCGGCGCTCGGCGGGACGTGGCCCTGACCGGAGGTGGCGGTGGCTGCGAGGAGCTCCGGTGGCGGCGCAGATCTCTGGCGGCGGCGGCGATGCGAAGCTGGAAGACGAAGGGCGGCGGCTCGACCCAGATCGCGGCGGGAGCGGGCCGGCGCTGGGCCCCTCGGGCCCACGCGGCGGGGTGGAGGCACTGAGCGGCGGGCGTGGAAGCACTACGCGGCGGCGATGGAAGCACAGCGCGGCGGCGGTGGAAGCACAGCTCGGCGACGGTGGAAACACTGGGCAGCGGCGGTGGAGGCACTAGGGTTTTGGACGCAAAATTGGAGGGGGTGGACGTTTTATATAGGCACAAGGAGCTAGGGTAGTCCAAAAGAGGAGAGGTTTTCGGCCACGAGATCACAATCGAACGGCCTAGATGAAGGGAAGGGTTTGAGCTGGGTTGGTGGGCTGTGTAGAGTAGTTGGGCTGAGGTGAGAGGAGAGGGAGAG
Organism: Secale cereale; assembly: GCA_902687465.1. NCBI lineage: Eukaryota > Viridiplantae > Streptophyta > Magnoliopsida > Poales > Poaceae > Secale > Secale cereale. The sequence continues at coordinate 455,132,866 of LR738711.1, read as the reverse complement.
AGGCCCGCAGGGGTTTTCGGAGACCAAAAACGTCCGACGAAATAACCGGCGACTAGTGCCGCTATATATATCCGTTGGGCTATCAAACGGACTCCGAATGCGTTGAAATTTGGCAGGCGGCTTGTCTACACTATAATAAGACCACACGCCAAGTTTCAACCCATTCCGAGAATGTTTTTCGGCCACTCACAAAATAAATATTCGGAGGCACCGCGGGCGCGTGCAAGTGTGTCTGGGCTCAGAACGGACAACGAAGAGGACGAGGGAACTCGGGCGGATGCAAGTTTTGAAAACATGCTGATGCAACACCCAAGATGACAAGGCAAGGATGCACACGCAAGCAGATGACATGGCACTGACAACGAATAACTGGCTGACACCTGGCGCACCGGTCTCGGGGTGTCACAGTTCAACACAAATCATGGAGAAGATAACAATGTTGCTGATGGGCTCAACAACAATTCATCCAGGTTTCCATAAAATGGAATTCCATAATTATGTGAACAAAGTGATAGCATTGGTCAGACCAATAGATGTAGCGGTGTATGCTCGAGGGATCAACCACGAGTAAGACAATATTACGAATATCATTGGTTCTGATTCGACTTGACGATAGCCCACACTCAAATCAAAGTTTGGATAAGACAAAAGATCCAACAATTGATCACGAGGATCGATCGATCAAGATATCATCTTTCTTCAATACACACACAAGATATCCCTTTGGAGTGAGCTATGTGGATTAAGCTTTTATCTTCCAACTCTCCAAGTTGTTGTTTAGCTTAACCAACTAGTTCAGGGTGTCCAACACAGATTCTTGGAGAAAGGGTGGTTTATAAAAAAACTAGCTTGATCACGAGCTCAACATAATGGTCAGGGAACAACCTGGTAAGACTTCCGGGAAGATATACGGAAAATTATGAACCACCGGTATGTTACTAAGCTCGAGAATAATCTTGCTTTTGAGGGCAAGAAGATATGATCAAATGAGCGAGGACTCAACCAAATCCTAACTCATCAATCGAGGAGTGCACCAGGAAAGTGGACTAGGTAGCACGATCAGCCTTAGGGTGGTGATTCAATAATCGACTCGCTAAGGATGAAGTTATTGTCCATTTAACTACCAAGCAACGGAGTTGCTAGGAGTATTGTTTTCACACATCACAATTTACTTGTCAGTATTCCGGTTACAATAACACGGAGACCGAGGAATGAACGATGATGGTGAGAAGTATCACTGTATCAAGAGTTCATAGGAGGTGGTGCAATTCCCATGACATTCTTGACATAAGGATGGTAATACTCCAGGATAGAACAGATTAGAAGCTGGATTAGCATTCTTCATCTGCGAAGTACAACTTCTTTGACCCAATCCTGGATATGGATAAGGTACTGGAGTTTGTTTCTCCTAGTCATTCCAGAATAGAATGGCTTGACGGACCACAAGAGTAATAGGCATCGATGAACGAATGCACGCATACTCTTGACTATCAATTGATAGACGAGGATCGGAGTATAACTGAAGGGGGACAATTCGGGGAACATATGATTGTCTGAGTTGTGGATGCAGAGGTTAGTATGTCGAACGAGTTCCACATATTTCTTCCGGATAACCCATGCAGAAAGGTAGAATTGGCTGAGTCACAATATGAATGGAGTACTACTCAAGAGTACTATGGTTGTGATCTTTTGGTTCAGAAGAACTCCTACCATGATGGTTCATGGTATTGGAAGAACGATAACCACAGACCTCGAGGACTATCACAAGGTTACTAATATCCTAAAGGGACGAGCAAATACTATCAACATGAAGTAAGTAGGGTGAATCCCGGATTCAAGAACCCAGGAGTAGAATGCCTACTAACTAAATGGCATCACGGGATGCTTTCAAGAATAATGGCCAGAACCATCACACTGAGAATATAAAGCATTGCTGGATTACTGGGTGATCCTCTAAAACAGCTAGGGTCATAATAATAACTCCAACACATGTGTCGAGGTAATGGAGTACCTCCACACACCGACTAGTGTAATTAATCTGTCCTAAAAGGACATCGGAAATAGGGAGGAAAGGTTTGCAAATGCATCAGATTATTTAGAAACCTGGGAAGACTCGGACAGCATAACGGCTGTAAATGCTCGAAAATACTTTTGAGATCCAAGCAAAAGGGTAGCATATCCACTTAACATCATAAAGTCAAAGTTCTGAGTCCAACAGTTGAACAAACAGAAGTAGTAGAAGCTGAACTGAGGGTTGAAACCACATTAACGTGATCCTGATAAATAGAATGTGAATCCTAGTTCTTAATCCCCGTAGAAGAAGAAGGTGACTCAGATTAGAAGGTCATAGGGCAAAGGAGTAAAAAGAGCCTTACGTTCCCTTCCACAATCAATTCCCTTATATAACTACAGAGTTTCTAGACACGACTTCGGTCAGTTTGGCTTACTAATCCTACAGGCAGTCAGGCTCTGATACCAAAGCTATCAGGACCCCGATCCTAAGTCACACAGGTCTAGCCTGTAACACATCATATCACTTTGCAGCCTCACGCACGGTATCCCCACGGGTGCCACCTTACCTGGCCCGGGACCATTTGCGCATTTTGGCACACGTATATGATAGTGTCACTAGCATCCATATGACAGAGAACCCGGGCCGACATGACTAGTTATAAACCAAAAGTGGCACTAAATTACAGAGACAGGCATACATGACCCATCAACGAACGTGTCGGTCATCAACGTATGAACCCAAGTCGTAGCAAGCTACAAGGACTTAAAGGAACAACGCGTGACATTTCCCCTAAGGGACAGACACAGGAACGAAGAAGGACATATGCCGGCCAGCCTAAGTGTTTCGGAGCAGTAGCAAGCTACCAAGGCTCAGTGGAAGCACTAGGAGACATTTCCCTGTAAGATAGGCTACCAAGGGTAAACAACTAGGTGTCGGATCCCACATATAGCAATACACATTACACGTACGCATAACATGCAAGTATGTGTTGTACAACATGGCATCACAACATAACTCAACAACTAATATAGATAAAGGCCCAGAAGAGCCATCATAGCATTTATTACAATCAGAGGTCACATGACCCAACATACAAAGCATACAGGCAACGGAAGCATAACATGTCTGAGTACAGACAACTAATGAAAAAGGCTGAGAAGCCTGACTATCTACAAGACCCTCCCAAGGGTACAAGATCGTAGCTGAGGTAACAAGCTAAATGTCGAAGTCCACGCAGAATCACTAGCGAGACTGAAGTCTCTCTGCAAAAACATAAATTAAGCAAACGTGAGTACAAAGGTACTCAGCAGAACTTACATCAGAACTATCTAGATATGCATCAGTATCAACAAAGGTGTGGTGGAGTTTGACTGCAGCAAGCCAGCTTTGACTCGGTGGCTATTCTAAACTACGACTGCAAGTAACTCTTTTGAGGTGGCGCACACGAGTCCACATATTCACCAATCAATACACCACTACAGATACGCTCCCATCTCCCTACGAGAAGGCCATCCATAACACTCACACTTATCTTGCGTGTTTTAGAGTATCCACTTCCACTTGTCTATGAACTGTTATAGCTAACCCAGAAGTCCATTATCGCGGACACGGCTATTCGAATAGAACATATATAACCCTGCAGGGGTGTAGTTCTTCACACACGCTCTCACCACTTACCGCCGTTTACACGACATGTACTCGGCAACCTTCAAGCGGAGGCCCAGCGAGGGTGTCGGCCACGACCTGACTAACCAAACAAGTCTCTTGTCCAGGTTTATTGCCTATTTGGGTTCCATCCATGGGGAGATCCGGCCGGGGTGTCGCTCACGGCCCCAAACGATGTGTACAGGGTTCCCGAGTCACCAAACGGGCAACCGGTACACCGTGCCACGTACATGTCGCATCACAGCCCACCCCGAGGGTTAGCGCTGCACACGACCTCCAGTAAACTACAAACACCAAAAACTAGTTGCAACTCCTGGACAGAGGACAAGGGCAGTTAATAAGTCGAGAGGGTCCATTGGTTTCCGGCCCAATGCATGGTAGTAACTGGTCATGGATCAACCAACACAGAACTCAGTTCCTGAGGACGGCTGCAATTAGACAACCCACCATGTACCCCTACATGGCCTCTCATCGCTACCTTTACCAAACCATGTTCACACACTTAGCTCACACACATTAGGACATGTTCATCACCATTCCAATTCATCCTCGATGAATCAGACCTGACACAACTCTAAGAAATAGCAGGCATAACCAGAAAGCATGAATGAGTAGGCACAACATGGCTCAAACAACTCCTACTCATACTAGTGGGTTTCAACTATTTACTGTGGCAATGACAGGTCATGCAGTGGAAAGGGGTTCAACTACCGCAGCAGGTAACAGTTGAAGCGTTGTTGTCCTAATGCAGTAAAGAGAGCAGGAGCGAGAGAGTGGGATTGTATCGGAATGCTCAATGGGGTTTGGCTTGCCTGGCACTTCTGAAGATGGTACTATGTCTTCATCAGTGTCATCGGTCACATCGTCGGAACACGTCTACTGAGAGGGGACAAACACCGGCAACACAGAGAAAACACAATCAATGCAATGCGACAATATGATGCATGATCATGACATGGTAGTATGCTGTTAATTGAGCTAATGCAACTAGCAACCATATTAAATGAAGTTGGTTTGAACCAAAGGTTCAAATTCAAACTCCATATGTGATTATTTAATTGTCATTTAATTGATTTGGCCTAAACAGCAGCCATAAGTTGTTCTAACATGCATGAAAATGTCATAAACAGATTCCTTGAATTTTTCTGATCATTTTTCATATATAAATTATTTTCATTGGAGTTATAGATTATTTTCTGTGATTTTTAGAAGTTTTGAATATTTTCTGAAATAAATAAATCATTTCTGATTTATTTAAAATTCGAGAAAACACTTATTGCGTCAGCATGACGTCACTGTGATGTCAGCAGTCAACAGAGGCTGGTCCAGGTCAAACCTGACCTGTGGGTCCCATAGGTCAGTGTGACAGTGCTGCCTGAGTCACAGACAGGTGGGCCCAGTCAACAGCCACGTCAGCAAAGTCAATGCTGACGTGTGGGTCCCACTGGGTTAAGAACTAAACTAAGCGGGCATGGGGCCCACATGGCAGTGTCACTAGGAGTTAACTAATTAGGTGATTAGCACTTAACCTAATAACCTAAACTAATTAAACAAGAGTAGGCCCCACGAGTCAGTGACTCAGGGGGAGTCAAACCCCTGGTCAGGCGGGTCAATTGGCCGGCGGCTCGCCGCCGGCGAGTGCCGAGACGGCGAGGCGCGTCGGAAAACGCCCACAGGCGACCAAACGAGTGGCGGAGGGGCTCTACGTAGAGCTGGGACTTGCCCGCATCCATCTGGGTAGGCGACAGGGTTTGAGGTGGCCCGAGCTCGCCGGAAACGAGCTCGCGGCGGCGGCTGGAGTTCGGACGTCGACGGATTCGACGCTGTAGGGCACGGCAGGAGCAACGGTTAGTTGCTACGGCCCCGTGGTGACGCGCTGAGCGCGATGGTGCACTTGAACGCGGGTGGCAGCAGCTGTGGCCGCGGCGGCGCCATGTCCGGCGGAGCAAAGCTCTCGGCCGCGCGGCGGAGCTAGCTAGAGGGAGAAATTGGCACGGGGAGTAGAGGGGAACGATGGAGGGGCTCACTGCGAAGTCGAAGAGCGGGTCAGCGGCTCGGGGGAGGCTTCAGGTACGGCGCATGGTCGCCGGCGACCTCAGCGGCCGAAGGAGGAAGAAGGGGTCGGGGACGACGCTGTAGGGCTCCGGCGGTCGCATGGGTCGACGGAGAGGAAGAGGGAGGCACGGCGGAGCTCGGGGGCACGTCAGAGAGGCGAGGGGGTGGTGGTGGACGCAGCTACGGCGGCGGCGTGCTCACGGGCGCGCCGGCCATGGCTCTGGAGAGACGAGGGAGGGAGCAAGGGGTGAGTGAGAGGTCAGGGGGTTCCAGACGTGTGCCCCAGGTCGTTTGTGGCATTGCGCTGGCCAGGGGAGGGCCAGGCAGTGTCACATCCCTAGTTAGCACTTGCATTAGGATTAGCTTGAGTGTGCATCATGTTTACTTATCAAAGAAACTTGAAATGGGAATGACAGAAACCCCAGCACCCCTCTTCTAACAACTAGGGTTTGATAAAATCTTCTCCAATGTACCCAAAATGCCCTTCAAAAATGTCCATCATTTCTGCCTTGGTCTTAAACCTCTGCCAAAAATGGTGCACAATTTTCTAGGACATCCAAGGTCTCTGGATTAAATCATATGGTATTTGTATTTGGGCATTTAAATGCTATAAAATATTTTAAATGCTCAAATAATCATAAACTATAATGTTCCATGTTGTTCATATTATATACAGTGGGCATGACAAGTTTCATGAGTTATAAAAATGTTCTGGCATTTTTATTAATTAAACAAAGTTGCAAAAGAAATGAAACAGAAAAGAATAGGAAAAAGGAGAGAGAAAGGAGTTACCTGGCGCCCCACCCGGCCCACCTGCCGGCCCAGCCCAGCTGCCGCTCCAGCGAGCTGCTTGGCTCGGCCAGGCAGGCACGCAGGTGCTCGACGGCGGCCGCACCGAGCGCCACGCAACTGCCCGCCGCCCTGCTTCCTCCCCTCGCCGCCCTGGAAGTTTGGATCGGTCGTCCACCTCGCCCCCGACCTCGCAGACACGCCCCAATCTTCCCAGCTCCTCTCCTTCGCCCTCCCCGCACCATGGCCGACGCCGCCATGCTCGCACCATCGTAGAATCCGCGCCCACCGTCGTCCCTGAGCCCCGTCGCCGTGTCCGTCGTCTCCGCCGTCCTCGACTACTTCGAACAGGCCGAGCCCCGAGCACTCGCCCGCCCTGGAGACGCCCCCGACCCCTTCTTCCCCAACTCCGGCCGCGGAGATCCCCCTCGCCGTCACGCTCAGCTCCGACCACCCCCAAGCTCGCTCCGACGTCTGCTGCAACCCCTGTGAGCCCAGTTTCGTCCTCCCCCTCTCCGTTGGCTCTCTACTAACCTGGAACGCACCGCACGAAGCTCACCTGCACGCACCGCCGCGGAGCTCGTCGCCGACGAGGCTCCGGCCATCCAATGCTCCGGCCACCGTGCCTATCAGCTTCACCGTCACGCGTAGGTGCTGTAGGACCACTCCACGCTCCTCCACGAGCACCGCACCATCGTTTTCGACTTCACCGAACTCCGGCAGCCGCTGGACTTATCGCCGGCGTCATCTCCGGCGACCCCGAGGCCAGCCACCACCTCCATTCGATGCGGTTTGCCTCCAGCTAACCGTAGGTGTGCTCCGCCGTCGATTTGGCAGCCGGAGCACGAAACCCGCACCCCACCGCCGTGTTTGGCCTCGCCGGCGGCTAAACGCCGGCAAGTTGGACCTGTTTGACCACGGGTTTGACCCCCCTTGGTCACTGACATGTGGGCCCTGCCTGCAAGTCAAACCTAGTTTAGGTGTTAATTTAATTCTAATTAGTTAATTAGTTAACTGTGACACTGACCAGTGGGTCCCACTGGTCAGGTTTGACCTGGGTCACCCTGTTGATTGACTGACGTCAGCATGATGTCATGCTGACGCAGTAAAGGATTTTCTGGGATTTTTAGATTTAAAAATAATTCAGGAAATTCCAGAAAATGCCTAAACTTCAAAAAATCATATAAATTCAACAGTAGCTCAGATGGAAAAGATTTATATATGAAAAATGATCAGAAAAATCCAATCTTTCCAATGGCATTGGTTTCATGCATGTTTGAGCAAGTTAACCTTGATGTATACTTTAAAACATGATAATGCACTTATTTAATTAATAGCTAAAGTGCCAATTTGAATCTTTGATTCAAATAGGCTCAAACCCTTCTGGTTTTAGTTGCATTAGCCAAATCACATGCATCTTGCCATGTCATGAGAATGCATCATATTGTTGCATTTGTTTGTTTAATGATTGTATCGCCGGTATTCTCTGTGTTAGGTCCTGCTCCCGAGGAAACTGCTGCGTATCCAGTTGAAGAGCAGTACCGACAACCACTTTGTCAGGCAAGCAATCATTGATCATTCCGATACCAACCCATCTTCCCGCTCCTGCTCTCTTTTACTGCATTAAGGCAACAGCGTGTGAACTGCTACTTGCTGCGGTAGTTGAACCCTATTCCTTTGCATGACCTGTCGTTGCCACAGTAAATAGTTGAAACCCACTAGCATATGTAGGAGTTGATTGAGCCATGTGATGTGTGATCCACCATGCTATTTGTTTATGTTGCCTGCTATGCTTAGGGTTGTGTCAGGTCTGGTTCATCTGGGTGATGGATCAGAGTGAAATGATCATACCGATAAAGAGAAGGAAATGTGGAATACGCTTGGTAAAGGTATCGATGAAAGGCCATGTAGGAGTACATGATGGGTTGTTTCATTGGAATCGTCCATAGGACCCGAGATCTGTGTGTGTGATTCAAGTTACAGTTACTACCACACATTGGGCCCTGAAATATGACCCCGCTCGACTTATCGACTGCCATGTTCTCTGTCCAGGAGTTGCAATTAGTTTCTGGTGTTTATAGTTTACTGGAGGTCGTACACAGCGCTGACCCTCGGGGTGGGCTGTGATGCGACAGGTACGTGGCACGGTGTACCGGTTGCCCGTTTGGTGACTCGGGAACCCTGTACACATCGTTTGGGGCCGTGAGCGACACCCCGGCCGGATCTCCCCATGGATGGAACCCAAATAGGCGATAAACCTGGACGAGAGACTTGAGTGGTTGGTTAGGTCGTGGTCTACACCCACGTCGGCTTTCGCTTGAAGTCTGTCGAGCACATGTCGTGTGCAGACGCTAAGTGGTGAAAACATGTGTGAAGAAGTACACCCCTGCAGGGTTATCAATCTATTCGAATAGCCGTTGTTCGCGGTACGGACTACTTGGTTACTCTTACAGTTCATAGACAAGTGTGAGTACCCGGGATGGCCCTTCCGTAGGATGACGGAAGAGGATCCTCGGTAGTGTATTGATGTGGTGAGTAGAGGACTCGTGTTCGTAATAACATCTTGCAATCTGTTGAGAGTTGTAGTATAGGTTAGCCAAGAGTCAAAGCTGGCTTTCTGCTATGAACTCCACTACCCCCTTTGATAATGTTGCATGTATGATAGGTTCTGTGGTAAGACTTGCTGAGTACCTTTGTACTCATGTTTGCTTAATAACTGTTGCAGAGGAGAACCCTGCCCCTGCTGATGGGTTCTACATAGACGTTGACGTCGATGAGTAGCTTGACACCCAGACGGAGATCTGGAGCTTGTGAAGGGCCTTGTAGATAGTCAGGCTACACCAGGCATGTTTTATTTTCTAAGTTGTCTGTACTCAGACATGTAGCTTCCGCTTGTGCTTGTATGACTGTATGACTTGAGTGTTGGGTCATGTGACCCCTATCTGTATGGATATGATATGTATGGCTCTTGGAGCCTCTAAATAAAGTACTTTGAGTCATAGAGTTCTGTTGTGATGCAATGTTGTATTTGCACATATTGAGCATATTGCGTGTATGATTGAAATGCTTGGTATGTGTGGGATCCGACACCTAGTTGTTTTCCCTTGGTAGCCTATCTTACAGGGAAATGCCTCCTAGTGTCTCCAATGAGCCTTGGTAGCTTGCTACTGCTCGGAACACGTAGGTTGGCCGGCATGTGTCCTTCTTCGTTCCTGTGTCTGCCCCTTAGGGGAAATGTCACGCGTTGTTCCTTTAAGTCCATGTAGCTTGCTACGACTTGGGTTCATACGTTGATGACCGACACGTTCGTTGCTGGGTCATGGATGCCTGTCTCTGTAATTTAGTGCCACTTTTGGTTTATAACTAGCCATGTCGGCCCGGGTTCTCTGTCATATGGATGCTAGCGACACTGTCATATACGTGTGCCAAAATGCGCAAATGGTCCCGGGCCAGGTAAGGTGGCACCCGTGGGGTTACCGTGCGTGAGGCCGCAAAGTGATATGACGTGTTACAGCTAGATCGGTGTGACTTAGGATCGGGGTCCTGACAGGCAGGCAGCTGCGTACCGGCACGCGCGAGCGCCGTGCTCGGTCCTGCCTCTGCCAGTAGGCAGAGGTTGAAGACAGGTATGCCCCTGGTGGGCTGGGCTGCTTCTGCAGGGTAAGGCCCAGGTAGCTCCTTCTCTCTCCCTGCTTTTCTAAAACTTTTATGTTTCCTTTTCTATTTTGTTTTCTGTGTTTTGATTTAGTTTAGGCACTAAACCATTTTTATAGATGCTGAAAATTATTGTGGATGTTAACTGAGTTATTCCAGAGACCCACAATAATTTTCAAAACATTTGGAGCTATAAAATTATTTATAGATTTTATTTGCTCCAATTCAAATACAATAAACATTAATTCAAAAATCCAGAATGGCCTAAAAATAGTTGCACCATTTTTGGCAGAGGTTTTCACCTTTATCAAAAATCATGAACATTTTCAAAGGCATTTTGGGTTCATTGAAAAATATTTTAATTTGAACCTAGTTGGATTCATCTGGTGCTAGGGTTTAGTCATCCCCATTTCAACTTTCTGGGAAACTTAAACATGATGCAACAAACAAGTGCTATCCTAATGCAAGGTGAAGCTGGGGATGTGACAGTATCCCCCAACTCACCCCTTGGACTACAAATAGACTTCCTTCTCCTCCTTTCTAGGGTTAGCGTTGTGATAGCTCATTTAGACTAGAGCTTTGCTCATTCCCCTAGTGGTTCTACTCCTTCGAGAGACCGCGACCCCTCTACGGAGAAGATACACAACGGATTCAAGACCTCCTCATGGAGAAGACCATCAAGACCTCCTCACGGAGAAGACTACCTTTTGTATCGTCCTTTATTATGTTTGGATCATTTTGATACTCGTGTTTGTGCATTGATCTAGCATATGTGTGATTGTTCTCGTCCTTCTTGTGTGTTTCATCCCGTGATTCCTCCTCGCGTTCTTCGTGTTCTTCGTGGGATCCTCTCCATTTTGTGAAAGATCGCCCCCTAGGGTTCCACCCTACATCACTACACGTTAACTCCGCTAGAGTTGCTGACGTTGAGAGGTAGTTGGATTTTGTCCGACGAGCGGGCCAGTCATGGAGTTTGATCATGTAGTGTATATTCTAAATATAGGAGTACTTAGTTATTCGATCCCCTAATTTCTCAGCTGCCCACCGTCCTATATATAGGTCTGGGTTGGTGTCAGCGGAGATTGTCTTGCATACCTCCAGCCGGATGCCACCATCATTTTGCACAACATCCACAGTAGTGCGGCCGTCCCCGTAGACCCCTTCTCCGCCATTGGGATCGGCCTCCCGGACTGCCTGGGCTTGAATACGTATGGTGATGCATGCATAAGATTGAAGAAGATAGCAATTGTGGACCCCCCCCCCGACAAAGCGATGTGGTTATGATGATTATTATCTCATCCCAGTGTTCGACATAAGGATTGCCATCAATACAAATGGCCGTAACGGCAGAGGCTGGCACATGTTGCCCGCGGCAGATTTGTACCCCTACACATTCGAAGACGCCGTGTGCCATGTAGGCCACATCTTCACGATGACAGGCCAAGGACTTGTTTCATCTGGTTGCCATCCTACGGTACAGGAGATTACAAACGGAATGCACAAACCATCATTTGCATCCTGAATGGTACTCCATTATTTTGCAGGGACCAGTCATCCCCCGATCAAGATAAGATCGCCAATCATGGATGTGCATTTGCATCCGTGATTTGGTCTAACCTGGAACCTTGTAGCTGACTATGGCACATTGGGATAAACTATATTAGTAGTCGTTACCCATGGTACCACTGATGTGCAACATGGTCACACGATCTACCATGATCGGACCGTCACCATCTACCCAGGTATTCCATTTTCTCATTGATGTGTGTTAGAGTAGCAGTACTAGTTAGTTCTTCTCTTCTCTTGACTGGGACATGTTTATTGGTACTAGTACTAAAATTTGGTATTATTATTTTTTAACCCTCTCACGTTCTCTTTCATTGTAGTCGCAGAACCAGTAGTAATGATTTGTTACTAGTACTAGTACTTTTTACCTTGGAGGACACATATAGCTAGCTAGGCCCTTGAAGACTTTAACCCACTAGCTCCCACCATTTTTGTTTTCCCATGTCTTACTATCTCATCCATGTAGCCACGAGTGGCCATAATAATAAGCCGGTTATTTTACTTCATCTATCCTGGAGTAGTACTACTTGCTACACAATATTACTGACCGCCATATTTGAGCATAACATTATCATGCATGTACCTTGACCATGTACATCACCATGTGTCCAGATCTGAGATGCCGCATGTACCAGTTGAACGACGCCGAGTTCGACCCCTGTGATGATATGTGGGTGCTGAGGAACACTCTTGGAGAGTACTCACTTTTCATTGGGGACAACTACCCCCATTGTTAAGCACATGCCACCTTCCGTGCACGACACCGAAGGCCTGCTGTTCATGAAGCATGGTTGTGTCTTCAGTGCACACCGCCGGATGATCAACTTGCTGTGACAGGTTATCCCTGATTTATGCCACTTCAGCTTGGATGAGTCTCCATCGTGTATAACCGGACTATAAAGTTAAGATAATTATTCCCATTGCCACTGCTATGGATTGTTCCATCTATGAAGAACACCTGGGACTGGAACCTAGAGGAGCACATGGAGCCCATGTATAACGTGTAAGTGGAGTATGGTAAATTGTGAATGGTAGCGCTGTAAATATATGTAGAGTAGTCGTGCACAAATTTATCACATGAAGTGGAGACGAACTTGTGTGGCATGCTGGCATTTGTCGTTTAGAATTTATCAATTGCAAATGTGTTATGTGTACGTTCAACTTGTGTGGCTGTTACACAGGCTCCAACACTCTCTGTGAGAAAAAAAGGTGGCACAACTCTGGCTATAGGTGATGTGGCGACATCATACAGTAGCAGTCGTTAACTATAGTTGTAGTACTTGGACGACAACTCCTATATAAATCTTGTGCTTGGCTATTCCCTTCTTTGGGAGGTTCAACAGTTCGTACTCCTACGAACCTTGCACCTGCACTTGGCTCTTCGCCTCTTCGGAAGGTCCAACAATGATGATACCACATTACAATATGCTTCTGGAAATCTGACACCGAATGAACTGCACGTCCACCGCAAGGGTGAGGGAGAGGGAGAGGGCGCTGTAGTCAAAACCCTCTCCTCTTCCTGGGAGCCACTGCACGTGTGGGTGAGGGAGAGGGCGTAGGCATACGTAGAAAGAAAGCTTCTGCTGTTCCTATGATCCACTGCGCGTGAGCGAGGAAGAGCGCATAGCAAGCAAGCTTCTCCTCGTTCAGCGAGTTGACGGGACACATCAAAGTAGTAGTCCATACGAGCATGGTTAATAATATAGCCAACAGCTGGCTATATAAACATGACATGTCATCAAGAGTTAGCATTATTAATTACTCATACAATAGAGTTGGCTATAAGGGTAGACCTTTTTTTAACTTTCTCGCTAAGCTCGTGTAGAGGTTGGCTCTTGCATGTTATCCCACTCCATTAGTTTTTTCTTGTCTCTCTCTTTCACGTAGGCAAAAGTGCCATATAAGCGGGCTTATAGACACTATTGTACTTGCTCTACTGTGTCCTTTCCGGTTAATATGGCTTAATTTGGAACGAGATAGATACACTTTACGCAAGCGCAACCGGAGTCCAACCCTTGCACGCGAACCACCCTAGCTGTGTATGTGAGTGCATGCACGTGTACTCCTTCGGCCCGTGAAAAAATGTACATCTACACTTCCAATGCACCAGCCTTTAATCTAATCGGTATTGATTGACTAAGGTTGCCCATAGTGGGAGTACCATAAGTAGTATTATGCATGCCAACTAAGCAATTCTGATGAGATGGCATAGAATTAAGTGAAGAAAGAGATGCTTGAGTATCATATCATGATACCATATCATATTATATGATGTGCTACTTTGTGTCATTCATGGAAATAAATGTAGTCATCTATGATACCAATATATCATACTATGCATCATGAATATAGTATCATACACTAGTATCATATGCATGACACTAGTGTATGATACTACCCATTACAACCAGCCTAATGCAGCAACTTGTTGTTGGGGTAGACAAACATGGGTGTATGTTTTCCCCTGATTCGTGCCCGGACAACAAGCCAACGGGCCCAAGGACAAGTTTGCAACTCCAAGATCAGATCAAAGCACGAAGAGGTCAGCTCTTTGAGGAATCATAGAGTTGGCCGAGGAGATCAGGACAACCAAGACAAATCGAAGAAGCAAGGTATCGCCAACGGAAAAGGCCTCCCTTGCCGGGTAGGCGAGCTCGGAAAGGTTAGGATCGCTCGGAAGCAAGCCTCCGAGATCACCCCGGCAGACCTATCGGGGCTCGCAGAGGCAAACCACCACCTCACAATGACGCCCGTCATTAATCAGTGCGGTGTCAAGCTCCTAAGTGGCTTAGTGGTAGCCTCCTGCCACATGCCAGCCACTTCCTATAGAACGAACCAGCAAATGACACCCGTCCTAAGATGTGTCAAGCAAGTAGGCGCAAAGCTGGCAAAATAGCCCAGCAAGGCCTGCCGAGCGAGCCATGATGTGACACTAAGTGGCACATTTAATGCGCTCTGTTAGCCTGCAAACTTAGGTATGATAGCACGGTTTGCTATCTAATCAGCATAGAAAGACTGATTTGCCATTGTGGTGACCCCTTAACCTATAAAAGGAGGCCCGTGGTGACCGTTGAAGGGATTCAGCCATTCGAAGTCACACACTCATACGCGCGCGACCGCTCTCGCCCCGAGGCAACCTTGCTGGGCAAGAGCGTTGTGCTCTTTTCCACAATTCCACCATCAATCCACCAAAGCAGGAGTAGGGTTTTACAGCTCACGGCGGCCCGATCCTGGGTAAAAACTACCTGTGTGATCTCTGCCGTGCTGCGCTACGCTACTCCGCTCTTTGTGCAATGTGCCCATCCTCCCACCGAACCAAAAGGGACTCCTGTCCCATAGGTGGTCGTGGTTTTCCTGTGACATCTTTGGCGCACCAGGTAGGGGGATCACTTGCGCAAACCCGAGAGCGTAAGAAGTGTGTCGTAATTGCCGAAGGCGTCGCCCTCACGATGCCCAAAGGGATGGCCGAGGCGGGGCGGAGAAGCAACATTGTTTCCGCGCTGATCTCACACACTCTCTTCCATCTCCGCAATCCATGGTTGCCTGTAACTACGGAGGCTAGCGGCAAGGGCAATGATCGCACCCCGAGCATACCAAGCGATGGAACAGCCCTGCGAATCCCGCCTGGGGGAAGGGACCAATGTGCTAAGGTACCAAGTTTTCTCCTTTTACCCCTCTCACTCCTTGACAATCTTGCTACTCTGGGTTTAAGCATCGTCAACGTCAACAAAGCCCGCGCGATGCTCAGTTCAGCATTTACCCTGCTTAGGGAAATCCCGAGTAAATCGCCAGCGCAAATCCGTTGATCGACACGCCGACAAGTATGTACCGACAAGGCCGCCCGCATGTGCGTGGCTCTCTGTGCCCTCTACCATCTGTTTGGTCAAGATGTGCAGGGAGTGGTGGAGGGAAAATCCAGCCATACCTAACATCGCGCCTTGCCACCCCGAGATGCATACGCTTCTAGCTGACCCGTGCCGGGGGCTAGGAGCTGACGCACAAGCAACACAGTCCTTCCCTGAGCGTGCGAACCATGCGAGCGGTCGCTGCCGGAGGAGGAATATGTGAAGACACGGATAAGAGCTAAATTCGCGCTACTTTTCGCATTATTATGAATCTTGGAATCTACACCTTTGGTTGTCCCTCGAGTATATGAGTGTTCGTATGGAGGAATCTTGTACGTAATGGTACCTCTGTTGGGTTCTTGTTTGCACCCTCGTTCCGGTCAGAGCCCCGCTCGCGGAACGGGAAGCTGCGTTAGAAACTACTGAGGAAAAGCCTGTCGGGACGCATCTACGCCAAAATAACTGTTAAGGGCCAGCCCCTTATGACCGTTGCGGCAATATGATACCGACAGGCAACCTAAAAGTACACCAAGGCCGATCATACGAACACTACATAGATAAAACTCAGAAGGGATAAACACACAATTTAGATTAAGCAAAAAATTCATGCTCCGCATGAGGCATAACAAGAGCGATACTTAAACGCTCGACATACGTCATTGTTTTGGTTACAAGCTAACACGGTGGCAAGAATGATTCAGTGTCGGGCCTGGCGGCTTCGTGAAGTGGCAGGGATGTCAAGGACCTTGTTAGCAAGAGGGGTGCACTTCTCCTCAGCGGTGAAGACGTTTGAGTCCGGCGACGGTTTCCTGAAGCCATCATGAAGGTCGAGAACTGGGTGGCGGCAGGCTAGATTGCGCAGGACCATGAAGAGGGCGTTGCGGGCAAGCCTCCAGGACTCAGTTGCGAAGCGGCCGACCCTCCCCTCTTCGTGCACCTTCAGCTTGTCGACCGGGTCGTCGAAGAAGATCCTCAGCTTGACGTTGGGAGCCTCCTACTTGCTAGACGAGAATACTGGCCCCTCCATACCCATGTCTGCGGCCTGGGCGCCGAGACGCTCATCAGTATCAATCAAGCTCTTTGTCCAGAGGTCAACCTACTCAGAACGATTTGCTAGCGTATCCTCAGCATCCTTCTACAGGCATTGGGCAGTGTCCAGATCTTTTGCCAACTGCTGCACGTGGACCTCGTTGGTGTCGGGACCCCGATCCTAAGTCACACAGGTCTAGCCTGTAACACATCATATCACTTTGCGGCCTCACGCACGGTATCCCCACGGGTGCCACCTTACCTGGCCCGGGACCATTTGCGCATTTTGGCACATGTATATGATAGTGTCGCTAGCATCCATATGACAGAGAACCCGGGCCGACATGACCAGTTATAAACCAAAAGTGGCACTAAATTACAGAGACAGGCATACATGAATCAGCAACGAACGTGTCGATCATCAACGTATGAACCCAAGTCGTAGCAAGCTACAAGGACTTAAAGGAACAACGCATGACATTTCCCCTAAGGGACAGACACAGGAACGAAGAAGGACACATGCCGGCCAGCCTAAGTGTTCCGGAGCAGTAGCAAGCTACCAAGGCTCAGTGGAATCACTAGGAGACATTTCCCTGTAAGATAGGCCACCAAGGGTAAACAACTAGTGTCGGATCCCACACATAGCAATACACATTACACGTACGCATAACATGCAAGTATGTGTTGTACAACATGGCATCACACCATAACTTAACAACTCATATAGATAAAGGCCCAGAAGAGCCATCATAGCATTTATTACAAACAGAGGTCACATGACCCAACATACAGAGCATACAGGCAACGGAAGCATAACATGTCTGAGTACAGACAACTACAAATGAAAAAGGCTGAGAAGCCAGACTATCTACAAGACCCTCCCAAGGGTACAAGATCGTAGCTGAGGTAACAAGCTAAACATCGAAGTCCACGCGGAACCACTAGTGAGGCAGAAGTTTCTCTGCAAAAACATAAATTAAGCAAACATGAGTACAAAGGTACTCAGCAAGACTTACATCAGAACTAGCTACATATGCATCAGTATCAACAAAGGGGTGGTGGAGTTTGACTGCAGCAAGTCAGCTTTGACTCGGTGGCTATCCTGAACTATGACTGCAAGTGACTCTTTGAGGTGGCGCACACGAGTCCACATATTCACCAATCAAATACACCATTATGGATCCATTCCCGTCTACCTACGAGAAGGCCATCCATAGCACTCACACTTGTCTTGAGTATTTTAGAGTATCCACTTTCACTTGTCTATGTACCACGTAAGCATCCAAGAAGTCCATAACCGTGGACCCGGCTATTCGAATAGATCATGTTAACCCTGCAGGGGTGTACTTCTTCACACACGCTCTCGCCACTTACCGCCACATACACGTCGTGTATCTCGGCAACCTTCAAGCGGAAGCCTAGCGAGGGTGTCGGCCACGACCTGACTAACCACACAAGACTCTAGTCCAGGTTTATCGCCTATTCGGGTTCCATCCGTAAGGAGATCCGGCCGGGGTGTCGCTCACGGCCCCAAACTATGTGTACAGGGTTCCCAAGCCCACCAACCGGGTGCCACTTGGTACACCGGGCCACTGCACCTAGTCTATCCCAAGCCCACCTGTACCGGGTGCCACTTGGTAGACTACTAGCACTACCTACAAACACCAGAAACTAGTTGCAACTCCTAGACAGAGATCGAGTTGATTAATAAGTTGAGAGGGGCACTTAAGCATTCCAATGCGCGGTAGTAGCTAGTCATTGGACAACTTACACAGAACTCAGTTCTTAAGGACGGTTCCAGTGAGACAACCCACCATGTACTCCTACATGGCCTCTCACCGCTACCTTTACCAAAACGTGTTCACACACTTAGCTCTCAACAATAGGACATGTTCATAACTTTCCAATTCATCCCCGATGAATCAGACCTGACACAACTCTAAGCAATAGCAGGCATAACCAGAAAGCATGAATGAGTAGGCACAACAGGGCTCAAACAACTCCTACTCATGCTAGTGGGTTTCAACCATTTACTGTGGCAATGACAGGTCATGCAGAGGAAAGGGGTTCAGCTACCGCATCAAAAAGCAGTTCAATCGTTGTTGTCCTAATGCAGTAAAGGAGAGCAGGAGAGAGAGTGGGATTTTATCGGAATGCTCAATGGGGGTTTGCTTGCCTGGCACTTCTGAAGATAGTAAAACTCTTCATCGGTGTCATCGAACTCATCGTCGGAGCTACGTCCACTGAGAGGGAACAAAACCGGCAAACAGAGAAAGAACACAATCCATGCAATGCGACAATATGATGCATGATCAAGACATGGCAATATGTTGTTGATTGAGCTAATGCAACTAGCAACCATATTAGATGAAGTTGGTTTGAACCAAAGGTTCAAATTCAAACTCCATATGTGGTTATTTAAATGTCATTTAATTGATTTGACCTGAACAGCAGGTTTAACTTGTTCAAACATGCATGAAAATGCCATAAACAGATTCCTTGAATTTTTTTTGATCATTTTTCATATATAAATTATTTTCATCTGAGCTACGGTTGATTTTATATGATTTTTTAGAAGTTTAAAGCATTTTCTGAAATAAATAAATCATTTCTGATTTATTTAAAATCTCAAAAAACATTTACTGCATCAGCATGACCTCATGCTGACGTCAGCAGGTCAACAGGGGCTGGTCCAGGTCAAACATGACATGTGGGCCCGGCATGTCAGTGTCACAACTAATTAACAGAGTTAATTAGTGCTAAGCTAAGAACTAACTAACTATCAGTGGGGCCTGGGCCCACTAGTCAGTCGCACAGTATCTAACAGTATATAATTAGACCTAGCTAAACTAATTAACAAGCACCGGGGCCCACTGTCAATGACTCTAGGTGGGGGTTAGTTAGGCACTAATGACGGTGCCACGTCACCAGCCGCCGGAGTTGGACGCCGGCGACCTCACAGTGCGGCGGCAACTCGTCGGAATCGCGCTGTGGGCATCTATAGGACGTGCCGAGGGCACCAGGGCGTAGCCCTTGCTCGGACGCATCGATTTGTGCACGCAGCAGTGCCTCCGGTGACTCAAATCGACGGCAGCGACCGGAGTTCGGTTAGATTGGGCTCGGCGTTAGAGTTCTCAAGAGAAGGAGGTGCTGGGAGATTCGTGCTCCTGGGGAGGTACCGAACACGTTGACGTGCTCAGGCGCGTGCTATGGCATCAGTGGCCACGGTGGCGCCATGGCCGGCGGCAACACGCTCACGACCACGACGGCTAGGTGGGTTAGAGGATGAAAACGATTGCGGCGCTAGCTAGGAAAGGTTCGTGTGCTCACAGGGAGGTGGAGTAGTTGGTCAGCAAGCTCGGGGGTGTCCGGGAGCCAACGAATCGACGACGGGGAGGTCCGGTGACCGGTGGTGGGGAAGATGGCGATGGCGTTACTGCGGTGCCTCTAGGCTCGCCTGCTTCGTCGTGGAGTAGCCCTGTGTCGTTGCAGTGCTTTGGACACAGTCGGAGTGGCGAGGGGGTGGCGGTGGCTACGCGTGCGATGACGGCGCTGACGGCAGTGCTCAGGTGAGCTGCGGAAAGATGAAAGGGAGGGGGAAGAGCGACCAGAGGGAGAGAGGAGAGGTGCATGGGGTCGAGGCCGTCGCATGGCACTCGTCCAGGACGTCGGGGAGGGAAACAGACAGGGAGGAGGTGGAGGCCGTGGGCGCGCGCCGTGCCCAGCTTCTCCTCTGCCTACTGGCAAGAGGTGGAAGACGAGGCTGCCCCTGGTGGGCTGGGCCAAACAGGAGCTGGGCCGCCTCTGCAGCTGGTAAGCGCCAGGTAAGTTACTCTCTCTCTGCTTTTCTCATTTTTGTTTCTGTTTATATTTTTGCTTTTGTTTTGAATTTGGTTTTCTAACCAAATTATTTTTGCAGCTTCTGGAAACTTTTGTGGATGTAAAATGATTAATTCTAGAGCTCCACAAGAAGTCTCAGAATTATTGGGGCAATAAAAATATTTATAAGATTTATTTGCTCCAACTCGAATACATTAGTGAATTAAATCAAAGCCCAAACAATTCCCCAAAAATGTTCAATATTTTTGGTTTGGACCAAAACCCTTGCCAAAATTATCAAACATTAATGAAGCCAATTTTTGGGTTTATTGAAAATATTTTTAGGTTAAACCTAATTGCCTTGATTTGGTGCTAGGATTTAGTCATCCCCATTTCAGGTTTCCTTTGAAAATAAATATGATGACATGAAGATCAAACAAAGACAACAGGGGAAGCTAGGGCTGGGACAGTTGGATTATGTCAATCTTTCCAAAGTGGCAACTCTGGTCTTAAGACCTTCAATGGTGCCGAGGGCGGCCTCGAGTTCTTGACCCTTGGAAGAGAGTTGCAATCACACATCCTCTAGAAGGCTCTCTGCTTTCCGTGCCTCCTTTTTGAAGGTCTCGACCTCCTGAGCGCTCAGGGCAAGATCTTCTATCAGTATAGCCACTTGTTGATCGAGGGCGGACTTGGCGGAAGACCCAGCGGCAAGGTGACCAGCGAGTATCTCCAAATGGGAAGTGGAGTTAGCGGTGAAGGCTTCGAGGGCAGCTTTGTGCTCGTCCTTCAGTTCTTAAGTCTGTTGATGCACAAGGGCCTCCAGATCATCATCTTTGGCACAAAGAGTGGCCTCGAGCTTCTTCTCCCGGAGGGAAATCTCCTGCTCCCTGGTATCTAGAAGCTTGTGGCAGTCCTCCAGGCGCACGTTCCTAGCGATGACATCCTCCTTAGCCATCAAGATCGTCTCCTGCTACCTCAAGAAAGCATGGAACTGCTTGCCATGCCAGTCGCACAGCTCCGCTCCCTTATCCTTCATCTTTTGGTCCACCATGCTGGTGGACTGGCGCTGCTCTTTGAGCTCCTACCACTTCCGGCTATGCCGCTCCTGCATCTCTTTGAGGCCTGTTGCCACAGATTCCATGAAAGATAGGTCCATGTCGATGACGACAGAGTCATCCGCCTCTTCAACTCTCTACTGCAACGACATCAGTATGTGTTGGATGTCTTCATCAAACTCCATGCTTATCACCATTGATGAGCAGGGGGCTCCAAGTCCGGGATGCGCCAGCACCAGCGCCAAGTTATTCGAGGATAGTGGCGAGGCTCCCGCTGAGGCACCAAACAAGGGAAAGGGGCCCATGGTTTGGAGGGGTATCTTCTCCTCGACCACGACTCCTGACCTAGGCACACTGCCGAGGATTTCCTCGGGCTCCTTCAGAGGACCCAGGGCGCTCCCAATAGCTTGCTCCTGCCCCTCGGCGGCGGCAATCTTGGTGGCCTCCTCACTGACATCCTTCCCTATGTCAGCCACCACCTCCAACAGGTCTGGCTCTTCACTTGAAGGGGCTATAAGCAGATTTAGCATTCAATGGCAAGGATACAGAGTCAGAGACATGAAGCAAACCGATCAGAAAAAGCCTGGGGAGAAAAGCTGATGAGTTACCCGGAGAGGGCTGCCGGGTAGAGGGTTCGGTTTCCCCGGCAACATTAGCTGCCGGGCCGGAATTGCCGTTTCCTCCCTCGGAAACCATGGTGTCGCCCCGAGAGGGCTCTTTCGTGGGGGCCCTTGGCGGGGATCCATCAGCTCCAATGGTCGGCAGGATGTGCCCCTCTTCAGGGGCTCATCTTGAATAGTCCCCTCTCCCCATGTGGCCTCACAAGAGGGAGCTCTTCACCGCCATCACCGGCAGGCGGGATCTCTTCCACGCTTGCAGGTCGGGGGCTGAGATGGGGGCTTGTCGTCGAGGCACTCGTGTTGCTCCCTGTCGGGCGCGTCTCCTCCACCCTTGTCGATGGCTCCGAGCACATGAGTCGTTTGGACCGGTGGATGAGAGTCTCCTCTTCCTCCTCCCTGATGGAAAGCAGTAAGCCAGATCAGTTAGTGAACAAAAGCAAGGATACTGAAGAAGACGCAAGGAACGAAGAGAAGGAGAAAGTAGTTTCCCTTACTCTTCTTCAATGAGCATGGAGTTTAGTTCAAACTCCATGGGCGGCGTGGGGCCCTGCTCCTCTTACTAGGCGGGGGAACGGAGCTTCTCGGCAGCTTCGAGTCTTGCCGGGGCAC
>LR738711.1:455044758-455110013 GCA_902687465.1 Secale cereale | reverse complement strand
GGGGGGGCTTTGATGAAGATGAGCTCTACGAAGAGATCGAGATCGACTAGGCACCAGACTCGTCCCCCAAGTTTACCAATTGCTTGGCGGGGGAGCTCCTGCCCCGGAAAGCCGTGGAGAATGCCGGCGCGCAGCTTTGGGAATGCTGACCTTAGTGGCGGCCTCCTTCGTCCTCCTCGCGGCCGGCGCCGGGTCAGTGGCTGCCACTCCTCAATTGGCTACCTGGTTATGGGGACGTGGGTCCAAGATCGGCTCAGGGTCTTGGGGGCCTTCTGTGAGCCATGCCTCCTTAGGTACCTCCGCTTCCCCAGCCCCATCTTCCTCCAAAGACTGTTGCCACAGTGTACAGAGCCTCGATCCCGGAAAGCCCGTCCCTGGCAGGCTCACTCCCGGTAGGCTCTTCCCAGGCAACCTCTTTCGGGACTTGCGTCCCACCCTTGCCGTGGGACGAACCCTTGCCTCCAGCCTTTCCCCTTCCCTTTGTTGCCTTCGCATCCTTCACCACTGCCATGGCTCGGGCCGCCTTGTCTTCCTCGAGCCGCTTCTTCATGTATGCCACCTCCACCTCGATGGTGCGCTTGTACACCCTAGTTTCCACCTTAATGACCCTTTCTACTAAGGTGGAAGACCATGCGAGCTCTTCATCAATCGTAGGCAACTTCCAGTCGCCCGAGATGCCACAACATTACACAGTGGCATCCATTGCAAAATCTGACTCCTGGCACAATTGATGTTGAGCGGGATAATGTTTGCCGAAAATGGAAATAGGCCAAAACGGCCAAACAACTGATCAGACAACTAGGCATGGCCATAAATTGTTAAGTTGTTGGCCAGACCTGGGAGCAATCTCATCGTGTCTCCAGCATTCCCATACTCCTGGGCGAATATGTCCCTCTTTTGCAAAGGAGCAATCCGGCGAAGAAGAAAATCTGCCCCCACTTGCTCAATAGTTAGCCCGACAGCCTTCAAGCGGGCGATCCTGTTTATTGCAGGGTGCAGTCTATCCTTGGTGAGACCGAATGCCCTCCATACGTTGTCGCGCTCAACGCATTCTGTCCTTGCCTATCGGAATTCACGGGCCTTCTGTCCTGAATCAAGCACCAATCTCCCCTCAACTCTTCCCATCTTCCGCACTGACTGCTGGAGATGTAATCCCAGTTCTCCCTTGGCACCACCCACAGCATCCAACTTATGTTGCCGGAGCGGCGAGTCTTGTTCTGCACCCACGGGACAAAATAGTGTCGAACAGATCAACGTCGGGGGCTACCCCACCGAAGTTCTTGCACAAATGGGTGAAGATCGCCATGCATGCCGTTGCATTTGGCGTAAAGTCCAGGAGATGGAATCCATAGACCACCATCATCGCTTTGAAGAAATCCGAGAAGGGAGGGCAGAGACCGCAGATGAAATATGCGCAAAAAAAATTGTATGAATCTGGCGGGTCCTCTCTCCGCTCCGCTAGAACCTTGGGAGTGTCGTGCCCCTGTGGGATGGCCCTCCCCCACAAGTATCGGTACCTCGCCTGCAGGATGCTACTGTCAAGATTCGACGGGAAGAAGACAACGTCTCCTCTCTGCTTCTTGTCCAGCTCCATTGCCCTCTTGCTCCCCTCATCGACTGCCTCCTTCGTGGTGGCCACCGGCTTCCCCTTGGACATGGGCTTCTTCCCCATATCCCCAAGTAGCAGTAGGGGTGCGGGAAGGAGATCGAAAGGGGACTGGCGGCGAATGTGGGAAGAAAAAGTGGGCGGTTGTTTGGCATGAGGAGGAAGATGATGCAGAGGTGAGGCAAGCGACAAATGTGCAGCTCCGTTCCGCATTTCCCCCTCTTATGGGATGCGACGGGGGAACGGTGTGGCTCTTCAGAAATATTACCATTTTTACATTAAATGCTACAGTCCCACATCCCCACAACTTGCGATAATTACGCGAAGCGGAAATTGGATGGACTGGTCATCAAGATGAACCACTGTGCACGCGGCCTCTTTTCCTGCCATGTGTCTGTGCACTGTGCACTGTTGGGTCCTAGCCCAACGTGCACAGCGGCACATACGGCTCAGGCCCGGGGGATTATGTCGGGGTAGACAAACAAGGGTGTATGTTTTCCCCTGACTCGTGCCTGGACAACAAGCCAATGGGCCCAAGGACAAGTTTGCAACTCCAAGATCAGATCAAGGCACGAAGAGGTCAGCTCTTTGAGGAATCAGAGTGCTGGTTGAGGAGATCAAGACAACCAAGAGAAATCGAAGAAGCAAGGTATCACCAAGGGAAAAAGCCTCCCTTGCCGGGTAGGCGAGATCGGCAAGGTCAGGATCACCCGGAAGCAAGCCTCCGAGATCGCCACGGCAGGCCTGCCGGGGTTCGCGGAGGCAAACCACCACCTCACAACGATGCCCGTCATCAATCAGGGTGTCAAGCTCCTAAGTGGCTCAGTGGCAGCCTCCTGCCACATGTCAGCCACTTCCTACAGAAAGAACCACCAACTGACACCTGTCCTGAGACGTGTCAAGCAAGCAGGTGCAAAGGTGGCAAAACAGTGTGGCCGGGCTTGCCAGGCGAGCCATGATGTGACACTGAGCGGCACATTTAATGCGCTCTGTCAGCCTACATAGTTAGGTATGATAGCACTGTCATCTAATCAACATACAAAGACTGATTTGCCATTTTGGTGACCCCTTAACCTATAAAAGGAGGCCCATGGCGACTGTAGAAGGGATTCGGCCATTCGAACTGACACACTCATACGCGCGTGACTGCTCTCGCCCCAAGGCAACCTTGCCGGGCAAGAGGGTCGCGCTCTTTTCCACCATTCCACCATCAATCCACCAAAGCAGGAGTAGGGTTTTATGCCTCGCGACGGCCCGAACCTGGGTAAAAGTTACCCATGTGATCTCTACCTTTCTGCGGTACGCTTTTCCGCTTGTTGTGCAACGTGCCCATCGCCTCGCTGAACCAAAAGGGACTCATGTCCCATAGGTAGCCATGGTTTTCCCGCGACACTTGTACTCTAGCTATAGGCTGCATGTTTATCCTTAATTACAGCATGCAACAACCTTCATTTAATCTTCTTCTCTCAATGGTCGCACGCACACATAAGTCTGCTACTTTTGTGTGTTAACTATGCCATGGAGATCCAGTTCCTCTTGGTCAATGTGTAAATCCCATGTTTGTGCAACAAATCCTGGTGTGTGTTGCCTTGACTGTACACAGGCACAGAAGCACGATTACAGAGACCTCGACAACGTCAACCAGAAGAAGTAGCCCTTTGAGAAATCAAGGGGCGGATCAAGAAGGCCAAGTCAAGATAAAGGAGCAAGAACTCACTAAGGAAAAACCTCCCTTGCTGGGCAGGCAAGCCCAGCGAGGGCAAGGTTCCCCAAAGACAAGTCCTAAAGCCGTCCCCGCAAGCCTACCAGGGACACGGAGAGTCGACTTACCCCACCAAGGCTCCACCGCACCACCTCGCAGCAACCCAAGTCACCAATGTGGGATTTCGGGTTCTACAAACCCTTGAGAGGTTCGAACTCTAGGGTGCACACGAAGAACACTCTCTCCCCAGCGCTCTCACCCTACGATTCCATAGCCTAGCTCGACGAACTCAAAGAACAAGGGACACATAGGATTATACTGGTTCGGGCCACCTTGTGGTGTAATACCCTACTCCAGTGTGTATGATGGATTCCCTCGTGGGGCTGAGGATGAACTAGTACAAAGGATGAACAGCCTCCGGAGGAGAGGTGTTCTTGGGCTCGGATGAGCTTGTGGTTTGTGTAAGGTGGAATGGATCTCTCTCTCTCTCTCTCTCTCTCTCTCTCTCTCTCTCTCTCTATCTATCTATCTATCTTTCACTCGACCCGCTCGACCCCCTGTCAATGGTGGTGGCTAGGTCATATTTATAGTGGCCTTGGTCCTCTTCCCAACTATCGATGGGAAGGGATCCCACAACGTCCAAATTTGAAGGGGAACAGCTAGTACAAGTTATCCTGACAAAAGTGGTCTTCGCCTGCCAAAGGCTCTCGTGATGATGCCGCACCGGGCTCCACGATGACCTCCATTATGCCGCCCTGACGGTCCTTGGTCTTGTTGCACCGATATGGAAACCTTTGCTTGATTCCTCAGGACTCTGCGCCTGCGCTAGCCCCCTTATCACTAAAGGGGAAACTGGTATGCTGCACCCGCTGGCGCCCGCCTGGCCTTGGACGTCGTGGCTCACGTCACGCGAACCTTGTGAGGTGCTCCTTGCATAGATATCTCTGCTCCTCAGGAGCCAGCCTAGGGAGACTACCCCCAGGGAAGTCTTGCTGCCGCCCGCCTCGCGAGGCTTGGCCCCTCGCGAGGGCCTTGAGTTGTGGTTGCTGAAGTTGGGCCGTACGAGGCCGCTGATGGAGCCACGCCACGGGCCACAGGCATGCAAGTCTGGGTACCCATGTTCCCAGGACACCGACAACCAATTGATGCGGTGTCAAGCCCTCAAGTGGCTAAGTGGTCGTAATTCGGTACGTGACAACCATTTCCGGAGGAAATAACCACCTGATGACACCCATCCATGGACCTATCATGCCGGCAGGCGAGAAGGTGGCGGATCGGCCCGGCAAGGCTTGCCGGGCTACGCCCCGATGTGACTCTATGCAGCGCATTTAATGCGCCTTGTCTTGTCTGCAGAGTTAGGTATGATGGGATTGTTTGCTATCTAATCAGTACACAATGACTGATTTTCTAGTGTGGTAACCCCTTGATCTATAAAAGGAGGACCATGGTGACCATAAAAAGGATTCAGACGATTGTACACTCATACGTTTTTAGTTGCTCTCGCCATCAGGCTACCTTGTCGGGCAAGAGCGTTGTGCCTCCACTACAGTCGACCTCATCAATCACCAAAGTAGGAGTAGGGTTTTATGCCTCACGGCGGCCCAAACCTGGGTAAAAACTGCCCGTGCCATCACTGCCACGCTACCCCGCGCCCTCCGCTCTTTGTGCACCGTGCTCTTTCCCCTTGCCGAACCAAAAGGGGCCGATGGCCCCATAGGTGGCCATGTTTCCCCATGACATATTTGGCGCGGCAGGTAGGGGGAAGCGCGTGCGAGAATCCAAGAGTGTACGCAGCGCGTCATCGTCATCATCATTTTGTTCATCAACGGATCCATCATCCATGGCGCCCAAGAAGAAATCCGGTGTTGCAGGTCACCCGTCCACCTCGAAAGCCTCTCCGCACACGACCGCCGAGGACGCGGGGGCTGAGGGGGCGAACAGGAATGTGGGTGCTGCGGGAGACGTGGTGGGCGCAGGCAGCGTCGTTACCACCTCTCCCGCAGCCGAAGCGGGAGCAGGAGGCGCCAGAGGAGGAGGACAGCATCAGGATAGCCCTATCGGCCATGTCCCATCGAACGCGGGTGGAGAGGTTATTCCATCTCCCCCTCCCCATTCCCCTGATGGGAGTAGTCGCAGCGGCGACGCTTGCTCTAGGGCGAACTGTCTCCCTCTGGCTGCCCCCGCCGCAGGTGCAGCCGCTCGGCATACGCCATCCCTGGGGCGAGCCGGTCAGGCCGATGCACCGGACAAAGCCATCGACCCTCAAGCACATTCGCCTCGTAACCACGACGCCTTAGCGACGGGCTCACAACAGCGAGAACACAACAGTGCAAATGCTGGCGCCGCCAGAAACCAGGCGATGTTGCGGTCTACGTCGTCACCCATGCTGAGCACTGCTTCGGAGGCCATGGCGCGGGCCCAACTCATGTTGAGATTCCCGCCAGCTACTGGTCAAATGGATGAGTGGAGAGCCACCAGCCAGAGTTTGATTGGCTTCGCCGAAGCAGGAGGATCATAGCGAGCGGGCCCATCATGATTTCCGTTGGCGGCAACAACGACCCGAGCTGCTGGCAGCACTGAGGGGGTCACACCCACGCTGCAGTCCCCTCCACGGCAACAAGCTCAGAGACCGCGTCCAGAACCGCGCGACCAAGCACTCGACGATGTAAACATGGCTTCATCTGGCCCTTGAGCATGTCAAGACCAGCGACAAGTCTTGGAGGACGGGCGGAGGGGAAACACGCATGTTACCATCAAGCAACGCAGCTGCGATAGGCACAATGGCCTCGACGTCGACGAGCCCGCACTCGGTGAGAGCGGATACCTGCCTTTCGAGGTTGGGTGTCCCGCTTTCACCCACAAGTTGGGCAGGTCTGTTGGCCATCTTCCCGCACATTGAAGCCAGAGATACCCGAGAAGTAGGATGGAAGGCTAAACCCAACAGAGTTCTTGAGCATCTACACCATCGCATATCAAGCTTCCGGGGGAGAGACGAGAAGGTGTTCGCTAATTACTTCCCTTTGGCACTCAAGCCAAATGTGATGTCTTAGCTGATGCACCTATCGAAGAACTCCATCTCGACCTAGGCTGGTCTGTGCCATGAGTTTATTGGCGCCTTCACTGGTGGCCATCAAGAACCAGGGTGGCCCAGCGACTTGCAGCTTATTCCATAGAAAGAAGGAGTGACTCTGCGGAAATACATGCAAAGGTTCAGTCGAGTGTGCAGAAACATTACAAATATCCACCCGGCAACTGTGATAGTTGCATTCTAGTACAATGTACGCAACCGCAGGCTGCTTTCCAAGATGAACTTGCGGTTGCCCAAGACTGTGAATGAGATGTACACTTTAGTGGACAAGTGTGATCACATGGAGGAAGGAAGGCTACTCCCCGGAGAAGAAAATGGCAATATCGTCGACTCAGAGGACGACGAAGACGTTGCCATCTAGAAGAAGAAGAGCAAGAAGCACCATCAGAAGCACAAGGATAAAGTGGTAATGTCTGTTGAAGGATCGGGCACGCCTTGTACCAGCAAGAAGGCAAGAACCGAGGCCCTGGGCAAGGAAGTTTTTGTGTGCACTGACTGCCGGGAAGCCGCGGCTGCCAAGAAATCTGAGAAAAGTGATGGGTCGTACTGTAAAATCCATCGGACCAAAGGCCATGATCTTCAAGAATGTCATCAAGTTGAGCAGCTTGTCAAGAAACAGAGGGCTGAGTATGAGAAGTGTGACAAGGAAAAGAATCAGGATGGCGTTGGCGGGAAGGGCCGCAGCGGTGAAGCAAACCGCCCCGGAAATAGAGGGAAACCCTCCAGGGGAATTTTGATGATGAGATTAATTGATGAGATGAGGAGGAAACCAACGAGAATGAATTCCAGAAAGCCACTAACGCTCTAGGCATTCACGATGGTGCATCTTTGCACTCCTCTCACCACCAAATTAAAAAGTGGGCGCGTGAAGTTAATGTTGTGGAGCCAATGACAGATTCTCGGAAGCCACTCAAGTGGTCCCGCACGCCCATCATCTTTGATGAAGAGGATCACCCTGACTGCACTACAGTGGTAGGGTGCTTGCCGTTGTTGGTCTCACCAACAATCCGCAACCTCAAAGTCACAAAGATGTTGGTTGACGGCGGAGCTGGTTGAATCTGATTTTTCCAAAGGTCATCAACAAACTCCAGATAGCAGACGAAGAGCTCAAGGTTACTGGCACATTCCAAGGAATCAACCCCGACAAGAGTCATCCTAAGGGAAAGATCACACTGCCGGTGAAATTTGGATGGGAGTTAAACTACCAGAATAAGAAGATCGTTTCTGATGTGGTTGACACCCCCTGCCGTACAATAGAATCCTTGGTCATCCAGCCCTGGCCAAATTCATGGCGGCATCCCACTATGCCTACAACACCCTGAAGATGCGAGGGCCGACGGGCGTTATCTCCATTCCATCCGATAAGAAAGATACAGTCATATGTGTGGACAAGATGTACTAGGAGGCAGTTGCGGCAGAGGCCACAGAGATCACTGCTCCCGCCAAGAAAAAGAAGAAAGCTAGCATGGACATCAGCAAGGAGTCCGGGAAGTGTACCTGTTCGTAGTACGTTGTGTCCATTCATGACTTGCCGGAGAGTTCCAATAGCAAGAGATCTAAGGTTGCCGCACCCGCTATGAAGAAGGTGCCGACAGGGCTGGCTGGCGCTGACGGTACCTTTACCATCGGCACCACCCTCGACGACAAATAGGAAAGCGCGCTCGTTGCCTTTCCGCGGGTGAATGTCGATGTGTTTGCATGGCCACCATCTGACATCCCCGGTGATCCCATGTAGGTAATCGAGCACCACCTTGTTGTGTGCCCACACGCCTGTCCCGTCAAGTAGAAGGTCCGGAAACAAGCATTGGAGCGACAACAGTTCATTGCCGAGGAAATGAAGAGACTTGAGGCAGCTGGTCTGGTCAGAGGTGTATTGCATTCAACATGGTTGGCAAATCCAGTGGTGGCATGCAAGGCTAATGGGAAATGGATGCTTTGCATATATTTCACTAATCTAAACAAGGCATGCCCGAAGGACCCATTCCACTTGTCGCGCATCGTCCAGATTGTGGATTCCACCTGTAGGTGTGACTTGCTCTCCTTCCTAGATGCCTACTCTGGGTATCACCGGTTCTACATCCAAGGAGGATGAAGAGAAGACCGCGTTCATAACCCCATGCGGCATGTACTGCTTTGTACGAATGCCCTTCGGGTTGAAGAGCGCTGGATCCACTTTTGCAAGAGTTGTACAGATGGGATTTTAATCACAACTGCACAGAAATGTTGAGGCTTACATGGATGATATAGTGGTCAAAACCATGCACAAATTGATTCTCATTTAGGACTTGGAAGAGACCTTTGCAAATCTGCGCAAGCTCAACCTGAAGTTAAACCCGGAGAAGTGTGTGTCTGGCATCCCTTCCAACAATTTACTTGGCTTCTTTGTGTCCCATCAAGGTATAGAGGCCAACCCCGACTAGATCAAAGCGATCGAGAAGATTCAGGCACCCAAGACAATCAAGGATGTGAGATGTCTTACTAGATGTGTTGCCGCGCTGAGCAGGTTCATTTCCAAATCTGCTAAGCGCGCCTTGACATTCTTCAAAATCTTGAAGAAGGCAGGGCCCGTTGAGTGGACCCTAGAGGCAGATGCTGCACTACAAGATTTGGAGACCTACCTTTCCTCTGTCCCCACCTTGGTCGCTCCCAAACCACAAGAGCCGTTGTTGCTATACTTAGCAACGACTGATCAAGTGGTTAGTGTAGCACTGGTGGCGCGGCAGGAGGTAGATGATGCGAAAGCCGCCATCGCAGTCCCCTCTGGAAAGGAAACTGAACCCATCCCGGCAAGGTCAAAGGCAGTGCAAGGCAAGGAAGAGCAGGGCAGTGGAGGCAGCTCCATGGTCGCGGCAAGGAAGTAAGTGGTGCAACACCCAGTGTACTTCATCAGCACCCTAATGCAGGGGGCTATATCGAGGTACTCTGGTGTGCAAAAGTTGATTTTTGGCCTCATCATGGCCTCAAGGAAACTGTGCCACTACTTCCAAGCCCACGAGATCACAGTTTCACCTGTTTCCCCTTGCAACGTATACTCCGGAACCCTGAGGCCACTGGAAGAATTGTGGAATGGGTATTGGAGTTATCCAACTTTGGGTTGGAGTTTGAGAGCACATCAACTATTTAGAGCAGAGCACTGGCTGAATTCATTGCATGATGGACACCTACCCCTAATGAAGAAGTATTGAATACAACCATTCCCAGCAAGGAAGCACCCCAAGAATGGATCATGTACTTTGACTGTGCCTTCTCCCTACAGGGTGTAGGGGCTGGCGTGCTTCTCATTGCTCCCACTCCGGAGCACCTCAAGTACGTCATCCAAATGCATTTCCCATGGGAGGAGGCCACCAATAACACAACAGAGTACAAGGGGCTCCTTGCCGGGCTCAGGATTGCCACAGAATTGGGAATCAAGAAACTAATCATTCGCGGTGATTCACAGCTCGTGGCGAGACAAGTAAACAAAGATGATCAGAGCCCGTTGATGGAAGCATACGTCAAGGAAGTGAGAAAGTTGGAGGAGCGCTTTGACAGGTTACAAACAGAGCACATACCTTATGGGAAAAATAGAATTGCTGGTCACCTGTCAAAGTGTGCTGCACAAAAACTTCCTGTGGAACCAGGGACTTTTGTTCTCCATCTGACTCAACCTCCGGATCCCCAACAACAATGGAAGGAAGAGGAGGAAACTGGACTCCGCCAAACCTCTCCCTCCAAAGTTTTCTGAAACCCCCGGCAGGGGGCTTGGCAGGAACAACTCCCCTTTGACAGGTAAGTCGTACCCTCCCGCCACACTTTCAACATTTGCGGTTGAGGAGTGCGCTTTCAAGAATGTGGAGGTGCCGCTGATCCTCGTTGTCGAGCCATATGCTACAACTTGGGCACACCACATTGTCCATTTCCTCCAAATAGGAGAACTTCCCGAAGGGGAAGAAGAAGCTGAAAGAGTAGCCCGGATGGCTAGTATGTTTCAGTTCATTGACGACAAACTGTACAGAAGAAGGCCCAACGGTGTGAAATTGAAGTGCATTTGCCGGGAAGAAGGAAAGGAACTGCTGGCGGAGATACACAAGGGTATGTGCAGATCCCACATTGGATCGAGGGATTTGGTTGGGAAGGCTTTCCGGCAAGGATTTTATTGGCCAACCGCCCTCCAAGATGCAATTGAGTCAGCACCAGATGTGAAGCCTGTCAGTTCCATTCCAAGAATATCCACCAGCCTACCCAAGCTCTTCAAATGACCCCTTTGTCATGGCCATTTTTGGTCTGGGGTCACGATATCTTGGGCCCCTTCCCCGCGCTACCCGGGGCTTTGAATTCTTGTTCTTCGCAATCGACAAGTTTACAAAGTGGCCGGAAGTGGAACCAGCGAGAAAGGTGACTGGTACATCTCCAATGTATCTATAATTTTTTATTGTTCCATGCTATTATATGATCTGTTTTGGATGTTTTATAGCATTAATATGCTATTTTATATTATTTGGGACTAACCTATTAACCTAGAGCCCAATGCCAGTTTCTGTTTTTTCCTTGTTTTTGAGTTCTACAGGAAAGGAGTAACAAACGGATTCCAAATGAGGTGAAAATTTATGGTGATTTTTTTGGACCAGAAGAAGCCCTCGAAGCACAAGAGTTGGGCCAGAAGAGTCCCGAGTCAATGGCAAGGGTGGATGGCGTTCCCACCCCCCTAGAGCGCGCCTCCTACCTTGTCGCTGACATGGACCCCCTGACATGAAACCGACGCAAAAAATCCTATAAATCCAGAAACCCCCCAAAAAGAAACCGAGATCGGGAGTTCCACCGCCGCAATCCTCTATAGCCACAAAAAACCAATCGGGAGCCCGTTCTGATACCCTCCCGTTCCATCACCGGTGGCCATCTTCATCATCCCGACGGTCTCCATGACGAGGAGGGAGTAGTTCACCCTCGGGGCTGAGGGTATGTACCAGTAGCTAAGTGTTTGATCTCCCTCTCTCTCTCTCTCTCTCTCTCTCTCTCTCTCTCTCGTGTTATGGATTTGGCACGATCTTGATGTACCGCGAGCTTTGTTACTATAGTTGAATCATATGGTGTTTCTCCCCCTATCTATCTTGTGATGAATTGAGTCTTTTCCTTTGAGGTTTTGTTGTGTCAGATTGAATCTTTGGATGTGAGAGCACTTGATGTATGCCTTGCGATAGGATATCCGTGGTGACAATGGGATGTTCTATTGATCCACTTGATGTATGTTTTAGTTATCAACTTGCGGATTCCTGTGGTGACATTGGGGTAATCTATGCATAGGGGTTGGAATGCATTTTCATATTATTTTCTCCGATAGAAATCTCTGGATGCTCTTGAAGTTCTTTGTGTTGGATTAAATACTATGAATCTGAAATTGTGTGATGCACATCGTATAATTAGCCCACGGATACTTGTGGTGACATTGGAGTATCTAGGTGACATTAGGGTTGATTGATGCGTGTCACGTGGTGTCATTCTAGTATGAACTCTAGGGCTGTTTGTGACACTGATAGGAATAACCCAATAGATTGATCAGAAAAAATAACTTTGAGGTGGTTTCGTACCCTACAAGCAATTTCAACTTATGTTCTCCGCGATAGGAACTTTGGAGTGATTCTGTGTTGCATGTTGATGGATTGTTATATGATCCAATTATGTTATCATTGCTGAGAGATCTTGCACTAGTGAAAGTACGAACCCTAGGACTTGTTTCCAAGCATTGCAATACGGTTTGTGCTCACCTCATTAGTTACCTTGCTGTTTTTATATTTTCAGATTATAGAAACCTATATCTACCATCCATTTAACACTTGTATCACCATCCCTTCTCCGGACTAGTGCACCTATGCAATTTACCGTTGTATTGGGTGTGTTGGGGACACAAGAGACTCTTTGTTATTTGGTTGCAGGGTTGTTTGAGAGAGACCATCTTCATACTACACCTCCCATGGATTGGTAAACCTTATGTCATCCACTTGAGGGAGAATTGCTACTGCCCTACAAAACTCTGCGTTTGGAGGCCCAACACGAGTCTACAAGAAGAGGGTTGCATATTAGACATCAAACTCTTTTCGGGCGCTGTTGTCGCGGAGGTGAGTGCTTAAAGGTATATCTTTAGATCTTGCAATTGAATCTTTTAGTTTCTTGGTTTATCACTAGTTCGGTTTGTAAAAGAAAACTGCAAAAAATGGAATTGAGGTTGCCTCATATTATTCATCTCTATAATATCTGTCGTGAAAATGATGGAAAGGAAAATTTTGATCAATTGATAGAAGAAGAAGTCAATAAAATGTTTGGCACTAAATTTTTGAATGATGAGCATGTTTGCAATGTTTTTAGTATAAATTCTTTGAATATCCATGATGCTAATGATATGCAAATCCACAAGCTTGGGGATGCTATGTACAATAAACATGATATTTTTAGTCCCCCAAGTTTTGATGAGCAAATTTATTATGATGAAAGCATGCCTCCTATTTGTGATGATTATTGTGATGACATGTATGATATAAGGAATAATGACAACCATGAAACTTGTCATCATGATTTTAATGCTCAAATTGATTATGCCAATCAAGTGTCACATGATAGTTATTTTGTTGAGTTTGCTCCCACTACTATTCACGAGAATAAATTTGCTTATGTGGAGAGTAATAAAATTTCTATGCTTATGGATCATGAAAAGAATGCTTTATGTGATAGCTATATTGTAGAATTAATTCATGATGCTACTGAAAATTACTATGACACATGAATGTATGCTTGTAGGTATTCCAATAATATCAACTTTCCTCTATATGTGTTGAAAGTCTTGAAGTCATGTTTGATTTGCCTTTCTATGGTAGTTGATTCTTGCTCCCATAAATTTTTTGCTCACAAAATCCCTATGCATAGGAAGTGGGATAGACTTAAATGTGCTTGCAATGTGATTCATGATGCTCCTTTTGCATTTCAATTCTTTACTTTTATGTGAGCATCATTGAAATCTTCATGCATAGCTAAAAAAGGCATTAAAGAAAAGCGCTTGTTGGGAGACAACCTAACATTTTTACCTACTGTTTTTGTGTTTTCATATCATTAATCTACTGTGGTAATCATGTTTTATAGCTTTTGTTTCAATAAAGTGCCAAGTAAAGCCTTTGGGATAGTGTGGATGATAGTTGATTTGATTCTGTGCAAAGACAGAAAGTTTTGCGTCCAGCGCAGAAAATTCAATAAATCACTAGAATGGGATAATTAGCTGAAATATTTACACATGATTGATATACAAATTTCATACATTTTCCTAATTTTTCAGAATTTGTAGAGTTGCAGAACTATGGTGGTTGTCCAGATCATTACAGATTGTTCTGTTTTTCACAGATTCTGTTTTCAATTCATAGTTTGCTAATTTTGGTGTTTCCATAGCTTATATTAAGTGATATAAATTGTGGAAATGATAGGTACAATAAGGATTATGTGAGAACAATTATGAATCTTGTCTTCGACAGTATCCAAGTGAATGATTTGCTTTATTATACTAATGCATCTCACAAAGTTTCGTTAAGTTTTGTGTGATTGAAGTTTTCAAGTTTTTGGTGAGATATCGATATGAGGAGAATAAGGAGTGCCTAGACCCTAGGCTTGGGGATTCCCAAGGCACCCCAAGGTAATATTCAAGGAAGATCCAAGCAACTAAGCTTGCGGATGCCTCGGAAGACATCCCCTCTTTCGTCTCCAACATTATCGGTAACCACACTTGGAGTTATATTTTTATTCGTCACATGATATGAGTTTTTATTTGAGCATAATTTTCTTTTGTTTTTATTTGCTTGCTGTTATTTAGATTAGTGTTTTGCATTTCTTTCTTTCAATAAAAAAATACAAGTATAGCCTTTACCATGTTTATTTTGCAAGTATATATGTTGCTGTTTGAAAACAGAAAGTTTTCTATCACTGTCTGAATTTTTATGGGTAGTCAGAACGTGATAAAATGTTGAAATTTGTACACAGTGAACATGAGTAAGTTCTTTGTAACATGGTAAATTTTCTGAATATTTAGAGCTAGGGAAGTATGAGCACAATTCTACTCTTTACAGACTGTCATGTTTAGACAGATTGCTGTGATGTTTACATTGTTTGCATATTTATGCATGTTTAATGATTCTATTTGAGGATAGGAGTATTAAATATGCAGAGGAATTTATTATGCAATGTTAAATTATAATTTTAGTGATTTTATATAGTACGGAATGATAAGGTTTTGAGTTGATATATACTAACTTATCTCATGAGTTCTTGTTGAGTTTTGTGTGGATGAAGTTTTTGAGATTTAGGGAAACCACGACATGAGAAGAATTAAGGAAACACAAAAGTTCAAGCTTGGGGATGACCAAGGCATCCCATGTTAATATTTCAAGAAGTCTCAAGCATCTAAGCTTGGGGATGCCCCGGTAGGCATCCCACCTTTCTTCATCAACAATTATCGGTTAGTATCAGTTTAGCCTAAGTTTTTGCTTCTTCACATGATATGTGCTATCCTTGCAATGTAATTTTATTTTGTTTTGCTTGCTGTTTGAATAAAGTACTTAAGATCTAAAATTCTTAAATGAGAGAGGGCCTTCCCATAGCTAGTTAATTATTTGACTACTCATTGATCTTCACTTATATATTTTTGGAGTAGTTTGTCAGTTGCTCTAGTGCTTCACTTATATATTTTAAGAGCACGGCGGTGGTTTTATTTTATAGAAATTGATGAACTCTCATGCTTCACCTATATTATTTTGAGAGTCTCTAAACAACATGGTAATTTTCTTAGGTTATGAATTTAGTTCTAATATGATGGGCATCCAAAGAGGGTATAATAAAAACTTTCATATAGATCATTGAATCTATGAGAAGTTTGATTCCTTTAAATTGTTTTGATATATAAAGATCGCGATATTAGAGTCATGCTAGTGAGTAATTGTGGATTGGTAGAAATACTGGTGTTAAAGTTTGTGATTCCCGTAGCATGCACGTATGGTGAACCGTTATGTGATGAAGTCGGAGCATGAATTATTTATTGATTGTCATCCTTTGTGTGGAGGTCGGGATCGCCCGATGGTTAACTCCTACCAATCCTTCCCCTAGGTGCTTGCGTGTAGTACTTTGTTTTGATAACTAATAAAATTTTGCAACAAGTATGTGAGTTCTTTATGACTAATGTTGAGTCCATAGATTATATGCACTCTCACCCTTCCACCATTGCTAGCCTCTCTAGTATCGCGCAATTCTCGCTGATACTTTACACCCACCATATACCTTCCTCAATATAGCCACCATACCTACCTATTATGGAATTTCCATAGCCACTCCAAGATATATTACCATGCAACTTCCACCGTCCCGTTTATTATGACACGTACTATCATTATCATATTACTTTGCATGATCATGTAGTTGGCATAGTATTTGTGGCAAGGCCACCGTTCATATTTTTATACATGTCACTCTTGATCATTGCACATCTCGGTACACCGCTCGAGGCATTCATATAGAGTCATAATTTTGTTCTAGTATCGAGTTGCAATATCGAGTTGTCAGTAAATAAAAGTGTGATGATCATCATTATTAGAACATTGTCCCGTGTGAGATTATAAATAAAAGAGGCCAAAGAAGCACAAATAAAAAAGAGAGGCCAAAGAGCCCAAAAGAAAAAAGGAAATAAAAAATGAGAGAAAAAAGAGAGAATGGACAATGTTACTATCTTTTTCCACACTTGTGCATCAAAGTAGAACCATGGTCATCATGAAAGAAAGTCTCCTATGTTATCACTTTCATATACTTGTGAGAATTTTCATTATAGAACTTGTCTTGTATATTCCAATGATGGGCTTCCTCAAATTGCCCTAGTTCTTCGTGAGCAAGCGAGTTGGATGCACACCCACTTAGTTTCTTTTTGAGCTTTCATAAACTTATAGCTCTAGTGCATCCGTTGCATGGTAATACCTGCTCACTCACATTGATATCTATTGATGGGAATCTCCATAGCCCGTTAAATACGCCTAGTTGATGTGAGACTATCTCATTCTTTTTGTCTTCTCCACAACCACCATATTCTATTCCGTCTATAGTGCTATATCCAGGGCTCACGCTCATGTATTGCATGAAAGTTGAAAAGATTGCTTGACTAAAACCGGGGTTGTGCATGATTTAATACTTTGTGTGATGAAGATGGAGCATAGCCAGACTATATGATTTTGTAGGGATAACTTTCTATGGCCATGTTATTTTGAGAAGACATGATTGCCTTATTAGTATGCTTGAAGTATTATTGTTTTTATGTCAACATTAAACTTTTTTTTGAATCTTATGAATCTGAACATTCATGCCACAATAAAGAAGATTGCATCGATGAATATGTTAGGTAGCATTCCACATCAAACATTCTGTTTTTTTTCATTTACCTACTCGAGGATGAGCAGGAATTAAGCATGGGGATGCTTGATTGTGTCCAACGTATCTATAGTTTTTGATTGTTCCATGCTATTATATTATCTGTTTTGGATGTTTTATATGCATTAATATGCTATTTTATATTATTTTTGGGATTAACCTATTAACCTAGAGCCCACTGACAGTTTCTGTTTTTCCTTGTTTTTGAGTTTTACATAAAAGGAA
Organism: Secale cereale; assembly: GCA_902687465.1. Taxonomy (NCBI): domain Eukaryota; kingdom Viridiplantae; phylum Streptophyta; class Magnoliopsida; order Poales; family Poaceae; genus Secale; species Secale cereale. Next base: position 455,092,976 of record LR738711.1, on the reverse strand, counting down.
TACCAAACAGAGTCCAAGCGAGCTTATGGTGATTTTTTATGGACCAGAAAAAGCCCCCGAAGCACAAGAGTTGGGTCAGAAGAGTCCCGAGTCAACGACAAGGGTGGAGGGTGTGCTCACCCCCCTAGGACGCGCCCCCTACCTTGTCGCTGAATCATGGACCCCCTGACATGAAACCGACGCCAAAAAATTCTATAAATCCAGAAACCCCTAGAAAGAAACCGAGATCGATAGTTCCACTGCCGCACACCTGTGTAGCCAAGAAAAACCAATCGGGGGACCGTTCTGGAACCCTGCTGGAGGGGGAAACCATCACTGGTGGCCATCTTCATCATTCCAGCGGTCTCCATGATGAGGAGGGAGTAGTTCACCCTTGGGGCTGAGGGTATGTACCAGTAGCTATGTGTTTGATCTCTCTCTCTCTCTCTCTCTCTTGTGTTCTTGATTGGGCACGATCTTGATGTACCACGAACTTTGTTACTATAGTTAAATCATATGGTGTTTCTCCCCCTCTGTACCTTGTGATGAATTGAGTCTTTTCCTTTGAGGTTTTGTTATGTCAGATTGAAACTTTGGATGTGAGAGCACTTGATGTATGTCTTGCGATAGGATATCCGTGGTGACAATGGAATGTTCTATTGATCCACTTGATGTATGTTTTGATTATCAACTTGCGGATTCCCGTGGTGACATTGGGGTAATCTATGCATAGGGGTTGGAACACGTTTTCATATTCTTTTCTCCGATAGAAATCTCTAGATGCTCTTGAAGTTCTTTGTGTTGGATTGAATATTATGAATCAGAAATTGTCTGATGCACCTCGTATACTTAGCCCGCGGATACTTGTGGTGACATTGGAGTATCTAGGTGACATTAGGGTTGATTGATACGTGTCACGTGGTGTTATTCTAGTATGAACTCTAGGGCTATTTATGACACTTATAGGAATAGCCCAGTAGATTGATCGAAAAGAATAACTTTGAGGAGGTTTCGTACCCTACAAGCAATTTCATCTTATTTCCTTCGCGATAGGAACTTTGGAGTGATACTTTGTTACATGTTGAGGGATTGTTATATGATCCAATTATGTTATCATTGTTGAGAGAACTTGCACTAGTGAAAGTATGAACCCTAGGCCTTGTTTCCAAGCATTGCCATACCGTTGTGCTCACTTTCTTAGTTACCTTGCTGTTTTTATATTTTCAGATTAAAGAAACCTATATCTACCATCCATATTACACTTGTATCACCATGCCTTCTCCAGACTAGTGCACCTATGTAGTTTACCATTGTATTGGGTGTGTTGGCAACACAAGAGACTCTTTGTTATTTGGTTGCAGGGTTGTTTGAGAGAGACCATCTTAATCCTACGCCTCCCACAAACTGATAAACCTTAGGTCATCCACTTGAGGGAAAATTGCTACTGTCCTACAAAACTTTGTGCTTGGAGGCCCAACACGAGTCTATAATAAGAAGGTTGCATAGTAGACATCAGTGATTGCTCAGTCAGCTATTAAGTTCTTGAAAGGATTGGTGTGCCGCTTCGGAGTTCCTGCCCGTATCATCACTAACAATGGCACCCAATTCACAAGTCGTGCCTTCATGCAATACGTTCATGCCCTCGGAAGCCAGATTTCATTTGCATGAGTGGCTCACCCAAGGAGCAATGGAAAATCTCAGAGGGCGAACGCTGAAGTGCTCCAAGGCCTCAAGACAAGAACATTTGATAAGATGCAGAAGTGTGGCAGGCGATTGATCGACGAGTTGTCGGTGGTTCTCTGGTCCCTCCGTATGACACCAAATCGAGCCACCGGGTAGACTCCCTTCTCCCTAGTCTATGGGGCAGAAGAAGTTATCCCCATGGAACTCATTTACGGGTCTTCTCGAGTGCTTGCCTACAATGGAGTAGCGCAAGAACAGCACCGGCGTGATGACACTGTGCTACTCGAGAAGAATCGTCTCTGGGCTGCTACGCGTGTTGCACGCTACCAACAAGCCATGCGTCGCTATCACAGCCACATGGTTAACGCCCAGAGTTTTGAGGAAGGTGAACTTGTCCTTAGGCGCGTTCAGTTCGCCAAGGGTACAAACAAGTTCATGCCGAAGTGGGAAGGCCATTTCCGGGTAGTACGAGTCACCAGACCTGGCGAAGTCTGTCTAGAGACCGGAGATGGCATTCGATTGTGAAACTCATGGAACATTGAGCATCTCCATAAGTTCTACCCGTAAGGCGCGGTTGTCGGGCCCTGCCAGGCAGCCACCCTTTGTACAAGCTTTGCCTCAGTTGCATGTAACCCTTTGTACAAAGCCAGGCGCAGACCCTGAGCAACAGGGTTGGCACAACAGAAAAATAAATGAAGCACTGGGGGGTCCCGAAGAAGATTGCATGCATGCATAAGCATATAATGAGCATGGCATGGTCATATAGATAAGATCACATATGGCATTGTTTTCATCTGCATCAAGCTGAAAGATTCTTACCGCGGACATGATCAAGAAGAGAAGAAATGAAGACAAGACTACACAATGATCCTCGGCAAGCCAAATAGATAAGTTTTCCTTTTACCCATACATGTTCTATGAAATAAGACTTGTGTATATGGAAACCTCCTCACCTTTGAAACTTGGGTGCTCCAATCCCTTGGCTCAAACGTTGCTTCGGTCAGGATGGTCGAAGTTGCCTTTGGCGGAAAAGGGTTGGCGGGGGGCTGGTCCCTCTTTATGGTTTAATGCTCGGCGGGCCTAGTCCCGCGGCAGCAAACCGAGGGTACCAGCAGGATAGCCTGCCGGGGAGAACTTGTTTAATTAAATGTATAGAGGCATTCCACCTCTACATGGATATCCTACATGCACAATTACCCGACAAGGCTCGTATTTTTCATTAATATGCTCATAAGCAAGCACATATTTTACATAACACAAACATGGGTAAAGAAGATTACATAACTTAGGCTAAAGTTTGGCTAGCGCCTACATATTTTAACATGAAAAAAGATAAGTGCCCTGTAAACCCTTTCTTGTCCCTCTCCTCCTAGGAACTTCCATGGAAAATGAAGATGGCAGGAGGGACACCCGAGCAGAAGCCCAGCCTGACCCTGTTAGAGCCTGCCGGGCACAGCCTAACAAGATCGGGACTAGCGTGGCTACGAGGGATGAGGATGGAGGGAGCAGCTCAGTGATGCCCCGATCAGCACCCCCAAGGAAAGCAAGAAGCCCCGGCATAAGCCCCGGCGAGAATAACCGCTGGAGCTTAGCTGGAAGACTGCTGGAGGAGGGCGAAGGCACCAAGAGCAACCCCCTCCCCGGCGACCGCCTCAAAGAGGCTAGTGATGATGGTGCCGGGGAGGGAGGGGAAGAGTGGAAAGATGAGGCAGCGGGCCACCAATAGAAGACGAAGGCATCGGTGCCATCGTACTCTGACCTGATGCCTTGCCGCCCATCTTCTCCATCTTCCCTTGTTTTCTTCCTGTCACCGCTACCCCGGGGGAACACGTCGGAAGCTGAGCGCCCACTATGGCCTACGAGTGGCGTGCACTCAGGAGCTGCGCAAGGTGACGGGCATGGAGAACGCCAGACCTTTGGTCTGTCACCTTCCCCGGAGAGGCCGCGGATGACTGCGACGACCAAGGCATGCGCGGAGCACTGCCACCCACCTTGGCGGGAAGGAGGGCGCCACCATCTTCAGCGTCGGCCCCAACCCCGATAGAAGGAGCGGTGCTGGGGCCATCCATAACCCCGAGCACTACACCCAGGATGGTGCCGGAAACCATATAAGCCTCGTCTTCAGAATGGCAAGCCTCGGCGATTCGCAGCGGAGGCTAGCGCCCCTCATCTCACAGCCGACCCGGGCAAGGGAGGCAAGCATTTCACCTCCCAGGAGATGCTTTCCGCCTCGCACGCCATGGGCGACCCGGACGCTACATCCCCTCGGGACTCGCACCAGACTAACTCCCCGAGCGTTCAACATCGCCAACTCCACGATAAAACCTAGGGGCTGGCCCTAGTCCCTCCCTCTCAACATTGAGAAGGAGAAAGAAAGAATGAGGGAGGAAAGGTGCATGGATGAACACTCCCGCCCCCCTCTTTTATAGGCAAGCCATGCAGGTGGCTAGTCCTTCGATGGGTGACCACAGTCCCACTTCACCAACCCAAGGACGTCGGGCCTGTGCCATAGTACTCTCCCCGCATCACACACCTCTGTTTCCTACCCCGCACAATGCATGTGGCGTACGTGGCGGAGGGAATAAGTGCGGTGGGAAGAGTAAATTGGCAGTTAATCCCCCGTGTGTTAAAGTCATTCACGGGCCAATACAAAGGTGGCCCCACTGCAATTGGTGTTACGTGATACGCAGGGAAGGCGAAGATTCACTTAGTCACAGATTAATGAAGAAGCAAGAAAAATGTCAGAAACAAGCCAGCACCAATACCACTTGATGTGTACCTGTTGTAGCTTACCCCGACGCCGCCCAGCGGCGCGTTCGTGCCAGGCTCGGGGGCTTCTATCGATGAAACAGACTCTGGTGTGTGTTTCCCTGACTATACACATGCACGGAAGCAAGATTATAGCGACCTCGACAACGTCAAGCAGAAATGTAGCCATTTTAGAAATCAAGGGGCGGATCAAGAAGGCCAAGTCAAGATAAAGGAGCAAGAACACACTAAGGAAAAACCTCCCTTGCAGGGTCATAGAGGCAAAGGTGTCCCGTCTTTCAATGAGATGGTGATTATCGTTTTCAGAGGAGTAGACTTTGACGATCCGACTACGGACGTGAGAAGACGTCGCCCCTTAGCAATCGCTAATCCAACTCCGAGAGGTTATTGACCACGCTGGAGCATGATCAACCTGACCACGATGTTCTATTTCCTGCAAGTAAACGAAGAACAAGCAAGAAACTGAGATTACAATCTGGATATTGCGAATATAAGAGGAACGCTTTATTGATCAAGTGGGGTTTTGTGACGCCTTTGTCTGGTCGTTGAACATAAATGAAGTATGCGAAGTTGCTGCTATGGCGAACTTTAATCTAAACAAAACCCAAAGTACAAACGACACCCTAAGGGCTGTATATATAGACGAAGAGGGGGGAATTTCGTGGCCCTTGGAGGAGGGGTCCGAAACCAACCCTAACTCTTGTTTCCCCACACATACGGACTCTAAAAACAGCCTATACTCAAGTATTTCGAAATTACATGGGCCTGGCCCAATAATAAGCTGATGCAGCACCTATAATAACCTATGGACGAAATTTATGAAGTGGCATCTTGTATATTTCGTTCAAGGCTTCATGCACTCATTATGGTGTCTTGAAAGTCTTGAAATCATCACTTGTAACTCCGTTATTGTTCCCCTTGCGCATGCCATCATCTCCATGCTTGATCTTGCTCCAATGTTCATCCTTCTGGTCCAAGCTAGGCCCTTTATTTGTAAGCAAGAAAAATGTATCCAATTTAGACAGCATCGTATTCTCATGAGCATCAGAATCATTACCAAGAAACCAAAGTACCTCGTAATTTAATTGGCGTGCGCGAGCTCTAGTAATTGGTCCAGTATGTATAGCAGTAGGAGTTGTGGGTGTAACAATGGTATTGATGTCCTCATCACCGGGCAAGCGAGTCCAGCAAGGGCAAGGTACCCCAAAGACAAGTCCTAAACCCGTCCCGGCAAGCCTGCCAGGGACGCGGAGAGTCAACTTACCCCACCAAGGATCCACCACACCACCTCACAGCAACCCAATTCACCAATCGGTGTGGTGTCAAGCCCTCAAGTGGATAAGTGACCGTAATTCGGTACGTAGCAGCCATTTCCAGAGGAAATAACCAACTGATGACACTCATCCAGCGACGTGTCATGTAGGCAGGCGAGAAGGTGGTGGATCGGCTCGGCAAGGCTTGCCGGGCTACACCCCGATGTGACACTAAGAGGCGCATATAATGCGCCTTGTCCTGTCTGCAGAGTTAGGTATGATAGCACTGCTTGCTATCTAATCTATATACAATGACTGATTTGCCATTGTGGTGATCCCTTGATCTATAAAAGGAGGACCGTGGCGACCGTAGAAAGGATTCGAACCAGTGTACACTCATACGGGCGTAGTTGCTCTCGCCCTCAAGCTACCTTATCGGGCAAGAGTGTCGTGCCTCCACTACGGTCCACCCCATCTATCCACCAAAGAAGGAGTAGGGCTTTCACGCCTCACGGCTGCCCGAACCTAGGTAAATATTGCCCGTGCCATTGCTCTCATTCTGCCCCGCTCCCTCCGCTCTTTGTGCAACACGCTCTTCCCCCTTGCCGAACCAAAAGGGGCCGATGGCCCCATAGGTGGATGTGTTTTCCAATGACAACCCTATACGTACAGTCTTTCACGGACGAAGGGAGCAGAGTATGTTGAGCACATTGAGCAGCGTGTGTGTTGCGTCTTGAGTTGTGTGCCGATGGATGCGTGAGTGTTGCGTGCGTGCATGTGTACATGTGAGTGTTGCGTGCATGCAGTCATGCATGCATGATACTTCTACTCCCTCCCATTGACATGTTCATATTTCAAGCTTCATTTAAAATGTTTCATGCAAGAATTAAGAGAAAACTCACCAATGCATTTAAAAGTTCCGGTCTTTTCTTCTTCATGCATGCATGCATGCCAATTAATATGTTCATAAACACAATTTTCTGGAGGAAAATGCACCCATTATTGAGTACTTTTTATCTTCAGGCGCTCATCATTTACAACCACTACCTTTGTTGATGGTTTTATTATTGGCCTCTATATAAACCGGAAGGAGGGAGTAGGTAGTACTAGTAGTACTCCTACATAATTAGCGTCGGGTTCCTTGGCCAATGGTTATTGTTGTTGGATAGGATGAGAGTAGGCCATAGGGATACTGTAGATAGGAAGTCTTGGCGATCCATTATTCCCCATCACGGTCAGAGAGAACTATTCAACTAGTCTTCACAGTGAAGTGACAATACACGCTGCAGCACATGGGACACTTAATTGATAAGCTGAGCCAACGTGTTGGTGTTACTAAATCAGCCTTACCCTGTACTGCCATCTTGTTTGTCAGTGGAGCACGCTTCCGCAAATACGCCTACGCACCTCTCTCTTCCACTAACTGACATATGGGCCCTCTTAAGGGGGACCCACATGTCATCGGATTAATTATTTACACTCCGAAGGACGGTATATCCGGGTAGTAATACTAGTAGAATTAAGATTTAATGCACTTTCTTGCCCGTCTTTCCTTCTTGTTCCTCCTCTCTTCTTCATCCTCTCTTCAGCATCGTCGGTCGCACACCATTTTCCCCCACTCACTGCTCGCTAGCTCGCGTCGTCTTCCTCGGTAGATAGCGCGTACCATATCCCCCCGCTCACTGCTCGGCCACACACGCCATTTTCTTTGCACCCCCCCTGAATCCACTTACCTCCTTGCTTGCAGGCACCGAAAACCCCAATCACTCAGTGCCCTACAAAAATCCTATGGCAAAACCAAATGATACAGAGCCGCAATTGGAATTCCCTCCCCCCGATGTTCTCTTGGAGTAGATCAGTAATCGTATGGACCTACTCAGCACCGTGCATCTGGCCGGATGCTCGGTGTCTATGTACTGTGTACTCGTCCGTAATTGGCCATCCCTTTTCAAGACACCCTGCTTGCCGATGCCCAATCCTTGCAGGTGTTCAAGTCACCGGCTTCGGGATCCTACGAAAGTTGCTGTCATGCCCCTCGACATGCTACCACTACCGCCCACCTATCCTTTATGCGCGATCACTATTGGACGAGCATGAAGGCGAACTGGATTGTCCTCATCCACCAATCAGGTAGTCCGTGGCGTCTCGTGGATATCTACACCCAGCGAGAGATCACCCTTCCATCGCTGGATATCATCGGCATCAACCCTCGCGGCCCGTCGGACACTCCTGCCTACTACGCACGAGACGCGTTGAGCTTTTGGTACGACCTCCATTTGTTGAAGGTTGTAATCTGCGAAGTGCCCACACCATCAGAAGACTACATGGATTACAAGCTCGTTGGCTTGTTCGACGAGGGATTAGTCTATCTGGAATTCGGTAGTCATACATGGTTATGGCTCATCATCAGTCATGTTGACGCTCCATTTCGGTCTGATTCTATCATGCACGATGGCATCGTTTATGCAGTAGACGCAGAGATAGGCTGCATATACTAGTGGAATCTATCACAGTGTAATTGTTCTATCTCATCTCATCTTTACCTTATGAATCATCTTGATTGTTACAAATTTAGAATAGATAATATATTTATGACCACATCATTGCTATATGTTCCTATCATTTCTTAGATTTTAATGACCACACATGTTATTGGTAGAGTTCATATGAGAACAGTAGTAACTGATATGGTAGAATATAGGTGGGCCCTGGCATAGCTATTTTCCTCTCATTTTTAAATGATGTTTGAACCATGACATGTTGCTAGAATATGAAAGCCATTGGCTTAATTTTTTTAAACTAGGGGTATGATTATGACCACGACATTACATATCTCTCGCTATGACATGTGTCATTGTTATAATAATCTTAATTCCGCACATACTCTAAACATTATTGTATATTTTTGTCCTTTGGGCCTCCAATTTGATTTGTTGTAGCAGACGCAAATGTGTTGGCCTTCATAATTCCAGGACCTCGAAATATACAAGTCAATGGGTCGTGGTTTATCGCTCGTTCAACTGACAGTGGGCACTTGATGCTCATTCACATGTACCAAATTGACCAAAACATTTCCTCAGTCCACATGTAGTACAATGCCTGGGGCATTCGTGGCTGTGATGGCTATGGCTCCTTCGTGTTCGAGAAAGATCCCAACTCTGTTGGGCCAGCCATATTTAACTGGAGGCGGGTTTACAGCCTTGGCAACCGCTACATGTTCCTCGGGCTCAATTATCCGATCATCCAATCAATCATCGATCATATCACCGACAATGATTACCGTTCTATGCAACTTCCATTCGCTCGGGAGGACCGTGTTTACACATCATACCATGGGATTCATGAATCACCATATCCAGAGATTCGTCGACACAACTTGTTGGCAGATAATCTGTAGTGTGTGGAAGGCACAAGCCTCCAAGCAATGAATGGCTTTAGCAAACCCGACATGCGGAGATGTGGTTCATGCCAACAACAAATATGCACAACTTGATTCGTAGTGATATCTAGACTGAGCCATGTATACTGCTGCCGTAGCATGACCCTCTTTTGTTGGATATTATGCATTGTAATTAGTTTGAAGGAGAGATACCTTTATTGGGATCAAGTGCATCCTAACTCACCTGTGTAGCATGTACTGATATTGATGATGGCGATGCTGTGAAGAAGCCATATATATCAATTAGGCTTTAAGTGCGTACTTATTGGTGAAAGTGTTGTCCAATGGGAATTATGTTTTGTATTACTCATGTAGTCTACAAAGTCTGTTGCATAGTCTTGTAACTTCGTACTCCATTTCTAAATTTGTAGTACTAGTAGTCCTCCATACCGTACATTGCGCTACTCGTACTACTACCTCTCTCCTGGTTTATTTGCCCCCTTCGTAATTTGTGTCAAAAATTGACCATAAATTGAATTAACTAAATGCTAATGCATGTCAAAAAAAATTGTATCATTGGATTCGTATTTGAACATCGTTTCCAATGGTATAATTTTCCATGACATGCATTCACATTTTGTTAGTTAAACCTATGGTTAAAATGTGGCACTAAATACGACTAGGAAGTAGTACAGTAGTACTAGTATACGTCGATCAAATTATTCATCATGTCCTCACATTGAATTGACATGACAACACGCTGCGCTACAGCGAGGGCAAGGTACCCCGAAGACAAGTCCTAAAGCTGTCCCGGCAAGCCTGACAGGGACGCGGAGAGTCGACTTACCCCACCAAGGATCCACCACACCACCTCGCAGCAACCCGATTCACCAATCGGTGCGGTGTCAAGCCCTCAAGTGGATAAGTGACCGTAATTTGGTATGTGGCAGCCATTTCCAGAGGAAATAACCAACTGATGACACCCATCCAACGACGTGTCATGTAGGTAGGCGAGAAGGTGGTGGATCGTCTCGGCAAGGCTTGCCGGGCTACGCCCCGATGTGACACTAAGCGGTGCATTTAATGCGCCTTGTCCTGTGTGCAGAGTTAGGTATGATAGCACTGCTTGCCATCTAATCAATACACAATGACTGATTTTCCATTGTGGTGATCCCGTGATCTATAAAAGGAGGACCGTGGCGACCGTAGAAAGGATTCGGACCAGTGTACACTCACACGGGCGTAGTTGCTCTCGCCCTTAGGCTACCTTACCGGGCAAGAGTGTCGCGCCTCCACTACGGTCCACCCCATAAATCCACCAAAGAAGGAGTAGGGTTTTCACGCCACACGACAGCCCGAACCTACGTAAATATTGTAGCGACCACGATCGGAATGGACCGAAGTCTCTGTGTTCTGTGTCATCCCTGGATCGGTATGCTGACACACACAGTACTCGAGGATTTATAACAGAGGTAAATCACATGTATTAAGTAACGTAAATATTATTACCTCAATCGATCATAGCGGAAGCAACAAAGGTTGTGGATTCCCATCAACACCAACGGCAAAGTTGAGTGTAGAAATCGTAACCCTAACGTATCACTTACTCGTCGTAAGATAATCCTGCAACATGAGACGTTGCAGCCACAGAGGGTCAGTACATTGAATGTACTGGCAAATTCACACTGTAATGATAATGATGAATAAGGCCTATAACTACATGCATATTTGGCTGGTGGAGGCTGTTAGGTTAAAGTTTTTGCGTAAAGCCAATTTTTCCCTACTGCAAAGAAATAGATTTTAATTAACTATCATGGTAGTTGAAACATCGTTGAGAAGATAGACATCCTCTCAACCCCAATTAATAATCATCATTAAAACCCAACAATATTAATTAAAGTAACATGATGAGATTCACATGATAATCCAAGTACTAGATACTCAAGACGTCCATAACCAGGGACACGGCTAATCATGATCAATTTGTACTCTGCAGAGGTTTGTGCACTTTTCCCCAAAGGACTCGATCGCCTCCGTTTGGTTTCTCGCACTTCATGGTGTTTGAGAAACGGATGACCGAGACACAGTCTTTCCGAAGAGGTCCCCTTAACCAGATAGATAGGCCGGTACACCTACAATCCCTCTACATCTGCTAGCCCATCTTGGAAAGGTTTTCCACAACTTACTCAACTATGCCAGAGCCCATATTGGCATGTGGCTGCACACGGAAGTTTCTAGTATGAATAATCTCATGATCCCTTTGAGCCTGGGTGGTGGTCCAAAAGAAAAACAGGCAATCGCTGAAATACCCAGGTGCCTCAATCCACCCAGATGTGTGTTAAAGTTGCCACCTTAAGTTGAACCATTAATTAACAAACTCACATCTGTCATGGATACACTCACCCAATCCACGTCTACGAGCATAGCATGTCCTAACAGCAAACGTAGAAGTAACTGCCAAAGGTTTGAATGAAATGCAGGTAATAGGTACTACCTCAATCTACTTCCCAGACCCACAAGTTAAAAAAAATCCTACTCATGCAATGTGTGAGGGTTTGACTAATGCAATGAAAACTGGGTATTTGGAAAGTATGATCAAAGTGTGAACTTGCCTGCAATGTTGATGAAGATGATTCGCACTCAAAACTCTTGATATCTCTACTCGTCACACTCCGATCAATCTATCGTAATCAAGCAATAGTAACCACACATAAGCAATCACTCAGAAAGATCGGACAGGACGAATAAACACTCCGGAAAACTTCGAATAAAACGAATGACTCTTGAAACAGAAACCAATTTCTAACAGTACCAAAATTATGTGAATTTGGCCTTATCAGAACGGTTAAGTCAAGAGCTTCGATTTGCAAAAATAATCAACTAAATCGGAGTTACGGTTAAAAAGATATGATTAAAAGAAGTTCAAATATGAATTTGAACAAATTTCAAAATTTGAAAAGTTGTAAAAAGTATATTTGATAGATTCACTGGATAGGTGGAATCAAAACGAAACTGTGGGCGCTGATTTCATCTAATTTGGATGAACGAGTAAAAAGTTATGGCTATTTGAAAAATCAGGGTTAAGCTGTTTTACGAAAGAAGAAAAATAACTACGGCTAAAAGAATTCTAGGTCTAATGTATAAATACATAGACTAATTTATAAATCTAATTATTCTACCGTACTAGTCTAGAAATAATAAGCTATGGGAGTATATAAAAAAATACGAAAAAAGATACCTTTATAAGATAGAGAAAAGATGTCTTCAAAGAGAGGAGACGACTTCCAGAATTTCCGCCGGAGGGCAGAAATAGTTTTTGAAGTGAATCTAGTCAAATCAAAATATTGATTTAACCCGATTCGGATGATTTTTGGAGGCCCTATAGGTCTATATTTATAGGTGGAATAGAGGCTTAAGAGTAAAAGACTAGGCAATGTGGGACTAAACATACACGTACAATTTAAAATGAAGGGAAAATGCAACATACGGGTCTAAAAGCCAATGGGCCGGCCGCACGCACGCACGTACAGCTGCTCTAATTTTTTTTTAATTCGGCCCAAGTGGGAAAAAAGGAAAAAAAAACAAAACAGGAAAAAAAAACTGCTGCGCTTGGCCCATAAAGAGGAAAGGAAAAAAAATGACGTCCGCTGCTACTAAGCTGCGCACATAAGCGACAGATAAACAAAGGCACACACGCTTTTTTCTTTTTTTTAATAGAAACAGAAATGAAAAACTAAATAATGAAAATAAGAGAAACATTTATATAGGCATATTATATATAAAAATTTTCAGAAAAAGATTTCCCACAAAGTGAACATTTTTCTACAGTCAAATAAAATCTTCACAAATTCCAATAAATCAAAAGGTGCTATTGTTGCAATAAAATCCAGTAAAATCATTTTTAAAAATACCAAAATGACTTCAAATTTATTTCTCTCCAATTTTCTACTGTAGGGAATCATGTTACCCTATTTTCCATATAATTTATTTTTTTGGAGAAAAATAATTTGAATAAAAACCAAATAACTCAATATTTGAAATTGAGTTGCAGAAAATTTCAGACAAACTTCCAACTCATATTTCCAATAATTTGAAGAAGTCACTTTATCTTCTCTCGGGAAAATCATTGAGTTGCTTAAAGTTTGTGAATTGAAAATATTTCGAGAATGAAATTCAAAATCCTTTCAAAGCCCTTTTTCATTTAAAATAAATGAAAGAAGTCATATTATCTTCACTCTAGGGTTTTGTGTTGAAAAAAATTTGAATTCCCCGGAGATCAAAAAGCAATGTGAAAGTTTTGGTAAAGTCATTTTATTCCCTCTCATTTAACTTTCAAAAGTTTCGAATTTCACTCAATTTCACTCAGCACATCAAACAAGCAATTAAATCTATCTATTTATTATAACAAGCCAAAATTTAGAATTTTGGGATGTTACAAACCTACCACACTTAAAAGGAATCTCGTCCTCGAGATTCTAAGAGGCTAGAAAGAAATAGGTTAGGGTTTGGGGGTCTTCTAACAATCCATTGTTTGGTAAGGTCTGGTGTGCTACCACACTTAGTAACATGGATACGGTTCCATCAAAACTCAGGTACTCCATCCTTTAGCAGTGTCGGTCTTCTCAGATCCTCGGGGTAATTCCTTATCTAGGCTCTTCCGGTAGTGGCATAACCTTTGTCCTCAATTCTTGTGTCCTTTCATCTTGGTAAGGTTCCTCTGAGACTGGTTATTCTTAACTGACAGGTCTGGCGCCAATACTAACAAATATCGATATCTCATGGTGGTCATCGAACAATTTATTGGGTCCCTGCAGAAACGGGTCTCGGCTTCATCCTCACCGTATATCCTACGGTTGGCAACAGCATGCCGTGTACAAGGGAAAAATTTCTATACCGTTCTAAGGTTTAAACAAGGTTTTGACATCGTCGTCTCTCTACTATAGGTAAGTCACTCAGATTTACCATCCCGTATAACAGAGGCGAACAATAAGAGTAAGTCGGTATGGTGATCAATTCATCCCGCACCCAAATCATTTCCTTGTATATAGTTTAGTGAATCTCGAATTCTAACACTCTGTCATCCTCACAAGCATTGCAGAATTTTCTCTTGTCAACGAACTAAGTTCGGAGAAATCCATTGATTCTGCAAGCCAAACAAAACATCTAACGTTTCTTCACAACCCTCGGGTTTAACGTAACCACCTATAAGATCGTATGTTGGCAAAATCGTAACTTCTTCCAGGGGTTTTCCTTTCGCAAGAATGTGCTTGCTTTCTTGACAGGTCCTGGGGCCTGTGGGTTATGGCTCATCTCACCACTAGTAACACTTGGTCTCATCATCGGGTTGCAACTGATCATTCTTCCAACATCCAACTTCCTTGGCTTTCTTAAATCCATCCAATTATACCTTACTTCTCTGTGGGTAAAACTACGATGTAATTACTCAGACTCATCTTTGGGCACTCCACTCCAAGTCTGACGTAACCAACCACTAGTTAGTGTATTCGGGTAACGGTGTTGGATTCTACCACACTTAAAATGAATAACACTAGTTCCTTCAAAATTTTGATCCCTGTATCATGTCTTCACTCATCACCTTTATAGTGCCAACTTATGATATCCAAAATCAATACCATGATACCAACTGTATTGATTCTCAACTCACTCCGATCTACTGCACTTCCATTGCATGCTTCAACTCAACTACTTAGCACAAGTCTCCTTCTCCTTGAGACAATCTATAGCAAAATGCACTGCTTTACTACAACAGATACACATAAACTATTGACAAGTCTCGTGGTTCCCTTGTGATTATGCAGCCTCCTTAGGTCCTCGGCTAAAGAGTCCATGTCAAAACTTGTATATCCATAACTCAATCCTTCGGGTCGCTATAGTTCCATACTCCAACCTTACACCCTCTTAAAAATCCAATTGTACTTCTTTCCTTCATAACCTTGGGGTAAACTCATATCAAACATAACTCCAACTATTTGTGCAAACTCTACTCCTTGGAGCAACACTTTCCTTTCTATTGGTCCAGGGTTCACTCAATAAGGTTCAACTAAACAAAATACACTGGTTCATCCATAATCCATATTCTCCTCATATCAAATCTTGTATTACTACTTGAACCAACTTTCAATACTCCAATTTCCAAGGGTGCATCACTAGAATTGCTACTATCCTGATGGTCTGGTAGGGTCAAGGATTCCTTCCATCTATATCCATTCGTCCTAGCTAAGGGTGCTTCAATCCCATTGGAATTGTGCAATGTGATTCTTATATCCATCAATCTTTTGCTTCATCCTATTGGTCGTGTGGTTCATCTCCATCATCTCTGCATGCATCATACTCAGGCATCCCTGAGTAAAACGAAGTCTTGCTTCAAGTATTTCTCCAATCTGACGTATGGCCTCCATAGCAGCTTCACGAACAGAGTCAAAGAAAGTTGGTCGTAGTACTCGGGAGATGAAAAAGTATTGACCCATAGTCTTTGGGCAAACTCCTTTCACACGGTGGAGGTGTACCTCCACGTACCAAAGTTCAACTCCATTCTCCATGAAGGGATAACCCTTGTAAACTGCATCTCCTTCCAGGTGAATATGCTTCATCATGTTCTTCAGGATCTTTGGGTAATCCTGATCACTAGTCAAGGTCATGATTGTTTCCGGGCCCTTGAGAAAAGACTCGTAAAGGGTTGTCATCTGTAGGCATAAGACAGAAGGGGTTCTCAGGACAACATACGGACATCCTTGGGTAAAACGGGGTCTTTTGTCCGAGAAAGGTTTGGGTTCAACTGGTCCATGGGTTCTAGGTCTTGGTCTGGGTGAGATAGCAGGAGAGGCACTCACAATCATCCAACAACTCATAGCATCTCCTTCTTGGATTCCAAATATATCAACTTCTATTGCTTCACGAACTATTACAATGTTATTTCCATACTCAACTCAACATTGTAAAAGGGTATTCCATATTTAGCTACATGTTTCATTCTAATTTCCAGATCTCAACTACTCTGATCATCCTTCCTGCGGTATGAACTTCTCTGGCAAAATGCCCTACTTCCTTGCAGCGTAAACTAATGACATAAGACAAATCTAGAGACTTCATGGCGACTATCCTGGTTCACTGGATTCTCCGCTTCCTGGTTGTCAGTTGCTAGCATAATGACCTAAATCCTTGCACCGATAACATGTGATGTGACTTAGGTCCTTTTCCGCAGAAATTGGGTCGTTCTGGAGGCACATGCTGTTTCTCTTCCTCGACTTCTTCGTTCCTATCAATTCTTCTATCTTTCGTGGATCAAACTCCACCTCTTCTGTCGGGAAGCCTCCCAGATACTCTTGACTTTCCCTCGTGCATTGCTGTGAAAGATGTCCTTTCTCTCCACATGATTAGCAAGCACGGGAGTAATATCTGTCTAGTCCTTCTCCATCAGGGTCGTCAATATCTTCCTCCATCGCGGATTCCCTTAAGGTTTCCTTGAGGATTTCTTTCATTGCTTCTTTCTTCTGCTGGATAGTTCGTTGCACCATGGGGTAAATGTGACACTGAGCAGGGTAATGGGTAGTCCCTTCACACAAGAAACAAGTAATCTGCCTAGTTGGGCATTCTTCAGCTAGGTGACTTCCTTCACAATTAGGGCATTCATCCTTGTGCTCCTCTTGGGTGTGTCCTATTTCTCCACAAATCCTGCAGACACAACATTTCGGGTTGTCACCACACTCTCGGATGAGACGGGATCCTAACAGAGTCTTCTTGAATTCCTTCCAACTTCCTGCTCCATTACATCCTTGTAGGGTTTGATGCATCTTCCACCATGTTGCAGCACTTTTTGTAAAGTACTGAAGAGCGTATTGAACTTCATACTTCCTTTCAACTAAATTCTTCCTGAAGTGGTCCTCCATGTTTTGTATCCATAGCTCTGCCTCTGGCTGGGTCATTGGTCCCGAAACTTCAAGTCTATCTTCAGTCATCCTCTATTGGGTCCAATGGTTTTGGGATGAGATAAGAGAGATGGAGAGATATACACTCAATACAAACAATAGTTTTTGGAAAGACGGTTTTAGTTTGTGGCCGTCGGAAAACATCAAACAAATGACGGCTCACAATCGTCGTATCTAACGTAAGTACATAACAGGGGTTTGGTCTTCTAAAGGGCATCATCTCTTCAAAGTTGACAACTCTTCAAATCTTCGGAGTACCCATTGTTGTAGCTTCAACACTTCCAATGTAGGATGAAATTCTCTTTACTTCGAAGTGATCCAATGGTAAAGGGTATATGTCTAACTATTTAAGGTCAAAGGGAAGATTTGACAAAGCTCAGAAAAGAAGATAGATAAGAATCTTTTGAAAAAAGATAGTTTTAGAGGAATCCTTTCCTATGGTCTGGCCAGTTTCTAGGGTCACGTCCTACAGTCAACATGTGCTCTAATATCATCTTGTAGCGACCATGATCTGAATGGACCCAAGTCTCTGTGTTCTGTGTCATCCCTGGATCGGTATGCTGACACACACAGTACTCGAGGATCTATAACAGAGGTAAATCACATGTATTAAGTAACGTAAATACTATTACCTCAATCGATCATAGCGGAAGCAACAAAGATTGCGGATTCCCATCAACACCAACGGCAAAGTTGAGTGTAGAAATCGTAACCTAACGTATCACTTACTCGTCGTAAGATAATCCTGCAACATGAGACGTTGCAGCCAGAGAGGGTCAGTACATTGAATGTACTGGCAAATTCACACTGTAATAATAATGATGAAGAAGGCCTACAACTACATGCATATTTGGCTGGTGGAGGCTGTAAGGTTAAAGTTTTTGCGTAAAGCCAATTTTCCCTACTGCAAAGAAATAGATTTTAATTAACTATCATGGTAGTTGAAACATCGTTTAGAAGATAGACATCCTCTCAACCCCAATTAATAATTATCATTAAAACCCAACAATATTAATTAAAGTAACATGATGAGATTCACATGATAATCCAAGTACTAGATACTCAAGACGTCCATAACCGGGGACATGGCTAATCATGATTAGTTTGTACACTCTGCAGAGGTTTGTGCACTTTTCCCCACAAGACTCGATCGCCTCCGTTTGGTTTCTCGCACTTCATGGTGTTTGAGAAACGGATGACCGAGACACAGTCTTTCCGAAGAGGTCCCCTTAACCAGATAGATAGGCCGGTACACCTACAATCCCTCTACATCTGCTAGCCCATCATGGAAAGGTTTCCCACAACTTACTCAACTATGCCAGAGTCCATATTGGCATGTGGCTGCACACGGAAGTTTCTAGTATGAATAATCTCATGATCCCTTTGAGCCTGGGTGGCGGTCCAAAAGAAAAACAAGCAATCGCTGGAATACCCAGGTGCCTCAATCCACCCAGATGTGTGTTAAAGTTGCCACCTTAAGTTGAACCATTAATTAACAAACTCACATCTGTCATGGATACACTCACCCATTCCACGTCTACGAGCATAGCATGTCCTGACAGCAAACGTAGAAGTAACTCCCAAAGGTTTGAATGAAATGAAGGTAATAGGTACTACCTCAATCTACTTGCCAGACCCACAAGTTAAAAATTATCCTACTCATGCAATGTGTGAGGGTTTGACTAATGCAATGAAAACTGGGTATTTGGAAAGTATGATCAAAGTGTGAACTTGCATGCAATGTTGATGAAGATGATTCGCACTCAAAACTCTTGATATCTCTACTCGCCACACTCCGATCAATCTATCGTAATCAAGAAATAGTAACCACACACAAGCAATCACTCAGAAAAATCGGACAGGACGAATAAACACTTCGGAAAATTTCGAATAAAACGAATGACTCTTGAAACAGAAACCAAATTCTAACAGTACCAAAATTATGTGAATTTGGCCTTATCAGAACGGTTACGTCAAGAGCTTCGATTTGCAAAAAGAATCAACTAAATCGGAGTTACGGTTAAAAAGATATGATTAAAAGAAGTTCAAATATGAATTTGAACAAATTTCAAAATTTGAAAAGTTGTAAAAAGTGTATTTGATAGATTCACTGGATAGGTGGAATCAAAACGAAACTGTGGGCGCTGGTTTCATCTAATTTGGATGAACGAGTAAAAAGTTATGGTTATTTGAAAAATCAGGGTCAAGCTATTTTACGAAAAAGGAAAAATAACTACAACTAAAAGAATTCTAGGTCTAATGTATAAATACATAGACTAATTTATAAATCTAATTATTTTATCGTACTAGTCTAGAAATAATAAGCTATGGGAGTATATAAAAAAAATACGAAGAAAGACACCTTTATAAGGTAGAGAAAAGATGACTTCGGAGAGAGGAGACGACTTCTAGAATTTCCGCCGGAGGGCAGAAATATTTTTTAAGTGAATCTAGTCAAACCAAAATATTGATTTAACCCGAATCGGATGAGTTTTGGAGGCCGTGTGGGTCTATATTTATAGGTGGCATAAAGGCTTAAGAGTCAAAGGCTAGGCAATGTGGGACTAAACGTACATGTACAATTTAAAACGAAGGGAAAACGCAACGTACGGGCCTAAAAGCCAATGGGCCGGCCGCACGCACGCACGCACCGCTGCTCTAATTTTTTTTTTAAATTCGGCCGAAGTTGGAAAAAAAGAAAAAAAAACAAAACTGGAAATAAAACTGCTGCGCTTGGCCCATAAGGAGGAAAGGAAAAAAATGACGTCCGCTGCTACTAAGCTGCGCACGTATGCGACAGATAAACAAAGGCACACATGCAGTTTTATTTTTTTTAATAGAAACAGAAATGAAGAACTAAATAAAGAAAATATTAGAAACATTTATATAGGCATATTATATATCAAAATTTTCAGAAAAAGATTTCCCACAAAGTGAACATTTTTCTACAGTCAAATAATGTCCTCACAAATTCCAATAAATCAAAAGGTGCTACTGTTGCAATAAAATCCAGTAAAATCATTTTTAAAAATACCAAAATGACTTCAAATTTATTTCTTTCCAATTTTCTACTGTAGGGAATCATGTTACCCTATTTTCCATATAATTTATTTTTTTGGAGAAAAATAATTTGAATAAAAACCAAATAACTCAATATTTGAAATTGAGTTGCACAAAATTTCAGAAAAACTTCCAACTCATATTTCCTATAATTTGAAGAAGTCACTTTATCTTCTCTCGGGAAAATCATTGAGTTGCTTAAAGTTTCTGAATTGAAAATATTTCGAGAATGAAATTCAAAATCCTTTCAAAGCCCTTTTTCATTTAAAATAAATGGAAGAAGTCATATTATCTTCACTCTAGGGTTTTGTGTTGAAAAAAATTTGAATTCCCCGGAGATCAAAAAGCAAAGTGAAAGTTTTGGGAAAGTCATTTTATTCCCTCTCATTTAACTTTCGAAAGTTTCGAATTTCACACAATTTCACTCAGCACATCAAACAAGCAATCAAATCTATCTATTTATTATAACATGCCAAAATTTAGAATTTTGAGATGTTACAAATATTGCCCATGCCATCGCTGTCGTTCTGCCCCGCTCCCTCCGCTCTTATTGCAACGCGCTCTTCCCCCTTGCCGAACCAAAAGGTGTCGATGGCCCCATAGGTGGATGTGTTTTCCCACGACAACCCTATACGTACAGTCTTTCACGGACGGAGGGAGCAGAGTATGTTGAGCACATTGAGCAGCGTGTGTGTTGCATCTTGTGTTGTGTGCCGATGGATGCGTGAGTGTTGTTTGCGTGCATGTGTACGTGTGAGTGTGCGTGCGTGCATTCATGCATGATACTTCTACTCCCTCCCATTGACATGTTCATATTTCAAGCTTCATTTAAAATGTTGCATGCAAGAATTAAGAGAAAACTCACCAATGCATGTAAAAGTTCCGGCCTTTTCTTCTATCATGCATGCATGCATGCCAATTAATATGTTCATAAACACAATTTTCTGGAGAAAAATGCGCCCATTATTGAAAACTTTTTATCTCCGGGCGCTCATCATTTACAACCACTACCTTGGTTGATGGTTTTATAATTGGCCTCTATATAAACCGGAAGGAGGGAGTAGGTAGTACTAGTAGTACTCGTACATAATTAGAGTTGGCGTCCTTGGCCAATGGTTATTGTTGTTGGACAGGATGAGAGTAGGGCATAGGGATACTATAGATAGGAAGTCTTGACAATCCATTATTCCCCATCTCGGTCAGAGAGAACTATTCAACTAGTCTTCACAGTGAAGTGACAATACACGTTGCAGCACATGGGACACTTAATTGATAAGTTGAGCCAGCGTGTTGGTGTTACTAAATCAGCCTTACCCTTTATTGCCATCTTGTTTGTCAGTGGAGCACTCTTCCGCAGATATGCCTACGCACCTCTCTCTTCCATTAACTGACATATGGGCCCTCTTAAGGTGGACCCACATGTCATCGGCTTAATTATTTACACTCCAAAGGACGGTATATCCGGGTAGTAATACTAGTAGGATTAAGATTTAATGCACTTTCTTGCCTGTCTTTCCCTCTTGTTCCTCCTCTCTTCCCCATTGTCGGCCGCACACCATTTTCACCCACTCACTGCTCGCTCGCTCGCGCTGTCTTCCTCGGTAGCTCACGCGTACCATATCCCCCCGCTCACTGCTCGGCCACACACGCCATTTTCTTTGCACGCCCCCCACCCACCGAATCCACTTACCTCCTCGCTTGCAGGCACCGAAAACCCCAATCACTCAGCGCCCTAAAAAACCTATGGCGGAACCAAATGACACAGAGCCACAATTGGAATTCCCTCCCTCGATGTTCTCTTGGAGTAGATCTGTAATCGTATGGACCTACTCAGCACCGTGCATCTGGCCGGATGCTCGGTGTCTATGTACCATGCACTCATCCGCAATCGGCCAACCCTTTTCAAGACACCCTGCTTGCCGATTCCAAATCCTTGCAGGTGGACCAGTCACCGACTTTGGGATCCTACGAAGGTTGCTGTCGTGCCCCTCGACATGCTACCACTAGCCTCCCACCTATCCTTTATGCGCTACCACTATTGGGCGAGCATGAAGGCGAATTGGATCGTCCTCATCCAGCAATCCGGTAGTTTGTGGCGTCTCGTGGATATCTACACCCAGCGAGAGATCACCCTTCCATCGTTGGATACCATCGGCATCAAGCCTCGCGGCCCGCCGGACACTCCTGCCTACGACGCACGAGATGCATTGAGCTTTTGGTACGACCTCCATTTGTTGAAGGTTGTAATCTGCGAAGTGACCACACCATCAGAAGACTACATGGATTACAAGCTCATTGGCTTGTTCGACGGGGGATTAGTCTATCTGGAATCCGGTAGTCATACATGGTTATGGCTCATTATCAATCATGTTGACCCTCCATTTCTGTTTGATTCTATCATCCACGATGGCATCGTTTACGTAGTAGACGCACAAATTCGCTGCATATACTAGGGGAATCTATCACTGTGTAATTGTTCTATCTCATCTCATCTTTACCTTATGAATCCTGTTGATTGTTACAAATTTAGAATAGATAATATGTCTATGACCACATCATTGCTATATGTTCCTATCATTTCTTAGATTTTAATGACCACACATGTTATTGTTGGGGAACGTAGTATTTTAAAATTTTCCTACGATCACGCAAGATCTATCTACCAGATGCATAGCAACGAGAGGGAAGAGTGTGTCTACGTACCCTCGTAGACCGGAAGCGGAAGCGTCAAGTGACGTGGTTGATGTAATCGAACTTCTTCGCGATTCAACCGATCAAGCACCGAACGTACGGCACCTCCGCGTTCAGCACACGTTCAGCTTGATGACGTCCCACGAGCTCTTGATCCAGTTGAGCTTCACAGGAGAGTTTCGTCAGCACGACGGCATGGTGACGGATATGATGTATTCACCGGCGCAGGGCTTCGCCTAAGCACCGCGACAGTATGACCGAGGTGTGTTTCTGTGGAGGGGGGCACCGTACACGGCTGGAACAATTCAACTTGTGTGTCTTTGGGTGCCCCCCTGCCCCCGTATATAAAGGAGCAAGGGGGGAGGCCGGTCGGCCCTTGTTTGGTGCGGCTAGGGGTGCAATCCTACTAGGAATAGGATTGCAATCCTATTCCTAGTAGGATTCACCAAAGAAGGAAGAGACGGAAAGGAAAAGAGGGAGAGGTGGCGCCCCCTAATCCTAGTCCAACTAGGAACCCTAGGTGGGGCGCCGGCCAGCCCCTATGGGCTGCCTCTCTCTTTCCCTTAAGGCCCACTATGGACCATCCCCCTTCGTAGGGGGTTCCGGTAACCCCCTCCGGCAATCCCGTTAAATCCGACACTTTTCCGGAACACTTCCGGTGTCCGAATATAGTCGTCCAATATATCAATCTTTATGTCTCGGACATTCCGAGACTCCTCGTCATGTCCGTGATCTCATCCGGGACTCCAAACTACCTTCGGTACATCAAAACTCATAAACTCATAATACCGATCGTCATCAAACGTTAAGCGTGTGGACCCTACGGGTTCGAGAACTATGTAGACATGACCGAGACTCATCTCCGGTCAATAACCAATAGCGGAACCTGGATGTTCATATTGGCTCCTACATATTCTACGAAGATCTTTTATCGGTCAAAACCGCATAACAACATACGTTGTTCCTTTTATCATCGGTATGTTACTTGCCCGAGATTCGACCGTCGGTATCTCTATACCTAGTTCAATCTCATTACCGACAAGTCTCTTTACTCGTTCCGTAACACATCATCTCGTGACTAACTCATTAGTCTTTTGCTTGCAAGGCTTATTATGATGTGTGTTACCGAGAGGGCCCATAGATACCTCTCCGACACTCGGAGTGACAAATCCTAATCTTGATCTATGCCAATACCACGAATACTTTTGGAGACACCCGTAGAGCATCTTTATGATCACCCAGTTACGTTGTGACGTTTGATAGCACACAAGGTGTTCCTACGGTATTCGGGAGTTGCATAATCTCATAGTCATAGGAACATGTATAAGTCATGAAGAAAGCAATAGCAGTAAAACTAAACGATCATAGTGCTATGCTAACGGATGGGTCTTGTCCATCACATCATTCTCCTAATGATGTGATCCCGTTGATCAAATGACAACTCATGTCTATGCCTAGGAAACATAACCATCTTTGATCAATGAGCTAGTCTAGTAGAGGCATACTAGGGACACTCTGTTTTGTCTATGTATTCACACATGTACTAAGTTTCCGGTTAATACAATTCTAGCATGAATAATAAACATTTATCATGATATAAGGAAATATAAATAACAACTTTATTATTGCCTCTAGGGCATATTTCCTTCAGTCTCCCACTTGCACTAGAGTCAATAATCTAGCTCACATCGCCATGTGATTTAATACCGATAGTTCACATCGTTATGTGAATAACACCCATAGTTCACATCGCCATGTGACCAACACCCAAAGGGTTTACTAGAGTCAATAATCTAGTTCACATCGCTATGTGATTAATACCCAAGTGTAATAAGGTGTGATCATGTTTTGTTTGTGAGAGAAGTTTAGTCAACGGGTCTGTCACATTCAGATCCTTATGTATTTCGCAAATTTCTATGTCTACAATGCTCTGCATGGAGCTACTCTAGCTAATTGCTCCCACTTTCAATACGCATCCAGATTGATACTTAGAGTCATCTGGATTTAGTGTCAAAGCTTGCATCGGCGTAACCCTTTACGACGAACTCTTTATCACCTCCATAATCGAGAAACATTTCCTTAGTCATCCAGTTACTAAGGATAATTTTGACCGCTATACAGTGATCTACTCCTGGATCACTATTGTACCCCCTTGACAAACTCATGGCAAGGTACACAACATGTTTGGTACACAGCATGGCATACTTTATAGAACCTATGGCTGAGGCATAGGGAATGACTTTCATTCTCTCTATATTTTTCTGCCGTGGTCTGGCTTTGAGTCTTACTCAACTTCACACCTTACAAGTCAGGCAAGAACTTCTTCTTTGACTGATCCATTTTGAACTACTTCAAAATCTTATCAAGGTATGTACTCATCGAAAGTCTTATCAAGCGTCTTGATCTATCTCTATAGATCTTGATGCCCAATATGTAAGCAGCTTCACCAAGGTCTTTCTTTGAAAAACTCCTTTCAAACACTCCTTTATGCTTTCCAGAAAATTCTACATCATTTCCGATCGACAATATGTCATTCACATATACTTATCAGAAAGGCTGTAGTGCTCCCACTCACTTCTTGTAAATACAGGCTTCACTGCAAGTCTGTATAAATCTATATGCTTTGATCAACTTATCAAAACGTATATTCCAACTCCGAGATGCTTGCACCAGTCCATAGATGGATCGCTGGAGCTTGCACATTTTGTTAGCACCTTTAGGATTGACAAAACCTTCTGGTTGCATCATATACAATTCTTCTTTAATAAATCCATTAAAGAATGCAGTTTTGTTATCCATTTGCCAGATTTCTTAAAATGCGGCAATTACTAACATGATTCGGACAGACTTAAACATCACTACGGGTGAGAAAGTCTCATCGTAGTCAACTCCTTGAACTTGTCGAAACCCTTTCGCAACAAGTCGAGCTTTGTAAACAGTAACATTACCGTCTGCGTCGGTCTTCCTCTTGAAGATCCATTTGTTTTCGATGGCTTGCCGATCATCGGGCAAGTCATCCAAAGTCCATACTTTGTTCTCATACATGGATCCCATCTCAGATTTCATGGCCTCAAGCTATTTTGCGGAATCTGGGCTCATCATCGCTTCCTCATAGTTCGTAGGTTCATCATGGTCTAGTAACATGACTTCCAGAACCGGGTTGCCGTACCACTCTGGTGCGGAACGAACTCTGGTTGATCTACGAAGTTCAGCAGAAACTTGATCTGAAGTTTCATGATCATCATCATTAGCTTCCTCACTAATTGGTGTAGGAATCACTGGAACTAGTTTCTGTGATGTTCCACTTTCTAATTCGGGAGAAGGTACAATTACCTCATCAAGTTCTACTTTCCTCCCACTCACTTCTTTCGAGAGAAACTCCTTCTCTAGAAAGGATCCACTCTTAGCAACAAAGACCTTGCCTTCGGATCTGTGATAGAAGGTGTACCCAATAGTTTCTTTTGGGTATCCTATGAAGATTTACTTCTCCGATTTGGGTTCGAGCTTATCATGTTGAAACTTTTTCACATAAGCATCGCAGTCCCAAACTTAAAGAAACGACAACTTTGGTTTCTTGTCAAACCACAGTTCATAAGGTGTCGTATCAACGGATTTAGATGGTGCCCTATTTAACGTGAATGTAGCTGTCTCTAATGCATAACCCCAAAAGCGATAGTGGTAGATCGGTAAGAGACATCATCGATCGCACCATATCTAATAAAGTACGGTTATGACGTTTGGACACACCATTACACTGTGGTGTTCCAGGTGGCGTGAGTAGTGAAAACTATTTCACATTGTTTTTACTGAAGGCCAAAACTCGCTAACTCAAATATTTTACCTCTACGATCATATCGTAGAAACTCTTATTTTCTTGTTACGATGATTCTCCACTTCACTCTGAAAATTTTGAACTTTTCAAATGTTTCAGACTTGTGCTTCATTAAGTAGATATACCCATATCTGCTCAAATCATCAGTGAAGGTCAGAAAATAACGATACCTGCCGCGAGCTTCAACACTCATTGGTCCACATACATCTGTATGTATGATCTCCAACAAATCTGTTGCTCGCTCCATTGTTCTGGAGAACGAAGTTTTAGTCATCTTGCCCATGAGGCATGGTTCGCAAGCACCAAGTGATTCATAATCAAGTGATTCCAAAATTCCATCACTATGGAGTTTCTTCATGCGCTTTACACCAATATGACCTAAACGGCAGTGCCACAAATAAGTTGCACTATCATTATTAACCTTGCATCTTTTGGCTTCAATATTATGAATATGTGTATCACCACGATCGAGATCCAACAAACCATTTTCATTGGGTGTATGACCATAGAAGGTTTTATTCATGTAAATAGAACAACAATTATTCTCTAACTTACATGAATAACTGTATTGCAATAAACATGATCAAATCATATTCATGCTCAACACCAAATAACACTTATTTAGGTTCAACACTAATCCCGAAAGTATAGGGAGTGTGCGATGATGATCATATCAATCTTGGAACTACTTCCAATACACATCGTCACTTCATCCTTTAACTAGTTTCTGTTCATTATGCAACTTCCATTTCGAGTTACTACTCTTTAGCAACTGAACCACAATCAAATACCGAGGGGTTGCTATGAACACTAGTAAAATACACATCAATAATCTGTATATCAAATATACCTTTGTTCACTTTGCCATCCTTCTTATCCGCTAAATACTTGGGGCAGTTCCGCTTCCAGTGTCCAGTCCCCTTGCAGTAGAAGCACTCAGTTTCAGGCTTGGCTCCAGACTTGGGTTTCTTCGTGGAAGTAGCAACTGTTTTGCTATTCTTTTTGAAGTTCCCCTTCCTTCCCTTGCCCTTTTTCTTGAAACTAGTGGTCTTGTTAACCATCAACACTTGATGCTCCTTTTTGATTTCTACCTTCACCGATTTCAGCATCGTGAAGAGCTCGGGAATTACTTTCGTCATCCCTTGCATATTATAGTTCATCACGAAGTTCTACTAACTTGGCGATAGTGTCTAGAGAACTTTGTCAATTACTATCTTATCTGGAAGATTAACTCCCACTTGATTCAAGCAATTGTACTACCCAGACAATCTGAGCACATGCTCACTTGTTGAGCTATTCTCCTCCATCTTGTAGGCAAAGTACTGTCAGAGGTCTTATACCTCTCGACACGGGCATGAGTATGAAATACTAATTTCAACTCTTGGAACATCTCATATGCTCCGTGGTGTTTCAAAACGTTTTTGAAGTCCCGGTTATAAGCCGTAAAGCATGGTGCACTAAACTATCAAGTAGTCATCATATCGAGCTTTTGTCAAAACGTTCATAACGTCTACATCTGCTCCTGCAATAGGTCTGTCACCTAGCGGTGCATCAAGGACATAATTCTTCTGTGCATCAATGAGGATAATCCTCAGATCACGGAACAATTCCGCTTCATTGCTACTAACATCTTTCAACTTGGTTTTCTCTAGGAACATATGAAAAATAAACGGGGAGCAACATCGCGAGCTATTGATCTACAACATGGATATGCTAATACTACCAGGACTAACTTCATGATAAATTAAAGTTCAATTTAATAATATTACTTAAGAACTCCCACTTAGATAGACATCCCTCCGGTCATCTAAATGATCACGTGATCCAAATCAACTAAACCATGTCCGATCATCACGTGAGATGGAGTAGTTTCAATGGTGAACATCTTATGTTGATCATATCTACTATATGATTCACGCTCGACCTTTCGGTCTCCAGTGTTCCGAGGCCATATCTGCATATGCTAGGCTCGTCAAGTTTAACCCGAGTATTCTGCGTGTGTAAAACTGGCTTACACCCGTTGTATTTGAACGTAGAGCTTATCACACCCGATCATCACGTAGTGTCTCGGCACGACAAACTTTCGCAACGGTGCATACTCAGGGAGAACACTTATACCTTGAAATTTTAGTAAGGGATCATCTTATAATGCTACCGTCGTTCTAAGCAAAATAAGAAGCATAATAAGATAAACATCACATGCAATCAAAATATGTGACATGATATGGCCATCATCATCTTGTGCTTTTGATCTTCATCTCCAAAGCACCTTCATTCGTCACCGGCGCGACACCTTGATCTCCATCATAGCATCGTTGTCGTCTCGCCAACTATTGCTTCTACGACTATCGCTACCGCTTAGTGATAAAGTAAAGTAATTACATGGCGATTGCGTTTCATACAATAAAGCGACAACCATATGGCTCCTGCCAGTTGCCGATAACATTACAAAACATGATCATCTCATACAAAACCGTATAACTCATCATGTCTTGACCATATCACATCACAACATGCCCTGCAAAAACAAGTTAGACGTCCTCTGATTTGTTGTTGCAAGTTTTACGTGGCTGCTACGGGCTTAGCAAGAACCGTTCTTACCTACGCATACAAAACCACAACGATGTTTCGTCAAGTATGTGCTGTATTAACCTTCACAAGGACCGGGCGTAGCCACACTTGATTCAGCTAAAGTGAGAGAGACAGACACCCGCCAGTCACCTTTAAGCAACGAGTGCTCGTAACGGTGAAACCAGTCTCGCGTAAGCGTACGCGTAATGTCGGTCCGGGCCGCTTCATCTCACAATACCGCCGAAGCAAAGTATGACATGCTGGTAAGCAGTATGACTAGTATCGCCCACAACTCATTGTGTTCTACTCGTGCATATCATCTACGCATAGACCTGGCTCATGATGCCACTATTGGGGAACGTAGTATTTTAAAATTTTCCTACGATCACGCAAGATCTATCTACCAGATGCATAGCAACGAGAGGGAAGAGTGTGTCTACGTACCCTCGTAGACCGGAAGCGGAAGCGTCAAGTGACGTGGTTGATGTAGTCGAACTTCTTCGCGATTCAACCGATCAAGCACCGAACGTACGTCACCTCCGCGTTCAGCACACGTTCAGCTTGATGACGTCCCACGAGCTCTTGATCCAGTTGAGCTTCACGGGAGAGTTTCGTCAGCACGACGGCGTGGTGACTGATATGATGTATTCACCGGCGCAGGGCTTCGCCTAAGCACTGCGACGGTATGACCGAGGTGTGTTTCTGTGGAGGGGGGCACCGCACACGGCTGGAACAATTCAACTTGTGTGTCTTTGGGTGCCCCCCTGCCCCCGCATATAAAGGAGCAAGGGGGGAGGCCGGCCGGCCCTTGTTTGGTGCGGCTAGGGGTGCAATCCTACTAGGAATAGGATTGCAATCCTATTCCTAGTAGGAATCACCAAAGAAGGAAGAGACGGAAAGGAAAAGAGGGAGAGGTGGCGCCCCCCAATCCTAGTCCAACTAGGAACCCTAGGTGGGGCGCCGGCCAGCCCCTATGGGCTGCCTCTCTCTTTCCCTTAAGGCCCACTATGGACCATCCCCCTTCGTAGGGGGTTCCGGTAACCCCCTCCGGCAATCCCGTTAAATCCGAAACTTTTCCGGAACACTTCCGGTGTCCGAATATAGTCGTCCAATATATCAATCTTTATGTCTCGGACATTCCGAGACTCCTCGTCATGTCCGTGATTTCATCCGGGACTCCGAACTACCTTCGGTACATCAAAACTCATAAACTCATAATACCGATCGTCATCAAACGTTAAGCGTGCGGACCCTACGGGTTCGAGAACTATGTAGACATGACCGAGACTCATCTCCGGTCAATAACCAATAGCGGAACCTGGATGTTCATATTGGCTCCTACATATTCTAAGAAGATCTTTTATCGGTCAAAACCGCATAACAACATACGTTGTTCCTTTTGTCATCGGTATGTTACTTGCCCGAGATTCGATCGTCGATATCTCTATACCTAGTTCAATCTCGTTACCGGCAAGTATCTTTACTCGTTCCGTAACACATCATCTCGTGACTAACTCATTAGTCTTTTGCTTGCAAGGCTTATTATGATGTGTGTTACCGAGAGGGCCCAGAGATACCTCTCCGACACTCGGAGTGACAAATCCTAATCTTGATCTATGCCAACACCACGAATACTTTTGGAGACACCTGTAGAGCATCTTTATGATCACCCAGTTACGTTGTGACGTTTGATAGCACACAAGGTGTTCCTACGGTATTCGGGAGTTGCATAATCTCATAGTCATAGGAACATGTATAAGTCATGAAGAAAGCAATAGCATTAAAACTAAACGATCATAGTGCTATGCTAACGGATGGGTCTTGTCCATCACATCATTCTCCTAATGATGTGATCCCGTTGATCAAATGACAACTCATGTCTATGGCTAGGAAACATAACCATCTTTGATCAATGAGCTAGTCTAGTAGAGGCATACTAGGGACACTCTGTTTTGTCTATGTATTCACACATGTACTAAGTTTCTGGTTAATACAATTCTAGCATGAATAATAAACATTTATCGTGATATAAGGAAATATAAATAACAACTTTATTATTGCCTCTAGGGCATATTTCCTTCAGTTATTGGTAGAGTTCATATGAGAACAGTAGTAACTGATATGGTAGAATATTAGTGGGCCATGGCATAGCTGTTTTCCTCTCATTTTTACATGATGTTTGAACCATGACATGTTGCTAGAATATGAAAGCCATTGGCTTTTTTTTAACTAGGGGTATGTTATGACCACGACATTACATATCTCTCGCTATGACATGTGTCACTGTTATAATAATCTTAATTCTGGACATACTCTAAACATTATTGTATATTTTTGTCCTTTGGGCCTCCAATTTGATTTGTTGTAGTAGACACAAATGCGTTGGCCTTCATAATTCCAGTACCTGGAAATATACAAGTCAATGGGTCGTGGTTTATCACTCATTCAACTGACAGTGGGCATTTGATGCTCATTCACATGTACCAAATTGACCAAAACATTTCATCAAACCACATGCAGTACAATGCCTGGGGCATTCGTGACTGTGATGGCTATGGCTGCTTTGTGTTCGAGAAAGATCGCAACTCTGTTGGGCCAGCCATATTTAACTGGAGGCGGGTTTACAGCCTTGGCAACCACTCCATGTTCCTCGGGCTCAATTATCCGATCATCCAATCAATCATCGATCATATCACCGACGATGATTACTGTTCTATGCAACTTCCATTCGCTAGGGGGAACCGTGTTTACACATCATACCATGGGATTCATGAATCACCATATCCAGAGATTCGTCGACACAACTTGTTGCCAGATAATCTGCAGTGTGTGAAAGGCATCAAGCCTCCAAGCAATGAATGGCTTTAGCAAACCCGACATGCGGAGATGTGGTTCATGCCAACAACAAATGTGCACAACTTGATTTGTAGTGATATCTAGACTGCACCATGCATACTGCCGTTGTAGCATGACCCTCTTTTGTTGGATATTATGCATTGTAGTTAGTTTGAAGGATAGATACCTTTATTGGGATCAAGTGCATCCTAACTCAAGTGTGTAGCATGTACTGATATTGATGATGGTGATGTTGTGAAGAAGCCATATATATCAATTAGGGTTCAAGTGCGTACTTGTTTGTGAAAGTGTTGTCCAATGGGAATTATGTTTTGTATTACTCATGTGGTCTACAAAGTCTGTTGCACAGTCTTGTAACTTCGTACTCCATTTCTAAATTTGTAGTACTAGTAGTCCTCCGTACCGTATATTGCACTACTCATACTACTACCTCTCTCCTGGTTTATTTGCCCCCTTCGTAATTTGTGTCAAAAGTTAACCATAAATTGAACTAACTATGTGCTAATGCCTGTCAAAAAAAATTGTATCATTGGATTCGTATTTGAACATCGTTTCCAATGGTATAATTTTCTGTGGCATGCATTCACATTTGTTAGTTAAACCTATGGTTAAAATGTGACACTAAATACGACTAGGAAGTAGTACAGTAGTACTAGTATACGTCGGTCAAATTATTCATCATGTCCTCACATTGAATTAACATGACAACACGCTCCGCGTCAGGTGACACAAGAGTGCGGGCGGTGTGTTCGATTCACCAAAGTGAGCCTCACCCCTCTCACAGTACAACGGCACTCTCCCAATATCTACA
Organism: Secale cereale; assembly: GCA_902687465.1. NCBI lineage: Eukaryota > Viridiplantae > Streptophyta > Magnoliopsida > Poales > Poaceae > Secale > Secale cereale. The sequence goes on along the minus strand of LR738711.1, from coordinate 455,060,146 downwards.
AAATCACTCTCCCATTCTCTACAAAATTATACTCCCATTCTCTCCCGGTCTCCCCGCCTCCCAGCCGCCGCCTTGTTCCGATCTAGTTGGTACGATTAGCGATGAGCTACTGGAGTTGCTATACTTCATTGCAAGTAGTCAAAAGGAAGACGCTGAAAAAATTGATCTCAATAAGGATGCTTTTCAAGCTAAGCGGATGAAGGAAGCAACCAGCGAGATCGCTCCTGTGAGTATTCATCTCGTCGCCCTATATGATGATTTCAATTTTTATGGGGGTTTTCAAGTCTTTAGAGTATGCATGTAGTAATGAAGCCGAGACCCCAGTATGTTCGGGTATTGTGGACTTCAGATTTGGAGTATCACTTATTTGTCAAAATCTTTCATCATTTACTTAAACACTTGATTGATCATACATTGAGTACCATTTAACTAGAATTAATCGATGCAAATGCAAGAAGGATTGCCCGGTGCTGCCGGCTGGCGTCAAGTTTGATCCCACAGATCAGGAGCTGACCGAGCACCTTGAGGCCAAAGTGAGTGTTGACATTGCGAGATCTCACCCTCTCATCAATTTGTTCATACCATCCATTGACGACGAGGACGGCATATGCTACATGATGTAGGGTGGAACCCTATGTGATGATCTTTTCACACTTGGAGGGGAAAAAGAGGAAGAACACAAGAGAAATCACTCAAACGAACCACAAATCACACATCCACTAGGAGAGCAGACATGAGACCACAAGTATACAAGGCCAATCCAAGGAAACACGTACACAAAGGTAAAGTTCTTCCCAAATCCCTAGAGATATGATGTCTTGATGATCCTATGATGGGGATCCTTCTCTTGAGAAAGAGGTCGTGTAATCCATAAGGATGCTTCTCCTAGGAGGTCTTGACTCTCCTAGATGGAGTGGATACAAGGAGACCAGCTCTCAAATGTCTTAATATACTTTGCTAATCCTAACACATGTTCTAGATGCAATATAGATAGCCTTGGGGAGGTAGGAGATGAAGATGGACAAAAAGGAGGCTCAAAAGCCCAGCTACATCCGACCTTCCTGTAGGGCCCATGCGCATAGGGTAAGTTGGGCCCGTGCGCACGGGATCTCCAGAAACCCAATGCGGCAGCCTGTGCGCACGGGGTCTGAGGCCCGTGGACACGGGGGTCCCGACTGCATGGTACACGCTCGTGCGCATGGGGTGCTACATCGTAGCAGCCTGGGAGGCCCGTGGGCACGGGGTCTCAGGGGCCCGTGCACACGGGGTCTGTAATGCCCGAGATGTAACACTTTTCAAATATGGCAATATATGAAACTTTGACTTCATCAACTCCATTCTGGGTTCTTCTTTCATTTCGGGTTTCTTCGTTTTGTCGTTTGCTTGTATGCATTTCTTCCATGTCATGTTGTCATGTGCATTGCATTGCATTTGTGTTGTCACTTGCACCCGGTTCCACTCGTCTCTTCCCGTTGTCCGTTTCGAATTCCGACGCTCACACACGTGCCGTGGCATCCCCGAGTCCTTCTTTCGTGTGAGGCCGTGTAACGTTTCCGGAATGACGTGAGACTTGTCGTGCGTTGTTGTTTTGGTACGTGTAGGCCGCCTGTCAAGTTTCGTCGTGTTTGGACTTCGTTTGGTACTCCAATGGTGAACCTAGTGGGCTAAAAGAACCTCTTCTTTATGGCCCAAGACCCCCTCCACAACAGCCCACTAACCCAGCACAACCACTACCATCATCTCGGTCGTCGAATCATGATCGTGTGGCCGAAAACCGCTCCTCATTTGGAGATTCCTAGCTCCCAGAAACTATAAAACAGTCCCCATCCCCGAAATCCCGGTGCAACCCTATTTTTCCTCTCCCTCCGCGCGCCGACACGTCCGCGCAGCCGCCGGACACGTCATCCCCGCCGCCATGTGGCGACCCCCCATTCGCCGGGCCACCTCATCTGCCGCCAACTCAGCCCGAGGCCCTGCCATCGCCGGACCGCGCCGCCGGGTCGCCGGACCTCGCCGCCGCCATCGCCGCGACCTCGCCGGACCTTCGCCGGAATCCCGCCGGACCCGCCTCCACCTCGCCGGACCTCCACCGCCTCCACCTCGCCGGCCTCCCGTGCCCCGCCGCCGTTGCCCAGCGCCGCCGCCGGGCCGGGCGCGCCACCGTCGCACCGACCCCGACGACAGCCGCCGTCGCCGGCCTCCATCAACCACCGTCGCCGCCGGCCTTCAAACCACCGCCGCCGCCGGCCCTTCAACCGCCGCCGCCGCCGCGCCCCCACGCGCCTCCGCCACTGGCGCCGCCCTGCCACACGTCGGCCGCCGCCACCCCAAGACGCCGGCCCCTCTAACCTCCACGCCGGCCATCTTCTTCCTCGACTCCGGTCATCTTCTTCCTCGTCTCCGGCGAACTCCGGATCGGGACGAGATCCACCCATCCCTCCATCCAAACGCACGCCTCCATCCCGATCCACTCCATCCCACACGGATCCATCCATGTTTGACTTTTGGAGGTATAAAAACCACTAAGTCCCTGAGATCTATTATTTTGTTGCATCTTTGCATGGCTGTAACTTTTAGTGTGCTTGTCCAAATTGTGCATATGATATATCAAAATAATCGTGGTGATGTGCTCTACGTTTTGTTCCATTGTGGCATGGTTGTTTGAGTTCATCTAGAGGTCCTAATCATCATGACAAGAGTGCTACTTGTTATAAACTGCTGCAACTTGTTATTTTGTTGCCATGTTTGAGATGTGATAACTTGGTCCATGTTTATCCAAATGGAGCATATGATATGTCAAAATGTTCATTGTGAAATGCTCTAGATGATGGTTTTTGTAGCATTCATGTTAGGGTTCATATTGCCATGTTAATCTTGGTTGCAAAAGCGTATGTGGCTGTTAAGTTATGAAACATGTTAAGAGATGCTGATTTGAAGTGCTTGTTGCTATTGATGTGTTTGTCTCCATGTCACATGTCAATATGTTTTAGAATCTCCATCATATGGTCTTTGCTGTGGTGCAAACCACTTTCCATGATGTGCCTTGAGGTGACTTAAACATGCTTGTAAACATGCCATGCCAACATAACTGTTTTATACTTAGTGAAAATTCTGCTAAGTCTGGAATCTGTTATAACCTGATGCTATGTTTGCTTGATGCCCTAGTCAAATCCATGCTAGTTTTGGAGTGGCCAATGATCTTTCCTTGTTGTCCATGTTATTGTCTATCCATCCATGCCCTCAACTTGCTCATATGTCTTGCTGTAGCTTATTTATTTCTTGCTCTCAAGTTGCTATAAATTATAACTATCAGGTTTTTAACAGCATGATCAATTTGGTGTAGCTTGTTGCTATTGATCCATGCCTCCTATGGAGTTGCTCCAATGGAGTTGTTTGCTGTAGGATATGTCTACTTCATGTCCATGCTTCTTTTCCTCATGTTTGTGTGCTGTATAGTATATATTTCTTGCTCCAAAGCTGCTATGTGGCTGTTAATTTCAGCTTTGCATTGTATCTTGTTTCGTGTGTATGCGTTGAACCGTTGCTCCGTTTTGAGCGTGCCCTATATGAAACTTGTGTGATTTTGCATGTAGAATCGCAATCTCATGTTGTTTACATGTTTGGAGTCTGTTTGCTTGATGTTTGGGTGCATCTTGCACCGTTGTCATGGTTGTCTTGTTTTGCTCATATCTTCTAGACCGTAGCTCCGAATTAAACAAACTTTATATGAAACTTGACTAGAATTTCGTGTAGATCATCATGGTGCATGTTAACTTGCTGTTTAACAACTTTAACTCATGGTTTGTTCAGATCTGGACCAATTTCAAAATATGCATACGAGGACTCACCGGATTTGCTATATGTTGATTCCGGCCTCGTTTAACCTTGTTGTTTTGTGTTGTTCTTGTGTGCTTCATCCCTTGCCATGAAATGAATCATACTTGCATCATGTTGATTGTCCGTTGCACCTTGTTTGATATCGTGCCATGTTGTGTTCTTGTGTTGAGTAGAGCCGGAAGCCGAGACCGAGAACGAGGTTCCTACCGAGGTTGAGTACGAGGAGCCGTCTTACGATCCCATCGACAACTCGACAGGCAAGATGACCTAACCCATATATCATTACTATCTTTGCCTATTGCTAGATGTCTCGCTCTTTAGCTTATTGCCTCGATGCCCATGTTTGTTTGTCAGCCTCCTATTGTAGCCATGAATCTCTCTAACCACCCAACCTAGCAAACCTTTGTTTGGCTACGTAAGCTCCGCTTAGCCCCTCTTATAGCATTGCTAGTTGCAGGAGAAGATTTGAAGATTCTTGCTTCATGTTAAAGTTCATTGGGATATCACACTATATAATTTGTTTAACTAAATCATCTATATATTGGTAATGGGTGGAAGGCTAAGCCTCTCGCTTGGTGTTTTCTTCCACTCATGCCACCCTAGGAACTGTTTGAACCGGTGTTATGTTCCTTGATTATGCGTTCCTAACATGGTTGGGGTTATGGGACCCCCTCGATAACCCGCTTAGCGCTAAAGCTTTTCCAGCGAGGCCCGACTTTGGTTCTACATTTGCCTAACAACTAAAACTTGCCGAGGGAGTAATTAACCCGAGGATTAATTAATCAACCCCCCTGGGCCAGTGCTCGATTTGAGTGTTGGTCCAAACTAGAGTTGTGTGCGGTACCCCCCCTTGGCAACTTGGGTTTTGGTCACTGTACGCTGTGCTCATCCTGTCGTGGCCTGAGACTAGATACGTGCGGCTACTGTCAGGGTGTCGGCACGCCGGGAGGTCTTGCTAGATTAGTTTACCTTAGTCGGAATATCTTGAGCACGGGATTCCGAGAATACTCGGGCCTTCCCACCTTGGAGTTGCGACTCCGCAGATCATGAGCTTCTAATGGGCTAAGTTGGGACACCCCTGCAGGGTTTTGAACTTTCGAAAGTTGTGCCCGCGGTTATGTGGTAGATGGGATTTTGTTAATATCCGGTTGTAGAAAACTTGACACCATGTTCAGAACACACTACCAGCGTGAGTAACCGTGACGGTCATTTTCCGAAAGGGGTTCGGAAAGTGAACACGGTGGGGTTATGTTTGACGTGCTTAGATAGGATCACTTCGTGATCACTTCGACACTCGTGGCACTTCTCTTCTCGCTCTAAACACGTAAGCTAGTGCTAGTGCAGCTGCAACCTTTAATTTCTTCAGCCTTGTTCCACACCCAAGGCTTAGATAGTTTTGCTACCCGGGAACGGGATTGCTGAGTCCTCCGTGGCTCACAGATTCTACACAACACCAGATGCAGGTACCATGGTGAACTACTCAGGTGACGGCACAGAGCTGTACTGGGAGTTTGATGAAGAACGTGAGCGATACTATGTGCACTATCCCGATGATCAGTAGTGGCTTCTATTAGGGGCGATCGGACCTTGTGGCTTTATTTATTTGGTATCTTTCATTTGGATCTTCGTCCGTAGTCGGACTGTGATGTTATTTGGATGATGATTTGCTTATGTAATGTATTGTGTGACGTGGCGAGTGTAAGCCAACTACTCTTTTGCAATTTCATCCCTCTTTTACATGAGTCATGCAAAGATACCATACTTGAGATCATTCTAGTATGAGCTTATACCTTTAAGTCGTGCCTCGACACGTAGGAGGTATAATCTCATACTGGGCATTACAAGTTGGTATTCAGAGCCTTCTCCAACCTAGAAGCCCCCACTGATTGATCGAATCGTTGACTGTTGAGTCTAGGCATACACTTGAAAATGTTTTGAGTCCTATATATATATCGGAGAGTAGGATTTCTTTTTGCTCCTCATCTCTTTTCACTCTGGTGAGGACTCCTGACGATTACTTGTCTCTTCTACTCTCAAAATTTCACCAATTTTTTTTAGGATCACGCAAGTATTGTTTGGATTGTTCTGATGTCTTTGTGACGAGAACATTGTTCTCGATACCTCCTGTCATTTAGGGGTTGTGGCAGTGTCCCGGGGAGTTGAGCTCCGAGGTGTTGTCGTCACAAATATATCGCAGCAGTTCTTGAATACTTAAGACGGCCGACATCGAAAACTCTCATATGCGGTTAGTGGCAAGATAACCCCGACATCACCCAGTACTGGGGAGGTAGTTCGGGAGTATTGCCATAGCTTGTATAGCAGATGTGTTTCGAAGGTCCGAGGTAGACGGTTTCCGGAAATAACTGGTTATGTGTTGAAGAATGGATACAACTGGATGTAGGATTAGAGTTGAGTGCGCGATGCTTCCCCTGTATCCCCAACACCTGATTGCATAACTAGAAACTTTCGTAAATTAATAGGTGGGTTCATCTAGTAGCTCATAGGCATTCTTCCAACGAATGCAGGATATGGAGTTCGGGGTTCTACATTGAGTGAAGTAGTTTTATGGGCGTTGTTCCGATCGGGAGTTGCATCTTAAAGGGTCCTTGGCTATGCGGACCCGGGGATTGCAAAACCCTTTTGTAACACGTTCCATAAGCTTTCAACACGAATATGTCGAACGAAGCTTCTATCTTGTATTTGTTCTATCTGCTCCTTGTTGTTTTATTTACCTTTTGTTCTCTCAAGTGGCTTCTCAAGAAGATTGTTGTTACCATTAAACTATGGATTACATTCGTTCATTTTGTTTGAATGTTCTTGTGAAGACTTATGTTGCAATTTCTAGCTGTTGATTCAGCTTATATATTTTCAATCAATGGCTAATAGTTGTCATCTCATTCAGGATGGCTCCTAAAAGGGTTCCCAATTCTAACCCAGAGGGTGAAGAAGTTCCTGATCGTCCTCCTTCCCCTCCTCCTCCGTCTGAGGCCCGGAGAGCAATTATGCAAGCGACGAACCAGAACACCCAGATGCTTATGCAAATGATGCAAAACATTCAAGCAAATCAAGCAAATCAAGGTGTTCATGGGAACCAAGGCCAAGGCAATTTGTTCAACCAACCTCACTTTGCAACTCTCAACCAATTCCTGGCAAACCAACAAAGGCATTCAGTTACTGTGTGGACCCGCTAGATGCTGAAGACTGGATAACAGACATCAAGAAGCATTTCGAGTGCAATAACGTGAGACCTGAGGACTATGTGAAGTTTGCCGCCTTCCAACTCAAGGACCAAGCCGCTGATTGGTGGCAGCAGTATAAAGATTCCATAGAGGGACGTGAAATCTCGTGGACTGGCTTCTGCAAGGATTTTCGCTCTCACCACATTCCAACTAGTGTCATCGAAGGTATGCGTGAGAAATTCCGCAACCTGAAGCAAGGCACCATGTTTGTTTATCAATACAATGTCAAGTTCTAGAACCTTGCCCGCTATGCCAAGCAAGACATCCCAGATGCCAAGATCAAGATTTATCAGTTCCGTGGTGGTCTGAAGGATGAACTCCAACTAGCTCTCACCTTGTTTGAGCCGGATGAATTTGATCAATTCTATAACATGGCACTTAAGCAAGAGGCAGCCTAGCTCAAGATGGAAGCTTCCAAAAAGAGGATCAGACACGCTGTTCACTCCTCCTCTTCTTCCCAAGTGGTTGCAAAGCAGCAAAAGTTTTGGCTTCCACCTCCTCCAGTGATCCGACCTTCCAACAACAACAACAAGCATTCTGGTGGTCGTGGCTTCTCCCACCCACCCAACCCAAGCAATCAGTCAAAGAATCACTTTCAAGCTTTGAAGTCAAGAGCTCCTTATCACCGTCCTCTCTCAGAAGTGGTTTGCAACAAGTGCTCTCAGAAGGGTCATTATGCTAACAAGTGCCCCAACCCAAGGCGCCTTCCGCCTCCTCCACCTGTCAGCACTGCTATTGTCAAGCACAACCCCAATTCAGCAAGAGTGAATCTGATGAATGCAGCTCAAGCAGAGAATTCTTTACATGTGATACTTGGTAACCTTCCAGTTAACTCTATTCCTGCAAAAGTCTTGTTTGATTCAGGTGCATCACATTCTTTCATGTCAAGACCTTTTCCATTGTCACATGATATGCCATTGCAAGCTTTGCCTAGTCCAATGTCTGTGTTTTCTCCGGGTTTGCTAATGAACTCCAACAACTTTGCTCCGGATGTATCCATTTATGTGGGTGATTACCATTTTCTGGTTTCTCCGGTTATTCTCGGCAACTCCGACATTGATCCTATTCTTGGGATGGATTGGCTCTCCAAGCATGATGCAAACATTGATTGTGCAAATAAGGAAGTGAAGCTTACTCATCCTGACGAAGACGTGATTATCTTCGCCTCTCGAGATAACACAATCAGGCTATTCTCTCTCAATGACAAGGGCGAGATTAATGCCATCTCTCAAATTTCGGTGATCAATGTATGAAGATGTTTTCCCTGAAGAGCTTCCAGGCATGCCTCCGCATCGTCAAGTTGAATTTGTCATTGAACTCGAGCCCGGTACCGAGCCAGCATGTCGGCGTCCGTACAAGCTTTCCCCTGATGAGTTGAAGGAGCTGAAGAAACAACTCGATGAGCAAGAGCGTATGGGTCTAATCAGGCCTAGAACTTCTCCTTGGGGTTGTGGTGTTCTTTTTGTCAAGAAGAAGGATGACATGGAGCGCCTTTGCCTTGATTACCGGCCATTGAACAAGAAGACAATAAAGAACAAGTATCCGCTCCCCAACATCAATGAATTGTTCGAGAAGCTCAAAGGAGCAAAAGTGTTCTCAAAGCCCGATCTCTGGATGGGTTATCACCATATCCGTATCCGAGAAGAATATATTCACAAGACCGCATTCAGAACGAGCTACAGCTCCTATGAATACACGGTCATGTCTTTTGGCCTCGCAAATGCTCCACCCACCTTCTCGAGGATGATGCACTACATATTCAACCCCTACACCAATGAATTTGTTCTTGTCTATCTGGATGACATCTTGGTATTCTCCAAGAATGAAGAAGACCATACCAAGCACCTTAGTTTGGTTCTGGACAGACTCCGTGAACACAAGTTCTATGCGAAGTTCTCCAAATGTGAATTCTGGCTGGATAAGGTCTTGTATCTTGGCCATATCATCTCTGCTGAGGGTATTTCTGTCAACCCCGAGAAAGTTGAAATGATTGTCAACTGGGAACCCCCTCAGAACGTCAAGCAACTCCAAAGCTTCCTTGGTCTTGCTAGCTATTGCAGAAGGTTCGTTGAGAACTTATCCAAAATTGCCAAGCCTCTCTCAAACTTGCTGCAGAAGAATGTCAAGTACAACTGGTCTCCGGATTGTGATGTGGCATTCAAAACACTAAAAGAAAAGCTCATCTCTGCTCCGGTTCTTACTCCTGTGGATGAGTCCAAGCCCTACGAAGTATTCTGTGATGCTTCTCTACAAGGACTTGGTGGTGTTCTAATGCAAGACAAAAAAATTGTGGCATACACTTCTCGTCAATTGAAGCCAAATGAGAAGAACTACCCCACACATGATCTCGAGCTAGCAGCAGTGGTACACGCCTTGATCACGTGGAGACACCTTCTGTTGGGCAGAAAAGTGCACATCTTCACCGATCACAAGAGCTTGAAGTATATCTTCACACAGCCGACCCTGAACCTTCGCCAGACTCGTTGGGTTGAAATGATCCAAGAGTATGATCCAAGCATCGAATACACACCTGGCAAGGCCGATGTCATTGTAGATGCCTTGAGCAGAAAGTCATATTGCAACAGTCTCCTTCTCAAGCCGTTTCAGCCTGAGCTTTGTGAATCATTCAGGAAGCTCAACCTCCAAGTTGTTCCGCAAGGCTTTCTTGCAAATCTTCAAGTTGCTCCTACCTTGGAAGATCAGATCCGTGAGGCCCAGCTCAGTGATGCTATGGTGCAGAAAGTGAAACATGTGTAGCGACCACGATCCGAATGGACCGAAGTCTCTGTGTTCTGTGTCATCCCTGGATCGGTATGCTGACACACACAGTACTCGAGGATTTATAACAGAGGTAAATCACATGTATTAAGTAACGTAAATACTATTACCTCAATCGATCATAGCGAAATCAACAAAGGTTGTGGATTCCCATCAACACCAACGGCAAAGTTGAGTGTAGAAATCGTAACCCTAACGTATCACTTACTCGTCGTAAGATAATCCTGCAACATGAGACGTTGCAGCCACAAAGAGTCAGTACATTGAATGTACTAGAAAATTCACACTGTAATGATAATGATGAATAAGGCCTACAACTACATGCATATTTGGCTGGTGGAGGCTGTAAGGTTAAAGTTTTTGCGTAAAGCCAATTTTTCCCTACCACAAAGAAATATATTTTAATTAACTATCATGGTAGTTGAAACATCGTTGAGAAGATAGACATCCTCTCAACCCCAATTAAAGTTCATCATTAAACCCAACAATATTAAATTAGAGAGTGATGAGATCAACAAATAATCCACTTCTAGATACTCAAAGATGTCCATAACCGGGGAAACGGCTACTCATGAATAGTTTGTACACTCTGCAGAGGTTTGTGCACTTTTCCCACAAGACTCGATCACCTCCGTTTGGTTCCTCGCACTGCATGGTGTTTGAGAAACGGATGACCGAGACACAGTCTTTCCGAAGAGGTCCCCTTAACCAGATAGATAGGTCGTACCACCTACAATCCCCCTACATCTGCTAGCCCATCATGGAAAGGTTTCCCACAACTTACTCAACTATGCCAGAGCCCATATTGGCATGTGGCTGCACATGGAAGTTTCTAGGCATGAAATATTATATGATCCCTTTGAGCCTGGGTGGCATTCCAATAGGACAATCACACGGAAACCCAAGGATTTCCTAGGACAACACTGGCATCACCAGGTGTCCGGGCAATCCACTGGTTCACTCCCAGGGTGCCCCAAACCAATCCACCCAGATGTGTTTTCAAGTAGCCACCTTAAGTTGAACCATTAATTAACAACTCACATCTGTCATGGATTTCACTCAAACCCAAACCACGTCTACGAGCATAGCATGGCCTAACAGCAAACGTAGAAGTAACTCCCAAAGGTTTGAATGTAATGCAGGTAATAGGTTCTACCTCAATCTACTTCCCAGTCCCACAAGTTAATTGATCCTACTAATGCAATGTGTTTGAGGATATAACTAATGCAATGAAAACTGGGTATTGGAAAAAAATATGATCAAAGTGTGAACTTGCCTGCAATGTTGATGAAGATGATTCGCACTCAAAAACTCTTGATAGATCTACTCGTCACACTCTGGTCAATCTATCGCAAGCAAGCAATAGTAACCACACATAAGCAATCACTCAGAAAGATCACACAGAGCGAATAAACACTTCGGAAAACTTCGAAAACACACGAATGACTCTTGAAACACAAAACAATTTCCAACAGTACCAAAATTATGTGAATTTGGCCTTATCAGAAAGTTTAGGTCAAGAGCTTCGATTTGCAAAAATAATCAACTCAAACGGAGTTACGAAACTCAAGTTATGATCAAACGAAGTTCAAATCTAAAACTAGTTGAATTCAAATTTTAAAATTTTCAAAAACATGTTCAAGTTGTATTACTGGAAAGAGGGCTTCGTAACGAAGACGTGGGCGTTGGTTTCGTTGGATTTGGACTAACCGGTAAAAAGTTATGGCCTAAGGAAGTTCAGGGGCTAATCTGTAAAATAGTATTTACAAAGAGGTCCCTGGCCGAAACTACACAGAAAAATAAAAAGCTATCAAGCGAACGTTCGTTTTCTAGTCTTAACCGGCGAACGTTCACTGTATAACTAAACCTACAAAAAATCTAGATCTAGGGTTTTGAAAATAAAACCGATCTAACAGAGATAAACCTAACTAAAAGAAAAACCGGGGTGGGTGGCGGTTTATACCGTTTCAGGGCAAAAGACCAGCGGTTTGTGGGTTTCGGCGAGGCGGATCGGATCCGTCGCGGGTGAAGCTCGGAGCTCCAGCCGGCGGAACTCCGGCGAGGGGGCGGGGCAGGCTGCGGCGGCGCTGCGCGGGGCGGTGGCGAGGTGGTGGCGCAGTGCGGTGGCGAAGGGAGGCGCGGCTGCGGGAGGCGAGGCAGAGCGCGGCGGCGGCGGCGCAAAGCAGCAGCGACGGCGGCGCAGAAGCGAGGCGGCGGCGCAAAAGCGGCGGCGGTGCGATGCGAGGGCGACGGCGGTGGCGAGAAACGGGGCCCGGGGCCCGGCTTAAATAGAGGGGGAAGGCGGTGGCGAGGCGTGGAGGAGGGGGCAAGGCAGGGGAGTCCGGAGGTGGCACGCGCGGCGGCGACGATGCCGTGGTGGAGCTGGCCTCCGTCGGGAGCTCGGAGACGAGCGGCTGGGCTGGGACTGGCGACTAGCTGGGCCGGCCCAGTTCGGTCGGGGAGAGAGATTTGTTTTTTTTAACAGACAAAAGAAAAGGAATAAAATAAAAAAAACTAAAATATTATATAGGCATATAATATATCAAAATTTGCAGAAAAATAAGCCCTACAACATGAACATTTTATTACTATCAAATAAAATGCGCACTAATTCTAATAAATCAGAAAGTCCTACTGTTGCAATTAAAACCCAAATAAAATCACTTTAAATACCAAAAAGAATTCAAATATATTTCTCTCAAATTTTCTGTTGTAGGGAATCATGTTACCCTATTTTCCATGTAATTTGTTTTTGGAGAAAAATAATTTGAATAAAAACCAAATAACTCAATATTTGAAATTGAGTTGCAGAAAATTCAGAAAAACCTCCAACTCATGTTTCCTATAATTTGAAGAAGTCATTTTATCTTCTCTCGGGAAAATCATTGCGTTGCTTAAAGTCTCTGAATTGAAAATATTGCGAGGATGAAATTCAAAATCCTTTCAAACCCTTTATCATTTAAAATAAATGGAAGAAGTTATATTATCTTCACTCTAGGGTTTTGTGTTGAAAAGAATTTGAATTCCCTCAGAGATCAAAAGCAAAGTGAAAGTTTTGGGAAACTCATTTTTTCCCTCCCATTTAACTTTCAAAAGTTTCAAATTTCACTCAATTTCACACAGCACATCAAACAACAATCAAATCTATCTATTTATTATAACATTCCAAAATTTAGAATTTTGGGATGTTACAACATGGTATTGCAAAGGGTACTCCCAAATACAAGTGCTATCGCGTTGATGAGAAAGACACCTTGTTCTTTGAGGACAGACTTGTGGTTCCCAAGGGTGATCTCAGGAAGCTCATAATGAACGAAGCACATGACTCCCTCCTCTCGATTCATCCTGGAAGTTCCAAGATGTACCAAGACCTCAAGCAATCTTACTGGTGGACTCGCATGAAAAGGGAGATTGCCCAATTCGTGAATGAATGTGATGTTTGTAGAAGAGTGAAGGCAGAGCATCAACGTCCAGCCGGTCTCCTTCAACCTCTTCCTATTCCCGAGTGGAAATTCGACCACATTGAAATGGATTTCGTCACAGGGTTTCCTAAGTCCAAGAAGGGGAATGATGCTATCTTTGTTGTGATTGACAAGCTAACCAAAGTAGCTCACTTCCTTCCAGTCAAAGAATCCATCAATGCAGGTCAGCTGGCAGAGTTGTACACTTCCAGAATTGTGTCGTTACATGGCATTCCTCAAGTTATCTCCTCAGACCATGGAAGCTTGTTCACATCCAAGTTCTGGGACTCCTTTCAGTCAGCCATGGGCACTAAGATCCGTTTCAGCACTGCGTTTCACCCTCAGACTAGTGGTCAAGTCAAAAGAGTGAACGAGATCCTCGAAGACATGCTAAGAGCTTGTGTAATCTCTTTTGGCATGAAGTGGGAAGATTGTCTCCCGTTTGCCGAGTTCTCTTACAACAACAGTTTCCAAGCAAGTGCCGGCAAAGCTCCGTTTGAAATCCTCTATGGCAGAAAATGCCGTACCCCTCTCAACTGGTCCGAGACTGGTGAACGTCAACTTCTTGGCAATGACTTGATCTCAGAAGCCGAAGAAATGTGCAAAGTCATACGTGAGAATCTCAAGGCTGCTCAGTCACGTCAAAAGAGCTACTATGACGACAAGCAACGTGATTTGGCTTTCTACATTGGAGATCATGTCTATCTCCGTGTTTCTCCTATGGAAGGAACCCAAAGATTCGGTATCAAAGGGAAGCTTGCTCCGAGATACGTGGGCCCTTTCAAGATCCTTGGCAAAAGAGGCAATCTAGCCTATCAACTTGAGCTTCCATCCAACTTTGCAAATGTTCATGATGTGTTTCACGTGTCTCAACTCCGCAAGTGCTTCAAGACACCTGAACGCACCATTCCGTTCGAGGAGATTGATCTTCAACAAGACTTGTCTTACCGTGAGCACCCTGTTGCTATTCTTGAAGAAACCGAGCGCAAGACCCGCAACAAGTCAATCAAGTTCTTGAAAGTTAAGTGGTCACATCATACCGACCGAGAAGCTACGTGGGAACGAGAAGATCACCTTCGTTCCGAGTATCCTTCCTTCTTCCAGTCCTAGATCTCGGGACGAGATCTTTTCGTAGTAGAGGAGAGTTTGTAATGCCCCAGATGTAACACTTTCCAAATATGGCAATATATGAAACTTTGACTTCATCAATTCCATTCCGGGTTCTTCTTTCATTTCGGGTTTCTTTGTTTTGTCGTGTGTGTGTGTGTATTTCTTCCATGTCATGTTGTCATGTGCATTGCATTGCATTTGTGTTGTCACTTGCACCCGGTTCCACTCGTCTCTTCCTGTTGTCCGTTTTGAGTTCCGATGCTCACACACGTGTCGTGGCGTCCCCGAGTCCTTCTTTCGTGTGAGGCCGTTTAACGTTTCCGGAATGACATGAGACTTGTCGTGCATTGTTGTTTTGGTACGTGTAGGCCGCCTGTCAAGTTTCGTCGTGTTTGGAGTTCGTTTGGTACTCCAACGGTTAACCTAGTGGGCTAAAAGAACCTTTCATTTAAGGCCCAAGACCCTCTCCACAACAGCCCACTAACCCAGCACAACCACTCCCATCTTCTCGGACATCGAATCGTGATCGCGTGGCCGAAAACCGCTCCTCATTTGGAGTTTCCTAGCTCCCAGAAACTATAAAACAGTCCCCATCCCCGAAATCCCGGTGCAACCCTATTTTTCCTCTCCCTCCGCGCGCCGGACACGTCTGCGCAGCCGCCGGACATGTCCGACCTGCTGCCACCTCACTCCAACCAATCGGAGGCCACCACGTCATCCCCGACGCCACGTGGCGACCCCCCATTCGCCGGGCCACCTCATCCGCCACCACCTCAGCCCGAGGACCGGCCATCGCTGGACCGCGCCGCCGGGTAGCCGCCGCCATCGCCGCGACCTCGACGGACCTTCGCCGGAATCCCGCCGGACCCACCTCCACCTCGCCTGCCTCCCGCGCCCCGCCGCCGTTGCCCCGCGCCGCCGCCGGGACGGGCGCGCCGCCGCCGGCCTCCATCAACCACCGCC
>LR738711.1:454996043-455042728 GCA_902687465.1 Secale cereale | reverse complement strand
CCGCCGCCGGCCCTTCAACCGCCGCCGCCGCGCCCCCACGCGCCTTCGTCGCTGGCGCCGCCCTGCCACACGTCGGCCGCCGCCACCCCAAGACGCCGGCCCCTCTAACCTCCAGCCCGGCCATCTTCTTCCTCGACTCCGGTCATCTTCTTCCTCGTCTCCGGCGAACTACGGATCGGGACGAGATCCACCCATCCCTCCATCCGAACGCACGCCTTCATCCGGATCCACTCCATCCCGCACGGATCCATCCACGTTTGACTTTTGGAGGTATAAAAACCACTTAGTCCCTGAGAACAGTTATTTTGTTGCATCTTTGCATGGTTGTAACTTTTAGTGTGCTTGTCCAAATTGTGCATATGATATATCAAAATGATCGTGGTGATGTGCTCTACGTTTTGTTCCATTGTGGCATGCTTGTTTGAGTTCATCTAGAGGTCCTAATCATCATGGCAAGATTGCTACTTGTTATAAACTGCTGCAACTTGTTATTTTGTTGCCATGTTTGAGATGTGATAACTTGGTGCATGTTTACCCAAATGGAGCATATGATATGTCAAAATGTTCATTGTGAAATGCTCTATGAAAGTGCAACTAATCCCCGGGTGGTTTTGGTAATTAATAACAACATATATATCATTGAACTAATATTTACTTGAGAATCATTTCAGAGAAGTTCGATGATATGGGTATGGAAATGTCTGAAGAAGTGGACCCCTCAAAATGCTAAGACAAGCATTGGCAAAAGCTCAAGACTCCATTTTTGGTTTAGTGATCAAAGATCACATTGAGTCCATAGGAAAAGCAAATACTATTAAAAGGGGATGAGGTTGTGTTGATGATATGGTTGCTCAAGTGCTTAGTGATTTAGCTCCTTCAACTATCAGCAACTTTCACTACTTAACACACTCATAAGTAATCTCGGACAAACCGATTCTTCCAACTCAGTCCCACCGAGATGAACCACCTCAGCTATTCTTCCAAACCCTAGATATTTCGGTCCATCCGATTTTGAGTTCGGTCTCACCGAAACTGGACTGCCAACCTTCTGTAACCAATTGACATCATATCGGAATATCCGAGTTGTTAATTTCGGTCCCACCGAGAATGGCAAGCTCCTACCTTTGACTCATATCGGACACACCGAGATGGTATTTTCGGTCCCACCGAAAACCCCAACGTTCACTATATTTGAACTTTCGGTCTGACCGAGTTTTCACTTCGGTCTCACCGAGATTGCTCAATTATGTGTGTAACGGTTGGATTTTGTGTGGAGGCTATATATACCCCTCCACCCCCTCTTCATTCGTGAGGAGAGCCATCAGAAAGTCTACCACTCCTACCATACACTTTCTGAGAAGAGAACTACCTACCCTTGTGTTGAGATCAAGTTATTCCATTCCTACCATATGAAACTTGATTTCTAGCCTTCCCAAGTTGCTTTCCACTCAATCCTTTCTTCCACCACAGCCATATCAGTAAGGAGAGTTGAGTGTTGGGGAGATTATCATTTGAAGCACAAGAGCAAGGAGTTCATCATCATCAACAACATCTATTACCTTTTGGAGGGTGGTGCCTCCTAGATTGGTTAGGTGTCGCTTGGGAGCCTCCGTCTTTGAGATGTGGAGTTGAACCAAGAAGTTTGTAAGGGCAAGGAGATCGCCTACTTCGTGAAGATCTACCCCGAGTAAGGCTAGTCCTCCGTGGGCGTAGGCCATGATGGAATAGACAAGGTTGCTTCTTCGTGGACCCTTCGTGGGTGGAGCCCTCCGTGGACTCGCGCAGCCGTTACCCTCCGTGGGTTGAAGTCTCCATCAACGTGGATGTACGATAGCACCACCTATCGGAACCACGAGAAAAATCTCCGTGTCTCCAAATTGCGTTTGATCCTCTCCACCTCTCTTTACTACATGTGCAATTTACTTTCCGCTGCTTATACTCTAGAATTGCATGTGTAGGGTGATACTTGAATTGATCATAATTGTGAAACTGCCAAAAACTGTTCATGATCAAAAGGCAGATTTTTTATATTGTCAAGTAGTCTAATCACCCCCCCTCTAGACATACTTTCGATCCTACAAGTGGTATCAGAGCTTGGTCTCCATTGTTTTGGTTTCCATTGCATTGGACTCCATAAGCTTGGTTTCACAACCTAGGAGAGTATGGCGTCTAGTGAGGGTAATTATCGTAGAGGTCCTTATTTTGATGGTACCAATTTTGCTAGTTGGAAGCATAAAATGAAAATGCATATTCTTGGTCATAACCCAGCCGCATGGGGCATTATTTGTGTTGGTATGCAAGGTGAATTCTTCGAGGAAGGAAAAGTTCCGGATCGCGAAGCTACACCGGAAGAGTTGCGGATGTTGCAAAACAATGCTCAAGCTTGTGACATTCTCTTCAATGCTTTGTGTCCCGAGGAGTTCAACAAAATCAGCCGTCTTGAGAATGCTAAAGAGATTTGGGATACTTTGGTTGAAATGCACGAAGGTACTGAATCTGTGAAGGAATCAAAGCTAGATATTCTTCAAGGTCAACTTGACAAGTTCAAGATGAAGGATGGTGAAGGAGTCGCTGAAATGTACTCTAGGCTTGCTCTCATCACAAATGAGATTGCCGGCTTAGGAAGCGAAGAAATGACCGACCGATTCATCATCAAGAAGATTCTAAGAGCTTTGGATGGAAAATATTACACCGTGTGCACTTTGATCCAAATGATGCCAAACTACAAGACTCTCAAGCCAACTGAAGTCATTGGAAGAATTGTTGCTCATGAGATGACACTTAAGGATAAGGAAGAGCTTCACAATAAGTCAAGTGGTGCTTACAAAGCTACAAGTGATGCTCCTACTACCTCAAGTGACAAGCTAATTTCCAATGAAGAGATAAGCCTAATGGTCAAGAACTTCAACAAGTTCTACAAGAATAGAGGCAAAGAAAGAAGCTCAAAGTCTAGATCATATGATGAAAAGAGATCTTCTAGTCGTGATCGAAACTGCTACAATTGTGGAAGACCCGGACACTTCTCAAATGAGTGTACGGCTCCCCACAAGAGAAGAGAAGAATCTCCAAGAAGAAGAGCAAGAGATGAGTCACCTCGGAGAGAGAGAAGGAGTAGAGATGATCGTTATGAACGAAGATCTTCTCGGAGAAGCAAGGATTCGGAGAGGAAAGACAAGTCATCAAGGAGCTACACAAGAAGAAGACATCAAGCTCATGTTGGTGAATGGGTCTCCGGCTCCGACTCTGACAGTCAATCCGATGGAAGCTATCACTCCGACTCCGACTATAGTCAAGATGAAGGTGTTGCCGGACTTGCACTCGTATCCTCCAACTCCAACTCCTACGACTTATTTGATTCACCAAATGAGGGAATTGGAAGATGCTTCATGGCTAAAGGCCCCAAGGTAACACACCCTGAGTTCATTGACTTTGATAGTGATGAGGATGACTTACTTGGTGAAGATGAGCTCTTGCATGATAAATCTAGTGAGCTTAGTAATGATGAAAATGCTAGTAGTCTTTATAGTCGAGAAGAGTCGAATGACAATGCTATGAAGGAGATTGAGCGTCTAACTAAAGAATTAAACACTCTTAAGTTAGCTAATGAAACTACTCAAGAAGATCATAGAGAGCTCCTAAGATCTCATGAGAAGCTACGCTTCGAGAAGCTCACTCTAGAGCAAGAACATGAGTTTCTAAAAGCGATCAATGACGATCTTCGAAAGAAGAGTTCTTCATATCTTGCCAAACGACTTCTCTTGTCTAATTTCTTGCCACCTATTAAGACTAAGCATGACAAGCATAAGAAAAGTTCTTCCTCTAGTAGTAACAATAACAATGTTAAATCCAATATTGTTACTTCTAGTAGTTCTCTTGATTCCACTAACAATGTTTCAAGCCAAGTTACACTTGAGCAAGAAAATAGCTTATTGAAGGAAATCATAGAGAAAGGTGTCTACAAGAGTCTTGCCGGAAGCAAGAACTTTGAGGAAATTGTTCGCAAACAAGGAAGGCATCGGAAGAATCAAGGGATTGGTTTTGAGCGAAAGTTCAACGCCGAAGGTGTTGAGTGGGAAGAAGGTCAATACCCTACTCCACAGTTTGTTTCACAAAAGGAGAAGTATGATCCTACTTCTTCCAATGTGGAACAAGCTCAAGATGACCTTCCACCACAAGACCACAAGCTAATGGCCAAGGACAAGCTTCAAGAGGAGATTGATGCATTCATTGAAGCACCTCAAGCCATGGTCAAGTGGGTTCCCAAGGACACATCAAGTTCTACTTCGTCAAGCTCAACTACAACACCAAGGATTCCCATCAAGATGATGTGGATCCCAAAGAAGAAGAACTAGAAGGTTCTTGAGGGTGACTCCGCCAACATACTTCACTCATATTCATTTTGGCAAGAACTTGTGCAATCAACTTCCACATCATGCACTAGTTCATGGAGTCACAAACCCTCTTGTTGGTAAGTCAAGGGACAAGGTAATCATTGCTTTCATGGACATCATCTTTTGTGAACTTCAATCTATGTCTATGGATATCCTTGTTTGTTCCTTGTGGGACTAACCCATGTAGGTATTGAAAGTGCCCTAATCCAAAGGATAGCTCCCAACTCTTGATGATCTACATCAACATTGAGCATCCACATCTTCAACATCTACATAAAGTCTTCTACGACAACCCAAGGTTAGTTTGACCCTTTAAAAGGGGTTCTCACATCTAGGGGGAGCTTTGCTCTAAAAATTGAGCTAAAGCATCTCCAAATGATGTGAACACATAAATGCTTTATGTAAAAGTGGTAGCCCCACTTGTGCTTAAACGATGAGTATGACCTATGATCAAATGTTCTCATTTGACTCCTAAGTTAATATACTCATATATAGATGACCTAGTCATCGACAAATTGTGTGCTAGTAGCTAGAGTATTGGTTGTGCATGTTTGACACATATTTCAGTTGCTATCTTATTTTGTGAGCATGTTGAATGCATGATTTCATCCATTCAAGGACATCCATTTGTTGTTTTGATTGTTTGACTTTTCTGGCCAAATGGATGGACAAGAATGCCTAAGCACCTTCCCTAGCTATCTATGCTTTCTTGTCTCAAATTCTATTCATGCTCATATCACAACTTTGAACAAGTCATTTTCGGACCCTCCGAGTGAGGAGCACTCGGAGCCACCGATCCGTCTAAGGCTGACTTCCAAAACCTTCTAAGTCCATTTCGGTCTGACCAACTTTTCCATCTCGGTCCAACCGAAATGCTTAGACTGATCTAGGTTTCATCTCGGTGAAACCGAGTTCAAAATCTCGGTGTGACCGATATGTGTAACTGCACAGCAGTTAGCCATTTCGGTGTCACCGAGTTTTTCAACTCGGTCCCACCGACAGTATGGGGATATATATATCTGAGGGCTACGCGCGATTACTTCTTCAAACCGTTTCGCCCCTAAGTCCCCTGCTGCCGTCGCCCTGGTCTTCGGATCGTCGCCGTCGTCGCCTGTGCGCCCTCGCCGCAGGTCTCCGTCGCCGTCAACGGTAATCCTCTCCGCGCCGTTGCCGCCGTAGAGGGACTCCACCAAGTTAGGGTGAGTCCCGATCCCTCTCGTGCCCCCCATCTGATTCTTGCACGATTGGTTTGCCATGTATCTATCCACGTTTGAGATATTCCCTAAACATCAGATCAGATCCTTTTAGTTTCGAGCAAAATTCGGTTTAGGTTTCCACGGAACACATCTCGGTGAAGCCGATTTTGAAAACTCGGAATGACCGATTTGGCCTCTGGCCATTGCACTGCACCGTTCGGTCTAACCGATTCGTGCAAATCGGTGTGACCGATATAGAGTCTCAGTGAAACCCTAGTGTTTCGGTAGGACCGAAACCCATTTCGGTCTGACCGAAAGTGGTGTGTAGGTTTCTGTTATACACTTCGGATTCACCGAAACTGAAAATCGGTTTGACCGAAATGCATTCTGTGAAAACTCAAAACTAAGGTTTGAACTCATTTTTTTGCAAAAACCTTTGCAGTTGTGATAACTCTTCTACTCTGCCTATACCTTATCTTTTCACAGGTTGTCAGCCATGTCAGATGCCAGTGACAGCCAGAACAGGTCTGAATCACCGTTTGCAGAGATTCCTGAGGCAGATACTAGTCTTGAGGCTAGTAGTTCCAGTGATGATGGTGAGAGGAGCACCCCTAGTGGTTTGCCTCCTGCAGCCACCAGAACCAGAAAGAAGAGAAATTCTGATGATGAGGACTCTGACTTCGTTGTTGAGGAAGTTACCTCCAAGCCCAAGAGGAATGTTGTTGCCAAAGAGCACCAAGGGCAGCAGTCGAGGAAAGGCACCAGCAAGGTCAAGCAGTCAGCTGTTGCAAAGAAACTGAACTTGGAAGAGCCAGCTCCAAGTAAGGTGAAGAAAACTTCCAAGAGGAAGAGGGTAGTATATGCTGAACCTCATGTTGATGCTGCTGCTGAAGAAGAAGAAGATGCACCCCAGCCTCCTCCTCAGAAGGCTAAGTTCATGGGTGATGCTATTAGGGCTCAAGCCACTTTTAAGCCCAAGAAGCCTGCTCAAGCCAAGGCAGCTCCAGCCAAGCCCAAGAGGACAACCAGGAGCATTCCAGCTTCTGAGAAGAACAAAGGTGAGATGCCACCGTCTGAGTCAGAAGAAGAACATGTGTTGCTGAAGCTC
This sequence comes from Secale cereale, assembly GCA_902687465.1. Classification (NCBI taxonomy): domain Eukaryota; kingdom Viridiplantae; phylum Streptophyta; class Magnoliopsida; order Poales; family Poaceae; genus Secale; species Secale cereale. The sequence goes on along the minus strand of LR738711.1, from coordinate 455,036,033 downwards.
CGTCCTAAGTTGCCGCTCCACAACGATGCTCATCCTCAAGCCGAGGATATGAAGGCAAGGAAGGATAAAGGTCTCAAGCTATGGAGACAGTCTGATCCATATGCCGTGAGGAGAAGGACTGCTGTGGACCCCAGATTCCACACTAGAGAGCAGCAGGACTTCTATGAGACCGTGCTGATGGATAAGAAGCCTATTGTTGCTGACACCAGGTATGTTGACTGGAAGTACATTGACAGTGAAGAGCACCGAGACTTCTTTCCCCATGTGCATGAGAGCTTCACTGCATGTGGAGTTGCTGATTTTGTGGGTCAGGAGCTGACAGCTTGGAATGACGAGATGATCATGCAGTTCTACGCCACAGCCTACTTTTATCCTGATGGCAAGATCACCTGGATGACTGAAGGTCAAAGGTTTTCTTCGTCTGTTGAAGAATGGGCAGAACTTCTGAATGCTCCAGTGCAGAGAGAGGACGACATTGATGTCTATGGGATTCCTAAGAAGAGCCATGATTCCATGAAGAACATGTACAAGGAGATCCCCGCTGCTGATTTGGAAGGGTGGAAGCTTGGCTCAGTGTACTATCTCCAGGCAGGTCTGACCACCACAAACACTATTTTGAGGCATACCTTGATGCCCAAGTCTGGAGACCACCGCATGATTCGAGGCTATTCTATCAACATGCTGCACATTCTTGATGAGAAGGCACCTTTCAAGGTGATGGACTTAATGGTAGAGACCATTAAGAGGACTGCAGCTGACCAGAAGAGGTCGTGTGGATTTGCCCCGCAGATTCAGAGGCTCATCAATGCCAAGTTTGGCACGGGCAAATTCATGTTGGACAGGAAGCACTTGCCACTACAGCCAGAGCATGAGGACAACGTTGTTGTGATGGATGAGGAGGATCCAACCTCAGTTGAAGGACAAGCCAAAATTGAAGCTGCAAAGAAAGCCAAAGCTGATAAAGAGGCAGCAGCAGCAGCAGCTAAACCAAAGAGCTTCGGAGAGCAGATTCTTGAAGCTACCCAGAGGATTGAACAACGCCTGGCCAGCATTGAACAATCTCAGGAAAGCCTAGAAAGGATTGTTGAGGACAAGATCCACGCTCTGGACGTGAAGCTGACTGAGATTCAGGTGTCCGTCAACAAGCTTGAGGCAGACATGGAGGAAGCAAGGCAGGAGAGAGCAGAGCTCATGCAGGATGATCTAGTCCAGGACTCTCATCGCCAGACTGCTCAGGTTCCCAGAGGATCCCGATCTGCAGCTATCCCAGTGACTGACTCCAGGGCTACCACTTCAGCACCAGCCACAGCTCCAGCAGTTACACCAGCTCCAGCTCCAGCATCCACTCCTCCAGCGCAGACATCAGCAGAAGTCTTCGCCGATGCCGTCATTTCTACTCCGACTTCTACCCAGACGGGAGCCGCCAGCAGAGCCCACAGTGACGCTTAGCTCTATACCTTTTCGAACTTTTTGGTAACTTGTTGCCAAAGGGGGAGAAATTGTATAGATCATAGGGCTTCGAGAGAGAGAGTGCTCTTTCGTTCTTTTGCCGGTTTCCTTGAGATACATTTGTTTCTTTTGGTCTTTCGATACTTTCAGTGTGCTTGCTACTACGTTTGATGCTACCTTAATGAGTGCTTGGTCATACTATGCTTTAATGTGTGCTTATTGCTTATCATATGCTATTCATTATTGTATGGCTATTTACTCTTGTCTTGGTGATTATGTGCATGTTATTCATTCTTATCATTTTGTGCGCTCCACCAAGATGTATGTGACATGGAAGAGTGACCCATAATCCTAATCGATTGTGCATTTGCATTCAAACGCAAATTTTAAATAATGCACAAATTTAGGGGGAGCTCTTGTTTATCACATACTTCTCAAAGCGACGATATTATTCATTGATTATATCTTTTGTCGAAGCTTTGATCTATATGTTGTCATCAATTACCAAAAAGGGGGAGATTGAAAGTGCAACTAATCCCCGGGTGGTTTTGGTAATTAGTAACAACATATATATCATTGAACTAATATTTACTTGAGAATCATTTCAGAGAAGTTCGATGATATGGGTATGGAAATGTCTAAAGAAGTGGACCCCTCAAAATGCTAAGACAAGCATTGGCAAAAGCTCAAGACTCCATTTTTGGTTTAGTGATCAAAGATCACATTGAGTCCATAGGAAAAGCCAATACTATTAAAAGGGGATGAGGTTGTGTTGATGATCTGGTTGCTCAAGTGCTTAGTGATTTAGCTCCTTCAACTATCAGCAACTTTCACTACTTAACACACCCATAAGTAATCTCGGACAAACCGATTCTTCCAACTCAGTCCCACCGAGATGAACCACCTCAGCTATTCTTCCAAACCCTAGATATTTCGGTCCATCCGATTTTGAGTTCGGTCTCACCGAAACTGGACTGCCAACCTTCTGTAACCAATTGACATCATATCGGAATATCCGAGTTGTTAATTTCGGTCCCACCGAGAATGGCAAGCTCCTACCTTTGACTCATATCGGACACACCGAGATGGTATTTTCGGTCCCACCGAAAACCCCAACGTTCACTATATTTGAACTTTCGGTCTGACCGAGTTTTCACTTCGGTCTCATCGAGATTGCTCAATTATGTGTGTAACGGTTGGATTTTGTGTGGAGGCTATATATACCCCTCCACCCCTCTTCATTCGTGGAGAGAGCCATCAGAAAGTCTACCACTCCTACCATACACTTTCTGAGAAGAGAACCACCTACCCTTGTGTTGAGATCAAGTCATTGCATTCCTACCATATGAAACTTGATTTCTAGCCTTCCCAAGTTGCTTTCCACTCAATCCTTTCTTCCACCACAGCCATATCAGTGAGGAGAGTTGAGTGTTGGGGAGATTATCATTTGAAGCACAAGAGCAAGGAGTTCATCATCATCAACAACATCTATTACCTTTTGGAGGGTGGTGCCTCCTAGATTGGTTAGGTGTCGCTTGGGAGCCTCCGTCTTTGAGATGTGGAGTTGAACCAAGAAGTTTGTAAGGGCAAGGAGATCGCCTACTTCGTGAAGATCTACCCCGAGTAAGGCTACTCCTCCGTGGGCGTAGGCCATGATGGAATAGACAAGGTTGCTTCTTCGTGGACCCTTCGTGGGTGGAGCCCTCCGTGGACTCGCGCAGCCGTTACCCTCCGTGGGTTGAAGTCTCCATCAACTTGGATGTACGATAGCACCACCTATCGGAACCACGACAAAAATCTCCGTGTCTCCAAACTGCGTTTGATCTTCTCCACCTCCCTTTACTACATGTGCAATTTACTTTCCGCTGCTTATACTCTAGAATTGCATGTGTAGGGTGATACTTGAATTGATCATAATTGTGAAACTGCCTAAAACTGTTCATGATCAAAAGGCAGAATTTTTATATTGTCAAGTAGTCTAATCACCCCCCCTCTAGACATACTTTCGATCCTACACTCTACATGATGGTTGTTGTAGCATTCATGTTAGGGTTAATATTGCCATGTTAATCTTGGTTGCAAAAGCGTATGTGGCTGTTAAGTTATGAAACATGTTAAGAGATGCTGATTTGAAGTGCTCGTTGCTATTGATGTGTTTGTCTCCATGTCACATGTCAATATGTTTTAGAATCTCCATCATATGGTCTTTGCTGTGGTGCAAACCACTTTCCATGATATGCCTTGAGGTGACTTAAACATGCTTGTAAACATGTCATGCCAACATAACTGTTTTATACTTAGTGAAAATTCTGCTAAGTCTGGAATCTGTTATAACCTGATGCTATGTTTGCTTGATGCCCTAGTCAAATCCATGCTAGTTTTGGAGTGGCCAATGATCTTTCCTTGTTTTCCATGTTATTGTCTATCCATCCATGCCCTCACTTGCTCATATGGCTTGCTGTAGCTTATTTATTTCTTGCTCTCAAGTTGTTATAAATTATAACTGTCAGGTTTTTAACAGCATGATCAATTTGGTGTAGCTTGTTGCTATTGATCCATGCCTCCTATGGAGTTGCTCCAATGGAGTTGTTTGCTGTAGGATATGTCTACTTCATGTCCATGCTTCTTTTCCTCATGTTTGAGTGCTGTATAGTATATATTTCTTGCTCCAAAGTTGCTATGTGGCTGTTAATTTCAGCTTTGCATTATATCTTGTTTCATGTGTATGCGTTGAACCGTTGCTCCGTTTTGAGCGTGCCCTATATGAAACTTGTGTGATTTTGCATGTAGAATCACAATCTCATGTTGTTTACATGTTTGGAGTGTGTTTGCTTGATATTTGGGTGCATCTTGCACCGTTGCAATGCTTGTCTTGTTTTGCTCATATCTTCTAGATCGTAGCTCCGAATTAAACAAACTTTACATGAAACTTGACTAGCATTTCATGTAGATCATCATGGTGCATGTTAACTTGCTGTTTAACAACTTTAACTTAAGGTTTGTTCAGATCTGGACCAATTTCAAAATATGCATACGAGGACTCACCGGATTTGCTATATGTTGATTCCGGCCTCGTTTAACCTTGTTGTTTTGTGTTGTTCTTGTGTGCTTCATCCCTTGCCATGAAATGCATCATACTTGCATCATGTTGATTGTGCATTGCACCTTGTTTGATATCGTGCCATGTTGTGTTCTTGTGTTAAGTAGAACCGGAAGCCGAGACCGAGAACGAGGTTCCTACCGAGGTTGAGTACGAGGAGCCGTCTTACGATCCCAGCGACAACTCGACAGGCAAGATGACTTGACCCAGATATCATTACTATCTTTGCCTATTGCTAGATGTCTCGCTCTTTAGCTTATTGCCTCGATGCCCATGTTTGTTTGTCAGCCTCCTATTGTAGCCATGAATCTCTCTAACCGCCCAACCTAGCAAACCTTTGTTTGGCTATGTAAGCTCCGCTCAGCCCCTCTTATAGCATTGCTAGTTGCAGGAGAAGATTTGAAGATTCTTGCTTCATGTTGAAGTTTGTTGGAATATCACACTATATAATCTATTTAACTAAATCATCTATATATTGGTAATGGGTGGAAGGCTAAGCCTCTCGCTTGGTGTTTTGTTCCACTCATGCCACCCTAGGAACCGTTTGAACTAGTGTTATGTTCCTTGATTATGCGTTCCTAACACGGTTGGGGTTATGGGACCCCCTCGATAACCCGCTTAGCGCTAAAGCTTTTCCAGCGAGGCCCGACTTTGGTTCTACATTTGCCTAACAACTAAAACTTGCCGAGGGAGTAATTAACCCGAGGATTAATTAATCATCCCCCCTGGGCCAATTCTCGATTTGAGTGTTGGTCCAAACTAGATTCGTGTGCGGTACCCCCCTTGGCAACTTGGGTTTTGGTCACTGTACGCTGTGCTCATCCGGTCGTGGCCTGAGACTAGATACGCGCGGCTACTGTCAGGGTGTCGGCACGCCGGGAGGTCTTGCTGGATTAGTTTTACCTTAGTAGGAATATCTTGAGCACGGGATTCCAAGAATACTCGGGCCTTCCCACCTTGGAGTTGCAACTCCGCAGATCGTGAGCTTGTAATGGGCTAAGTTGCGACACCCTGCAGGGTTTTGAACTTTCGAAAGCCGTGCCCGCGGTTATGTGGCAGAAGGGAATTTGTTAATATTCGGTTGTAGAAAACTTGACACCATGTCCAGAACACACTACCAGCGTGAGTAACCGTGACGGTCATTTTCCAAAAGGGGTTCGTAAAGTGAACACGGTGGGGTTATGTTTGACGTGCTTAGATAGGATCACTTCGTGATCACTTCGACGCTCGTGGCACTTCTCTTCTCCCTCTAAACACGTAAGCTAGTGCTAGTGCAGCTGCAACCTTTAATTTCTTCAGCCTTGTTCCACACCCAAGGCTTAGATAGTTTTGCTACCCGGGAACGGGATTGCTGAGTACTCCATGGCTCACAGATTCTACACAACACCAGATGCAGGTACCATGGTGAACTACTCAGGTGACGGCACAGAGTTGTACTGGGAGTTCGATGAAGAACGTGAGCGATACTATGTGCACTATCCCGATGATCAGTAGTGGATTCTACTAGGGGCGATCGGACCTTGTGGCTTTATTTATTTGGTATCTTTCATTTGGATCTTCGTCCGTAGTCGGACTGTGATGTTATTTGGATGATGATTTGCTTATGTAATGTATTGTGTGACGTGGCGAGTGTAAGCCAACTACTCTTTTGCAATTTCATCCCTCTTTTACATGAGTCGTGCAAAGATACCATACTTGAGATCATTCTAGTATGAGCTTATACCTTTAAGTCGTGCCTCGACACGTTGGAGGTATAATCTCATACTGGGCATTACAGGGTCGCTTGGGACCTCCTGTGTAGCATCATTTGGCCTTCTTCTTCCATCTCTTGGCCTTGGGGTCCTTCTCCTCCTTCTTGGTGATGGTCTTCTTTGTACCTAATAACACATAGGGTATTTTGGTGAGGTAGCAACCAAGTTCCACTCGAGTCTATGCATGTGTCAAGTAGGAAGGAATTCACCTCAGTTTCCAATGCACGTGTCCTAGCTCTTGTCATGGGTCCTTTTGGAGCTTCTGTAGTTGAATTAGAGTCCATGGGGATAGATGGTGCATGCTCCGCATCATCTCCCCTCCCCCTGGGAGAGATCCATCCACAGATCGTGTTCTTCATCCCCATGGTAAGTTGACAAGTCCTTGACATTGAAGATGTCGCTTACATTGTACTTGGCGCGTGGGATGTCGATCTTGTATGCATTGTTGTTGAAGCGCTCTAACACCTGGAAAGGGCCGTCGGCACGTGGTAGAAGCTTGGACTTGCGTTCTTGAGGAAACCGGTCCTTTCGAAGATGTAGCCATACTAGATCACCCGGATTGAACACATAGGGGTCTTGTTAGCGTTGAACTTTGTCACGTGGCATTGTACACGGAGCTCAATTGCTTGACTTGTATCCTCATGCATCTTCTTGAGGTAGCTTGCGCGTTCGCTTGCGTCCAAGTTTGTGAGCTCTTGTAGTGGAAGAGGGAGAATGTCCAATGGAGACAACGGGTTGAAGCCATAGACGACCTCGAAGGGGGACTTGCCGATAGTTCAGTGTCTTTCGCGATTGTAGGCATACTCGGCGATGGGTAAGAATTCCTCCCATTCCTTGAGGTTCTTCTTAATCAAGACTCGAAGAAGTGTGGAGAGTGTCCCGTTTGTGACCTCTATTTGGCCGTCAATTTGCGGATGGTAGGACAAAGAGAAGAGTAACTTGATGCTGAGCTTGGCGCATAGAGTCTTCCAAAAGTAGCTGAAGAACTTGACGTCTCGGTCCAACAAAATTGTCTTGCGCACTCCATGTAGACGAAGAATTCCCCTACAAAATTGTCTTGCAAGGAATAAAGTGTGCCATTTTAGAGAATCGGTCCACATCAACAAATATCAAATCTTTGCCATTTCTAGTTCTCGGTAAGCCAAGCACAAAATCCATGCTAATTTCTTCCCATGGGTGGTATGGAATTGGAAGTGGTATATATAAACCATGAGATTGAGCTTTGGACTTAGATTTGCGACATGTTGAGCATCGATTGGTGAAGCGAGAGACGTCGCGGAACATCTTGGGCCAAAAGTAGTTCTTGGAGAGCATAGCAAAAGTCTTGTCACGTCCAAAGTGTCCCATAAGTCCTCCTCCATGATCCTCTTGCAAAGGTAACAAACGAAGCAAAGACTCGGGGATGCATAATTTGTTAGCTCTCATAAGATAACCCGCCATGCGGACGCAGTAAAGCATTTTTTGGATTTATTTTATTCAAATAGGAAGGAAATTCCAAAAAATGCTATAAACTTTAAAAAATCATATAAAATCAAACGTAGCTCAGATGGAAATAATTAACATGTGGAAAATTATAAGAAAAAATATGAAGAATCTGTTTATGCTATGTTCATGCATCTTTGAGAAAGTTAACATCACCAACTAGGACAAATCATGATTAGGGCAATTTCGATAATTGGTTTTCAAATGGAATTTGATCCTTGTTTGAATTCCATTTCATTTAACTTTCCTAATTATGACAATAGATCGATTCAATACCTTAATATGATATATCATATATTTGATTGTGCATTGTATTGAATGTCCTCTCTTTCCTTGTTTGCCGGTGTGTGTTTCCCTGTTGGCACGCATTGTTCCGACGATGTTATTGTTGACACCGATGATGTGCAGTTTCATCGTCAGAAGTGCCAGGCATGCAAACCCCCCTTGATCACTCTGATACAATCCCAGCTCCTTCTCTCTTTTATTGCTTTAGGACAACAACCATTCAACTCTTACATGTTGCGGTAGTTGAACCCATTCCTCAGCATGACAAATATTTGCCATATAAAATAGTTAAACATTCTAGCATGAGTAGGAATTTCTTGAGCCATGTTGTGACTAGTCATCAATGTTTGGTTGCTATGCCTGCTATTGCTTAGAGTTGTGTTAGGTATGATTCATCCGAGAATGAATTTGAATTTTGTGATCATGTCCTGATGTTGAGAGATAAGTGTGTGAACACGATTTGGTAAAGGTAGCGATGAGAGGTCATGTAGGAGTACATGGTGGGTTGTCTCATTGATATCGTCCTTAAGAACTGAGTTATGTGTATGTTATCCAAGAACAGTTACTACCACACATTGGGTTTCAGTAACTCGGTCCCTCTCGACTTATTAATCGCCTTGATCTTTGTCGAGGAGTTGCAACTAGTTTCTCGTGTTTGTAGGTTGTGTTAGTAGTCTACCAAGTGGTAGCCGGTCCAAGTGGGCTTGCGACAGACGAGGCACCGTGGCCTGGTATACCAAGCATAGTTCCGTCCGTCGAGGTGGGTTTGGGAACCCTGCACACATCGTTTGGGGCTGTTATGGAGACTTTGGCCAGACTTCATTTACGGGTCAATTCTCAGATAGGCGATATACCTGGACTAGAGTCTTGCGTGGTTAGTCAGGTTATGGCCGACACCCTCGCCAAGCTTCGTCTTGATGGTTGCTGAGATACATGACATGTATATGGTGGTAAGTGGTGAGAGCGTGTGTGAAGAAGTACACCCCCACAGAGTAATATGATCTATTTGAATAGCCGCGTCCTCGAGTATGGACTACTTGGAGACTTTTGTGGTTCATGATATATTGAAGTGGATACTCTAAAATGCGCAAGATAAGTGTGAGTGCTATGGATGGCCTTCTCGTAGGGAGATGGGAGAGGAACGATAGTGGTGTATTGATATGGTGAATATGTGGAATCATGTGCACTCTCTCCCCTCAAAGAAATTACTGGTAGTCGTAGTACATGAATGCCACCGAGTCAAAGGTGGCTTGTTGCAATTAAACTCCACCACCCCCTTTATTGATACATGCATAAGTGGATAGTTCTTATGTAAGTCTTGATGAGTACATTTGTACTCATGTTTGCTTATTTAAGTTTTTGCAACGGAGACTTCAGTCTCACTAGTAGTTCCACGTGGGATTCGATGAATCACTTGGGAACCCAGACAGATGTCTGGTTCATATGGAGGGTCTTGTAGATAGACATGCTTTTTTACCTTCTTTCTTTGCAGCTGTCTATACCCAGACATGTTTATGCTTCTACTTGTTGCTTGTATGACTTTGTATGCTGGGCCATGAGACCCATGTTTGTAATATCATGTTATGTATGGCCCTTCGGAGCCTCTTAATTAAATACTTGAGTAGTATAGTTATGTTGTCATGCCATATTTAACGAACACATATTTGCATGTTGTGCGTACGTATGATGTTTATTGCTATTTGTTGGGTCATGACAACTTTGGTATCAGAGCCTAACTGTCTCTAGGATTACCAAGCCAAATTGGTCGAAGTCGAATCTAGAAACACTTTAGTTATATAGGGTAATTGATTGTGGAAGGGAATGTAAGGCTCTTTTTACTTCTCTTCTGGTGTCATTCTATTCCGAGTCACCTCATCTTTTCTATGGGGTTAAGAAACTAGGCTTCTCATCCATCTATTAGGATGACAAGTTACTATGCTAGAGACTTATAGGAAAGATGTTGTATTCTTGGATCAGAGTTTCCATAATAATTCACTTGTTATGTTGTTAGTTATCTTGCAGATTGTCTTATATTCCACGCCCGTGCAGCCATTATGTTGTCCAAGTTATCCAATGTTTCTAAATAGTCTGATGTGTTAGCAAATCAATTCTTCCTGTTCTGGTGTATTTTTTCCAGACTAGACACATGAATTGTTGTGTTGAGGTATTCCATTACCTTAACATATCTGTTGAAGTTAGTAGTAAACCATGTTATGCTAACTTAACCACCCAGAGATTCAGCCTTTGTGTTGTATCCCTAGTGTGATAATTTTGGCCGCCATTCTCGAAAGTGTATGTAACGTCATTTAGTTAGAAAGTATTCTATTTATGGGTTGCCGAACCCATGATTCATCTTGCTCATTTCTGTTGGTAGCGATTTTGCTCCTTTAGGATGATTAGTAACCTTGTTTTAGTCCTCAAGGTCCGTGGTATGTCATTCTTCCAAGTACCACAAACTATCCATAGGAGTTCTTGTTGAACTAAAAGATCGCAACAAGAGTGCTCTTGATGATTTCGTCATTCCATAATTGTGACTCTTCCAATCCTTCCTTTTTGCATTGATTATCCGATAGAAATTTGTTGAGCCCTGTTCGACATGCTAATCTATGCATACACAACTCAGAAAAATCATATGTTCCTTTGAGTTGTCCCTCTTCAGCTGTATTCCGATCTTCGTATATCAATTGATAGTCAGGAGTAGTTGTGCATTCGTGTCATCGATGCCTATTACCCCTATGGTCCATCGAGTCATTCTATTTCAGAATGCCAAGGAGATACAAACTCCATTACCTTGTCCATTTTGAGGATTGGGTCAAAGAAGTTGTATTCCACAGATCAGGAATGCCAATCCATCTTCTAAATTTGTTCTACCCTGGAGTGTTACCCTCTTTATGTGAAGATTGTCATGGGACTTGCATCACACCACCTCTTATGAATTCTTGATATAGTGATACTTCTTTCCATCATCATTTATTTCTTGGTCTCTGTGTTGGTTGTAACCGGAATACCAACAATGAACCATGGTATGTGAAATCAGTACTCCTAGCAACCCCGTTCCTTGGTAGTTAATGGATGATAATCTCATTTTTAGCGTGTTGGTCATTGAGTCATCATTCCAAAATTGATTGTGCTACCTACTCAATTTTTTCTGGTGCACTCTTCGATCAGTGAGTTAGGATTGTGTCAATCTCTCGCTCTTTTCGTCATATCATCTTGCCCTAAAAAGCAAGGTTGTTCTCGAGCTTAATAACATAACGATGGTTCATGATTTTCCGAATATCTTCTTGGAAGTATTACGAGGTAGTCCTTTGACCATTATGTTGAGTTTGTGATCAAGTTGGTTTTTCTCTAAACAACCAATTCTCCATGGATCTGTGTTGGATACCCCTTAACTAGTTGGTTAATCTATACAACAACTTGAAGAGTTGGAAGATATAAGATTTGCCTGACTTAGTTCATTCCAATTGATACCTTTTGTGCATGTGCGAGTTGAAGAAATGTGATATCTTCATCACTTGATCTTCATGATCAATTGTTGGATCTATTGTGTTTGGTAAATCTTTTGATTTGAGTGTGGTCTATCATCAAGTCAAAATTAGAACCAATGATTTTCGTAATGTTGTTTTACTCGTGGATGTTTCCTCAGGTATGCACCATTATATCCTTTGGTCTAATCAATGCTATCACCTTGTTCACATAGTTGTGGAATTCCATCTTCGTGGAAATTTTGATGAGTTGTCGTTGAGCCCATCGACAATATCTTTATCTCCTACATGACTCATGTGGAACATTAAAGCTAGTATTGGAAATGTTTGAAACCATTTCTTCATGCTAGCTCATGAAGCATATGTTTGGATGAAAGAAGTGAGTTCCTCTAATTCGTATGTGTTTGATGCAAATTGCCACCGTGAATTCGAGAAAGCTTGTTTTGATTCCTATGGAATCATCCCAAGTCAGTCATGCATGTGCGAAGTACTCTATGGTTTGGCAGACTAATTTCCTCCATTCCATAGGTATTCCCTAGCACACGAAGACACTGATTGATTTGTTCAAGGAGAAGAAGTTCCTTCATAAGAGCTAATCATATATCTTATGCAAGAACTTCGATATCCTCAATGATGGTTCCCAACCAGAACTCGGTACTATTTTGTTGTAAGATTTTTATGTGGGTACAATTGTCTTGGATAGTGTGTTCATGTATATCTTACAACCAAGCCCATATTTTGGATCTTGTTGTCGTAGTTCATTTCCCGATAATGTCGCGACGTCATCTCACTGATTTATGTTGCAACCTTTCTTTTTTAGACATTGTGAGTCTAGAATATCATGTTACCAACTAGATCTAAATCTCAGGCAGGTATGATGGTTGGAATTTTCCCAAGGTCTATGATTTATATTCTAGCATGGTACAGACCTAGCCGGAAGATCTGTTATTAGAGTATCTTGATTGAGAAATTTTCCCATTATCTCCATGATGATTTCATATGACTTATTTGAGGAGTTGTTCCTTATGGATCCTTTGTGTTCCCGAAGTCTAACCTTTACTCGATGACCATATCAATGATGTTACTAAGCATGCTCGTGGTATCTAGTACATCAAGGAAAACATTAGAAGCAGGGTGCTAAATGTCTCTCGATCGATCATCCAGATATTGGTTCCTTGGCATTGCTAAGGTGAAATTTGAGAAAGTGTTGTCTTGCTTTGCATTTGCATCCTCCAACGTTTTTCATCATGGCAGTATGAAGTGTTACCACGATCTTGGCATAGATGTTGGTAAAACCCTTATGAATATGGAGATGATCAGTTCTTGAAAGCATGCTTAGACACTAGGTTAATTATATCTTCGGTATCAATCGAAATGTGCCTTCAATTTGCCGAATTGCTCTATAATCATATATTCCATTCCACTGAGTATGTCATTTAATCGGATTCCTTGAAATGGTCATTTGATATTCGCCTCGGTGTGGTATAAACAGTTTGGATGATCCCTGAATCTAAAGTAATTCTTTTTGCCCGACTTAGGAAATAATTCAACGATTCACCTCTAAGGTGCCCTGTTATGGTATCATGGCAATTAAATCTTTGCTACTTTAAAATGTATCAACCATATTCTTAACTATTGAATTTTTGCCTACCAAAATTAACCTTCGTCATATGTTTTTCCATCACCCCTGATGTCTATTTTGTGCCTCAGATCGAGAGATATTATTATGTCTCACTCCATGAGTTGATCTTCCGTTGCTCAATCTTTGATAGGATCAATTTCTGTAGAGTTTCTTTCTGTCATCATTATGTCCAATGAAGTTCTCAAAACAAAGATGCTAAGGATCAATATGAAGGGATGAATCAACATCTTCGAGAAGGGAAATTGGATCATGAAGATTGTGTTAGTTTGGTGTCACCTCTAAGGATCAATGTGAAGTGATGAATCAATGTCTTCGAGAAGGGAAATAATATCATGGCGATTTTTTTAGTTTGGTGTCCCCTCTTCCTCTTACACTACGTCTTGATTCTCGGGATGAGATTCTTGTTCAGTGGGGGTGAGTTGTCATAGCCCTAGATAAATAGTTGCATCTTCATCCATGCATGCATCATTTCTAATATTCGAATGAATTTGAAATGGGGATGTTCAAACCCTAGCACCAAATGAAATTCAACTAGGATCAGAGTAAAATACTTTCAATGAACCCAAAATGCCCTTAAAAATGTCCATGCTTTGGGGGAAAACGTTAAAACCTTAACCAGAGATGATGTAGATTTTTCCAGGACATTTTGGCTTTGATTTAATTCACTAAGTATTTGAATTGGAGAAAATAAATGGCTATAAAAACATTATAGCTCCAATAATTCTGAAACTATATGTGGGTATTTGAAATAGTCCATATTGCATCCATAAATAATTTCATAATCAACAAAAATGGTTTAGTATCGTTACTAAATCAAAACTAGATACAAATAAATAGAAAGCGGAAAGAAAATAGGAAAAAGAGAGAGAGAGGTACCTACTTACCTGGCGTTCGAGCAAGACAGCCAAGCCAACCAGGGGCTGGACCATCTTTTTCCCCACGCCAAATGGCACTGGTGCGTGTCGACGCGCGTGAGCTCCGCAGCCACCTCTTGCTTCTTGGCACCGAGGTGCCCCAAGCCTATCCTCTCGCTCACAGGAGACGTCATCATCTCCTTCTCTACCTCCACACCGCCACGGCCTCGCTCCCTGCTTGCGTTCCTGTAGCCGTTCGATAGCGTAGCCTCGCCGCCATTGCTAGCTCGCATAGCCACCATACGCCCCTGGCCTCTCTGTCAGGTTAGAAGGCTCCACCTTGATGCCTCCATTATCCAAGCTGAAGAGCGCGACCATGGACGCACTGAAGCCTCGTCATTGATCTCATCTCCTCCGCACGGTCGCCGAACGGCACCGCCTAATTCGTTGTCTCGGACGCCTCCGTGAGCCTAGTGACCTTCCTATAGCACCACTCTGACCCGCTGCATCTTTCCCTTTCTTGCCATCATCGACTGGGAGCCCTAGCTAGCACAGCTACTGGAGCCGAAAGATCCTTTCGCCGGCCATGTCGCCGCCGCGGCCACGGCTACTGTCGGCCATGTTTGAGCGCATCACCTTGCTCAGAGCGCTTCTAGGAGTACACAACAAGTTGTTCATCCAACTGTGCCCCGTAGCTCCATGCCTGTGCACCCCCGTGGTCCGGCCACCACAGTTGTTGTAGTCATCGTCGCTATAGCCCACGCTAGTTCCGACCACCACCACCAGTGGATGCGCCACACTGCCAGCTCTTCGTAGCCGCGAACCGAACGTGAAATGGTGCCACATAGCTCGTTACATTTGCCCTTCACCGCCCATGTTCGTCGCCAGTGGCTAAACGCAGGCAATGATGACATGGCACTGATATATTTAACCCCTAACCACACCCCCTGGGTCACTAACAAGTGGGCCGAGGTGCCTAACGGCTTTGGGTTAAATTAACTGAAAACACTAATTAACACTATTAACTGAATGTGCAGCTGACATGTGGGACCCAGTCGTCAGGTTTGACCTGGACAACCCTGTTGACTTGGTGACGTTGACATGACGCCATGCTGACACAGTAAAGCATTTTTTGGATTTAGTTTAATTTAAATAGGCAGGAAATTCCAGAAAATGCTACAAACTTCAAAAAATCATATAAAATCAACCGTAGCTCAGAGGAAAATAATTCACATATGTAAAATTATAAGAAAAAAATGAAGAATCTATTTATGCTATGTTCATGCATCTTTGAGAAAGTTAACATCACCAACTAGGACAAATCATGATTAGGGCAATTTTGATAATTAGTTTTGAAATGGAATTTGATCCTTGTTTGAATTCCATTTCAATTAACTTTGCTAATTATGACAATAGGTCCATTCAATACCTTAATATGATTATCATGCATTTGATTGTGCATTGTATTGAATGTGCTCTCTTTCCTTGTTTGCTGGTGTGTGTTCCCTCTTGGTAGGCATTGTTTCGACGATGTGATGGTTGACACCGATGAAGTGCAGTTTCATCTTCAGAAGTGCCAGGCAAGCAAAACCACCTTGATCACTCTGATACAATCCCACTCTCTCGCTCTTCCTCTCTTTTATTGCATTAAGACAACAACCATTCAACTGTTACATGTAGCGGTAGTTGAACCCATTCCTCAGCATGACCAATCTTTGCCACGTAAATAGTTAAACATTCTAGCATGAGTAGGAATTGCTTAATCCATGTTGTGGCTACTCATCCATGTTTGGTTACTATGACTGCTATTGCTTAGAGTTGTGTCAAGTCTGATTCATCTGACAATGAATTGGAATGTTGTGATCATGTCCTGATGTTGAGAGCTAAGTGTGTGAACACGATTTGGTAAAGCTAGCGGTGAGAGGCCATGTAGGAGTACATGGTTGGTTATCTCACTGAGCCCATCCTTAAGAACTGAGTTATGTGTATGTTATCCAAGTACAGTTACTACCACACATTGGGTTCTGGTAACTCGGCCCCGCTCGGCTTATTAATCGCCCCGAACGCTGTCAAGGAGTTGCAACTAGTTTTTCGTGTTTGTAGGTTGTGTGAGTTGTCTACCAAGTGGCACCCTGTACAAGTGGGCTTGGGACAGAATAGGCATCATGGATAGGTGTACCAAGCGTAGTTTTGTTCATCTGGGAAGGCTTGGGAACCCTGCACACATCGTTTGGTTCCACGATGGAAACTTCGACCGGACTTCCGTTATGGACCAGTTCTCAAATAGGTGATAAACCTCAACTAGATTCCTTTGTGGTTAGTTAGGTTGTGGCTGACACCCTCGCCAGGCTTAAGCTTGAAGGTTGCCGAGATACATGACTTTTATATGGTGGTAAGTGGTGAGAGCGTGTGAGAAGTACCTCTATAGTGTAATATGATCTATTCGAATAGCTGCGTCCTTGGATATGCACTACTTGGAGACTTATATGGTTCATAGATAACTTGAAGTGGATACTATAAAGTGCGCAAGATAAGTGTGAGTGTTACAGATGGCCTTGTCGTAGGGAGATGGGAGATGATCCATAGTGGTGTTTTGATATGGTGTATATGTGGACTCATGTGTGCTCTCTCCCCTCAAAGAAATTACTAGTAGTCGTAGTACAAGATAGCCACCGAGTCAAAGCTGGCTTGTTGCAGTTAAACTCCACCACCCCCTTTGTTGATACATAAGCGTAAGTAGATAGTTATGATGTAAGTCTTGCTGAGTACATTTGTACTCACGTTTGATTAATTTATGTTTTTAAGTGGATACTTCAGTCTCACTAGTAGTTCCACGTGGGCTTCGAAGAATAGCTTGGGAACCCCGGACAGAGGTCTGACTCCTATGGAGGGTCTTGTATATGGACATGCTTTTTAGCCTTCTTTATTTTCAGCTATCTATACTCAGACAGATTTATGCTTATGCTTGTTACTTGTATGACTTTGTATGTTGGGTCATGAGACCCATGTCTATGATACCATGTTAGGTATGGCTCTTCGGAGCCTCGTAAATAAATACTTGAGTCGTAGAGTTATGCTGTGATGCGATGCTGTACCAACACATACTTGCATGTTGTGCATACATATGATGTGTATTGCTATGCGTTGGGTCCCGTAGGTCTATGGTAAACTACTCACGCATCATCTAAAGGGAAACACGGTTCGTGTACAAGACCTCTGTGATCGGTTCCCTCTCCGGTAGAGTACCGGAAAAGGCTTCTAGATGAGATCGCGGAAGAATGGAAACTTGCGGTGGGAAAAAAAAGTATTTTCGATGGCTCTATGTTGGTTTCCCGAATTTAGAGAATTTAAAGAGTTTGAATTAGGTTAGACGGAGCCCTGAGGGACTCACAAGGTACTAGGGGGGCCCTAGTCCGCACCCTAGTGCCTTGTCGTCTGCTCGTCCGCCTTCTGGTCTCCTCCCGAAGCTTCTAGGCTCTCTCTTGTCCAGAAAAAAATGTCAAAAAGTTTCATGGCATTTTGACTTTGTTTGATATAGAATTTCTAGAAAACTAAAAACAGGAAAAGAATCAGAACTGGCACTGGGTTAATAGGTTAGTCCCAATAAATGATATATAATTGCATATAAAACATTCCAGATTGTTACTATAATAGCATGGAACAATAAAAGTTTATAGATACATTGGAGACGTATCAAGCATCCCCAAGCTTAATTCCTGCCCGTCCTCGAGTAGGTAAATAATAAAAATAGAATTTTTGATGCTTCCTAACATGTTCATCATGTAATGTTTCTTTTACGTTATGAATATTCAGGTCCGAATGATTCAAAGCAATAGTCTAAAATTTGACATAAAAACATAAACACTCAGGCATACCAACAAACAATCAAGCCTTTGAAAGTAAAAATGCCAAATAATGCTATCCCTACAAAATCATATAGCCTTGTCATGCTCCATATTCTTAACACAAAGTATAAATCATGCACTACCCCGATGTCATCCAAGCAATTGGTTCATACTTTTTAACGCGCTTCATCTTTTTCTACCCCGCCACAATACATTAGTGCAAGCCATGTATATAGCACTACAGGTGGAATAGAATGAAGTAGTAGAGATTAATATGGAGAATACAAAAAAGGAGAAAGTCTCACATCAATGAGGCTAATCAACAGGCTATGGAGGTGCACATCAATTGATGTCAATGCATGGAGTAGGGATTTCCATGCAACGCATGCACTAAGAGCTATAAGTGTATGAAAGCTCAAAATAAAACTAAGTGCGTGTACATAATTAAAAATTCCCACAAGTATATGAAAGCGATTATACAGGAGACTCTCCATATGAAAAACATGGGGCTACTTTGAAGCACAAGTGTGGAAAAAGATAGTATCATGCCCCTTCTCTCATTTTCTCTCATGTTTTTATTGGATCTTTCTGGCCTATTTTTTTGGGGCTATTTTTGGCCTCTATTTTTTTTATTTATATTCTCACTTGGGACATGCTCTAATAATTAATAATAAAGTTCATCACACTTATATTTACTTACAACTAAAAATTACAACTCGGTACTAGAACAAAATATGACTCTATATGAATGCTTCTGGCAGTGTACCAGGATGTGCAATGATCAAGCATAACATGCATAGAAATGGCGAACGGTGGGTGAGCCAAAAATACTATGTCAGCTATCATGCAAAGCAATATTATAATGATGATGTGTGTCATAATAACTGAATGGTGGAAGTTGCATGGCAATATATCTCGGAATGGCTATGGAAATGCCATGATAGGTAACTATGGTGGCTGTCTCGAGGAAGATATAAGGAGGTTTATGCATGATAGAGCATAGCATATCACAGTGTTTGGATGCACTGGGGAAGTTTGCAGCACATCTGGAGGTGAGAAAGGTTAATGGATGGTACCAAAGAGGCTAGCAAATTGTGGAAAGGTGAGAGCGTGTATAATCCATGGACTCCCACTAGTCATAAAGAACTCACATACTTATTGCAAAAGTTTATTATCCCTCGAAGAAAAGTACTACTACGCATGCCCCTAGGGGCGAGGTTGGTAGGTGAAAGTGCAGTATATCGACTAGAGGGGGGTGAATAGGCGATTTTTATGAAATGCTTCAAAACATGGAAGTTTCAAAGACAAAGGATAAATCCAATCCTATTTATATGCAGCGGAAAGTAGACTACACTAGACAAGCCATAGTCAGGTATTCAATAAAGTGAAAGCATGAAGACTAATAGCAGCTAGGCAGTAAGGATCAAGATGAAAGAAGGAATGAAGCCAATCAGAACAAGTAGTCACACACTGTGAAGTCAGTCAGATAAGGCAAGCAGGCAATGACTTCACAACATAAGACAGTAAGTAAAGGGAAAGAAAAGGATAGAACTAGTAGCTCGGGGAAGACAGTGATTTGTTAGACCAGTTCCAGTTGCTGTGTCAACTGTACGTCTGGTTAGGGAGGCTGAGATTTAACTCAGAAGACCGCGTCTTCACCTTATTCCCCTTGAGCTAGGGACACCTAGTCATCGCCCAATCATTCTGGTAAGTCTTCAAGGTAGACTTCCAAACCTTCACAGACTTCATTCACCGGCGATCCACAATGACTCTTGGATGCTCAGAACGCGACGCCTAACCGGCTGGAGGAAACATAGTCCTCAAGTGTAATAAGTCTTCAGGTCACACAGACAGAAAGACTTCAGTGATGCCTAACACTCTTTGGCTCTGGGTGTTGTGGCTTTGTCCTCGCAAGGATCTCTCTCTCAAATGCTTCGGAGGTGGGTTGCTCTCAAACGACAAAAGCCATGCAATAACTCTGAGCAGCCACCATTTATGGTGTAGGGGGTGGGCTATTTATAGCCACTGGGCAACCCGACCTGATTTGTCCGAAGTGACCCTGGGTCACTAAGGAACTGACATGTGTTCCAACGGTCAGATTTCAGACACTCACACGGAAACTTTACTTGGGCTACAAGTAAAGCTGACTCATCCAGCTCTGGATAAGATTTGCTCTCATAGTCTTCGCTCGAAGACATAGGATTTGGTTGAGCATCACTTCAGTCACTCTGACTTAGTTCACTTGGACCCCACTTAACAGTACGGTGGTTCCTATGACTCAACAAAGAAGGAAAGGAAACAACGAAACAGCTAAGTCTTCGCGCTCCATAGTCTTCACACAATGTCTTCTCTTGTCATAGTCTTCAATATGATTATCTTCATGTACCACCACTGTTATCAATGTCTTCATACATTTTTAGGGGTCATCTCCGGTAGGTAAACTGAATCAATGAGGGACTACTACATGTGTTATCCTGCAATTCTCACGAACACATTAGTCCCTCAACCAGGTTTGTCGTCAATACTCCAAAACCAACTAGGGGTGGCACTAGATGCACTTACAATCTCCCCCTTTTTGGTGATTGATGACAAACTGGTTGAAGTTTTCAACGGGGATAAAAGTATGTGAAATTGTAAAGGATAAAGGTATTGTCTTCGTAAGTAGCAAAAGGCTCCCCCTGAAGATGTGCATATAGTTGATTTGCCTTTGAATGCAAATGCACATGGTAGGTTGTACTTGTGGAGATCGTCTTCAACTTATGAAGACAATTCATCATGCACAATTGATATATAATGATATGCATAATGAGAAATGGACGTCTGCAAAAATGACTAAGTGCGGAATATAACGTAGCACATGCAGAATTTATCATCGCATTACAGAGTACCAGAAAACGTAGCAGACGACCATCAGTTTAAGTGTTACAACTCAAAGAACCAAATGTAGCAAAAACGAGAGTTGTAAACACTAGGCAAAATATAAAGCACCCGCCCATATGGACCCGCTTGAAGACTATCAACTCATATGTTTCTCCTCCTTTTGTCAGTAAGGACCAAAAAGGTTTGAAGACATAGAGCCTCTACTCGTTCCCAGTTGGAGCAGGAGAGGATGCAGGGTCGTCCTTGGTGTTTGGCGGTGCAGAAGTAGTTGGTGCAGTGTCGACACACGCTGAAGGAGGAGGTGGTGAAGTAGCATCATCTTGATCATCTATCACCCGGGCGTCAACCGTTGCAGCGGAGGAGTAGTCAGAGTCTTCAAGAGATGGAGTTCGACGCAGAACAGCATTCCTTGGAGGAGTGTGGTCAAACTTGAATCTTTCTGTGAAGCCATCGTCTTGAAGATCCGCTTCAGCACTCAGCAAAGTTAAACTCTTCCTTGACCTCCGATAGGTTTCATGTGCAACAAAGGCATTCTTGGTGGCAAGATTGCGAATGCGATTGACGTCCACCAAGAGGCTTTGCATCTGACGCTTCAGCCAGTAATGATGCTTATCATGTTTCTGATGGAGGGCAACCAAAAGCTCTTGGTTATTGAGAACACCAGAATGCTTCTGAGGCCTTTGGGCAATGGTGCTCTCAATGGCTTCAGTTTCAGCATGTCGAGGTAGACGAGTACGGCCAGCCAGAGGATAAACGCGAGAGACTGCTGGAACTCCTTCAATTTGCTGAGTGAAGCTCTGGTGATCAGCGTTGTGAAGACTAACAAGCTCTTTGGCGGGCTCTTGATATATGGCTTCAGCTGACATATCAACCTCTGGCAAGAATATATCATGGTTACGAGCAGAAGGCTGGTAGGTGATAGCTGAATGAAGCTTGATGAGGTGCATAATCCATGGAGCATAGAACTTGAGACCAAACAGATCAGAGCCAGACACAACCAACTGTCGGATGAAGAAATCTTGAGCATTGAAGTTGATGCCATTGAAGATATAGAAGACCAATGTCTTCATTGTGCCTTCAAGCTTGGCTGATGAAGAATGCCCTTTGACAGGCCATAGAGTACGCCTGATGATATGATAGATGGTGCGTGGCAGATACTCTAGGTCTTCAACAAAGAATTCCTTTGGATATTCGGCATCGTTGGGCAAAGGCTTCATCATGCTCAGCATTTGGCTCATGTTGGGCTTGCGCTTCTGAAAGATGCTCTCCAAAGCTTCATTGTGCAATTGACAGCCAGGTTCATACAACTCTCCTGGAGTGGGCAGGCCAGTAAGCTCAATGAGATCAAAGGCTTTGGCTTCATGATGGACATTGCCTGTCATCCACTCAAGGACCCATGTCTTCGGATCCCTGCTGTAGCCTCGAATGTGGAGGGTTGCATAGAATTGCAGAAGCAGCTCTTCATTCCAATGCTCCTTGTCAGTCACAAAGTTGAGCAGGCCAGCATCACGGAAGCAATCAAGAGCTTCCTCAAGACAGGGCAGTCCAGCAATAGCTTCAGTGTCAAGATGCATATGAGGGGAAATGCGCCCTTGATCATAGAGTACTCTTGAGTAATAACTGCACTGCTGATGGCTCCAGAACCTATCTGAAGATATTCTTCGCTTGGAATAGGGGTTCTTGGCGCTGTCAAAGAATGTGTTGTGCGCCGTGAAGCTATTGGCATTGAAGGACCTTTGAGAGGTGGCAATACCTGGAAACCTTGGCAGTCTTGGCTTAGGCTTCTGAACCTGAGGCCTATGCTCAACATGATGGTCAAATTGAGGACCAGCAACATGCGGTCCAGTAGCAGGTGGAGGAGTCAGAATGGGCCATCAGACAGAGATGAGCTGATCATCTTGGTTGTAAGCTTGCTATTGTATGGGGCCTTGGAGACGGAGCAGGAGCAGAGGCAGTGGCTTCAGGCTACTGATTTGCTTCAGGTGCAGCACTTGCTTCAGGCGCCATCACTTCAGGCACCATAATGACTTCAGGTTCCACATTGGCTTCGGTGTTGGTGGTGGTAGCCTCTGAATGTGTAACCTCCTCTTCAGGAGCTGGAGGGTCGGACATGTTCTCCTCGAGAACAGGGGGTGTGGCAGTACGTGCTTCTTCTTTTTGGGGTTGTTCTTCTTCGGCTGATGCAGCCGGAATATCTTCAGCCACTTTGGCTTCAGATTCTGAGAGGTTCACAGTAGGAGTAGCTTCAGGAACGGATTGTTGCTCTTCTCCTTCTTGAACACTTGGGGTAACGACTTGAGGTGTTGGTCCTTTGCGAAGCCTGCGAAATGCTGGCGACAATTGAGGGGATGGAGTTGGGTGGACCTCAAAATCTTCATCTTCAAGCACCGAACTGGTGACTTGAGTTGGGGGAGTTGCTGGTGTATCTTGTGGGTGATCAGCCCACGAGTCATCTTGTGCAATTGGTGTCAATGGACGACCAATGCTGATGCGTTCGCTGTTCGTAAGCACAGGCGAAGATTCCACATTGTACTCGATATGAGGAAGGACTTCATCATCTTCAACATTGTCATGAGGACCAATGTCTTCAGCTACGGTGGGGTCAACAGCTGGAATGCCTTCAGTCTCTGTGGGAGCAGGCTCATGAACTGTCATGCGACGTTCTCGGTGTGTAGATGCGGGACGAGCAACTGATATGGGCTCGACAAGATGGGCTCTGTGGAAGCAGCCTTGTCCTTCTTTGTCTTGCGCTTCTTGGTGGGTGGAGCATCATCAGTTGTTTGCTTGCGCCTGCGAGCTTCAGCTTCAGCCACCTTTGTCTTCTTGAGCACTGAAGCAGCTGGGGTGACCTTAGGCTTCGTGCCAGTCATGCTGGCAGGGAAGACTATGTTAGGCATTTCCTGCCTGGATTCTTCAGCATCGGGCACAGGTTGCTTCTTCTTCTTCTTGGCAGCCATCCTAGGGTCAATGCCAGGATGCCCAAGGGCCTTGCGCTTTTCAGCATCATTATATGCTTGAACGCATTTGGCAGCCAATGCCTTGATTCGCTCACGAGAACCTTTGGCTTCTTCAAGCCTCTTGCGAAAGGCTTCCTTTAGCTCATGCATCATGACCTTGAAGTTCTGGATCTCTTTGACGCTAAGCTTGTCCACATGCTTCTTGAACTGAGCCTTTTCAAAATCAATTTTTTGCTTCAGCTCAACAATTCTCTGAGCAAGAGCTAGCTCAGAAGCAATGGCGCCATGGAAGGAGACGTTGAGGCCAACTGGAAGCCGCAGATCGTCGAAGCTGAGGTTGGGGTGTCAAACCATTCATCAATGAAATTGTTTAGCACTTCCACGTCGAAGAGCGGAAAATCATTGAAGATTTTTGCGTCTTGCTTGCTCTTGATCAATTGCTCCAGAGCATCGTCACCTAGATCTTCATCGCTCGAGAGATCAATGGCTTCATTGGTAGTCTTCAGAACAGCGTGAGGAGTGAGAGCTGGACTGGGGTTGTGCAAGGGCTTCTTCCTTAGCTGTCTGCTCTTGGAGATGCGAGAGTGCTCCTCAGACTACACACTTGGTGCTGGTGGAGCAGTGGCCAAAGGCTTCACGCTCGAAGCAATTGGTGGAGTGGTCTTCGAAGCCTTGGATTTCTTCTTCTTCTTGGGCTTCGGAGTTGCAGGCGCTTCATCAGAATCAGCGTCATCTGCAGGTTGATCCACATCCGCCCCTTGAACCCTGATGTGACTGATGAGGCCTTCTAAGTTGTAGAAAGGCCCAACCATGTTTGGTTCAGCTTCGCGCGTGCCATCAGCACGGGGCGCAGAGGGGCGAAGATTGAAGTCCAATCCCCAGTTCTTCTTGTTCTCTTTGGCTGAGTTCTTGGCATATTGAGGATTTCGCTTGAACAAATTGTCGTCGCGACACCAGAGCAGAGAAGAAGGATCGGCATCAGCTGGTTGAGGCCCTCTGACCATGCAAGGGTAGAAGCCTTGAGCAATGGCTTTAGCTTGAGTCATGGGTGGAAGATTCTTGTACGTAATATCTCCCCATGGACGCTTGATGGCATTCTTTTCAGCATACTCTTGGGTCACGAACTTGTACTTGAACCACTGTTTAGCCCAATATCTTCGAATCCATTGGTTTCGTATATTTCTGATTGTAATCCTCCTCTGGATCAGTCTTGTACATTTCACTTAGATCAGGAGGCAAATCTTTAGAGGTGTTGCTACGGCGCTGTCTGCCACCCTTCCTAACTGACTTGTCGGTTGCCATTGGGTTCAATCTGAAAGGCTTCAAACTGAATGGCTTCAACACTGGCAAATGCTTCGATCTGCTGGTCAAACATGAACTGGCTTCAGGAGAGTGAATATGACGCTGCAAGAATTCTGCAAATGAATGCAGACTATGAGAACCAAGGGATTCTCCCACAGACATGTACCTGTGACAGCATTAGAGATGCGAGGGAAGGGGAAGAGGTCATATGCATTCTCAGAAGTTTTTGAAGATAAATCAGTTTAGAAGACTTTGACCTCATAGCGCGAAGACATTCACTTATATGATGAGAGTTGGTTCCAGATTTGTACGAATTCATGAATAGGTACAAGTGAGGAATCTAACTATGTTTGAAGCATATGTGAATGTACTAGGCAAGATAAGAGATGCAGACATGATAGATCTATATATGTGTAAGCAGAAACTTCTTGTGGTAAAAGTGATGAATCTTTCTGGATCAAGAAGATGGTAAAAAGAGAGTTTAATTTACCACACGATGAACTGTTTAGACAGAGAGGAGTTGGATGCCTAGCAGTTCGATCTTCCGTGCCCTAACTTGGCGACGGAGGACAGCTACGGCGACGGCGGAGTAGATGATATCCGCAGCCGGCGTGAAGACGGCGTCGACGAGGTCGCTGCAGTGAAGCGCTTCGTCGCCGGCGTCGTCGAGAGCTAGAGGCGGCGCTAGGGTTGGTTGAGGTGGAGAGGTGGTAGAAGAATTTTTGACCGTGATGGGACGTGCATTTATAAGCATGGGAGACGGCACAGCGCAATTACGCAGGTGCCCGTGGCGGTTCACATCTGAGGGACACGTGGCGGACATGTAACACATTGGGAGTTGTTCCACGATCCCACGTACGCCACGACTGTCGGAGTGGTCGTTCCGGCTTCTCTGGGTTTCAGGCATAAAGGATGGAGCATTAAAATCAGATTTAAAGTTTGTCTCTGTATCTTCTGCTGACAAGGACGCAGAGAAGATATTCGACAGTTCCAACATAATGCATATGATTTGGACAGACAGAGTTTGAGATGAGAGTGCATAGAGAGGTTAGGGTCCGATCACATTCACTTAGTTCAAAAAATTCAAATAAGAAGACATAGCTATAAGTGAATGTTGTAGAGGACAGAACACATCATATATATATATATATATATATATATATATATATATATATATATATATATATATATATATATATGAAGACAAAAAAACAAATGTGAAGACTTTGCAAATGTAACGCCACGAGAAACACTTCAAACAAAGATTTGGTGGTGGCGTTACCCACTGTATAGGAAGTATTAGACCCAGACAGGGCGCACAATTATCGTAGCGCTCCGAAGTCAAATTCCATATTAATGTATTCACACTTAGAATGTAAGTCTTCATTTATTGAAGATATACCTTACTTCGTGTGTTGCACATCTAAGTCATCAATATGCATAAGTGTTAGGATGTGTGCCTGATTACAGGACATTTCAGGATTCTAAGATATTTAGCTCACACCGCAACTTGCAAAACCTTTTCTCATCCAAGGGCTTTGTGAAGATATCTGCCAGTTGCTCTTCAGTGTTGACGTGTATGATATCAATATCTTCCTTCATGCCATGATCTCTGAGAAAGTGATGACGAATTTCAATGTGCTTTGTCTTTTAGTGCTGAACCGGGTTGTTGGCAATCTTGATAGCGCTTTCATTATCGCAGTAGAGTGGCACATGCTTCAGGTGGACACCATAGTCCGTGAGCGTTTGCTTCATCCAGAGAAGCTGAGCGCAGCAAGATCCAGCAGCAATGTATTCAGATTCAGCAGTGGAGAGTGATGCACAGTTCTGCTTCTTTGAAGACCAACAGACAAGAGATCATCCTAGAAAGTGACATGTGTCCGATGTAGACTTGCGATCAACTTTGTCACCAGCATAATCAGCATCTGAGAATCCAACTAGATCAAACTCTGAGCCCTTTGGATACCATAATCCTAGTGTTGGGGTGTAAGCCAAATATTGAAGTATTCGTTTCACAGCTAAGTGATGCGACTCCTTTGGTGCCGCTTGATATCGAGCACACATGCAAACACTAAGCATAATATCTGGCCTAGATGCACATAAGTAAAGCAAAGAACCAATCATGGAGCGGTATACCTTTTGATAGAACTCTTTACCATTTCCGTCGGGACCCAGATGGTGTTTAGCTGGAATAGGCGTCGAGTACCCTTTGCAGTCTTGCATTCCAAACTTCCTCAGGCAGTCTTTAAGGTACTTCTCTTGAGATATGAAGATGCCGTTGCTTTGCTGATGAATTTGAAGACCAAGGAAGAACTTCAGCTCACCCATCATGGACATCTGATATTGCTCTTGCATCATGTGACCAAACTCATCACTGTATCTTTTGTCCGTGCAGCCGAAGATAATGTCGTCCACATAGAATTGGCAGACAAACAGTTCATCATCATATGTCTTCGTGAAGAGTGTGGGATCTAGGGATCTAGGTTTGAAGCCTTTGCTCTTCAGTAAGTCTTTGAGTGTGTCATACCAAGCACGAGGTGCTTTTTTGAGGCCATACAGTGCCTTGTTGAGTTTGTATACCATATCAGGATGTTTTGGATCTTGAAAGCCAGGTGGTTGTGCAACATACACCTCTTCTTCAATCCTTCCATTGAGAAAGGCACTCTTTACATCCATTTGATACAGAAGTATGTTGTGATGATTTGCATAGGCTAGCAGTATACGAATAGCTTCAAGTCTAGCCACAGGAGCAAATGTTTCATCGAAGTCAATCCCTTCAACTTGAGTGTATCCTTGAGCAACGAGACGAGCTTTGTTTCTGACAACTTGACCATGCTCATCTTGCTTGTTGCGATAAATCCATTTTGTGCCTATTATGT
Source organism: Secale cereale (assembly GCA_902687465.1). Taxonomy (NCBI): domain Eukaryota; kingdom Viridiplantae; phylum Streptophyta; class Magnoliopsida; order Poales; family Poaceae; genus Secale; species Secale cereale. The sequence goes on along the minus strand of LR738711.1, from coordinate 455,008,122 downwards.
TGTGCCTGCAAGGGTCAGGACGCTTGACAAGTTCCCACACGTTGTTTAGCTCAAACTGTTGAAGCTCTTCTTGCATTCCTTGAATCCATTCGGGTTCCATAAAGGCTTCAGCAACTTTCTTAGGTTCAGATATTGAGACAAAAGTAAAGTGCCCACAGAAATTTGCAAGCTGTGTTGCTCTTGAACGAGTAAGTGGACCAGGTGCATTTATGCTGTCAATTATCTTCTCAACTTGTACTTCATTTGCAACACGAGGATGAGCTGGACGAAGATTTTGCCCTTGCTGTACATTGTCATCATCAGGAGGGTTGTCTTCAGGCTGAGCATTGCCGTCAGGTTGATTTGGAGCAGAAATGATGAGTTCCTCGTCAGGCTGTGCTTGAGAAGGCATGATCTCAGCGGCTCCCATTAGCTTGATAGATTCATTTGGTGAAGCCTCATCCAGCACATTTGGCAGGAACTCTCTTTGTGAAGCATTCGTTTCATCAAACCGCACATCCACAGTTTCAACTACTTTATAGAGAAAGATGTTGAAGACTCTGTAGGAGTGTGAGTCTTTTCCATATCCGAGCATGAAGCCTTCATGTGCTTTTGGTGCAAACTTTGACTTGTGATGTGGATCCTTGATCCAGCACCTAGCACCAAATACTCACATTAACCAATGCAACGGAAGCAAACTCTCTTAATAAGGTGAGCATGGTAATTAAAGAGAGTTCAAGCAACCAACTAAATAAAAGCTCTTGAAAAGATAAGCATGAATACTAAGAGCAGAGCACGATAGTAGCTATTAAAAGACAAAGAACACACACATCATAGATAGACATGAAAATTCTATGTTATGTTCTAGGTAGAAGTGAAGCGTGTTTATCTCCCACATAAAGGAATGCTGAGTTCCGACTCGTTATGAAAAACTAAAAAGAAAATTAAAAGCAAGACGCTCCAAGCATAGCACATAACACATGAAGTGATAAAAATATAGCGGAACGAAAGACGAACTGATAATGTTGATGGAGAAGGGGATGCACGGGGGCATCCCCAAGCTTAGACGCTTGAGTCTCCTTGAATATTTATTGGGGGTGCACGGGGGCATCCCCAAGCTTGAGCGCTTGACACTCCTGAATCTTTTTATCATCTTCCCTCGCACACTTGAAAACTCCCTTCATACATAACTCATCATAATCTGATTAGCGAGGTTAGTACCCTTAATAAAATAATTATACCTTGCTGGAAATAAGGATATTCTTGAAGTTCTACTGTTTCTCAAGATTGCCAAAAGGTTTTTGCAAAGAAAAAGCAAGCTCTTGATTTGCAAAGTGAAGGAAAGGCAAAACAGGACAGAATCTGTGAAAAACAGAACAGCAGGTAGTAATTGATCTGTTCGGGATACTTCTGCAACTCAAATCAAAAAAATCAGAACAGACGCACGAAAGAAAATTATATAGAGAACGCTGTCGAAAAAATTCAGACCAAAAAGATGATCTGGTGATTTTATACGAATTTTTCTATCCAAGGACAGAATCTGTTTCCTGGACAGCACATCACAACTTTTGAACTTTCTAGCAATCGGAGGCTATACCTGGCACAAATATGAAAAGTAAAGATACAATGATGATGCTACAGCAGTAAAAAACATCAAGACACAACAAAAGCAAAAAATTTATTCATATGGGCTGCCTCCCAAAAGCGCTTTCTTTTATGCCTTTAAGCTAGGCATAATGCATAGATCAAGTTTTATCAAGAGTAAAAGAATAGCTAGCCCGTACAACGGACTCAAAAGGTAACTTGATCTTCTTACGAGGGAAGTGTTCCATCCCTTTCTTGAGAGGAAACTGAAATTTTATATTACCCTCTTTCATGTCAATGACAGCACCAACGGTGCGCAAAAAGGGACGTCCCAAAATAATTGGACATGAAGGATCACATTCAATATTCATAATAGTAAAATCAACGGGCACATAATTATCATTGACAACAATAATAACATCGTCGATCCTCCCCAAAGGTTTATTTATGGAAGAATCAATGAGACGAATACCAAAAGAACAAGAATCATAAGGTTTTAATTTAAGCATATCATATAGTCTTTTGGGCATAATAGAAGTACTAGCTACAATATCACATAAAGCATAGCATGAGAAGTTGTTTATCTTAATTTTAATCATAGAATCCCAACCAGCTTCTAGCTTTCTAGGTATGGAGGCTTCTACTCTAAGTTTCTCCTCCCTAGCTTTGAGAGCATTAGTGACATGCTCTGTGAAGGCAAGATTAAGCGTGCTAGTGTGGGGATCTTTAGCCATTCCTTGTAGAAAGGTGACAACTTCTGAAATACTACAATTATCAAAATCAATTTTATCATTAGTGGGCAGAATTGTAGTGTCATCCTCTTTGTTTAATTCTCTCTCTATTATAAGAGTTTGAACATCTTCCCAAGTTTGGGGAAGCTTAGGAGCAATTTTAAACTGAGGCTCATACTCTTTTCCTGGAAGACCATGCCATGGGCATAACCCTCCGTCAAGACTAATATAATCACAAGGTTTATTACTTTTGTAAATCCCGACAGTGGTAATTGGGGTGATGGAAGAAGGGGTGTACTCCTCCCATTTAGTGTTTTTGGTAGAACCCATAATAGCAAGTAAGCAAGATAACTATTTTTGTGATTTTCGGTAAAAAGGTACTAAAGCAAAAACTGAAAGGTAAACTGACAAGACTAAAAAGCAAAGGTAAAAGATAGCATGCAACTCCCCTATCCTGAAGAGTGGAGTCCCCGGCAACGGCGCTAGAAAATACTCCTTGATGGGCCTCGAACCCCTCGTTGGTTACCCCAAGTGGAAGGTGTAAGATGCAGTAAGTAGAAGTGTTTTCCCTTAGAAAAGATACCAAGGATCGAATCCCCAGAGACTCCTAGGTTAAACAAGTAGGTGTCAATTGCTACGGCGCCAGATTAGTAGCAATCAACGTGGACCTGCACACAGATACAAATAACTTTGCTCCCAACGAGTACAGAGAGGTTGTCAATTCCTCAGGCCTTGTAGTTCACAAAGGATTAAAAGCAATGATAGTAGTGATAGATAGTGTTTTGCAATAGTAAATAATAACGAAAAGTAAATAGCGGGTGTGATCAATGATGGTAATATGGACCAGAGTCTCATGATGTTCACTAGTGATGTCTCTCTCCCAAAAGACGATAAAACAGCTATGTGAGGTAAACAAATTACAGCTGGGCAATTGACAGGACCACGAACACAAACCAATGCCGACTACATTGCAAGAAAGGTTGAGGTTCAAAGCATGGGCGGTACGCCAAAGTAAGTAGACCGAAATCCATCAATATCTACTACTAATCATCCACCTTGAGATATCTATCTAGAACATCTCGCTCGTATTAAGTTGCGAGTCCCACCCATAGTGTAAACTCAATGCAACGGACAACTGCATTAAAAGAACTTTGCGTAAAGTAAACAATCCTTGCACCCGCGGGCACAAGCACCGTTGTTTTCCCCTTGTGGCAACAACACATCCCCTAGACTCGTTTCTGTCACTCAAGCTAGTCATCGAGGGGCATGAACCCACAATCGAGCATAACGTTCCCTCTTGGAGTCACTACCTATTACTCGGCCAAAGCAATAAATAACAACGGAGAACATGCAAGAATTACTTATGAACTAAAATATAAAAGAGGTGAATCAAATATATTACTCAAGATCAATCTGAACATAATCTCATAATCCATCGGATCCCAACAAACTCAACATAGCAACAGCATAAGGATTACATAGGTGCCTCGATCATGTAGGGCAGCTCACGAGGACTAATTAGTGAAGCACAAGAACGGGAGGAGAACATCACATGGCTACTGGTCATGGACTCATGGTCCAAGGGAGACTACTCACGAGTCATCCGGGAGGCGTCCATGGTGGTGGAGAAGCTCCCGGTGGTGATCCTCCCCTCCGGCAGGGTGCCGGGAAGAGTTCTCCTGGTGCTCCCGATCTTGGAAGCGGCGGCGGCGGAACAGAGATGGGATCGCGAAAAGGGTTCCTGTTCTGAGGGTTACGGAGGACCCTTTAAATATATGCCAAAGTAGGGCATCGGGGGAGCTTCGGGGGGCCCAGGCGCCCCCCCCCCCGGCGCGGCCCAGGGGGGGGGGGCGCCGCCAGGGCGCCTGGAGCCCTGGTGCCCCCCCCAGGCCGCCCTTCGGACGCAGTGTTGTTTCCGGAATGCTGATTTTTTATATAATTTTTCTGGATTTTTCTGGGCAGTTCTCGAAACGTGAAAACCTGAAATACAAAAACAGCCGAAAACAGAAATTGGCACTGGGGTGCGCTGGATTAGTAAGTTAGTCCAAATATGATCAAAAGTGTATGGAAGTGTATGAATATCATAGCAATATCACCCAAAAGTGGCATGGAGCAAGCAGAAATTATAGATACGTTTTGGACGTATCAATAGCTCATTTGATATCCTTGCCCTGATGATTCAAGAACGCCCCGACTTCAAGACTCTCGATCCGTCTGACATACTTTTGAGGCTCAACACACATGAGTTCCAGCTATCTGAGAAACGTGACATCTATGGTCCCAACTATGGCCGATCTCGCGCCTTGAAGGCAAAGGCTGTTTCTTCATCTGAAGAAGAATCTGACTGCAGTTTTGATGATCCTGAAGACATTGGAAAGGAGCTTGCCATGCTTGTGAAGAAGTTCCAGAAATTCACTAGGAAGAAAGGCTTCAGAAAGTCTTCAAGATCCAGCTCAAGAAATGATGAAGCTTCTACCCGTGACTACAAGAAGAGAACATGTCATAAGTGTAAGAAACCTGGTCACTACATCTCTGAGTGTTCTCAGTGGGACAGTGAGAAGAAGAAGAAGAAGAAGAGCAAGGAATATGATTCTGATGACAAGAAAAATAAGAAATACTCAAAGTCTTCTTCCAAGTCCTCATCCAAGTATTCATCACACAAGAAGAATTCATCTGGCAAGGCTCATGCGTTTGTTGGCAAGGAGATGGATTCAGAGGAGGAGTCTGCTTCAGAAGAAGCGGAGGTGGAGTCTGAGGAGGAGTCTGATTCTGGTGCTGCGAGTCTGGCTCTAGCCACAGCCTACGTTCCCAAGTCCATATTGAAGATCTAAAAGAGAGAAGAAGCCATCTAGCTACAAGCTATGGACCCGTAGTGATGTGCAGCATCCTATGGTCATCCCCATGGACTAACCTACATCTCCTAAAGCGCCAAGTGGGCCTATGACAAGAGCTCGTGCCTGTGCAATCGACACCGAGGTGAACTTGCCCCTCGCCGACTTACCACTTGATGCATGTGAGACATGGTTGCTACCTAAAGTGTAGACTCTATGTACGATTAGGAACTGATACGTCTCCAATGTATCTATACGTTTTGATTATTCCATGCTATTATATTATCATTCTTGGATGTTTACAAGCATTTTAGAATCATTTTATATCATTTTTTGGTACTAACCTATTGACATAGTGCCAAGTGACAGTTGTTGTTTTCTGCATTTTTTTTACATCGCAGGAAATCAATATCAAATGGAGACCAAACACTGCAAAACTTTTCGGAGAATTTTTATGGGCCAGAAGACACCTGATGGGCCAGAGCTGCACCTGGGGGTGCCCCGAGGGGGGCACAACTCACCAGGGCGTGCCAGGCCCCCTCGCTCACCCAGGTGGGTTGTGCCCACCTCGGTGGCCTCCCGCACCGCCTCTTTGCTCTATAAATACTCAGATATTCTAGAGACCCTAGGACAGTCGACGAAATATTCATCCAGCCACCGCAGAGTCCAGAACCACCAGATCCAATCTAGACACCATCTCGGATGGGGTTCACCACCTCCATTTGTGCCTCTCCGATGATGCGTGGGTAGTTCTTTGTAGACCTACGGGTTTGTAGTTAGTATCTAGATGGCTTCCTCTCACTCTCTCTTGATTATCAATACAATGGTCTCTTGGAGCTCCATATGATGTAACTCTTTTTGCGGTGTGTTTTGTTGGGATCCGATGAACTTTGAGTTTATGACCAGATCTATCTTTTTATATCCATGAAAGTACTTGAGTTTATTTGATCTCTTTTATGCATGATTGCTTATAGCCTCGTATTTCTTCTCCGATATTTGGGTTTTGTCTGGCCAACTTGATCTATTTATCTTGCAATGGGAAGAGGTGCTTTGTAGTGGGTCCGATCTTACGGTGCTTGATCCTAGTGACAGAAAGGGAACCGACACATATGTATCGTTGCTACTAAGGATAAAACGACGAGATCCATATCTAACGCCCTAGATAAACAGATCTTGTCATGTCATCATTCTTAATGCATTACTTTATTTTCCCATGAACTTAATACAGTGGATGCATGCTGGATAGCAGTCGATGTGTGGAGTAATAGTAATAGATGTAGGCATGAGTCGATCTACTAATCTTGGACGTGATGCCTATATAATGATCATTGCCTGGATATCGTCATAATTATTTGAAGTTCTATCAATTGCCCAACAATAATTTGTTCACCCACCATTTGCTATTTTTCTCGAGAGAAGCCACTAGTGAAATCTACGGCCCCCAGGTATCTTCCTCATATATTTGCCCTTGCGGTCTACTTTTTCTTTGCTTTTATTTTTAGATTTATTAAACCAAAAACCCACCTTGCTGCAATTTATCTTATTTATCAACCAATCTACCAATATTTATATCTCTCTCACGTCCGTTACCCGGAAGGGATTGACAACCCCTTTTACACGTCGGGTTGCGAGAAGTTGTTATTTGTGTGCAGGTGTTGTTTACGTTGTGTTGCTTGGTTCTCCTACTGGTTCGATAACCTTGGTTTCACATCTGAGGTAAATACCTACCGCCGATGTGATGCATCATTGCTTCCTCTTTGGGGAAATACCGATGTAGCTTTAATCGACATCAGGCACCTGGATGAGGGAGTGAAGATGCTACGCCAGGTGGACAAGATGGCGAGGACAACAAGTGCGAAGGCCAAGAGGAAGATATGCCAGAAATCTATAGCTCCAGGATGACAGACGTACTCCGGACATCCAAACAACCATGGACGTCTGATGCCTGAAGACTCCACCAGCCAATAGGGCCAGCCAAAGAGAGCTACAGCGGCTGGACGACCGACGGATGCTGGACGTCCGACACATTCTAGCTGATGGAAATATGCCCTAGAGGCAATAATAAAGTTGTTATTATTTTATATTTCCTTATTCACGATAAATTTTTATTATTCATGCTAGAATTGTATTGACCAGAAACTTAAATACATGTGTGAATACGTAAACAAATACTGTGTCCCTAGTGAGCCTCTACTAGACTATCTCATTGATCAAAGATGGTTACGTTCTCCTAACCATAGACGTGAGTTGTCATTTGATAACAGGATCACATCATTAGGAGAATGATGTGATGGACAAGACCCAACCGTTAGCATAACATATGATCGTTCAGTTTATTGCTAATGCTTTCTCAATGTCAAATACATGTTTCTTCGACCATCAGATCATGCAACTCCCGGATATCGAAGGAATACCTTGTGTCTATCAAATGTCACAACATAACTGGGTGAACATAAAAAATTCTCTAAAGATATCTCTGAAGGTGTATGTTGGGTTTGCATGGATCGAGACTGGATTCGTCACTCTGTGTGTCGGAGAGGTATCTCTGGGCCCTCTCGGTAATACAACATCACAAGAAGCTTGCAAGTAAAGTGACTAAGGAGTTAGTTACAAGATGATGTATTACGGAACAAGTAAAGAGACTTGCCGGTAATGAGATTGAACTAGGTATGGAGATACCGACGATCGAATCTCGGGCAAGTAACATACCAATAGACAAAGGGAACTACGTATGTTGTCATAAAGGTTCGACTGATAAAGATCTCCATAGAATATTTAGGAGCCAATATGCTCATCCAAGTCCTACTATTGGTTATTGACCGGAGAGTCGTCTCGGTCATATCTACATAATTCTCGAACTCGTAAGGTCCGCACGCTTAACGTTCATTGATGATATAGTATTATATGAGTTATGTGAATTGGTGATCGAATGTAGTTCAGAGTCCCAGATGAGAACACAGACATGAAAAGGAGCCCTAGAATGGTCTGGAGGTAAAGATTGATATATAGGACGATGCTATTTGGTCACCATAAAGGTTTCAGAATGAACCAGCTAATCGTCGGATCACCGGAAGGGGTTTCAGGAGACCCCAGGAGTTTATTGGACCAAACGGGCCAACGAGGGAGTACACACCAGCCCTCATAGGGCTGGTGTGCCTCCACCTCATGGCACTGGCCCTAGGGAAGGAAAGGGAGAGGACTGGACCCTCTTGCCTTTTCTCCCACGTGAGGAAAAGGAAAGAGGGGCGCCTCCCCTCTTGCCTTCTCCCCTGCGCCATAGGAAGGAAAGGGGGCGCACCTAGGGCAGGAGCCCATGGCGTCCACCGGCCCCCTTGGGGCGCCACTAGGGTTGCCACCCCTCCCCCACCTATATATATACATGAGGAGGGAGAGGGGCAAGACACACAATGATCCCCAAGCCATGTGCGGTGCCCCGTCTCCCTCTAGTTCTAATTCCTCCTCCGTCCACGTTTGTTGTGCTTGGCGAAGCCCTGCGAATAGATTCACCACCACTGTCACCATGTCGTCGTGCTTCTAGAACTTATCTACTACTTCGCCTCTCTTTGCTGGATCGAGAAGGCGAGGACGTAATCGAGCTGAACGTGTGTTGACCGCGGAGGTGTCGTACGTCCGGTACTTGATCGGGATCGATCGTGAAGGTGTACGACTACATCAACCGCATTGATAAACACTTCCGCTTAGCGATCTTTAATGGTATGAATACACTCTCCCCCTCTCGTAGCTATGCGTCTCCATGGATAGATCTTGCGTGTGTGTAGAAAAAAATTGTTTTCCATGCAATGTTCCCAAACAGTGGTATCAGAGCTAGGTCTATGCGTAGATGATATGCACGAGTAGAACACAAATGATTTTTGGGCGGTGATGTTCATACTGCTTGCCACCAACATCTTATTTTGATTCGGTGGCATTGTGGGATGAAGTGGCCCAGACCAACCTTACATATCCACGTACATGAGACCGGTTCTACCGACGGACATGCAACTTGTTTTGCATAAAGGTGGCTGGCGGGTGTCTGTTTCTCCTACTTTAGTTGAATCAAATTTGACTACGGTCGATCCTTAAAGAAGGTTAAAATAGTAAACTTGACGAATCACAGTTGTGGTTTTGCGTAGTTAAGAACGGTTCTTGCTAGTTGCCTGTAGCAGACACGTAAAACTTGTAACAAGAAAGTAGATGACGTCTAACTTGTTTTTTCAGGGTATGATGTGATGTGATATGATCAAGACGTGTTGTGATATACGTTGTTGTATGAGATGACCATGTTTTGTAGTATCGACAAACGGAAGGAGCCTTAGGGTTGTCTTTTAGTTTTTTTATGACATGCGTGTCAATCATTAAGCGCCATGTATTTGCTTTACTTTTTCGCTATGTGTTAGCAATAGTTGTAGAAGCAATAGTTGGTGAGAAGACCTCGACACATCGATGCAGATCAAGGTGTCGAGCTGGTGACGATGGAAATCATGACGTTGCTTTGGAGATGGGGATAAAAAGCACAAGATGATGATGGCCTTATCATGTCACATATTTTGATTGCATGTGATGTTTATCCTTTATGCATCTTATTTTTGCTTAGATCGACGGTAGCATTATAAGATGACCCCTTCTCTTAATTTCAAGATAAAAGTGTTCTCACTGAGCATGCACCGTTGCTACAGTTCATCGTTTCAAGACACCTCGTGATCATCGGGTGTGATAGACTCTACGTTCACATACAACGGATGTAAGCCAGTTTTACACACACAGAATACTAGGGTTAAACTTGACGAGCCTAGCATGTACAGACATGGTATCGGAACACTAGAGACCGAAAGGTCGAACATGATTCATATAGTAGATAGAATCAACATGTAGATGGTCACCATTGAAGACTACTCCATCTCACGTGATGATCGGACATGGTTCAGTTGATTTGGATCATGTATCACTTAGACAACTTGAGGGATGTTGATTTAAGTGGGAGTTCTTTAATAATTTGATTAATTGAACTTAAATTTATCAAGAACTTAGTCAAAATGTCTTTGCATATTATGTTGTAGATCAATAGCTCACGATGTAGCTTCCCTATTTTCGATACGTTCCTAGAGAAAACTAAGTTGAAAGATGATGGTATCAATAATGTGGACTAGGTCTGTTATATGAGGATTATCCTCATTGTTGCACAGAATAATTATATCCTTGATGCACCTCTAGGTGACTATAACATCCCAAATTTTTAGATTTGGTATGTTAATATGATCTTTATTTTTCATCGTGATTTCTATTCATATTTTGAATTTTCTGACTATTCAGAAGATTATTGCAACTCAAGGAAATTTATTGGAATGGAGCTAACATGAATTCTCCCCTATTTGAATAATATTCATAATGTCTAGAATATTATTTCCTGTTCATTTAATATGTTCTGGTATTTTTCCTAATCTCCAACTTATTTTATTGGAGTGTTTTATTGATGTTTGTGTGGCCTATTGCATGCAAATGAATTTCCAAAATTGCATTATAGGCGGAACTAGTGTTCCTATAATTTATATTAGTAGTGCTATTTTTACTATGTATTTAAATTTTGTTAGGTTTTATTCTGTGTTTTTATTTTATTTATTTTTACTGTTGTGGCTTTTATTAAAAAACGAGTCGGCCAGCCAGCCAGTCGGCCGAGCAGCACCTCACCTCCCCATGGCCCAATGCTCGCCCGCAGCCCAGCTGGCCAACCGAAGCGGTATGCGCCGCCGCCCGCATCGCTCCCTCGCCTCTGCCGCTGACGAAAGGGACCCACAAGTCATCTCTCTCGCTCAGCCATGTTCTTTATGAACTGTAGCTCTCTTGAAGGGCCCTTGGCCGATCTTTATTAGAAAGAAAGAAGAACTACAACGCGGTTAGCAGTCTAGGCGAACTAGAGCTGGAAACCAGAGTCTGACAAACCCCACAATACAACGACTACAACACGGTGCAAATGCCAATGACTCGCTAGGAACCAAGGTCCGCTATGCAGCCTGCTGAGCGCCATACTGCTATGTCTTCCTGTATCAAGTCCAGGACTCTTTCAGCACTTCTCGCCACTTGGTCAAAAACTCTGGAGTTCCTCTCTTTCCACAGCCTCCAGTGCAACAGAATTGTAATAGTGTCGAACTTCCTGCGCATTGGCTTGGGAATGCCTACTCTCTCGCGCAGCCACCACTCCTCCGTGCAGCCGTCAGAGTCATCCGGTATAGTAAAATGTGCCCCAATCGAAGACCTGAACGGAAACCAGAGGTGCTGGGTGAAACAACAGTGAACGAATAGGTGTGTACAGTCTTCCGGCGCTGACAAACAAAGGGAGCAAGATGTGTTCGCAGGCCAACCTCTTCGTTCCAGATTATCGGCCGTCGGACACTTGCCATGGACAGCCAACCACATAAAGAATTTGCATCGTGGTGGTGCTTTGGATCTCCAGATTGGCTTGTTGCAAGCAAAACGAATATTGGGCATGAACATCATCTTGTACGCACTGCCGACCGAGAACTCTAGCCCCTTAGTAAGCTTCCAGTGGGCCTGATCCCTCACACCTGGCGTTAGACTTGTATCGGAGGTTAGATCCCAAATTGATAGATACTACGCTAGAGCTTGCACCGAGATTCCGCCCGAGATATCCCTAATCCAAGATTGATTATGGAGAGCCTCCCAGACTGAGCAGCCGGAGTCTTTGACAAAAGCGAACAATGCAGGTGTTGTTGCTGCGATAGAACAACCTCCCGGGAGCCAGTTATCTGTCCAGAACCTTGCAGATGCCCCATCACCGAGTAAGATCGCAGAGGCCGCATTGAACATTGTTGAAACTGCTTTCTCTGTGGTGTCAGGCAGAGAGTGCCACGGCCTGGGATTATCGTCCCATTTCATCCATGGCCACCTGCATCGCAGAGCCCAACCGAACCACCTGAGATTAAGTACCCCTAGCCCCCC